>OY726521.1:40366888-41038775 GCA_963383655.1 Bathymodiolus septemdierum | reverse complement strand
ACAATACAGTACTTTTGGCAGAGTCTGCTGAAGAATTGTGGTTTTTTTCTAAAAAAATATTCTGATTCCCAATGTTGCTGAAAAAAAATTTCTGATTTTGGTGGAGGAAAAAAAAAAAATCTGATTCAGAGTTTTTGTCATTCATATAACCTAATGTTAAACTCTGGAAAAATATTTGGCGCTTTGCGCGACAAAAAAAAATATTCTAACTCGTGTTGTCCGAAAAAAATTTTCTGAACGAAACAAAAAACCATAACCCCCCTCCCCCCTTCAAGTTAAATGGTCGGTCCCTTATGTATTACAGTGCCCAAATTTTGTAACTGATAGAAAAAAATCTTATTCCAAAATACTTTTTCAACAGATCAAACACATTAAAACTGTCATCATTATTTAACAAAAAGAAACCTGAAACTGTAGGCAAATTATGTAAGCTTATTGATATAATAAATAAGAAAATTAGTTCTCCTATTTGTATCATTTGTATGTAACGTTTAAACATTTTTTTCATAATTTGAATTCAATGTACACCCATAATCTTGATAATTAATGTAATGATATGTATTTACTTTGTATTGATTTGAACTCTCACTCTGTAACCTTTGTGACATTGGTTTAGAGAATAAAGTTATTATTAGTATAACCCAAATTTTCCCCAGGCGGATTAGCCAATCAGATTGAAATATTCAAATCAAATTAAATTATTAAAAATTGTTCGAATAATAGTGTGACGTCCGAGAAATGTATTATATGTACATACCTTGCTCCACCAATCATTTTTACTTGGGACTTAAATCTATATCTACATGTATCTATATATATTTATTTAAAACTCTTGCATGCAAAGACATACAGATGATACATATACATAGATAGTCACTTGTTCATTATATTTTCACGAGTGGAGCGCAGCGAAACGAGTGGAAAGACATAGAAAAATTCTATCACGAGTGGAATATCCGGCGATGTTCCATATCAACACATAAAAGTACCTATTTCTTCCGTAAACAACATTTGTTTTCATACACACATCTATATATGGTTTTCGATACCTCATTTACATATCAGGTATTATTGTGCACTATGTTATAGTAAGTGACTGAGAAATGTAGGTCATAGAGTATATTAAAGGACGAAGTCCTTATAATGGTAGGCTGTCCGATTTTTCCTTCTATATTGATAGCCAAATATCTGTTCACCGGAAGCTTAAAAAATAGATCAATTGATAATTTAGAAACGCAAGAGAAATATATTTCAATGAAAAATTCCCAATTCTTTAATTATTTACTCTATGCAAAATCGAAATAAACTTGAAATAAAATTCCAATAAAAAAATCTCTTTCTACGAAACTCCCGACGGAAGAGCGGCGTACAGTAGGTAAAATGAACGTACGTAACAGCCATAACAAATCGGCTACAAAATTCATTCAAAATAAAAGATAATATAAACTTGTACAGATCATCGTATTATTGAAATTTTAGGACTTCGTCCTTCAAACAGGTTGCCTGTTTCATATTATGTTGCTTTACGATAAAAAGAGCTTTAATTAACCCTTTGACGGCGACGTTTCGTGTATAACCGTAACGTCGTGTGCGGTATTCACTCCTGATGTTATGACCCTTTCATCAGGTTGACGTCATTCTAACAGCAATGTGACGTTACTTACCGTTTTTATTTTATTTTATCGCTGTTTTGTATTCATAATTAAATAATTTTTGTTGAGATACTGACATTTTTTTAAACACAATTAATATTTTATATCGTTAATCACTTAATTTTCAAGAATTTGGTAATGTGACGTCATTATAACGTCATATTAGAAAACAAAATAATACTACGTGCGTCCTTGTCAATGCTTAGCGATTAGCGATAATTGGAATCATCTCATGCGCCCACATGATATGAAATATATCGCCCTTCGATGAGAGATGACCGAGAAAAGTCATCTCGTTTTAAAAATCATCGTTAATCACTTATCAAAGTGGTTCTATATGTGCAATATCTGTATCTGACTTTAAACTGTGTAATCTAATTATAATGTATTTGAGTGACTTATTCTTAAAGAAATAAAAATAAAAGTAAATTTCTTTCCCAGTGCACACTAGGGACATGTAGTCAAAGGGTTAAATTGTTTCCAAATCGTAATTATACAAAAAACAATTTTTTTGTTATTTTTTATGAATTGTTTTTAAAAATAACGGCGCGATCTGATTGACCGACAAGCGATGGGAGATGAGGTCTCGTGGCTCTGGAGATGAGGTCACGTGCACCGATCTTCAACGGGTCATTTCACACTGAAAACGGCCATTTATGGAAGAAAGCTTAAACATAGATGTACAATAACAAGGTCAATGACTACTCGTAGCTAGAAAGGTAGTATTCGATTGTTAAAGACCATTCCTGATTTCGAGCAAACCAGTCTTTGCTCTTTCTCCTTAATGCTGCGTACTTTGCGGAGAAGCAACAAATATAGTCTTTGGTGTGACCCGATCGGAGCTCCAACCCACGATCTACCACACTCGAGGCGAGCACGCTAACCAATACACCACTGATGAAATAATAATATAAGATCTATTCTAGAAATTGTTAATTTGACGTACTACGTAGTTTTACCAGCATATTGTCTACAACGTTAGCAAAATATATCATAGCCTTTACGAATAAGATACTTTAACGATTTCACAAGTTTAAATGTGTCAGATTTTAACTTTACCCCTTTGATATCTCAAAACTTTCCTTCTTTTCTTTGTTAATTACGTTGCCATAAAACATGAATGCGAAATGGATGGGAAATATCCTATTTGATCAAATCTCTGCATTACATAACATTTATGCATTCTGATCATTTAAATGGAGAGTTTCTTTAGCTGATATTAGGTAGAACAGATGATTTTTTAATTTCATATTCAACATAGAGCTTGCTTAATGTGTAACTCATTAATACAATAGTTACAAGATGTTGGTGCATTTTGATGACGTCACCCTCATTTGAATGCACGTGTGCATATTGAAATTTTTCTGCCCCTTTTTTGTCAATTTTCAGAAATTGTTGTATCGTCATTTGTTTGTGCAGTTTGATTTTACAATAGTATGAAGAACTCGTGCAGCTTGCTTCAGAGACACTTGTTTATTAAGACAAAAAGTTTTTCCAGATTTAAATGTCCAATATGAACAAATTATTTCTTCCTTTAATAAACGAAGGAATGAAGGGAGACATATTGTTTTAGTAGGACTTTTTCTTCTTCTAATTATTGTACTCAAACAACACTGTTCAGGCTGTAACTCTTTTATCCTTTGATATAGACTTATGATATTTGGTATGTAGGTGTATTATCATAAGATGCTGTATCGTTGATCATCACGACCTTCACATGACCTTGCCTCAGATCTCAAGTTCAAATAATTGAATTTAGGGAATTATCTTATCCAGGCTGTAACTTTTTTATGTTTTGACATGGACTTATACTATTTGGTATGTAGGTGTATTAGCATAAGATGGCATGTGATGCATCATCACGACCTTCATATGACCTTGACCTTAGATATCAAGGTCAAATAATTGATTTTAGGGGAATTTTCGCATCCTGGCTGTAACTTTTTTATCTTTTGTCATAGATTTATGATATTTGGTGTGTAGCTGTATTATCATAATATGATTTGGCAGGTATCATCACGACCTTCATGTCCCTTGGATATCAAGGTCAAATAAATGAATTTTGGGGTCATTTTCGTGTCATCTTTTGCTTATGCAATTTGGTATAAAGATGTGCTGCTTATCATCATGACCTTCATGTGACCTTGCCATATCATATATGTTGGTTTTTATGGTGCTTAATGCCACTTTCAACAATATTTCAGTGCGGTCAGTTTTATTGGTGGAGGAAACGGAGTATCCGGAGAAAACTCCAGACCTGTCGCAAGCCACCGACAAACTCTATCACATAATGTTGTATCGAGTATACCTCATAACATTAGTGGTAATAGGCACTGATTGTGGTTAGTAATAAATCCAACTACCATACGACCACGGACACCATGCACCATCCATATCATATATGATTTGATTTGATTTATTGTGTTTAACGCCACTTTCAGCAATATTTCAACTATATCATGGCAGCCAGTTTTAGTAGTGGAGGAAGCCGGAGTACCCGGAGAGAACCACCGACCATGGGCAAGCAACTGGTAAACTTTATCACTTGCGGCTGCGAGTCGAGTGCACCCTTTTGGTAATTTACAAAGCCGGGCGCGAACCCACGCCGTATTGGTGATAGACTTGTATGAGTTGTTAGGTAATCCAATTACCTAACTCATTGAGACACCTGGGCCCCTCATATCATATATGATCATGACCTTTGATCTCAAGGTCAAATAACTGAGCATAAAGTAAAAGCCAATCACACACACCACAAATGAGTTAGCTTAGTTGTAGAATATCATTGTTGAGCATTTCCTTTACCAGAGTGACTTCCATAGATGAAGAAGAGGTATATGTTATAGTCCACTAAAACATTTCCTCCTCAGCATTCAGTCATGGTGTGCTATTTTAATTTGAACTTTTCAATTCACAAAGCTGTGAACAGAAACTTTGTCTAGGTAATATCTTTATTACTTTAATCTGATATTTGGTAATTGTGTACATCGTCACGAGACTATCACGACTCGCATATGATCTTGACTTTTGAACTCAAGTTAAATTATTAAGGTTTTTTTGCATTTTTTGTTTTGCACAGTTTTATTTTTTTTACCAATTAATGTAGCCTTAAGATATTCAGTATATCTATATATGAATCAGTATTATCTTGATGTTATGTCCCACTTATGAGCTTGACCCCAAAAAATCACACAATTGTTTTAAGCATATTTGAGAGCCTTCTCTAGATCTATATCAAGTTTCTTCACCTACAGATCTCAAGAGTAATATTCAATGCTATATGACCAAGACAAATATCATGTCAGACTAGAGCATATCAGTTCATTCTTAGTCTATGACATATATTCTCAATCTGAATGTTCCATATTGTGCTAGCCTATACTGTATTTCCTGTTTTATATTTGTTGTCATGGCTTTCTCTGTATGCCTGTGTTATAGAGCCATCCCTCCCCCCCTCATAGTCAGTTTTCACCCCGGAAAAATGGCTAGGGATAAAAAAATACTATAGGAGCGTTATAGAGCCATTTTTCCCGCATAGCCATTTTTCTCCCACGGAAAAATTACTATATAGTAGGATTTCCCCCGGAAAAATGGCTATATAGTAGGATTTCCCCCCGAAAGAATGACTACATAGTAGTCCCCCTCTGAAAATGGCTTGTATATTCAACTTAGTTGCTCTGTTAAATTTTACTACCACTTGCCAGTGCCACTTTTGGTCGACTATTAGTGTCGATGGGTTTACTAGCCAAGTAGCTTGTACATGGATGATCCAAATGACTTTGAATGGGGTTTCTCAAAAGCAAAAAATAGGGCATCTAATGGGACATTATATGATACCCCACCACGTTTCGCAAGTAACTGAAGCGGGAAATGTGGGTCAAAGTGACCTACTTTTGCCTGGACGCTGACCTACCATCCCAGATGTATCTACATTCAAGTTAACATGATCCTACAACTTATAGTTGCTGAGATATGAGCGTGGGCGGGAACGCTGACGCTGGCGCGCACATGGACGCCGAGGGTACTCCAATGAATTTTCTCAACGTCGTTGAGGCGAAATAAAAAAAATATTTAAGCAAGTTTTTAGAATCAGAATGATTTTTGTTTTTTTGTCTTCTGAATTATATATCAAGGACAAACATTCAAATGGTGTGCAATTTAGTAATGGGGATTGTTACATAATTTGGTATCAAAAATAATACCTTAATTACAAATTTTATCAGGTAATTAAGTGCTAGTTTGTTATCCCCAATAGACTTTCACAGGATGTTTGGAATTATTTGATATATATTATTAAAATGTGCAAATGTATGTATTATAATAGTATAAGATGGAATCAATATTGGTCATATATAAGAGAAGACATATTTTATGAATAATAGGAAAATGAGAATTGCTGTTTATAATTTACAATGTACTAAGGACAAACATTCAAATGGTGTGCAATTTAGTAATGGTGATTGTTACATAATTTGGTGTCATATATAATACCTTTATTACAAATTTTATCAGGTAATTAACTGCTAGTTTATTATCCCCAATAGACTTTCACAGGATGTTTGAAATTATTTGATTTATATTATCAAAATGTGCAAATGTATGTATTATAATAGTATAAGATGGAATCAATATTGGTCATATATAAAAGAAGACATATTTTATGAATAATAGGAAAATGAGAATTGCTGTTTATAATTTACAATGTACTGTTTGTTATTGCATGTAATGATCACATTACAACTGAATTGTAAGTCATAGTTCTGATTAAGAAATAAATTAAAACATATAAGAGATATTGGACAGATGCACACGAGACAAAATAACATAAAACACTAATGTATTGGTTGTCATGACATTACATGTAATCAGTAATGTAATCGATTACATTTACAAAGTGATTGTAATTTAATCGATTACATTTGAAAATAGATGTAATCGTAATGTAATGTAATCATGAAAATTGCAAAGTAATTGTAATGTAATCGATTACATTTGAAGGTAATTGACCCCAAGTCTGGTGAGTGAGTGACTAGAACTTCACTTAACGCAATTTCTGAAAAAAATAACGTATGTACAATTATATCTTTAGATGTAAATATAAACTAGATGCTCCAAGAAGCCTGAATCGCTCACCTGGCAAAACAACACCTTATGACCCTTATGCAAAATGTAATTTCCACAGGTGGTTTTTTTTGGACTTTAAGGATATGCATATGGAATATGCACTGAGGAAATATCTAGACGGATTGACAAAGAAAAAGTATGGAAATTAGGTGATAACTATATCTACCAAACAAACGAATATAAATATATGGGAGTATATGTAACAAAAACTCTGAAATCAAACTATCATGTCCAAACGTATATCAAAGATAATATGGATAACAAAATTAATTTCATGTCCCGTATTCTTGCTGAACACGGCAATCTTAATTGTGTTGAGTTCGGAGACGCGTTATGGAATTCAGTTCTCCGACCTTCAATTTCACATTGTTGTGGAGCTTGGCTTACATCCTCTAAAGAAAACGAAGATTTGTTAAGTAGCATACAATTTCGAGGGGCGAAGATCATAATGAAAACAAAGGTGAATATGTCTAAAGCGGCTCTTCTTATCGAGCTTGGGTGGGAACCTATCAATGATTTTTTGAATAGACAGAGAGCCTCATATTTTTCTTATATAAATAACTTACCAAATAAAAGACTCTGCAAGATAGTTTTTGATGAGATGCACGCTCTTTCCGCTCATGCTTGGGACTACTTACCTGCTTTGCAAACCGTATTTGAATCAGTAGGACTTGACTATTTGTAGCGTGTAAACGACTTTAACAAAGAAAGGTTTAATGCTTTTATGGGTCAGTTCTCCTCCACAAAACTAAGAAATGAAATCAGGAGTAAAAGTTCTCTCCGTGACTATATTACATTCTATAGACACAAAGGGAAGCAACCCTATCTCGAAGGTATGAGAGATTTTGAGGGATCTAGACTTAAACTTCTTTGTCGAACCAATTCGCTGTGCTTAAATAATTTGCTAAACAAAATGAGTTTAAAAAACAGTAACAAATGCTCTCTATGTGACTGTAATGTAGTAGAAGAATTATGTCATTTCCTCTTGGTATGTCCTGCATTAGAAAAAATAAGAAGGCCTCTTTTAAATGATATCTCGTTTAACACTGTGGAACTTGATTTTGTGGACCTACCTAATTATATAAAAATTAAATTGTTGATTGGAGATTGTGGTTTTTATATAAATGAAATTGAAGGCATGTATTTAGATGTAATTGGAAGAAATCTTTTAAAGAAGTTATACCATGAAAGAAATATCATTTTAGCACAATCAAATGTTTTATGACTTAACTTGTTGTTTCTTTTTTCTATTATTTTTATAGATATCACTTGTTTTATTCATCATGTATGTTTGTATTCAACTATTGTCTGTATTTTACTTTAAGACATGTTTTATACATTATGTAGATTTTTTTAGTTTTATGTATATGATGACTTTTTATGTATTGCCAACTATATAATATACTTATATTGAAATACTAATTTCACACTATGAACATTTTATTCTACATATTTTCGCTTTTATACTATGTGTCATTTGTAAATATAACTTTGTATCTAATGGACGCAGCCACTATTACCCCGGTAGTGATTGACCCCTTTGTAAAGGAGTAGATTTCCAAATAATATATATATATATATATATATATATGCATATAATATGAGAATTAGAAGTATTCAGAAAAGAATTTTTCGTATGTTCAAGATATGCATCATTGATGAAACTATTTTTTTTGACGAAAGGTGTTTTCGAGGAGGTTCGCACCGCTATTCTTTTTTTTCAATCCGTTATATTCTTTTACATTTTTGGTATGAGATGGATTGAATAATGCATTTGATTATTGATCAATCGTAGTTGACGATACTTGCAAATATGGTGTTTTCAAAGAGATTTTTCAATCCGTTTGTAATGCAAGGAAAAAGCGTTGTGTACTTGGACAAAATTTGACGGGATATGCATTTAAATGTACCCTGTACCCGAATATATGCAATAAGACCCCTGAGAACTATACCCAAATCTATGCAGTTAGGAAATTAGTACCTAAACGTGCATGTTTGTCACGGACTGAAATAAGATTAACTAGAGTGACTAAAGTATGTTAGACTTTGCCTTTGGTTTTTGAAAGTCGAAACTAAAACGCGAATGCACCTTCCCTAGCTCAGGGTTTCGCCGATTTTCCAACTTGGAATATCGCCCCCCCCCCCCCCCCCCCACAAGACTGGTGACCTTGCGAGAACTGTAAAACGGTCGTTCATTTCGCCGTCAGAAAACTTGCCTTCACATTCACGTTGCGAGTTCGACCTACGATTAGGCTAGGTTTAAGGTAAGGTTTAAAATTAGAATTAAGCTAAGGCCTAGGTTTAGGGATAGTGTTGGACCGAAGCATTCGCAATGTTTGGATAACCTCGGGTTAAGAGTCTGTGAATAAATGGAAGGAATTCTTCAACATTTTCTACCGAAATTTGAACATTTTGCAAAATAACTACCAAATTTGATTCAGAAATATTCAGAAATGAAGCAATTTCAGTGACTTTTATTAAAATATCTTTATTAAGTGGTATTGGAATACCGGGATCGTTGCCCGGGTTCTCCACCAGATGTGACAATGGTCTGCGACAATGACTAGGTGTGGTGTTATTGTTCTGGTGTAATTGAAGCAGTCCTGTCACTTAGGGAACACCGGGATCTATAATATTTAAATAATAAAAACATAAATTAAGTGATCCAGCAGGAATCTGATTTTATTTGTTGACTTAATATATATAATTACAATATACAAAGGAATCAAAAGACACTTATCAACAGTTTGAAAGTATAATACTGCATGATAATAAAATGAATATCGAAAGTATAGTAAGTAAATTGAAATCGAGATTAAATCATCTAATTATTCTTATCTCTTTAACATTATCAAAAAATACAATTTAAGTATTTAAAATTTCACCTTTAAAATACAATTTTTAATTAATCAAATTTATACCTTGAAAGTCCATCTCACATAGGTTCCTACCAATAAAGCACAACATTAATTCAAGATATGCTTATCAATAAAATTAATCATTTGAATATTTTCCTTCGCTCACTCATTTAAGATGCATAAATTATTTCAATTAATTCTGATTCTCATGCTGGGAAAACAAATTTCTTTTATTGTTAACAATCCATACTAGTGATATTTAATAACATAAATTTTCGTATGAAACTAAAGAAATTTGAAATTATCATTAAGATAAAATAATAAAACAAAATAACAGAGACCTACCTATAATATTTAAATAATAAACACATATATTAAGTGATCCAGCAGGAATCTGATTTTATTTGTTGACTGCCGCACACTGGAATTTCTCCTATTTTTATACTACTTGAGGGATCATCACTCGACCTTTCGACCCTCTTTCGTTTTCTTACTTCTGATTTCTTTTTATTTATTTTCTTTCGGTATTAAAAGGTTTTCATATATTTCTTTCCAAACTTTCTGTTTAGATTTCATCTTTGAGTATATATATTTAATTTATTTTTCATATTTCATTTTCTTGCGCGGGAACTATTTTTACCTTGAATTCTTAAGCCAAATTCGGTTAGGTGATGAACCCGATCATCACGAGTTTTTTTTAGCTACCATGACTTTTTCACCCTGTACTTTTTCTCGGAAATATTTTTTTTGACTATTGGCATTAGACTGGTTTTCGTAGCTGGACAGAGGCCAAACGATGTTTTTATGCTAGGCAGTCAACATATTTTTTTCTTGATTTTTCTATTCTGACTCTATAATGATTTTTCTATTCTGACTCTATAATGATTTTTCTATTCTGACTCTATAATGATTTTTTTAAAGATGAAACAACCTTATTTTTGTTTTTACTTTCTTTGATGAGGGTTATTCTTAAACAAATACTTCAATTGAAATATATAATTTTATTTACAGTTAAATGCTTAGTACAATTTAGATTAAAAAAAATCTATCCATATAAAAATACGTTTGTTCTACACCAGTATATATAAAATCAGTCATGACAAGATACTGTGTGAATAGAAATTATCATTTGTTCAGTTTATTAGTAAATTTAGATAATATTTCTACCCTTCTTGATAAATAATCATGAAAGGGGCTGTCTAAGCTTAAGGGAACAACTACTTCATTATCTGTGGGAGGGTGTACATGTGTATATCTATCTACAACCAATTTTTGTTTGTTTGTTTATCATCTAAACAAAAATATATCTTTTGTTTCCTGATCAATCCCAAATAATTTTTTTTAATTAATAGTGGATGTTTTTTTAATGTCGAAAAACATATTTACAAAAAATCCAAGTCTATCCCCCCCTTGAGAATCAAATAGTGCCTAAGATGCTATGAATCATGATCTGGATTATAGATAAGGAACTAGCCTAGTAGTGACAAAAAGTGAAACGAATGTAAACATTGACCAACATAATTTATGATTTTATCCTGCACATTGTAATATTTTTTTGGTTTGCTTGTAAATGATGACAAAATAAATAATGTTCATCGTGTTAAAAGGTGAAATGTGTTCGCTAAAATCTACCTTCGATTGTATTCATGTATATTCTCGGTTTGTTGTGTATTTTTTGTGTATTTAAAAACTGTATATCTTTATGGACAGGTGCTTGCATTTCAATAAATACGGTTAAGCCCCTTCTTCTTCTTCTTCCAGGTAAATGACGGAATTCAATAAATGAATGTTATTGTTGACTGCCTCTTGCACGGTAAAGCAAGTATCATGATACTTGTATCATAAACCAAAAAAAATACAGTGTAAACAGTGCTATTACTCTGTATTATGCAACTTTTAGATACACACTTTGGGATAGAACATGTTCTATTCTGTACAGCAAGGATCACTATACAAAATCATAAAAAAGCAACTTTTTAAAGTAGCATTTCCAGGGTGTTGAAAAGGGCTAAATTACAATGGTATCAGATAGGAGATTATATCGACGACTATACGTTGTTCTCGCTATCATAAGATTGATTGATTGATTGATTGATTATTGTTTGACGTTCATCGTACAGTATTTCAGCTATATTCAGGCTGAGAACAAGTTCAATATATAGAGGTCGTCATGGTCGTGATCACATGGTAGTTGGATTTACAACTATCTGTGTAATCAGTGCCTATCATCACTAAAATTGTGAGTTCAAATCCCGCTCAGGCGAGGTGTACTCAATGCAACATTACGTGATAAAGTTTGTCAATGACTTGCGACGGGTCGGTGGTTTTCTCCGGGTACTCCGGTTTCCTTCTCCAATAAAACTTACCGCCACGATAAAATTAAACTCCACTAATCATTTTTTTCCAAACACAACTGAACAGTGACTGACAAGAAATGTATCGCTTTTGGTAGTTATAGGTGGTATATAGCGGGCGATTCGTTATTCTGATTGGATAATATTTTAGATGAACTGTTTAATAGCTTAATTTTCATTTAGACAGAGAGCTATACAATGTATGCAAAGCAAATTGAGAACAGACAAACAAATCTTCAAACTTAAAGAAGTATGAAATGTGAAATGCCGATCAGCATTCAAAAATGAAATTCAAATGTTATTTTTTTTAATAATTTAATCAGCATTGGAAATGTGTTAGCTCTTCTGGTTCTGTATTTTGAGATTGTTGATATTTTCAGCCGGTCACAGCATTTGTAACATTTTCCAATTTTAAGAAGTCGAAATTCGGCTTTAACCAAAAGTTGTTTTATTGAAAAGATCTTATGCTTCGCAGAACATTTATTACACCTTGCCACGAGAAAAAACTAAAACTTAGCGGTGATAGGCACGTTTTGTATAGGTAGATTTAAATAAAACTGTTATGCAATAGGAACGCAGTTTAATTTGATCAGTATTAAAAAGACGGCTATTTTAGGCTGTTAATCATTATGAAGTTCTATTCTTTTATCCATGACACTTGTTTAAAGTACAGACTGTTTATCAAATAGCAAGTTAAATACTTGCATGGGGTACATTTGTGATAAACGTCATACCAGGAAGTACACGTTAATATTCAGAAAATTGGGACTGCCCCCAATACTAATATTTATTTTACATTTTTTCAAATTCATTGGTCAGTTGACTTATATATTAAACCAATGTTTATAAATACAATATTTACACATGTGATTTTACAATAAACAGAAATTGTTGACATTGGAAAATATTAAACAGACACGACGAAGGAAACTTTATATTTTTTGTTTCTTCTAAAATCGCATTAATAGTTTATATTGTAATTCATTTAGGAAGTGTTTCGTTTCATTATCCCCTGACGATATCAAAATGCTATAGTATAATGTGAATTCTGTTTAACCAATTTTTCCTCACTAGCTCAGAAAGAGGGGATTGTTTAAATTACATATTAAGTTTTTATTCTTATCTATTTTTACTTTCATAGGTTTAGTTTATGGTATTTCAACACAATTTCAGTTATATCGTGGAGTACCGAGAGAAAAGCACAGACCTGTCGCAAGTCACTGACAAACTGTATCACATAATGTTGTACACCTCGCCATGAACGGGTTTCAAACTCACAGCTTTAGTGGTGATAGGCACTGATTGTGCAGGTAGTTGTAAATCCAAATACTATACGATCACGACTACGACTACCCCTATTTTGATATAGAAACACGCATTACGTTATTAAAAATTAAACCAATAAATGTTATGTACTTTCTATAATGGAAATTATTATCTGCATTTAAATAGCACGAACGGCTGTTCATATGAATCTTCAATTTGTTTGGTGTGCTCCTGGGTGGTCCCGTTGCACGTTGTTATATGCTACTGTATGTCTGTATACGATTGTCAATAAACGTTAGAGAAAATCAAAGTGACAATCCAGAGACACTGGCAACATTGGGTTTACAATGCATAGGAAGAAGACAAGCAAAAGAAAAAAACCACACAACCCAGAAAACTAAATCGATGAACATCACGGACCCCACCGAAAAACCAGAAGTGAACACAAGTGCTCGCGACGGTTAAGCACTTCCTGTTTCTTATGTAGTCGAGTCCGGTAAAAGTGTTGTCGGTAATGGAGAAAAGAAAAAATATACGTATAGCGCCAACAAAGTTTTAACATAATAAAGATATAATACATGCTATTTTAATAGGCGATAATAAACGGGAAGCTGGTTGGAAAATCTTAACTTGATTTGGTAACTATAATTGACTCTTTTGAAAATTTATATACTCTATCGGTAGAACTAGTGCGCCCACATTGCAGTTAGATTAGTACATTGACTATTCATTCAATAGAATATTTCTATTTCACTTACAATATTGAATCCAACCAATTGATTCTGGCCTCCCACAAAGACCATTTATTTCTTTGGATGTTAATAACCAATTCCTATTAAATCTGCTAGAAGTATGGGTGATGATTTTTAACCTGGAATTCGTGGACCTTACTCAACAGATTATATCTTCTTGGCTGGTAGCTAGTTCATATGGAGCATTCATTGACCCTACTGTTGTACTGCTTATTTTTATGTTACAGTTCATATTCCTGAATGTGTGTGGTCTTATTGAGTGGTAAGGAATATGAACAGGTTTGTGATTGGTATTTCTGTATTGCCATTTAAGATCCAATAGTTAAAAAAGGGGAAGTGTTGTGAAATTTACCTGACAATGAGCCTCCCTCAGTGTCACGGTATGTGCCACATGTGGAGCAGAATTTACTTAACCTTTCGCCCTTTCGTAGCGCCTTGGTTCGCTCCTGGTTTTGACAACGTGTTTCATGTTTGCTCACTTTGATTTTGTAGTCTTTGTCTCTTTTTTTATTTTTTGGCCACGTGTTTGTCTATTTATATTGATTTGCGACTTTTTTTTTAATCACATCTTGGTATCTTTTGTCCTTCATTTGTTTTATATATTGCTGTTCTTCATCTCTGTCACTGAGATTTCTTTTAGGAGTATTACAAACACATAAGATGAGTGGAACGTCTTTCATATAAACTATTAACACCGTTGATGCTACAAATAACAGTATCACCCCTAGTGTGGGAAATTCTATTCCCGATACGACTTTATATAATAAAAATCAGTGACCTGCGAAAGAACGATCGATTCTCGAGGATACATTAAATACCAATAACTCACACAATTGTAATCGTATTGTATCAATTAGATTTTAGTCAAATGCTAATGTATGTCAACAAATGCCTTTTTCTTATTAGATGGGATTACATTGCTAGGTAGAACAGATGATTTTTAAGCTTCATATTAAATATATCAAACTTTATATCAACATAAAGCTTGCTTAATGGGTAACTTATCAATACAATAGTTACAAGATTTTGGTGCATGTTGATGACGTCACCCTCATTTGAATGCGCGTGCATATTAAAATCTTTCTGCCACTTTTTTGTCAATTTTCAGAAATTGTTGTTCTCAGTAAAATTGTTGAAAGGAGTTAATGCTGTATTCATATCCAGTAGTATGCTTATTTGTGTTATTGACAAACTCTGACTGTACATGTTGTAGTAAATAACATCCTATTGACAAACTCTGACTGTACATGTTGTAGTAAATAACATCCTATTGACAAACTCTGACTGTACATGTTGTAGTAAATAACATCATATTGACAAACTCTGACTGTACATGTTGTAGTAAATAACATCACATTGACAAACTCTGACTGTACATGTTGTAGTAAATAACATCATATTGACAAACTCTGACTGTACATGTTGTAGTAAATACCATCCTATTGACAAACTCTGACTGTACATGTTGTAGTAAATAACATCATATTGACAAACTCTGACTGTACATGTTGTAGTAAATAACATCCTATTGACAAACTCTGACTGTACATGTTGTAGTAAATAACATCATATTGACAAACTCTGACTGTACATGTTGTAGTAAATAACATCCTATTGACAAACTCTGACTGTACATGTTGTAGTAAATAACATCCTATTGACAAACTCTGACTGTACATGTTGTAGTAAATAACATCCTATTGACAAACTCTGACTGTACATGTTGTAGTAAATAACATCCTATTGACAAACCCTGACTGTACATGTTGTAGTAAATAACATCATATTGACAAACTCTGACTGTACATGTTGTAGTAAATAACATCATATTGACAAACTCTGACTGTACATGTTGTAGTAAATAACATCATATTGACAAACTCTGACTGTACATGTTGTAGTAAATAACATCATATTGACAAACTCTGACTGTAAATGTTGTAGTAAATAACATCACACTTAACACTATTTTAGATCTACTTTTGTCTCTATCAAAGCCGAGTTTTGAAAGTGAGTGGCAAGCCATTGCCGCACAAAACCCGACGATGACAACATTATCCATTCCACATAACCTCGGAGAATATCCAGTAAAAGTTGATGTTCAGATTAAAGTCACCACCAGCGGTAAAGAATATATATTTACTGGTCTTGGTTCTGCTCACAGAGACGACGACATAGATGAGTACTATGGTGGCACAGTTTATGTCTACAACGAGAATGAAATTATTGTAACATTTCCAATCAAGGAAAACGATGTCGATATAGGAGGTATAGCATACACAGGTAGGCAAAAGTGTTACAACTCAAATGTTATTTATATATAACGTTAGTTAATGAATTGAATAAGAAAAAAAAAGCATTCATTTTCCCGACCCTTAGTGGGGGATGCTACAAGTTGTCATTTACGTGTAAGGGGCATGACATCATATACGAAAGAGGCAATCATTTACGTGCAATCGTAAGGCAAATTGAGGTAACTGATCCGACCACAACAGCCAGCTTTGGATATTTCTCACATCGAGAAAACTACATATTTGTTTTCTATACCACGGAGTTAACTCAGAAAAGGATGAATGTGGTTTTATATGTTTTTCTTTCTAATTAGAATTTAATATTTGTCATTCTATACCTGAAATGTGTGAAGATATCAAAGGGTGTCACCAATAGCTGTAACACGAAAGATAGATAATAAAACGGCCAAAACTACCAAAACGAACAATGAAGAAAGAGGGACAAGAAGACATACAATTCACTACACAAAAAACTAAATCTTGAGCAACATACTCCCATTATAACAGTGGGAGAACTCCGGAAAGGCACTAAGCAATCTCTGTTCCACTAGTAGTACCCATCATGTTACTGTTAAACGAAACACGGAACTAAACGAGTGAAAGACATCTAATTACAAAAAAATGAACAACACGTCGCACTAAAAACAAATTACAAATATATAATCAAAAAAGTTTATGATAAGGGAAATATGTAATTTGCTAAAATAGAGCATACTTCATGTTATTTTCATATCTCTGGAAATGGAGAGTTTTCTTTTTTATTGGAGTTTGAATCTTGGAACAATAAAACAATAAGTTGTTTGAAAAAGCAATATGTTTGCAGTTGACTACATATAAAGTAATATATTCCTTCCATGCCGAGGTGTCCTCGATACAACCTCATAGCGTTTTCAATGTCGTCTTGCCTAAGTAGTTCAGTGGAATTCTCCGTGTACTCTGATGTTTACAAGCAATGGATCTGACAGTAATGACATAACTGAAAGTTTGAAATTATCGAAGAAAATCTATAGGTTGAACTGTCAATTATCTTACAAGCATGTGCCTGTCCCAAATCAGTACATGGATTTCCAGGGAGTATTTTTTATGTTCAGTGAGGTGGTCATGTTGTTGATAATTGGTGGAATTTTTAGCGATCTCTATTAAAAATGTCTTTTCATAAATGCAAGCAAAACACACATAATCATAATAAAACCAAAAACCAAGGCAACACTGGATTTGTTTTAATTTACAGGTTCGCATGAATTGTACAAAGGTCCAGAGGAAATAGAAGGTCCATATTATAAAGGATTTGTTAAAATCAGAGCTTGGTTGGACTCAGATCTCCCACCACCTTCCATTAACATGTCTGTAGACATTAGCAGTAAGTACAGAACGTAATTAATTTATTGTTTTTTTTTAACGCCGTGTAAGCAGATGTCGTACTAAATCAAACTCGATTACAATGATGAGTGCAATACTTTTAAAATTATTTTGCTTTTCATTCTAACCATTAAAACGTTTGAAGATACCAAAGGTAATCAGAGACCGTAAATCAAATAACGAGAAACAATGCAATGGCAAAAAATAGAAACAAAAGATAGAACCATACATCAAATTAATGACGGTTAAATGGTGTGCTCTGGTAGAGTAAGCAGCTCCTACTCCACTAGTGGCACCCGTCGTGGTATTCTTGCCATGAATCTGGTGATAATCTTTCCATGAATGAGGATCCTTCATTTTATTTAGAATAGCTTATAATATAGAATTACAAAGACACTGAATAATATTTCAAAGTGTTGCAAAATTTCTTTTTGTAGATGTAGAAAACTATAAAGAAGTAGAACATAAATTGGGATTATATCCTGATATTATGTCGGTACAGATTCTTCTTGAGACGGGTTATATTTCAGATGCTCAAGGTAGATTTCTAAACATTTTACCTTTATATGTTTTGTAATGGATAAGGGATATCTGGCCTCACGGTCATAAGAAAAGTTTGGAGATGCCAAAGAGGTATTCCGAAGCCGTAAATCGACGAACGACAGACAATGTAATGGCCAAAAGAAAAAGAACAAAAGGGCAAACAATGATCTACAAAACGCTACAAAGAAAACAACTGATAGAGTAACACGAACCTCACAAGAAACTCTGGATGAACTCAGGTGCTCCGGAGAGGTAGGCAGTTCTTGCTCCACATGTTGCACCCGCCGTGTTACTCTTTTAACAAACCCAGTGAAAAAACACGAATGATGAAAACACCGGATAGTGATTACGATAAACGGAACATAACCGTGGTCATTCGTGACACATAAAATGTAGATATCAAATTAAGTGGTTAATCAGGTCATGGTGGCGACCATAATACGTTCGAAGTAATGGCCTCAACTTAGCCACAAGGAATCCGTGGTTCAGCAACCCTCTATCAATGAAATCATGAAAGGATCCACAAGCTCTATAAACTTCTGAATACGATTTTACTCTCTAAAAACAGCAAATAAGAAATCTCTATGCAATATATTAAGTGTTCTGATTGGATGATTGTGGAGAACGAGTACCAATGTTCTATGACCCTCATTATGGCTCATACGAGAAATAAATGTTTTTACCATAGATGCTAAGATATTAGGGTCGACGTTATATTAACAATTGGTAAGAATAATGCCTTATTATAGCGTTAAAGTTTCAACCAAATCTTCAGGCATCAATTGTGTAATTACTGAAACACACTTGTAAACAAGTAAAGTAATATAATTATTTGACCCTTTATAATCCATCAATACGTAATGTTATATCGACATCATGTATCTGACAAATTTCTTTTTTTGTGATTTCCAATATTCACTGACTCACTTTATATGATGGCTGTCGTAAACAAAGTTATATAATTGTTAAATTAATATTTTGATGATGTGAATTTATATTTGTAATGTCTTGTGTTCATAAAATGTACATGTACACAGTTCCATTTGAACACAAGAAAGCATCATTTGTTTAATCAGTGAAATAATATGAAGAGACCAATCTTCATTGCAAACATTTTTTTTTAGCAATGAATGGTATCAACTGGCAGATATATACTAAATATGCTTGAATGTTTCTTCATATAAATAGAAAGTTCACCATTCTCTTATACAAAACAAGGTTAAAGCGTTATTACACGGAATGCACAAAATATGGCTGCATGACATATTGCTTTTATATTGTTTTGTTCAGGAAATGTCTTAGACGGTATCTTGAATGGTGACATGGGTGGAGTTGTTTTTGGATATGATAAGGAGAAAATATACCTATGGGTTTCTGCAAGAGGTAAGCATATCATCACTGCGTTATGACCGTACTACCCTAATCAGACACTGGAGAGGTGTTACCTCACACATATTTGCATTACCTTTATCTTGCCAAGTTGAGTGTTTTTGTTGTAATCTTAATGTCTATATTGTCCTTCATAACTATACATTTTGGCACTTCCTGGTTATTACATTGGAGAATGCAAAAAGTTTAAAATACCAAAAAACCCCAATACATTTCCTTCACGAGTCATCCACCAACCATATTGTTCAATAAATGGACTTATACACAAATGTTCAAGTAATTGTACTACCGCATCAATGATGTGATGGTTAGTGTGGTGCTCGTCTCGGGTGCGGTAGATCTTGGGTTCGAACCCTCATTGGGTCAAACCAAAAACTAAAATATTGGTATTGGTTGCTTCTCCGCTAAGTACACAGCATTAAGAAGTAAGAACAAAGACTGGTTGGCTCGGTATCAGTATAATTTCCGAGTTGATCGACATATCTATCTGTAGACTGCTGTTTCAGTGAACTAGCTCTATAAACAGCCAACTAAACGTGTTGGTCCAGTGCACAGTGGACCTTCTGCTTCTGCTTCTGCCTCTTAATGGCCAACATCAACAAGTTGATTGTTCTGCCATGTGGAGTACGCATGTAGTACAGAAACTTTTTAAAAGCTGACATAAGAGTTGTCAACAAAATATACAGTTAAAATACTAGTCTATTTACAGTTAATGTGAAAGTCTGAATACTTGAGCCTTGAAGGCATCAAACGTTTTGGCTGACACAATATCCGATGGTAAAGAGTTCCAGTCCCTGATTGTTCTAGGGAAAAAGGAGAATTTCCTGTAGTCGCTTCTGCTAGATGGAATTTGGAACGATAGTTGGTGCATGTTCCTTGTTGATCTTAATGGTGGTACTAGTCTATTCCCCTTGTCCAGTGCGACCTTATCGTTGACTATCTTATACAACATCTTGCATCTTTCCTCCTGTCTTGAAGTGATTTCCACTCTAGTGTTGCCAGTATGTTATCTACACTAGAGCGGTTGTCAAAGCGATTACTAACATATCTTGCTCCTTTGCGTTGGATGGATCATTGCAAGTTGTTGAATGTCCTTTTGATGATATGGGTCCCAAACTGTGGAGGCATATTCTAGTGTCGGTCTTACTAAGGTTTTGTATGCATTCTCCTTAGTTGACGTAGAACCAATGTACAGGTTAGGGGAAGACCATTTAACTTTCAAGGGGGGAAGAGGTTATGGTATTTTGAGTTAGAATATTTTTTTTTTTTGTCGTGCGAAATTTTTTTCCTGAATTTAACATTAGGTTATATGACAAAAACTCTGAATCAGATTATTTTTTTTCCTCCACCAAAATCAGAATATATTTTTCAGCAACATTGGGAATCAGAATATTTTTTTAGAGAAACACCATAACTTCCCCCCCCCCCCCCCCTTTCAAGTTAAATGGTCCGTCCATTACGTCGTAGGAATCCCAATGCTCTATTCGCCTTTCCACAGATGTTGTTGATGTGGTAACTCCAACGCAGGTCAGATGTATTTTGCTGGCCAAGATATTTAGCGTTATTGACTGATTCCAGTATGTGTCCATGGAGATTATATTGGTATTTCACGGGGTTTGCGTTCTTACTGATTGTTAATACGTTGCATTTCCCTGGGTGGAACTCCATTTTCCATTTTTGTTGCCATATGCCTAGTTTGTCAAGGTCTGACTGGAGTGTCTGTGCATCGGTATCAGATGAAATTGTCAACTAGACAATGGTATCATCAACGAAGAGCCTAATGGTTGATGATAGCCCTTGTGGCATATCATTAATGTAAAATAGAAAGAGGCTGGAACCCAGAACTGATACCTGGGGTACACCAGATTCAACGCTAAAGAAGTTTGATGTTTCACCGTCCACTACCACAGCTTGAGTTCGATCTGAAAGAAAGTTTTGTATTCAGGTGTTAGTTTTCCCTCGGGTTCCATAATGGTTTATCTTGTGTATCAGAAGACTATGGCTGACCTTATCAAAGGATTTTAAGAAGTCCATAACCAGAAGATCGGTTTGTTTCCATGATGACATGTTTGAGGACACGTCGTCAACAAATTCAAGGAGCTGTGTTTCGCAGGATTGTTTGTGGATGTTGGTCCAGTGCACAGCGGACCCCATCATCATCATCTCATTGAACATTAGCTTGTTCTCGCCATGTTATATCAGAAAAATTGATGAGTTGGCTAAATACAACAATCACTAAATCAATCACTCAAACATTGCAATGGTAGCTAGATTTGGTGGTCTATCAAAGTGGTAAACGTCCACTCTGCCTTACGTCAATATATTTTAACTTTTTAGTTACAAAATTAATTTAGCATAGTCTACATTATTACTTTTTGTATGTATTGCCGATGAAGATCCTCCGGCATATGTGTGTGTCTGTTTCAAGTTAGTACCTGTATTTCCAACGTCATATTGATCCAGTATTGGTTCATATCATCATTGTCTTGAAAGAGGGTTATTGCTAACATGGAAGCTACTGAACCAAGGGTTCCTAGTAGTGGAGTTGAAGTCGTCACCCCCTGTTTTTGTGGAGTTTGCTTTGCTGGATCGTTAGTTTTCTGTGTTTGTAGATCATATTTGTCCTTTTTTCTTTTGGTAATTGCATTGCCTGTCCTTTTTCGATTTACGGCTTCTTGGTTACCCCTTTAGCATCTTCACACTTTCACATGTCGTGGTATTTCATATGTTCAATGAGTTGAGGTGAGAGGCGATTGTTAGTTTAATAATTGCTAGTGCATAAATCTATTTTGTATGTAAATGTGATGTACGTTGTGTTCAATCATAGTTGTTATATACGATGTAGTTACACCAAAATAAGTTTGACTTCATCTTACTTACAATGTAGTTGTTTCATTCTGTGTGTTGGTGTTGTGTATTTTGACTGTTCCCTTTTAATTATAGCATACTTATGAAAAGTCATTAATGGCCCTGTGTGCTGTCTGGTATATTTGATTTCGACCAAAACACAAAATATTTAAAATGATAATTTATTTAATGTATATTAAGATGTACCGAACAAAAAAATTGCTTTGTTTAATTTGAAAAAAACACATTAGATTTTGATACAATCTAATGATTATAAAACAGCATAGTGCATTGATATCAGGAACAAACTCCTAGCATTATGCTATAGGGTTATACAATTCAGTCAAGTTTTGGTATGATGGACAAAACATGTGTATGGTAACCATTCTGAGTCCATCCAGGATTTAGTGAGGTTCATGCTGCTCATTCTTTTGTTTTCTTTGTAGTGTGTTGTAGATGGTCATTGTTTGTTGTTTTGTTCTTCAACTCCTGGCTATTGTTTTGTCTATTTATGGCTTCTGATTATCCCTTTGGTTTCTTATGCATATATATCTTCTATATACAGGTGTGTTTGCTGCAATAGATGGTTGGGGGTTAGGGCAGAGATTTCAAAAAGGAAATGTGTCCATACTTGGATGGACAACGAATGATTGCAATAAAGTTTTCAACGAATCATTCACTGTTCGTAAAGGTGCTAATATTACGCATTCTTTACCGTTTCGAACGGAATATGATTTTAGTAACTATTTCGTATCAGTACAGGTAAGTTATTTTAAAGAACTATGCATATATACACAAAGAAAAAAGTTAAGCACCCCCTGATATATTAAAACATAATAAGTTACACTAAGTTTTTGAACTGTGAAGGTCAATACTTAAAATGGACATGTTTTGCTGCATAATCTGGCCTTGTGATTTTGTGATTAAATATTCATTAAATTAAAATGTTTCCTGATTTTTTTTGTGGTTTCTTACAGCCAATGTAATATCCTAACCGGTCACCATTGCGTTCTTGAGATTATCTGGTCAGTAATCTCGTGATACTTGTCGTATCATTTGTCATTTAAAAAAAACATGGGGGTGCTTAACATTTTTCTTTGTGGATATATAATCTTAGATGATACAGACTGTCAATATAATTTAGTGATCACGTCTGATTGTACTGGCAATCAGAATTCTGTACACTTTGTAAGATTGTTTGCTTGCTTCTTTCTTATTTATAAGAGGCATTGTGTAATAGAGCATTACACACTCAGATCGGTCTTTTTTTTTTTATTAATACTAACTTTATTCTCTAAGCCAATGTTACAAAGGTTACAGAGTGAAGTAGACATATTTGGCTTAGCATCAAGTAAATGGTATTTCTGCTATATTCTACGAAACACTGTGCATTCAACAAATATTTCAAAAGTTAGTGATGAGATTTAGGCAAACGTAGACTACCAATGTCGTAAATGGATACAATTTTTGTGATTTGGGCAATTGTTTATTGTAACGGGCCACCAATCAACCACCACTCCTAGCAAACTGTCGCTCAATAGGATCTGCAACGAATCGTATATTACGTTCAGGTAGCGTAACATTATTCATGCGCATGGCAGTCATTTGATTCCTGTCCTAGCAGTTGTGATTGGCTGGTTTCACTTTGATAAATTTTTCACAACTATCGTGGATCTGGTGGCACAACGCCGGGTCCACAGAAAAACCAACAGACCTGCCGCAAAATAATCACGAAATGTTGTTTTGAGTACACTAGTGAGATCCTGGAATCAAACTCGCAACTTTAGTGGTGTTTTCCACTGACTGTATGTAATCTTCGCTACGACGTTCCTTCCTCGTCCTAAAAGGGATTGTTAATTTAAGTCTAGCTAGCAGAATTAGAGGGTACTCCTTTCAGCGGCTCTGCCTATCAAGAAAATTACATATTTTAATATATTTGTAAAGGTGTGATCCGCAATATTATAGGTATTCCTGGTTTACACAGTATACATAGTGTGACATTCCCTGCTTAGGAGTTATATTCTCTGAACCTGCAGCAAAAACAAACAAAACAAAAGCAAGACAAAGTATGCTTAAAAATATTCTTTTTCATTACCTTTAAGTATATCTAAATTATATTTTCTTTTAAGATATCAATCTAATAAAATGACAAACTAGGAACACCACACTAGGAATATTTCTAAAATCCAATCAGAAAATCGTAATAAGAGGTAAATTGATACCCCTAACACACAAATACATAACCACTCGCTTTCATGGCTTGGTACACTTAAAACACATTGAACAGAAAACATAAAAACAAGTAAATGGTTAATTTAAATAAAAAGACAATCTGGAACTATGGTAAAGAGAGCATGTGAATCGTAAGTAAAAACATTTCCTGTTTTGGTTCATGGTAGCCGTCACTTTTCAACACAAATGTTTAGATTGATTGATAGTTGTATATTACGTGCAGAGAGAATTGTATTAGATTTGTCCATGACACGCTTAGCTAGAACAAGTTCACACATGCTAAGTCATTTAGTTAGGAGCTTGACACAGGAATTGATTGACATTTGGGTGGAACTTTAGCTAGCCAGCCAATGGATGATATAACGGATAGGATCAGGAATTGTTTTCAAATAATACCATTAAATTGCTCATCAAGAAAAATCATGAGCATCTAAACATAGCATGATATCGTCGTAAAACTTGTTCATGTTGCTGATTTTCGGTATCGTCAAACTTATCTTGCAATATAGAACACTAGATATGATATCGAGTATGTGGTAAAGAGTACAGACTTCAGGATCATGCATGAAAAATACAGAATTGTATACTATTCATATGATTAATACTATGTTATATTGTATGGTTCAGATGTCATTCATATGATTAATACTATGTTATATTGTATGGTTCAGATGTCATTCATATGATTAATACTATGTTATATTGTATGGTTCAGATGTCATTCATATGATTAATACTATGTTATATTGTATGGTTCAGATGTCATTCGTATGATTAATACTATGTTATATTGTATGGTTCAGATGTCATTCATATGATTAATACTATGTTATATTGTATGGTTCAGATGTCATTCATATGATTAATACTATGTTATATTGTATGGTTCAGATGTCATTCATATGATTAATACTATGTTATATTGTATGGTTCAGATGTCATTCATATGATTAATACTATGTTATATTGTATGGTTCAGATGTCAGTCGTATGATTAATACTATGTTATATTGTATGGTTCAGATGTCATTCATATGATTAATACTATGTTATATTGTATGGTTCAGATGTCATTCATATAATTAATACTATGTTATATTGTATGGTTCAGATGTCATTCATATGATTAATACTATGTTATATTGTATGGTTCAGATGTCATTCGTATTTTATTAACCATTAAATGGACACAAAATAGAAAATGAATCTCCTCAATTTTAGCATTACATTTTATTCACAGGTTAAAGTTCCGAACATACATAACTCTAATGTTCCAATAGTATTTAATGCAATCGGATCATCATTGGCGAGTGGTGAGGCAACATTCGGTGGTATTGTTTATGTGTATACCAAGGAAAGAATTTTATTCTGGACACCAAGTACATCCAGTGGACATTTAGTTTATGTTGGAAATGATTGGGGTTCTAGTCACAATGAACAGATATCTGACATTGCTGATGTAGATATAACAGTATACTATGTAGGAGGTAAGTCTAAGTTTAATTCCTCATTAGACTAGTTGTTTGTTTCTGTAAGGAAAACTATATACATTGTTTTAGTGCTTCATTTAATTTCTTTCTGATTACATATTTGATGACGTATAATATGTTGTGTTCTGTAATGACGTTAAGACACCTGCTTTTACCTCTGGATTTTTCTGTTTAGTTTTATGTTTGTATTGCTAATTTCAATTTGCATCACTGTAAATCAGCCTATGTTATTATTCTGCAGCTTATATTTCTGCTGATCAGCTTGTATTAGGGTGTTATTCTTCACTTTGTATCGGTGTTCGAAAGTTTTGGGTTGATGTTCTCCAACTTGTATCTCTGTCTGCTCGTAGCTTGGGATGATGTTATGCATCTTGAATGCTCGTCTAGTTCGTCAGAGCAAGTGAGAGATATAATGTTAATCAGATTGTTCAGATGTTTGCAAACGCAGAATGGTGGATCCAAGGGTGTTCGATTTAGGCAATGAGCTTTGACTGTTTCCCTAAATCTGATAAAAGATAAGGAATTTACACGATTTATGGTAGATTATTCTATTAATTTAATGTTTGTTTATTTTTTTCTTCTGTATTTAGACTATGGTCATTGCAGAGAAAACTCGGGGTGTCCAGAGAAAACCACTAACATTGTATTATGTTTGCCTGTCCGCCATAAGTTGAGAACAAATTTTGCCTCATATACATGTGCTTAGTATATAGTATTAGGCACCTAGAACAACGTCAAACGACATTCGCTTTTTTATCTCTTTAAGCTGATATCCATGTGTTTCTATTTCATCTTAGGTACATGTCCACCTACAATTACAACTGAGAATGATATGTCAACTAACGCGACGGAAATGGGTAAGGAAGCTCTTTTTTCTAATCTATGATATGGAGAAACGCTACTTTCCGTTAGGTTAACAAATTCACTAACCGTTCTTTAGACTTTTAAGCTGGCAGATTAATGATAATTATCGTCACTAACTATTATACTTTCTCTGGTCTAAGTCAACAGTCCAAGTCAAATTGGTCCTACAGAAATAAATCTTCTTCAATATGTTGATAAAGGAAACATTCACCCTCTTCAGGAAATATTCACTCTCTTCCTGATAGAACCCATTTTCTTTTTTATCTCTTTATGCTGATATCCATTTGTTTTTATTTCATCCTAGATACAACTACAACTGGGAATGAGATATCTTCATCGCCTAGCACAACGGAAATGGGTAAGGAAGCTCTTTTTTATTGATGATATGGAGAAAAGCTTTTGGCCATTGGATTGCCTGTCCGTCGATTTGCGGATTCCGATTACTCCCTTGGTACCGTAGCATGATTTGTAGTACTCTTCTATGTTTAAGAATCGTCACGTGTATTACTTGTTTGATATTCGGTCTTCGTTGACATTGTTGTTGTACTTCCTGTGGTATTTTCCTCTCCTGTACTGAAGGTATATGTTATTGTAGTAACATCTTCTGTGGATGTACTTGGAATATAAGGAGATGAGGCAATGTTTATGGCATCAGAAGTTTTGGACAAAAAAACCGAAAAAATGGGAAAAGCAGTTAACATGTGATTTATTAATAGAAACGTAGATGTCTAATTTAGTGAGCACGACTCGTTTCCGGAATAACCTTCATCCGGTATGCGCAGATCCAAAATATTTGAGAGTAAAATAATTTTAAAATCGGTGGGAGCAAAAAAACAATGAGACTAAACAGAATAGCTAACACCGACTACGGTCAACTTAACTTACCTGTAACTTATGTTTTTGTATGTATTTATTTTAAGTATACTACCCCCGTAGGGCTAATGATTATCATGCCCACCCCACATCGAGATAGAACGGTCGTGAGTTCGATCAATTGTCGGGATAATTGATGTGTTGGTCTAGTACATGGCAGACATCGTCATCACATCAAAACGTTACTTGCGAAGTTATAGCTGATATAATCGCCCACTTATACTAATAACAATTACTCACTGTACAAGTTGGTTACCTTGAAACTTGAATGTCATTTCGCTTGGAACATTGCATTTGGCCAGCCAGGGTTAATGTAACCTAACTTGCAAGTTTGTGGGGTCGTCGTGGTCGTGATCGCATAGTAGTTGGATTTTCAACTACCTCTGCAATCAGTGCCTATCACCACTGACGTTGTGCGTTCGAACCCAGTTCATGGCGAGGTGTACACGATACAACATTATGTGATAAAGTTTGTCATGGACTTGCGACAGGTCGGTGGTGTTTCCCGGGTACTCCACCAATAAAACAGACAGTCACGATATAACTGAAATAATGTTGAAAGTGGCGTTAAGCATCATAAACCACACCAAACCTACAAGAAAGGGGAGAGTCTTACAACAATAATAATAACAATAACATTAGAACAATGTTATTCCTGCCAAATTGTCTTGAGAGATTTATTTTCTGCATTGAATGGTAAGCTACGAACAGAGAATAGAAATTCGAAAATTATTTCATTAACACATGGTTGTGTCGAACAAGTAAAATTGCGAAGCACACAGAAAATAATTAAAAAAAAATTCCTCTTAAGGTGCACCTTTGTTTTTGTACGACATAGTTTGCCAATTGAAACATGATGACCAGTTATATTGAATAACTATGGACGGTGTGTCTTCAGGACATAATATTTCATAAAACAAATTCACGTAATTTTAAAACTTTTACTGAATAATTTTTTGTTTAATTTAGTGACACAATAGAATTATTGAAAGGAAACAAATCTACCATATCATATGATGATATTGTGTGAGATTGTGTTGATGGTCTTTAAATGTCGTGTCGATCTGATATTTCATTTTAAAACTGAAATACGACCTTTAATTAGTATACTAAATCGTACAACTTAACTTCCTCGTACATATGTATTCTTTATCGGGATTGGGGTTATGGTGTTTAATGTCACTTCCTCCAACAATATTTCAGTTATATCGTGGCGATCAGTTTTATTGTTGTATCACTTCGTCATGAGAAGGATTGGAACTTACAACTTTAGTGGCAATATGCACTGATTGCACAGGTAGTAGTAAATTCAACTACATCACGACCACAACGGACGGTCCCGAGTTTGTATAATATAGGTCAACGTGACTATCATTTAATTCATTAAGGAAATATGTGTGCCAAATTACAAAGGGTTTAATTTGTTTATTTGAAACCTCTTCAGGATCATATATTTATTTCATTCTCTGTGTCCTCAAAGATTTCTTATTAATAATATTACAGATTACCATGAAACAACATAATTCCCATTAACATGTACCATTTAGGATTAATTTTCATAATTACTGTCTATAATTTTCTCAACTTTCTATCCAGCACCCCTCCACCTAAAAAACAACGGAAATAGGTGTTTCAAACAGTTGTAAACACTACTTCCGATGTTCTACTACGTTTTCTGGTGGTCATTGGCAGCAGCGACCGTAAGAAGTCATTGAATGGTGCACACGATGTTTGAATGAACCGTTAATATCATAGAGATTATGGTGGGAAGCTATGTTTTATGTCTCGCAAAGGAACTCTAGATTATTAACATATCCTGATACCTAAACATTGCAAGCTTCCTTTGCCCGTCGTATATTGTGAAACACTTTTTGAAATTATTAAATATACATGTATTTTATATGAAGTAAAGATCTTATTTTAATGTGTTATTACAGTTTATGTAATTGTTGGTGCTGGTTGTAGTTTTGTGGTTATAGTGGCTGTCGTTGGTTTTGTCTGCTGGTACTATATAATGCGGTAAGTTTTTTTTCTTTCTTTCACGTAATTAAAAAAAACTGATACATGTTTTCACGCACATTTTCGTCAGTGTGAGCCGCCTCGTTGGTGTAACGGTTAGCGTTATCGCTTCGGATGATCATGGGTTTGATCCGCGATCGTGTCAAATCAAAGAACATAATATTGGTATATGCTGTTCCTCAGCTAATTAGGCACAACTAAGTCGTAAGAACAAAAGACTATATTGATGGAAGTAGGGATAATGTGTGCGATTGAAGACACATGTGTATTGTACCTGCGGAGTGTTACTTTAGTTAGCTAGCGTTATCAAAATGCAGTTCATCGTATTGGTCTAAAGCAAAGGGAAGAATCATTATAATCATTTCAGTCCGAAAGTAACTAGGTCTTACCATGCCACAGCTGGCATATCCTAACTGGGCGTTAATCTACAATTCATTTAAACTACTGATATACACGATGGGTGATGATGCAATAGTTATTTCTATATTTATGTTTTTTTCTTTATTAAACAAATTCATATTTTGCTGATATGAAGTAGTTTACTAATTTAATCATCCTAATGTTTACTAGAAATCAAAATTCTATTGAAAAAAGTAATACTTTAATTTTGCTTCAGAACACGTTCAAAAGTAGGCATATGGCATCATGACGTGAACAGAGGCTGCACAGAAAGCGCTAAAATGACAGAGAATAATGAAAAAGGCGGGAATCAGAGTCCATCTCATGACAACCAAAGTAATTACTTAACTGTTGATGTAGCCACAGAAAGCGCTAAAATGCAAGAGGACAATGAAATTGGGCGACACGTAGTTTGCAGTTTGGATGAGATGAGATAACACATGCAGACCAAAATGACTTAGAAGAAGACGGCGTTTACACCGACGCTTCTTCGGGGCAAAAACCAAGCACGGATGAAATTAAAGACAATTTGATTGATTGATGAGAACGAGAAGATTTGTGGCAAGAACAATTCCTGGTACTAATCAAACTAAAAAAAAACAATCTCATGGTAGAAGTCAAATAAAAAACCAATCTCATGGTAGAAGTCAAATAAAAAAACAATCTCATTTTACAAATAAAATAAAAAATATACATCCACCAAACTTCAAGATGCACAGTCTACTAGGCTCAAGCTAGTGACCTATAATGTGATATGTCTCAAAACAAAAACAAAATATAATAAGAGTAAAATATACTTTTAAAGATTTCTAGCGACCAATAACTAATATTGTACTGTAAATATATATCCAACACATTGATTCGACATCTGGACATACAAGAAATATTTCTAGAGCCCCCTCTCCACAATACCAAAGTTGATATTTGAAACCCTGCTGCGGACTTGAGGTGCAGAATCCCATACAGGCACTTAGGCGAGTAAAAGACCCGGGCAATACCTTTTATGTTCTATTCTACTAGTACATAACATTTTCATTTTCTTCACTTGGCTTAATAACGAAGACACAATTAGTTTTGAGATGGCTAGCTTGCAAAACAGTCGACCAACTTTTAATAAGCTTTCTACCCCAAAACACGTGCGTATACCTATGGGGACAGTTGGGATTATTTACCCCTGTACCGAAAAGAAATTTACCGATTTAAACCACAAGTGGACAAGAACTTTGCCGTTCTGAATTTAACTGGAGACGGGAGATATTAATGAAGCCCACCCCAGTATCGAAATTGACATTTGACATCCTGCTATGGGATTAAAGTGCGAAATCCCACACAGGCACTTATGTCAGTTAACGGCCCGCAAAACACCTTTAACTTAAACCCCAACTAGGAATGAACTTTGCCGTTGGGAATTCTACACCATATATAAAAAGCCCCCCCCCCCCACCCAATACTGAAGCTAACATTTGACACCCTGGTGTGGGCTTGAGGTACAGAATATGACCAAGGCACTTATGTCATGTACAGGCCCGGGCATCACCTTTGCTTTAAGCTCCAAGTAGGCAAACACTTCGCCGTAACGAAATCTACACAGGATATTATGGAGCCCACCCCCAAAATAAAAATTGAAATTTGCCACCCTGATGTAAGCTTGAGATGCAGAATCGCACCCAGGCACTTAAGAATGTTAAAGGTTCGGCCAAAATATTTGACTTAGAACCCAAGTGTGCAAAAACTTTGCCATTGCAGATTTTACAGGAAATATTTATAGAGCCCACTCCCAATAAATACATATAAATATAACCAGACTGGATGACACGAAGAAGATTTGTCGTAACACCCCCTTCTTTTTCGTACTGTAACTAAAACAATATTTTCACGGGTTGACCTCTCCCTTTATTGGGTTTAAAAGATTTTAAGGATGAAAACAAACGTGTCTGGTTTGAATGATGCCAAATTCCATGTTAAGACACGCATTCATTCGATGCTATGCATCTTTGTCGAGACGGGGTTTCTTGTCGCTTATGGAGGCCGCCTTTTTTCGGACTCTGTTTTTGTTACTCGCAGGTTAACATTATAATCTGCGAATCTAATATGTAATGCACTGCAAAAATCCAGAAATTCGAAATGATTACTCTGCTCCCCCGTTTTGTATTCTTTGCTTAGGAAGTGGATTCCACTCACGATTTACTGAAAATACAATCTGAATATTAATTACTACTTGCAGTGTATTTTGGGTTATGGGATCGGCAAGTTTCTGAGGAAAGTTTTTCACGTTTTGACATTTTCAAATCTACACTTCACCATGCGTACTTCCTTACGTCCTGTTTCGTTTTTCTAAGACAATATCAGGCCTAGGAATCAATTATCTACCTTATATGTAAATCCGCCATATTGAAAATGGAGGCTGCTAGATTTTGTATCGTGTTTGATAAATGACATTGCCAAATATTAATTCATGGGTGTATTTTGACAAAATATTGATGGAATTGTTTGGTTTGTTTGTTTTTTCTCTCTTGAACATACGTCTTCTTGTAATATTTTGGATGTGATATAAAAATATACTCTTTAAATGCCAAATCATACCAGAGATTTACCGGTGAAAAGTTTTAGTTTGACAAATTGTTCTCAAATGATTTATTTTCTTTTGTAATGTTTTTTTTACCTTAACTATTATATAAAGAAACAGAAAATATAGGTTATATATTTTTATGATTTTTTTTATAAAAAATGTGTCTTTTAGACTGGTAAATCCGAAATTTTATGATATGCAAATCAGATGTTTGGATACAAACAATAACTGTATTTTATAAACAACTAATGGTATGTAAATATCTAATATAGTGAACACTTAAAAATCAAAATTTCATTTGAGAAGCGATGACAAACATCTATCCATGAGAACTTCTAATTAAGTAATAGCTACATTTCCTTTAGCTATTTTATACATCATGATAATATGAGCATCTGTACGCCTGTCTTCAAAATAGATCTATTCAGTGTTGAAACATGTCACCAACACTGTCTTTGAAATTAATGTGACGATGGCTTTAGGTTAGTAGTCTGTCGGATCTCGCCTATCAGTTGGGGGTTTCAATTAGTACTTGATTACAGTTAAACTGGTGTAGGAGATAGCCCATCGGCCTGCTATCCATATCATGCTGGGCCCTTCATAGACATTTATTATTTTTGCCATGTATTGTCCATCTTTTCTTGCTTAACAGCTCTGATTATCCATTTGGTACATGTATGCATATCTGCAATAACTTCTACAAAAGGTTAATGTTTAGCTCACCTAACCAAACGCCACTTGACCTTTTGCCATCACTTGGTGTCCGTCATCTGTTAATGTTTTATATTTTGATCTTCTCCTGCAAAACTACTCAACCAAATTGAACCAAACTTTGGCAGAGATGATCATTGATAAGAAGAGATATAGATTTGTCCAAATGAAGTTGACCCTTTCTAGGGATATGCTATTACAGGGCCTAAAATGGGGAAATTAAGTACATGTAAATCTTTCAAAACCTATTTTGTCAAGAATCAGGAATAGAAATGTTACACTATTTGCTGATCAAAGTAACATCTTGATCACATTTAGTATTATTTTGGGTATGCATTTATATTAGCCAGCATTACACATTCTACTCCTTTCAATATGAATTCATCTTTCAGTTTCTCAAGATTCTATTAACAGAAAGATATTAAAATGTGATGATGAACGATTCCACCAGTATGGAAAAAAGTATCTCAACTCAAATCTTTTACGGCAATACAAAAAAACATATAACATATGCCGACAGAATTGCAAGTGCTCCCTTTCACCTGGTACAAAATGTTTGCCTTTAGACAAATGTGCAAAAAATAATCCAGTCAGCTTGCACCAGAGTAGATATGTTGAAGTACCATTTTGTATGATAAAAACTTGAATTGTGAGAATGGCTGCTATCGGCGCTCTAGCAAATCCATTCTTCCACAGATTCTTATCACAATTGTACACAATTTTTATTTCAAGGTTTCTAAGTATTCCAAATTGTTTATTTCTAGAAAAATCTCAGACTTATTATGTTTGGGGAAAGAACCTAGCAAACATACATTTCTAGAATCAGAAAAAAAACAATATCTGTGACATGAAACAATTTCATTAACAATATAAGCTACGTTTGAAAAAAAATAGCAACATTACATACCTATATAAAACCATTCTCAAATTTAAAGAACACCATTGAGACGAGGGATACAAAGAGGTAGAAACAAATGTTAATCTACAACCTACAACTACTATAAATAAATACGTCAAATAAAACATTCAACATTGAAAACCTCTAGCTTTATTATTAAGAATCACAGAAATATATATGATATTTTGCGAAATCTTTTTAAAGAAAACATGAACAAAATGCAAACAACTTTACCGAAACCGCCAATAATTACAAAAAGCAAACTTAAGAATCTAAAGCAGCATCCGAACCCTTTCTGACATTTCATCTGGCCAGCTGTTCAACGGACTATAACAAAAACGCAGATCCATTTATGTCCCATTTACTTTGTTTGCGAATTGCAGACCTTCTATTCGTACAATATATTGGTCGAAAACTGTGACGTATTTTAGTGACATTTAACTACCATCCAACATACTGTTAGTTGCTGAAAAGGGAAATGACAAAAGCGCAAAAATGACAAATAGGGTGAGAGTCCTTTCCCCCAATTGTCTGGTTTGGGGAGCGGTATTTAAGTTATATTCCTGGCATTTACAAACAAAGAATGTTTCATGTAAACAAACGTGTGATATCAGGATGAATCAATGGGTATAACTTTAGATCACAAGGATAGAAAGAGGATATATAATGGATCGGGTCTAAACATTTAGTCTGGCAACGGTTCACCTACGATCTCTCGTAGAAAGCTGCAGCTCCTTAGGTGAATGCAGATTGTCGTTCACGTGCAATGGGCGTGACATTTTCCAAACATGAGACATCAGTTTGCCCCCCATGCCTGACAAGTTGTGTATTTGTTTGGTCCTTGTTCTGTGCATGTGTGGATTCAAATTAAATTAATTTTAATTTACATTAGCTTAACACACCCTTTACAGCGATAAGTAACCCGCGGATGAATCATCATTACGCGGTGTAGTCCTGCAACGACAAGCTTCAGGTAAGTCTAATATTTTTTGTTCTCTGTCGTTAAAGCAGCACGTTTTCAACAAAATAGGAGTACCCTCTTTTGCAGTTTTTCTTGGGCTTTCTCTACATACAAGTTGTGTATAAACTACTTTAAACTGAATACTTTAAATTGACAATTTGTCATCGTAAATTTGCGTTTTCCACGAAAATTGCTGAAACAAACTCATAAAAACAGCGGAACAGCTGATTAAAAGTCTATAATACACACCCAGTCAGAACTCACAATCTATTCTTGATTTTATACTAGCATGTTGTTGGATAAAATTGTCCTGTTTCGAAGATATGAATGTGTTTTATCCATGGTACAAGATTATCGGGAATAAGCTGCCGCGGATGAATGATCACCAAATAATTTACCGAGTTCTACACATCCCATTATTTTTTTCATTCGCGGCATGGTATTGACGGCATCGATTGGATGACACTTTTTACATTGGCACCCTCAAATACAACAAGAGGTCACTCATTGAAACTTTTCAGGAAACAGTGCAGGACATCACAAAGATTACATTCATTTTCTATAAGAGTGATAGATCAGTGAAATAACCTGTGACTCAACAATTACAAAACATCTGTCAAAAGTATTCGGAAATGCAAAAAGTCCCTATATAATCAACCAAAATCATATTTTTTCCAAAAAATATTATGAAGTCATTTCTGGATAGATTTTAACAAATGTAACACCAAAACATTCGGAATTGTCCATATGTTGATTGTTTATTTACTCATTATGTTGTTACGAGTGATTTTTATTTGTACATAATTTAAACAAAACAAATAAAAATTAACTGATTTTCCTATATATTTCAACAAAAAATAAATCCTAAAAATAAAAAATCATGGAAAAATTATGTACAAATAAAAACCACTCATATAAACATAATGAGCAAATAAACAAACAATATATAGACAATTCCGAATGTTTTGGTGTAAAATATGTTAAAATTTATTCAGAAATGACTTCACAATAATTTTTTGAAAAAATATGGTTTTGGTTGATTATATAGGGATTTTTTTTTACATTTCCGAATACTTTTGACAGATGATGACTGTGTACCTCAACAACTTTGAACGCTTTTAAGTCGGTTCTAAATGAAGAGAACTGGAACCATTTCAAGTTCATCAATTCATGTTAATTTGCACACATCTATGATAAATTGCTGTGATATATTTATTACACGACGAGAATCTAAATATGTACATTTGTAAAAATATGAAGAGCCTCAGAGGGCTTATTTTTCTACCCAAAGACAAAGGTAGAGTAGGACTTTTTACAACGAATCTGTCTCTTACTGTAACAGTATGCATATTACATCGTTACAAACTCGTGGTAGACTTTCGGCAGAGTAAAAATGGCACTCATCATCAGCATACAGGAAATTAAAGATATTCCATAGCCAGATAATCTTGGAGGACTATGGTGTTTTACTACCTGTTGAAATGATATGTTTACAATCTTTTTATTTTTATATCACAAGATAAAGTTTTTTAAAAGTAAAATTTAGTTACATTTACATAATAAATATAATTTCTGAAAAAAATAGCAAATTTACAGGATTGGATTGACTACTGTATAATGTTTTGTTAACAAAATATATAAATTTTGGTGTTTAATGCCACTTTCAGCAATATTTCAGCTATATCAGAATATTTGGATGTGACCGAAAAGAAAATAAGGACATATCAACAGTTACATTAACAGCTACATTTGTAGATATCCATTCTTCATGAGTCTGTACAAAACTTTACATAGAAAAAGGATGGATGCTCAGCATTGTGGTGCACTTGTAAAAACCTATAACATTTTTAAAATGCAAAAGTTAATGTTTATCAAAACTCAAAACATCTTTTAATGTCTTGTAGGGATAAACACGTCATTGCTTGGAAATCTTTTGAAATTGGAGATGGTATTTTATACACAGAAGATGATGTCAAGAAAATATGTCCAACTCCATCATCACTAGGACTCGTCGTTCATGAATCACTCATTTTGCCATCAAAAGAAGAAGGGATAATGTCAAGAAAAAACCCCAGAAAAGGTTAATGAGTATCCCATAGGAAATGAAATTGTGACATCTGACCAACTAGTAAATGCAATGCCAGGCACATTGTCCGACGCACAACCCAGTGTACTACAAATTTCATTTATTTTGTAAAATGAACAATAGGAGACTAGAGTTTAATGATACTGTTTGTTTGTGTGTCATTTGTCAGTATTAAAAGGAGGTGAGGAATTGCTACAAGGGAGGTTGACTGGTGGAGGTCATGTACTTTTTGCTAAATATAACTTTAATTTATCTATAGTATATTTTCATTAAAAAAAATCCTATATAATTTTTGTCAAAAGTGTCTTGACACCCTGCACTATCTACTTAAGCTTCATATTCACTAATTCAGATTGCATTTTTTTCAAGACTTTCTTTACCGTCTTGAAACTCAAAGAAACAAATAGTAGAGTGAGTGATTGTTATTTAACTCAAACTCAGCAATTTTCAGCTATACCATGGCGAGAACAAGTTAATTTTTAATGACATGATGTCCGTTTAGTTGCATTTTTTAGTATTAGTTCACTTAAACAACAGTCTGTGTATAGGCATGTTGTCCCACACAGACACGTTTTATATCCTGATTCCGAGCCAACCGGTCTTTGCTCTCTCTTCTTAATGCTGCGTGCTTAGCGCAGAAGCAACACATTAAATACCAATTGTATGGTCTTTGGTTTAATTTACAAACAGTACAAGTAGAAGATGGGGATCTAGAATCAGCTATTCAGAAAACAGAACTTGTCAGAAGTTGTTGAAACTATATGAAGCATGTACATGTTTCTATGAACAAATAGACTGATTACATCATAGGAATTTATAATGTTAAAAAGAGGGGTCATCTGCATAATATGATTTGAAAAACAAGATACAACCCTCTGACACATTGTGAAAAGTAATAAGATTGTAAATCCCTGCTGCTCTTCGAACAATGGCAACTTTCTTAACTTTTAGGTTCATATTCTTAATATAAATTATAATGTAATCAGGACAAGCACCTCATATTTGTATTAGAAGTTTATAGTAAAATGTTACTACAACAAATCTTTAGTATCTAAAAAGTGACTTAAAATAATAGTACTAGAATTATACAATAAATGTATAGTACTAGAATTTTACAATAAATGTATAGTACTAGAATTGTACAATAAATGTATAGTACGATAATTGTACAATAAATGTATAGTATTATAATTGTACAATAAATGTATAGAACTAGAATTGTACAATAAATGTATAGTACTAGAATTGTACAATAAATGTATAGTACTAGAATTGTACAATAAATGTATAGTACTAGAATTGTACAATACATGTATAGTACTAGAATTATACAATAAATGTATAGTACGATAATTGTACAATAAATATATAGTACTAGAATTGTACAATAAATGTATAGTACGATAATTGTACAATAAATGTATAGTACTCTAATTGTACAATAAATGTATAGTACGATAATTGTACAATAAATGTATAGTACTATAATTGTACAATAAATGTATAGTACTAGAATTGTACAATAAATGTATAGTACTAGAATTGTACAATAAATGTATAGTACTAGAATTGTACAATAAATGTATAGTACTAGAATTGTACAATAAATGTATAGTACTAGAATTGTACAATAAATGTATTGTACTAGAATTGTACAATAAATGTATAGTACTAGAATTGTACAATAAATGTATAGTATTAGAATTGTACAATAAATGTATAGTACTAGAATTGTACAATAAATGTATAGTACTAGAATTGTACAATAAATGTATAGTACTAGAATTGTACAATAAATGTATAGTTCTAGAATTGTACAATACATGTATAGTACTAGAATTGTACAATACATGTATAGTACGATAATTGTACAATAAATATATAGTACTAGAATTGTACAATAAATGTATAGTACTAGAATTGTACAATAAATGTATAGTACGATAATTGTACAATAAATGTATAGTACTCTAATTGTACAATAAATGTATAGTACGATAATTGTACAATAAATGTATAGTACTATAATTGTACAATAAATGTATAGTACTAGAATTGTACAATAAATGTATAGTACTAGAATTGTACAATAAATGTATAGTACTAGAATTGCACAATAAATGTATAGTACTAGAATTGTACAATATATGTATAGTACTAGAATTGTACAATAAATGTATAGTACTAGAATTGTACAATAAATGTATTGTACTAGAATTGTACAATAAATGTATAGTACTAGAATTGTACAATAAATGTATAGTACGATAATTGTACAATAAATGTATAGTACTCTAATTGTACAATAAATGTATAGTACTAGAATTGTACAATAAATGTATAGTACTATAATTGTACAATAAATGTATAGAACTAGAATTGTACAATAAATGTATAGTACTATGATTGTACAATAAATGTATAGTACTAGAATTGTACAATAAATGTATAGTACGATAATTGTGCAATAAATGTATAGTACTAGAATTGTACAATAAATGCATAGTACTAGAATTGTAAAATAAATGTATAGTACTAGAATTGTACGATAAATGTATAGTACTAGAATTGTACAATAAATGTATAGTACTAGAATTGTACAATAAATGTATAGTACTAGAATTGTACAATAAATGCATAGTACTAGAATTGTACAATAAATGTATAGTACTATAATTGTACAATAAATGCAAAGTACTAGAATTGTACAATAAATGCATAGTACTAGAATTGTACAATAAATGTATAGTACTATAATTGTACAATAAATGTATAGTACTAGAATTGTACAATAAATGCATAGTACTAGAATTGTACAATAAATGCATAGTGATAGAATTGTACAATAACTGTATAGTACTAGAATTGTACAATAAATGCATAGTACTAGAATTGTACAATAAATATATAGTACTAGAATTGTACAATAAATGTATAGTACTAGAATTGTACAATAAATGCATAGTACTAGAATTGTACAATAAATGTATAGTACGATAATTGTACAATAAATGTATAGTACTAGAATTGTACAATAAATGTATAGTACTAGAATTGTACGATAAATGTATAGTACTAGAATTGTACAATAAATGTATAGTACTAGAATTGTACAATAAATGTATAGTACAAAATGTACTAGAATTGTACAATACATGTATAGTACTAGAATTGTACAATAAATGTATAGTACGATAATTGTACAATAAATATATAGTACTAGAATTGTACAATAAATGTATAGAACTAGAATTGTACAATAAATGTATAGTACGATAATTGTACAATAAATGTATAGTACTCTAATTGTACAATAAATGTATAGTACGATAATTGTACAATAAATGTATAGTACTAGAATTGTACAACAAATGTATCGTACTAGAATTGTACAATAAATGTATAGTACTAGAATTGTACAATAAATGTATAGTACTAGAATTGTACAATAAATGTATAGTACGATAATTGTACAATAAATATATAGTACTAGAATTGTACAATAAATGTATAGTACTAGAATTGTACAACAAATGTATAGTACTAGAATTGTACAATAAATGTATAGTATTAGAATTGTACAATAAATGTATAGTACTAGAATTGTACAATAAATGTACAGTACTAGAATTGTACAATAAATGTATAGTACTAGAATTGTACAATAAATGTATAGTTCTAGAATTGTACAATACATGTATAGTACTAGAATTGTACAATAAATGTATAGTACGATAATTGTACAATAAATATATAGTACTAGAATTGTACAATAAATGTATAGTACTAGAATTGTACAATAAATGTATAGTACGATAATTGTACAATAAATATATAGTACTAGAATTGTACAATAAATGTATAGTACTAGAATTGTACAACAAATGTATAGTACTAGAATTGTACAATAAATGTATAGTATTAGAATTGTACAATAAATGTATAGTACTAGAATTGTACAATAAATGTATAGTACTAGAATTGTACAATAAATGTATAGTACTAGAATTGTACAATAAATGTATAGTTCTAGAATTGTACAATACATGTATAGTACTAGAATTGTACAATAAATGTATAGTACGATAATTGTACAATAAATATATAGTACTAGAATTGTACAATAAATGTATAGTACTAGAATTGTACAATAAATGTATAGTACGATAATTGTACAATAAATGTATAGTACTCTAATTGTACAATAAATGTATAGTACGATAATTGTACAATAAATGTATAGTACTATAATTGTACAATAAATGTATAGTACTAGAATTGTACAATAAATGTATAGTACTAGAATTGTACAATAAATGTATAGTACTAGAATTGTACAATAAATGTATAGTACTAGAATTGTACAATAAATGTATAGTACTAGAATTGTACAATAAATGTATAGTACTAGAATTGTACAATATATGTATTGTACTAGAATTGTACAATAAATGTATAGTACTAGAATTGTACAATAAATGTATAGTATTAGAATTGTACAATAAATGTATAGTACTAGAATTGTACAATAAATGTATAGTACTAGAATTGTACAATAAATGTATAGTACTAGAATTGTACAATAAATGTATAGTTCTAGAATTGTACAATACATGTATAGTACTAGAATTGTACAATAAATGTATAGTACGATAATTGTACAATAAATATATAGTACTAGAATTGTACAATAAATGTATAGTACTAGAATTGTACAATAAATGTATAGTACGATAATTGTACAATAAATGTATAGTACTATAATTGTACAATAAATGTATAGTACTAGAATTGTACAATACATGTATAGTACTAGAATTGTACAATAAATGTATAGTACGATAATTGTACAATAAATGCATAGTAGAATAGAGCTACGAAGGGAGAATTAATTTGCTACAGTCCGCAGTTCCTGATCATGGAGGCATGATTATGAAAGTCTCACGTAAAGATTATGGCAAGAAGTTTCATGATCAATAATGAATATTAATGCAAGGAACCAAAAATAGCACAATAAAACAATCCTAAGAAACTACAATTTGTGAAAAGAATAAACATTGTAGAATATCGTATATAAAAATATTAAGATATTTAAGGATTGAAAATCCATCTTCGTAACATGTCAATTTCTTATTTTGTTTACAAAAACAACACTATCATTCTACCAAAAAGTTCTCTGAAACTGATATCATCAAACTGCTGAAGGGCCCGGGTGGCTCAATAAGTTAGGTAATTGGATTCCCTAACAACTCATACAAGCCCATCACCATTACGGCGTGGGTTCACGCCTGGCTTTGTAAATTACAAAAAAGGGTACCCTCGACTCGCAACCGCAAGTGATCAAGTTTACCAGTTGCTTGCCTATGGTCGGAAGTTCTCTCCGGGTACTCCGGCTACTTCTACAACTAAAACTGGACGCCATGATATAGCTGAAATATTGCTGAAGGTGGCGTTAAACACAATAATTCAAATAAATAAAAATTAAAATGCTCGAGTTTTCTTGCATTGACACCTGTTTGTTATGTTTAGTGGATGTGTTTTTCCAGACAGTCTGCATACATATATATGTACAAACTGGACTCCTCTTCCCACTGACTTGTTCCTTTATTCGAACGAGGCATACGTCATGCAGTGGCCTCTCAATAAAAACGAAAAGAATCTAGCCCGATACTTTGATTTCACGTCCCACTAAATAATTGCTAGCTTGGTGATTTTGTTAATTGCATCTATCTCAATGAGGTTGAAATAAAGGATACAACAGATACAGCTAGGTCTACTCCATACGTTGACATACACCTCGAAATTGACAGTAGCTGTCGGTTAAGAACGAAACATTACGACAAAAGAGATCTTTCCATTTATACGTAGCAACATTCCTGCAGCATCTGCATGTGTAGTACATATCTCTCAGTTGATCCGATATTTCAGAGCAAGGGGCTCCTATCAGGATTTAGTGTTGCTGCTAACGAGAGAGCTTTTGAACAAAGGGTTCCTATTGTTTAAGTTGAAGTCATCACTTCGAAAGTTTTACGGTCGCCATGGACACGTTTCAGTTGTTGTTAGCACTTCCTGCTTCTCTTTCTTCATTCGTGACTTATCACCGTAACTTGTAGCTGAAGCAACACGGCTGGTGTCGCTAGTAGGGCAGGAACTGGTACTCTTCCGGAGTCCCTGAGTTCACCACCAGTTTTTAGTGAGGTTCATGTTGCCCATCTTTATTTTTCTGTGTAGTGTTTTTAAACCATTGTATGTCCTTTTGTTCTGGTCCTTTTGCCAATTGTATTGTCTTTCCATCGACGATTTACGGATTCTGATTACACCCCCTCCCTTTGTATCTCCAAATTATTCCGTAAAGCAACTTTTATATATTAAATCATAGCATTTCATTGTTTGGGTGAGAATATAGGTTTAGCATTCTGCATGAACATCTGGTTCATTGTCTTTTTAATATTGACAGGCAATATATGTAGAGACTGAATAGTGCCGAATGATATGGTTTTTTGTCAGTACTGATTTTTTTTTATGTTTGAAAATCAATTTACATGTATACTAAGCTGGGTCCCATGTAGACGGTTTAACAAATACAATATATTGATTATAAAGTAATAATATCAAAAACGTGGAATCCAATACACAGCTACAGGATTATTTTTTGTGCAACTATCAGAATTTGACAATATGTGTCTCTTTATGAATGCTTGAACATGAATAATGTAGCGTCATAGCATTCTGCTTAGCATTCTGCTGGAGCCATAATCACTGATGAAAAAATAAACAAGGACCAGCATTAATGCATCAATTAAACATTGCATTTTTTAGCTAACATATGCATTTCCGAGGGCCCTGTCTTAGTGATTGGTTCTTTCTGTGTAAAACATTATGTCCGCAAATTAATGGTTTAACATGTGATCAAAATTAAAATAAGCAACACAGTTACTGTAAAGTACTGGTGTCTAAGAACAGTAATAATAAAAACATACGACATTTTGTTTTGTGTCAGATGGAGATGCTACATGACATGGTAAATGCTAACTTTAATTCCTAAGCAAAGAAACAATACCGTCAAGCTATTCAGATCAGCTAAAGAGCTTACAAGTATGCAGCAGATTGTATACTAGTACTTGCTGGTATGACATGGTAAATGCTAATTTTAATTGCTAAGCAGGTATGTAACATTCCGGCCACCAAACCAGGTCGGCTCAAATACTTACAGGTATGCAACAGATTGTATACTAGTACTCACGGGTAGTTTGTGTGAGATAGAGATGTTACATGACAAAGTGAATGATAATTTCAATTCCTAGACAATTCACTCAAGCTAATCAGATTGCGTAAACTAATATTGAAATAAAATACAGGTAGGAGCGGAATGATGATTTGCGCGTATTGATTCCATTTAAGCTTGAAAATCACCTCCGTCCCATGGAGACGGTCTTACCAATAAGCAACATTTAATATTAAATAAATGATATCGAATAACGTTGTATTCAATACGTAGCAAAAGGAATTATCCAACTATCGGGAATTGTGAATATGTGTCTCATTAGAGATGCTTGAAGACATGGAAAGAAATTAGCTCGTCCTGAATATAGCTGAAAAATTGCTCGCTGGACGCTAAGCACCAATCAATCAATCAATCAATCAATCAATCAATCAATCAATGGAAAGAAATTAGATTGGAACGAACACATTAAAAACATCACTGGTCGCAGATTGAGATCTTAAGACAAACCCAAAAGCATCAAAGAACAATCCTATAGTGTATTAGTTAAGCCTAACCTATAATATGCAAGAGCAGTTTGGGACCCATACCATGAAACCCAAGTAGACAAATTAAGAAAAAGGACAGAGAAGAGCAATACCACAGAAACCGTTGCACCAGTGTCAGTGACATGAATGAAGAGATCAACTAGAAAATTCTCCAGGCAAGACGCTATTAAGCTAAGGTAATAATGTTCTACACAATAGTCAACGATATAGTGGCCATAGAGAAGCAAAATATTTACAGACACCATAAGGATATTCAAGACACACACAAGAGCATAGCTATGCAGTATCAATTGCCCCAAAAACTGTAGAGATGGTCGTTCTTTGTAAGCACCGTTGGATACTGGAGCAGCATGCCACCCGATATTTGCTAATTCAAGTAACTAGTTTTTATACTGCTTTAATAAAGCACATCTCGCCGAAAAATTCAAGATATTCAATGTAGGCAATACATGGATAAAATGAAAAACAAAAAATACCTTAGTCAGAACTAAACATTGAGATCATAGGCCATTGATATTAATAGTATATTTCATGTTAATTACGGATGTGGAATTATCTTCCTCCATACTTATTGATGTCGACAAAAACACATTTCAAAGGCTTAAAACGATTGGAACCCAGGTGAAGCCAGCACAGTTTGGTTTAAATAGTATCAATATCATGCAGAAATTCTTTTGAACTTTTGATTGATATACAAATATGGTTGAACGTTGCAGTTATAAAACGTTAGAGGAAACCGAAAATCAAGAACGGACAATCCTGAGAAACTGGCAAAACAAGACACAAGATGAAAAGAAAACACACAAAAGAAAACCACAGAGAACAATATATGTTGAACATAACTAGACGCGACATGTCTCTCTGCGGACTGTTGTTTCAATGGGCTAGCACTATGCAAATCCAACTCAGCATGTTGGTCTAGTACAAACCGGACCTCATCATCATTTCAGTGAAAATTAACTTATTTTCGCCCTTATATAGGTGAACAATTGTTGAATTGGCGATAAGCAACAGTAACTCTTTTGGCCATTGTGCTGTCTGTTCTTCTTTGATATACGGATTCTGATTACTCCTGTGGTATCTTCAAGCTCTTCTTAGTGATGGTTTAACCTGTGATAAAAATTCAATAAATAATCAAGTTATTGTAAAGTACTGGTATATAAGAGTTATGATAAAAACAATCGACATTTTGTTTTCTGTCAGATGGAGATGCTATATATTGCTAAGCAGATATGTAAAATGACAGCAATCAAATCAGATTGGCTAAAATACTTACAAGTATGCAGCAAATTACATACTAGTACTTACTGGTAGGAGAAGAATATGATTGAACGCCCAGACTGGTGTAATTTAAGTTTTAAAATCAATTTACATGTAAAATCATCTGCGTCTGATGGAGACCTTCAATATCAAATGAACAATATAAAGTAAACTTGAACTCATTACATGGCTACAAGAATTATCCAGCTCTATGGATGTTATCAACAGAAGATTTGAATTATTATGTAAATTACGGAAGCAAGATTAGAAAAAACAAATGTTGAAATCATCTGTCCTTAGATTTTAATACGGTCTCCATACTGAATTGATCAACCGATATGGTAGTGCCTCGCACCTCGTTTACAATTTTAGACTTATTTATGACTTTACAATTGTTGAGAATATTTGATTGAATGTTTTTTTGTAGTCGAATGGCAGATGATGTTGAAAACAATTGCCAAAACTAGCAATTTTCAAAATTGTATGTTGCGGCATTTGGTCGACTTCAAATATGGTATATGTTGACACCATTTTTGAAGACTTTCTAATCTTACAATTTTTTTCTTCATACATTTTGATAGTTACGTTAGAATACATGTAAAATGTACCTATAAACAAAATATAAGACTATTGAAAGTAGTTTTATTTCAAATTTATGCACTTAAAACAGCCGCTAATATAGAACGTAAGGTTCCCGTGATACCACAGAAAGTAATTCCGAAATATGGTCTAACTGAGGATTAAAGGGCCATTACCCCCTCCCCTTCTTCATCTTGCCAGATCCCGCCAATTGGGCAGGTTATGCATGCTCATCGCAAAAAGGAGGAAAGACAATGCTGTTAGAATGACAGAAGGTTTCTACTGCACCTTGAATGTAATTTAAATAAATACTATAACCAACATCAGATAGATGAACACTCTGATAGTGATTCAGATGTGACGAATAATAAACCCTTTTGAAATTTCTTCCAAGAAATTTGCCTTTGCTGTAGCATCTACGCGCGTCCGTGTATATTCCATAGCTACTTGATTGTTGGCGAAGTGCCAGTAACGCCTTGGCAATGTATTGGTCCAGACTAAAGATATATTCGAGTATAAAGCCCTTAACCGAAGAACAACAACATAAAAAAATATGTTAAAATATAACAAAAATAACTATAAGTCTACAAAAAGACTATAATTATAATCAAATTGACGGACATTTCACTTGACCGACAAGCTTCATCAGCGTCTTTATTCTGATCTGAAAGATGATCTGAGGATCAGATTGTCACATGACCATCAGTTATCGTGACGTAAAAATCATAATCTTGAACTTTATAAAATCAAAATCTTGAACTTTATATTATTCAAATATATGTGTACACTAATTTATAAACAATATGAAAACAATGAGAAATTGTAATGATGGAATTTACCAACTAGCTAAGGACCAGGCACTGGTTAAAAAGTTAAAAAACAAAAGATTTAGGCCTTTTTGTTTATGCCCTCCGGATGTATTGTTCGTATCTCGCGGATCCAAAAACTCCCTCTTTTTTGTCTTTGGTTCTCTTTCCAACTTGGATTGTGGTCAATGATGTAAATTGTGGATCTACCAAAGTCATCCAATGAGTGCCCCGGCGACACAAAGTGTTGAGTCACGGGCAAGAGCGTCTTTTTCGTAAGGTCACTTCTGTGTCCATTCATTCTTTTGTTGAATGGTTGGACACTTTCTCCTACGTATTGCGACCCGCAGACGTGACAGTCAAGGAGGTAAACCACATTAGGTGTTTTGCAATTGACATTGCAAAAGATCTTATACTCCTTTCCTGTCGTCTTGCTATGAAACACTTGTGCGTGTTGCAATTGGAGACAGCACTTGCAACGCTTGTCCCCACATGCTTTACTCTGGCCGACCGTCGATGAAGGTCCAGATACCGCAGCTCTGACCAGTGTATCCTTAATGCTTTTAGGTCGCCGGAACGCTACAACGTGTGGTTCAGGGAACAACTTGGCCAGCGTTTCCCTTTTTTTCAATTTTTTCCAATGATGACGGACAATGCCAGAAATTTTCTCTACAGAGGGATGGTAAGTGAGAACAAGGGGAACCCGTTTGTTGATCTTTTTTTCTTTGTACTCCAGGAGGTCATTTCTGTTAATTTCAATGGCCTTTGAAAACCCACTCTCTATATAACTTTGCCATCATATAAATATATATATATAATTGATTGGATAAAATTTGTGTTAATGCTAGGTTTGAATACCTTGAGATACGTTTGAAAATGTAGAGGTATTCGTAGATATAATTATTGTAAACATTTTTTCTCAAACTTCAAATTAAGACGCACCAAACATATGAACATTACCTTAGATGTTGAAATGTCCACAAGTACTGATAACGTAAATATAACAACCGATGCCACTGTGTGATGTTTTGTTACATACACCGACTCAATAATTGCTCACTTTGGTGTTCATCTTAAATCATCAAACAGAGTAACTGGAAAAGTTTGTTTGAATTTCACGAAATAAAAAAAAATTAATTATTGACAGTGTATTCTATGGTAACTCGACGTTAACAGAATATAAAAGAATTTCTGAGAATAGAAAGAAAAACATTTTGATATAGGGCCTATGTAAATACGATACCACGACCAAGAGATAATAATCTGAACTCGGGTTCTACGTTTTTCTGATTGGTTCTTTGTTATTAGAACATGAACATGAGTCATCTTAAATGTTCCTTTGAATATTCTATATTTAGGAAAATCTATTACGAAATCGAAAATGACGAATGCTCACATGAGTAAAACAAACAAATAGATATGCACACACAGCATTGATCATTAAAAAAACACCCAAAACATATGTCGCTGGAAATCAAGGTGCTAGACAGGTCACAAACATATGGCGAGGCTGAGCCAATGGGATCCCAACGTCATTTTGATAATAAAATTTGCATGTATAAGCAAATAATTAAAAAGCTTGTACAGATTTAATTACACTCAATAAGACCACATACTATTACAAATATGGACAATAACATACACATGGACAATACAAAAGCTGGTTCACAGTATGATCATCGTTAACTGACTACTGGCAGAGTGGCTAAGTAGGTATCATCTATTGGACAAAGACCATTACTCACGGGGAAAGAAAATCATAACTGACATTTCTGACATATTTGATATTAATTAGTCAAAAACATATTAAGAAATTATTAATCTTGATGGGAGATCACAATAGATATGTCATCACTTAAAAAAATAAACATTGAATATAAAATAGTAATGTTATTTATTAAATGCGCTACATTTTGAAATGGGTTTTTGCTATAAAACACATTATAAAATAAACATTTTTTGTACTTGCTGGGTTCTGTTGAACCCACGTGCACAGAGCTGATTACCGTGTCCCGAAGTGGCGGATAGTGGATGCCCTCTCGATTGGGGGAGGGGGAAGGACACGAAATTAACGCTGGTCCGCTAGCCCGAAGCTAGTAAGATCAGCGTCGGGCCAGAATAACCCTTAACAGCTAGTCCGATGGGCTAGTTAAAATTGACGGTTCCACTTCATTAGTTGAAATTTTTGCTTAAATTCTACCCCTCTCAGAGGGGTGTCAGGTTATAATACCGTAAACCTGACCGTTGACATGAATTTGTATCTCGAAGTTGCGTTAAATGAACGATCGGAAAAAGTAAAATGTAAAGCCGTTATGCATGTGATCGGACTAGAAGGTCGCGAGATATACAACACTTTTCATTTCGGAGAAGGTGAAGTTAACAAACGTGAAGTGTTACTGAAAAAGTTTGAGGATTATTGTATTCCGAAAACTAACGTAACTGTTATTCGTCACAGATTCAACAACTTACAGAAACTCCTATGGATAAGCCATAGGTTGATACATGTAGAAGGTGCCTAGAGGAGGTATTGTTTGAAACTTTTTTCCGTCATGAATGTAACTGAAATACTGTTCATGTCACGTTAATCAACAATCGATCTAAACATGCAATCTTAGGCCCATACCAGTGCCATCTTTTTTTCACCTAGATAATTTATTTTTTGCACACTTTTCTTCATTATGAACATAGCTGACATACTGCTCATTTAACGTTAAGCAACGATCAATTACCAAGTTCTTTTAGCCATTTTGTTGTCTGCGCTTCGATTTATGGATTCTAATAACTTTTGGTATCTTCAAACTCATGCGAGTTAGAAATCAGAATTAGTATATAGAAAATATTATAATATTGATTAATTAACTGTTGTCTAACGTCAAATAAGCAGTATTTCAGCTACGCTCGCACACGGATGAGTTGCTTCCCTAATAAACTCGAAAAAACGAATTGGTCTATTCGTAGTAGTTAATACCTTACTCTAGCGAAATAAGACTTGACTGTACACGTCTGAAAAAAGAATGCTGTTCGGATCGATGTTTACTGAATATTTTTAAATTCAGTGACACAAATATAATCATAGAAAGAAAACCAAGTCTACAATATATCATTGTGTCGATTGTATTTAAGTATGGCTCCACCTAAGGATCATGCAGTGGGTGATTTATTGATAGTTGCAAAATGTATATGGTTGATATGTTGGAAAACTCATAAAAATAATAAAAGAATGCATGTATTGGCTTTGGTTGCTATGGTACACACTATATACATCATAAAATCCCTTTTATTTCAGTCTTAAAATCACTAAATTTGCACTTTTGCCACACAGATTTCTCAAAAATGATTTATAAAAATTCAAAATATAATTACATACTAGTGACATTGAAGACTTCTTCTAAAAATTAACGTATATAAACAGAAAGTAAAAGTTTGCCAATTATTGTTACCATGGCGACCAAACAGCCTCATTTCGCATCTTCAAAAAAAACGAAAAAAATCAGGATTTCCATTATCTATTATCTCCTGTGAACAGGGTTGTTGGTGAATGAGGCTTGTTTGTATCCGTTCAATAGACACTTATCTAAAGCATATTAAAAATAATCATGTGTAGCCTCTTTTAGATTTTTTTGGGAAAAAGCGTTTTTTGTCCCATACTTTTGGTTTTTTATAGCAAATAGGTACAACTACATTTTTTACAAAATATTTCTACTTATCTAAAATGTATTTACTGATGTTATCATTTTCACATAACTTATAACCAAACTAATTACTAAATAAACTTTTAACCTTAAATTATGTGAATGGTTGCTATGGAAACAAAAATAAAACATTTTAGATGCATTTCATATCATGCTAAAATCATAAAATTTTCTTTTGGTCACAAAGATTTCCATATTACTGATTTCATAACTAATACACTTTTAACATCATTTTCTTTCTTTCAACTGGAATTTTGGGAGGCATATTTACTCTTATGTAATAGCATAGATACATGTAGTTTAAATTTTACATTGTGCTACACTTGAGGAAATTTGAGGCCTAAATTGTTACTTGTATTTCGCTTATTGAAAGTTCATAAATAATGTTTTCATTGCTTTCATTTTATGCATGTTTTTCAGTCATATATAGAAACTATATTAAAATCAAACCCATTCAAATTCATAACAGAAAATTGCATAAATTTCCATTTGTTTATTTCATTAAGAATAAAACCAACAGTGCCTCTTGCTTGAATAAAAAGCATGCAAGTAAAGCTCTATGCATTCTTCAATATATATTTAAACTAGAGAGTGTGTCCATGAGAATTAAAAATCAGGTGACAATGACCTTGATACATGTGTTTTTAATTAAATGAACAACTCTATTCATGCAAGCCCATTTGATATTTAAATGGTCAGTCATATGATATATAAAATTTGCATGTCAAGCACATGTTTTTATTTTTGTTTACAGTATGAATGCTGTTCTTTAAAGCATGCTTACTCCACTGGAAATTACACATATAAGTGCAAATATTTAACATAGACACCTAATGGGCAACTTTTTTATCTATGGATGAACAATTCTGAAAGTTACTGTCAGAGTTCGTAGACACATTTGAAATATATATTTGAAGAGAAAAGAAGAGAAAAAATTAAAATGAATTTTTTTTTTTTTTTTTTAGGTGGTCTATAGCATTCAAATGGACTATATATCAATCAATACAATTAGTTTCTTGGTAAGCACATGTGTGTACTTGATAAATTAACATAACAAATAATAAGACAAGCTTAAAATAGAACCAAGTAATATATTCCTTTTAAACCATATAGTCGTGTATATAAATAATTGTTCATACAAAGAAAAGGTATTTTATTTAAACCTAATAAAGTAGATAGAGATCAAATACAAAGGACAGGATGTCTGTGTAAATCCTGTGTTCTTCTTTCATTGTACATATCATGGATGCAAGCCAGATATACTGATGTCTTAGATAAAAAGGTCAAAACTTTGCAAAGCACATCAACTTTTTAATCATCTTTCTTTATGATGGTTTCTTTTTAATATTTTAGGTAGAAGAAATAGTTTTTTATATTCTTGATTGATAGTTAAGTTTTTGGGGTCCGACCTATAATCCGACAGTCCGATAGTCCGACGGTCCGATAGTCCGACAGTCCGATAGTCCGACAAATGCTATATTTCTTTGAAAGTTAACACTATAACATGTGTAATATGGGGCCAGAAACTGAACCGTTTACTCACCAAAGAAAGGTCCAGAACATCGGAAACACGATATCATAGACAGACAAACAATTGGCAGGGCCACACAAGAGCTAAAAAAAGCACATATATGAACAACGCGGACTCCATAAAGACCTGGATCCAATCGTGATGAACCGGCAGTGTAAGTATCCCGTATATTTTTTAGTAGCGACTACTTCAGGCTTTATTTAAGTAGCGTGTAACCGAGTCCAGCCAAGAAAAGTCACTTTTAAAATGAAAGATGAAATAAATGAATACACAAAAAAAAGAAATACAAAAAAAAAAGGAAAAGCCAAAAGGAGAGCGTACCAGTGTCCCCCGCCCTTTATCATGGAATATTTATGTTAAAAAGCAATGTCGACACACCAATAGAGCTGGATACAATAATGTGTGCGAATTGATTGATTGATTGGTTGCTTAAGGTCCAGCAAGCAATATTTCAGTCATATTCAGGATGAGAAAAGTTTGTAAACAAAAAATCAGAAAGAGGGGACTCTGGGATGGGTCAACATGGGCAACGGCTTAACACGGGAACTTGTTTTTCCATCTCTTCCGACGACAAGTTGGTTCTATTTTTATTCCCCGGGATTCCGACGGGTGACCCTGCTATAGTCGCCTTCTACGACAAACGCATATATAAAAAGTTACGATTGAAGGAATTGTCCCTAAGTGACACCTTATATCACGGAAAGAAACAGCATCGGAATATGACAATAAACAACTGTGCCATGATACGCCCCCCCCTCTTTTATGACAATTGAAGGTCGGTTGCGCAGCGTGAGAACAGTAATTAATATTCTGCACTTTTTTAAACCAATTAATTGTATATACATGTACCATATGAAAACTGGCGTTTTCCAAACTGACTAAAATCACACCTCTCACTTGCTCCCCCTTTTATCAATACAATATATGTTACGACGTGACCTATCAGTAAAAGGGGGAACAAGTGAGAGATGTTATCGTACGAGGCGTGGACGGACGGACGAACAGTGGTATGCCATAATAAGCCCGTATTTTGACGGGCGTATAAAAATGAATGGCCCATATCCTGAAATTACGAATATATCATTTTTGGCCAAATTATTTTTCAAAACTTTCATGAGTTTAAAGCATTTGTCGGACTATCGGACTGTCGGACCGTCGGACTGTCGGACTATCGGACTGTCGGATTATAGCTACGACCCCAAGTTTTACAGAACTGAAATGTTTTATAGACATGATTTAAAGTTTTGATTTATTGAAATTTATATAGTCTCTCACAATTCTTTATAGAATGGCACTTGTATTTTATCTATAAAACTTCTGTTTTAATGTATATATTGTGATGATTGTGTATTATATGTACTACAAGTGGTGAGACTTTAATAAAATATTGAATCTGAATCTTTTAAAACATTAATATTATGAAATTAAAAGACGCTTCTTTCTTAATTAGAATTTATTCTTTTTTGATGAGTAACAATAAAGTACAGAGCCCGTTAACTGACATGATAAATATTTTTATGACGTTATACGAAATAGTATTTCGCATAAACTAAATTAAAAAAAATTCTATAAACGAAATAAAAAAAAAATTCTCATGTCAGAAAACGGGCTCCATAAACTATTTCGTATAAACAAAATTAAAATTCTCATGTCAGTTACTGGGCTCCACAATAAAGCAACATATTAATATGCATTTAGCTTTTCTATTATCTTTTTTTCCTTTCATATGAATTTCAAATATAAATATTTTGTGCGGACAGCAGAATCATGAACGCTCAACGATGGAAACTGGCAGAACATCAGCATAACAAACCTGGATGTTGCCGATGGCATAGTTTCCTGCAAATTCAATAAGCCATGTGAGGCAGAAATCACTAAATTAGGCCTGCGTTCAACAACATCGCAACTGTATAGCGAAATCCGTTCACGAAAATAATAAACCGAATTGTTTTCCTTTTTTTTTTAAACATTTTACGTTCACGATTTATTGCTTATCATTGACTGTATGGAATTAATATTGATAAAGTGTCTGTGTTCAATATAATATCGTAAGTATGTGTTGCGTCGGTAGAAAAAAAGTCACAGGAAAAAAAAGTCACAATATATTTTTTCTACATTTACTATACCCCGGAAAGTCAGTGTGTATAATTATTTTTGCTTTGTTTTTGTATTTGTTTTGTTTTTTCTTTATTTGTTTGTGTGATTTTTTTTTGTCTTGTTTTTGTTTTGATATTTATTCAAGACCTTGATTGAGAACCAAATTCGATTGATGTCTATGTATACAATCCCAACTCCTTCTAATTATAAAGGAATGATTCTTAATGAGACCTTGATATATGAGAACCAAAATTTGACTCATTGATATTCACCCATCCAACTCTTTCTAATTAGAAAATAATATAAAAAAAACAATGAATTAGCATTTACATTTAATTAATCACATCAATGATTGAAGCATTTATAAGTCATATAACACATAACATATGAAATATATCAAATCATAACGATATAATGATAAACATACAAACATTGAATATTTCCAGTTTAAAATTGTAAATGTTCATAATGTCAATTGTCTCTTAAGCACTAATGTTGGTGATAGAGTCTGATGTTCCACCCAACTCCACACAAGTACTCGGCAATGGTCTTCTGGCCAGTAGTGCGGTCTCTGCATAGGTTTTGCAAACGCTCCTGGAGCTGAACATGTCTTAATAGTACGGACAGTAGCTTCTTCCTTTTGACACCACTCGATGACACGCCATATAGACTGATGGACATGTCCTACCAGGTTGAAGAACTTGTTGTTCCAGACCTCGCAGATGTTGTTGGTTCTGGCATCACCGTTGACTGTGGCATCATGTACGTTCCAAATGGCTGGTGGAAACATAGGTGGGCTACGTGTTAAGACCAGACGGACTGCTTGATTTTGTGCTGGATTCTGCTGTCTAAGTCTACCACTGATGTAAGTTGAATCAAAGTAATCTAGGAGCTCAGCTGCCTCTGGTGGGTCATCAGGGCGTAGTGTTCTGGTAAAAAGGCAAGACCATCCATCATACCACAGAACACACTGAAGTCATCGTCGTTCTTGTAGAGAGGCACCAAACCAAGCTGCTGTATCTGTCGCCATGATGCTTGTGCTAGGTGGTAGAAACAGCCCTGGTGGTTGATGTGGCGACCAAATACAGCTGTAACTGCACGAAGGACTGCATCTTCAAAGTCTGGACATTGAATTGTAGGTTGCTGGCATGGCAGTTGTCAACAATAGACTGGAAGAGTTCCCTGTAAGTATCTTGACATTTATTTGGCAGGAACGCATATACTGCAGTGCCTGTTACATCTTTGAATGGAACCCGGATGGTGTATAGCTGTTTAAATGGGTGCAGAGCTACAGAGAAGGTACCGTCCATGAAGATGAAGAAGATCTGGGCATTGGCTAATCTTTCCAAACTCTCTGGTGAGTAGAAGACTAATATTCTGTTTTCTGCATTCTGGCCGTTGTCGTATAGGAGGAACTGTTGGTTGTTGTTGTGTACTCTTCAGGCAATCTGACATCTGCATAGGTGGCTGGAACTGGAGGAGACGGACGCTGGCATCGAATTGTGCGTTTGGGGTTTTCTTCACGGGGCAGCAAGGCTTGGGCATTGTCGTCACACTGGGACACAACCTGGGCAAAGATCTGGCTGGGTTTGTCTCTGGTGTTGGTTGCCAGGTCTTTCATGGCATTTCTGGTTTTTGAGTACTTGATGCTTGTATCACTGGGAGCGTGATTGTGTGGCTGCCCAGGAACTGGATTTTCATTCTGAAGTGTAGTGCTAAGGCTTCCTCTGCATCCTGTACTTGACCGTTTAACACACTTCCACCACTGATTGGTCTTCCTGGTAGCATGTTTGGTATACATGTACCCCTGGTCACACAGCTTGGAACCACCTCTGTTGCTTGGTATAATCTCCATTTTCGTTTAATGATAGTGAAAGTTAACTTTTTCCTTTAATACAAAAAGTGAAAGAAACCATACATTTTGCTCTGAATTGACTAGGGCATGGAATACACCAAGTATGGTTTCACCATATGTTGATGTTCAACAATTTCTTTCATAATTGTATTCTTAACTATTAAAAATGACCTATGCATGTCTGTGTATAAACATTATGACAATAGCAATCAAGTGGCTTCTTTTTATAAATTACCCCTTTCCATTTCAATCATTATTGTTTCCGAGTCATTTATGAATTAAATACATGTACTAAATAAACAACTGGGTCTCTATTCAGGAAGAATATATTAATTACAGTATAAACAAATTAAAGATTAAGGCATTGAAATAATTTTTACAAAAAACTTTAATTATCTGAAAGATGACATTATATATGTGACTTTTTTCCCTGTGACTTTTTTCTTGCAACTTCTTTTCCTGTGACTTTTCATCCATTACTTTTTTTCCTACATTCTCTCCATATACATTGTTATTGTCTGTAAGTGTACTGGTATAGTGTAAACGTAAAGGGTCTCATTTCCAATTCAAATGGACTTACACCCGACGATCACCGCTACAATTTTTTTCCATTATACTACGCCAAATTGACAAGAAAACGTTAAACGTTTCCCTTTTTATATAAACTTACAAAATAAGAAATAGAACTCTATATTTGAAATGCCCAATTTTCATACACTTCGGTAAATTAATGACAATACCATTTATGATGAACAAAATCATATATTCTGTACAAATAATTATCTGTTTGTCCCATAATTAATTTCTACGCTTCATTGTGACATCTATGACAATGCAGACTGTAAAGACTCTTGTGTATATAATTTTAGGAAGCTTATGCATTCCAAATAAATATTAATGTTAGGCATATTAAACCTTTTAAAAATATGTTCCACGATATAGCGTGGGAATCATCGTGGAAAAGATTAATAAATCGTGTTCACCACAGACTTGGGGTCAATTACTTTCAAATGTAATCGATTACATTACAATTACTTTGCAATTTTCATGATTACATTACATTACGATTACATCAATTTTCAAATGTAATCGATTAAATTACAATTACTTTGTAAATGTAATCGATTACATTACTGATTACATTTAATGTCATGACAACCAATATTAGTGCTTTATGTTATAATTTTGTCTCGTATGCATCTGTCCAATATCTCCTTTTTTAATGTATTTCTTACTCAGAACAATGAATTACAATTCAGTTTTAATGTGATCATTACATGCAATAAGATACATTATTAATAAACTCTATATTATTGTTGTCAATACAACCTAAACTGTCTTTACAATATGAAATCATAAACTTGGCCAATATAAAAAAAACCTAAACCAATATCGATATTGGCTTAGTTTTTTTATATTGGCCAGGCTTATGATTTTATAATTACCCATTATAAGATAAAATGTTATGGTTAATTAATAAATATATCATTACGTGATGATTTCCGTATTGGCCTAGTTATTAGTCTGAGGGTAGCTGTATTTGGTTTGCTTCAGGCCAATACAGGTACCCTCGGACTAATAACTAGGCCAATACGGAAATCATCACGTAATAATAGGTAAGTAAGTACGTTGTAAATTATAAATAGCAATTCTCATTTTCCTTTTTTCATAAAATAAGTTGCGTCTTATTACTATGATCAATATTCATTCCATCTTATTCTATTAGTAAATATTATAACATACATTTGCACATTTTAATAATATATATCAAATAATTTCAAACATCCTGTCAAAAGTTTATTGTGGATAATGAACTAGCAGTTAACCTGAGCCACAGATAAAATTTGTAATTGAGGTCTTATTTATGACACCAAATTATGTAACAATCATCATTACTAAATTTCACACCATTTCCATGGGTGTCCTTGATATATAATTCAGAAGATCAAAAAAAACCAAGTCATTCTTATTCTAAAAAATTGCTTAAAAATATGCATAATTTCTCAGTCTAATTATGAAAACTAAATCTTTAATTTATGTAAAAAGGTTTAATAAAATATATTTTAAAATTTTAGAGCTGTTTTTAGAGATATTATTTGTTTGGATATCAAGTCTTTGAAGTCATACTTAATATTTTTTTGTACTTGTGATAGTTTTGATTGTAATTAAACATAGAAGAATATCTTTTGATCATGTTGTGATTGCCACTTTATTTTAATAGAGTTTTTTTTTGAGTTTTTAACAATTGAATTTCATAACATATTTTTTTTTTTTAGATGTCAATAAACTTTATATGTTTTCTAGTTATTTGTTAAATAAATTCCATAAAGAAAATTCATTTACATAAATCATACATTAAATATCTAAGGGATCGTCGCACAATATGACAGTTTTTTTTCAAACGAAGTTAGTTTCGTTTAGTAGGTGAGTGGTTTTCAGTTGTCTCGTTTGGAAAAAAACCAAAATCGCACATTGAGATTTGTCAATAAATCTTTAAAAATGCACTTAAAAACGGCATAAAATTGAATGGAATATCGTTTTAATTTCTTTCGAGTCTGTATATTGTACTGTTTCTTTAGTACTGAATAAGTAATAGGTGTATATGTACACAGCTCTGGTTTCCTGTTTGCGGTACAACTAAATAGCATACGCAATGAAAAGCAACGGTCTTCTTTTGCAAATTAAAAAATATAATGTTTTCGATTCTTGGAACGTTTACTGTTGTCAAATTTAAAATAATACTATAATGTATTAAACAGGTTTTAACCAAAGAGAGTAAACAACAGATACCACGATGCTTATGGCGGGTTTTTGTTCTTGTGTACGTTGCAGGAATAGGCTTTCGGTAGTTTGTGATTGTATTGATCGCTTTCGGTATTTTGTTATTGTATTGATTAAGTATTAAACATGGCAGCGCCCAATCTCAATCGTAGCTACTCGGCCATTCTTGCTACCCTACAAATAACCTAGATAGTAGAAATTCTTCTTAAATTGTTTGCCGGAAGCTAAGTTAAGTTAAACCGTACAAAAATATAGTCCACAAAAATCCAATATGGAAGACATACTAAGTAAATTCTAATCATGCAAAGATAATTAAAACTTTAACTTTTATCCATGATAATAATTAAAATATAGAAAATTGTTTAAAATATAACTTAATAAACTTTCATTTAACTGACATGTGAAAAGTAGTGCGATTTATACGCCTAATGCATACGAGGTTATGTGTAGGGTAGAGAGAATGGCCGAGTGGTTACGATTGCGCCCAATCTCTACCCAGAGTTGTCGGTCCTACACTCTCTCCAATCTCTGTCAACAATCGTAACTACTCGGCCATTCTCGCTACCCTACAAATAATCTCGTACGTAGATAGTAGAAATTCTTCTTAAATTGTTTGCCGGAAGTTAAGTTAAGTTAAGCCGCACAAAAATATAGTCCACGAAAATCCAATATGGAAGACATACTAAGTAAAATCTAATCATGCAAAACTAATTAAAACTTTAACTTTTATCCATGAAATATAGAAATTTTTTTAAAATATAACTTTATCAATCTTTCATGTAACTGACATGTGAAAAGTAGTGCGATTTATACGCCTAATGCATACGAGGTTATTTGTAGGGTAGCGAAAATGGCCGAGTAGTTACGATTGTCTCTGTCAACGCCTAAAAAGTAGTCTACCTTTGTATTAAACTGGTTTCCTTTTTATGAAATATTACCAGTGTAATGTTCAGCAACTATAGAAGCTATATATTACAACAAGGAACCAGAACAGCGCTGTATGACTGATCACCGTATAAAAAATAATCCCTTATCTTCGTTTGAAAATAAACAAAGAAGCGTCTCAAATATTAGCTATATGGTATTCTTTCCATATTTTACAATATATGGGGTCATTATAACCGGTTTATATCAAGTTACCCTTTAATAAACGGATTTTGACAAGATTCTTGGTTTTTAGGCGTTGACAGAGATTGGATAGAGCGTAAGGACAGACAACTCTGGGTAGAATTTGGGCAGCGCCCTGTACAAAACGTCTTGTGCAGACAACACTATTTGGTAACAGGACACACGAAAAGAAGAAGATGTCCTAAAAAATACACATTCATTATGGTTCACATGTATAGAAAGGGCTTTAAATGGATTTCTTGATATACAAGATGCATACACTGCTCCACAAATAATAAATAAGTGGTCCAGATCTTTGCATTTATTATAAAAATGCACATTACAGAGATGTCCATATTAATCTATAAATATCATTTAATTGGTACAGTATGCTTGTTGAATTATATGTACACTTAGATGAAATCAAGTGTCTGATTTTGAAAGGATACAGATTCATAGATAGACCCTTTATCATGACATGCATATGGAGAATACATGATTCTAAACCCTATATTTTTAGGTGCAGTTTGATTTATAATACATTGGTATTCTGTTTTTCACACTTTCATTTGGAGGGGGTGGGTGGGTGGTCTGAGCCAAATGAAACTAACTTCATTTGAAAAAACTGTCACATTTTGAGACGATCCCTTACTATTTTAAATTATTTTCGACAGATTTTGGTAGCACTCAAATATTTTGTACAATCAGACTGGCGGACCATGGTACAAAACCTGGAACTGCCATACAATGTAAAACTAAAGGCTCAAGTTGTCACCGACAGAGTTCCGTCCGGGTTTTAAGGGTGATTCGTGCTGCTCAATCTTCAGTTTTCTGTGTATTTTTTTTTAGACCACTGTTTATCATTTTTTCCTTTTTCGATTGGCCATTGCATTGCATTCGATAGCTCTTTTGGCATACCTGTTAACCCTCCCCCTTTGCGCGGGAGTCTCCCGCGTAAGAGCCTTATCTCCCGCATGGACTGGCATCTACAAAACAAACGTTTCTTATCTGTTGACATATTCACGCACCACTATACTATCCCAATTATCAAATTTATTTCATTGTAGTATATATGCCACATTATTTTTTGTGGGTTTATTCCATTCTAATGCAGGTAAAAACGTTATTCATAACTTTAGTTAGCTGTATGTTATTGAAATGAACGGGTACCGGTAAACTGAGAAACGAAAAGAAACGAAACGAAACGAAACGAAACGAAACGAAAACAAAATCCAACGAAATCTGTAAAGAAAGAAAACGAAATCCAACGAAATGAAACGAAATCTGTAAAGTAAGAAAACGAAATCCAACGAAATGAAACGAAAGCTGTAAAGTAAGAAAACAATATCAAATGAAAAAAAGAGCGAATTCTGTAAAGTAAGACAAGAATCGAAACGAAATAAACATTTATTCTTTGTAAGCACTACAAGAGATATCCAATAAAATTACGTAACTCGATCTAAGCTACCTATCGAAACGTATCTTTACCTATGAATTTACCTATTGATTGAAAATTACAGTAACATTCAGCATTCATTCAAATACTAGTATTCCACATCTCAGTATTTTCTATTTGATACCGACTGGATGCGCACTTCGGATTGATTGATTTATTGTTGTTTGTTTAACGTTCAGTCGCTAATATTTCATGCATAATCGGGACGAGAACAAGTTGAAAAAAATCACTTTGCAAAATACACAAGCGGGTATATACCCCATGCACAACAGCACCAACGCTCATAGTAGTTCACGGAAAGACACAGGGAAATACCGGTATCAGTTGTTAGACAAGCAAAATATTTAGTAGCCCAATCTTATCGAAGTAACTAAAATAAACCTCAATTTCTAGTAGCCCAGCCACATTTTTAGGGGTCTTGGGCAACTGGGCCCCTGCTAATTTCCATCCCTGAGTAGTTGATGTTTTGATGGAGCAGTATGTCGTTAATTTTTCCTTTTTATGGGGGGTGGTTTTTTTGCAAGCCTACATTTGTATATCTCAATAGCGAAACGACCTTCACTCAATACTACCCGATGCGCATATGTATAAGGCAGTATCATCAAATTTCAGGGTTGCATTTGTGGCCAGTTTTCCGACGAAGAAGTGTGGTGATGGGAATCGATGTTCGGTGGGTGTTGTTTCCTATCACAAATGGATGACAAGTCATAACTTTTTCGATTTTGGAGTTACCTGTTCAAATTTTATTTCACTTTGTCCGAATATAAGGAACACCGGGCTTTATTTTTATCTAGCTTTTGATTTGCTTAAACTTCGGAAAAATGGAGAAAATGTCTTTTCACAAGGACCAAAATAGCTTCCAGATGTAAAATGCACCCTCTTTCGGTTGAAAACTAATCTGATAGTATACATTCTTATATATATATCTTCGTAAAGTGACATTTTCCCTATATAAATAATGAGGTTGTTATTACAGCAGAATTTATTCAAATTCTACATTAGTAGTGCACCTGATTTGTCGAAATCATTATTTTTCCAATAACAATTCATAGCTCGGCCGTCTTAGGTTTGTCGAAAATACTATTTTGCCAAAATAATGGAAATACTGAGATGCTGAATAAATGTCCACGAGACAACGATCCGACAAAACAGCAAAATACAAAGCTTCATTTATATACATAACGCCCAGCATTCTTGCCAAAATAAGTTTCATATTGGGTCCTATATCAATAACACCAATAGTTTACAAAAATCAAGTAAGTGGCCATGGTTTCTGGACTAAATTTTTCATGGTTTTCTCATACACTGTATTTCTCAACAATATGTTTTTAAGATACAGGGGCGTATTCAGGATTTCAGGTTAGAGTAAAAATAATAATCATTGGCGGGCTGAGCGAGGCGAGAATTTTTTTTGGTATCAAGATTTCATACAAAAATCGTGTTTTTTCTATTTGTATTCGCCCCAAACCCCCGCCTGACTAGTAATCCATATATCTATTAGGATATTTTGAACTATTCATTTACAAAACAAAAATTCTAACTTTTAGGTGGTAACCAGTTGGATTAGAGTCAAGGCCTCAATGTCCGCCAAATGCCAATGAGTTAGATTCAAACTCCATATTATTTATTCAAATAAAACAATGTTTATCAATGTTTTGGTGTAATGGTTTTAAAAAACAAAAGTACATACGTTATCTATAAAACTTTCAATTAGTAAATTTCAGATAGTTAAACCTTCGGACGTCTTGTTTTACATGTTTGCCTTAGTATTCCTCATACGACATGTATCTGAAACAAAACTTCGCCTCTAAGGGACCAGGCAATAGGGACCAGTGCAAAAGGCCATGGGACAAAGATATTTTTGCAACTATTTTTTTTCCATGGGACCTCAGTAACGTATTCTTGGCAGAATTTGGTAAAACCTATATTATTTTCATTGAAATTAGGCATGGGACATGTAGTTTTTTTCATAAATATTGAACATGGGACAAAGACTTTTTAAGAGGCAAATTTGAAATGCATCGGTCCAAACCCCTGATAAATTTTGCCTGGTCCCTAACTACCGAACAGGCCGTGCTTAGGGCACTTAACTCCCAAAATGTGCACTTACTGACTTATCCCGTTAAAAAAAATATTCAAGATGTATATATATATGATGAAATTATATAGTTAATGTGCATAATTTTGACAGAGGACATTTTTCAAGATGTTGTTTTCCGAAAGCCCTGTGCGAATCCCGGGCGTCATAAAGAATAGGCCTGAAGCAGATCTCGGCTTGTCGTAAAAGCCGACTAAGAGTACTAAGAGTCTGGCTGAGGGTCGGATGCTCAAGCCCCCCGAGCAACTAAGGTGTGTACCTTAGGTAACTCGATGGTTAAATAGGGTAACCCTCGCTTCGGGAGTTGTCAGGCTATCAGAGGACAATCTTACAGCGGACCATAGTAGGCCAACGTGTGTGGAGGGTGCCACTCTTCATGCACGTAAAAGATCCCATCTGTAGATTTCGTAAGAGTATGCCCCTATGCTACCTTGGGGCCGCTACAGATGGCAAAATTTTCCGCCCCTATCCAGCTCTCCCCTTTTCCAGGCCATTGCAGTCAACAATTGTTTTTCCTGTTTCCAAATCCCAACCTCGCTTTTCTTTATCAAATTGATTTTTTTCAACTTGTTCTCGTCCCGATTATGCATGAAATATTAGCGACTGAACGTTAAACACACAACAATAAATAAATCAATCCGAAGTGCGCATCCAGTCGGTATCAAATAGAAAATACTGAGATGTGGAATACTAGTATTTGAATGAATACTGAATGTTATTGTAATTTTCAATCAAACTTCAATGTAGGATCCCTTGCGTCATGCGTCGTGACCATATAGGTGAAGATAAGTCTCGATAGGTAGCTTAGGTCGAGTTACGTAATTTTATTGGATATCTCTAGTAGTGCTTACAAAGAATAAACGTTTATTTCGTTTCGATTCTTGTCTTACTTTACAGAATTCGTTCTTTTTTTCATTTGATATTGCTTTCTTACTTTATATATTTCGTTTCTTTTCGTTATATTTTATTTTCTTACTTTACAGATTTCGTCGTTTCTTTTCGTTGGATTTCGTTTTCTTACTTTACAGATTTCGTTTCATTTCGTTGGATTTCGTTTTCTTACTTTACAGATTTCGTTTCATTTCGTTGGATTTCGTTTTCTTACTTTACAGATTTCGTTGGATTTTGTTTTCGTTTCGTTTTGTTTCGTTTCTTTTCGTTTCTCAGTTTACCGGTACCCGAAATGAACAGTCAAACGATTTGAATTACAATTTCAGAAATGCTACGAACAAATCGGGAACTTGCATAAAACCCAGCGTTCTATACAATAAAAAAAAACATAAATAAAATGTAAACGTACGGACTACTGGGTTTGGTGTTTAATACCACTTTCAACAAATTTCAGTTATATCGTGGGGGTCAGTTTTATTGGTGGAGGAAAACGCAGTGCACAGAGAAAAACACGGATCTGCCACAAATTACTGATAAACTCTATAACATAATGTTGTATCGCCTGGGCGAGATTCGAACTCATAACGTTATTGGTGATAGTTACTGATTGCATAGGTAGTTGTAAATCCAGCTACCAAACGACCACGTCCACGAAGGCCCCTAACGGACTACTGAGTTAAATATGTAGGTAAGGTCAATTAAGATTTCCTTTCCTTAAACTGGATATATCATACAGATGAAGAATATTTTTTGTTGGAAAAGTTTGGAAAATAATCATCAATGTGTTCTCTTTGGATTGTTTATTACAAACATAAGTTTATTACTGCTATTAATTTTTTTTTATCATTAGCCGTTGTGGGATTTATTTTGAATAAGCTCCCCTTTAAATGATATGAAGTACCAACTATGTTATTTGAAAAGGTGTCTAGATCGAGATTGGAACAACAATTCTGCTTCAGAGTGCATTTTTTTTTTCAGTTACAAAAATGTAGCATCGAAATCTTTTTATAAGAGTTAAGTACACCCTTTTCCCCTAATGCTAATGTTAGAAATGAAATGTGATACACGTATACACCATTAGGAATTTATATCCCTGTCGTTCTGTAGTCAACTGTTCAAGCGAAATGGTTTTAAGTATAAGATACAGTACTATTAAAAAAAAAAGAAGCGGCCCGTATTGAATATCCCGCAATACGTGCAACTTCTTTTGTTTCAGTAGTAGTTTATCTACAGAGGGAACAGCGTGTTTGTTTTTTTTTTACATTTCCCACTATTCTGTCACGGAAATTAATCCTTTCCACGATGGCCCCGTCGCGGAAAACACGACGGAACAGGTAAACATATTCTTCATCTGCGGTGGTATGATCGTGGAAGGGATTAACTTTTATCGTGGAAATCATCGTGGAAAAGATTAATATATGTGTGTTGAACACGATATAGCGTGGAAATCATCGTGGAAGAGATTAATATATGTGTGGTGAACCAGACATGGGGTAATCGTAATTTGTAATTGTAATCAGTTGTAATCGATTACATTTTTTCATGTAATCGGATGCAATCTGTAATCAGCCATTTTTTAGATTACATGTAATCGTAATGTAATCGATTACATTCATTTTGACCCTGTAATCATGATTACTTTCTGATTAATTTAGATTACTTTTCATCATTTTGACTTATTTTTTCTTAACTGAAACATATATCTCCTTTAAGAAACAGCAAATTTTCTTTATCTATTTATCATAAGTTATGCCATTCATAATACATCTGCTCAAAATCTTTCCAAAATAAATGCTATGATTAATCCGCTTGTTGTCGAATCTTTAACAGTTAATAACACTACACGAAGAAGGAATATATTATATGTATAATTTTGTACCAAATAATTTTAAAAAGTGTGATTTAGATTTGAAGATTGCTTAAATATAGATAGACCTAGATATATTCATGATTCAAAATTTTGTATTTGGAAACGGTGTCTTTATCATTCTATTTTGTTCACTTAGAGGTACTGTAGTATTTCCCAAAATACAGGTACTTTAAAATGTTGAAATGATGTTCATCAGTATTGCAGTGTGAGTAACCAAACATCATGTACACCTTGTATAGGCTACACCAAGATACATGCCAATATCACAGGCACTCGAATTCCGGACACCCCTTTTTTGTCATTTGGTCCCTCCCGCGATTATGGTATGGATCTTTGAACCATTTATCCATATTTTACAACATTTCGTGTTACAACTCTCACGTTCTACTAACTTTTGTTTCTAGGTCCAGCTGCCGTATTACTCATAAATACATAAAGGTATGAAACAATCGTCAAAATACGAAGAGGGAATCCTCGCTTCGACTCGATATTTTACAATAACGCGCCAGTTTTAAAAAGGACCTTTGCTTGTCCTCGTCTCAAAAATGATTTCCCTTCATTCCTATCTAGTTTATTCGTACGAACAATAAATATTTATTGACGAAATTCAAGTTTATTCTCGACGACACATCCAACTTTCCTCCACTCGTGCCCATTCAGGAGGTCAACCGAGCATATTTTGTTTCGCGCTATTTCATTGGTCGGAAAGATTTTCAGAACTTTTTTAGCTTGTTCTTCGCTATGCACGGCCAATCCATTTCGTATCGAGAGGCCTATTAAGCGGGAGTTTTAAATAAGAATAAAAGAATTTAAATTTCAGCAACAATACTGTTATTTTGGCAAAACTTTCAAAGAACAAGCACGTTAAGCACACGTCAGATTAAATCTAGGACTCTGTTGATGACCATTTTTTTTCTTCTTTTTTTTCTTGGAAAAGGGGGGGGGGGAGTAGATGCTGTTGTTATGTATAGATTGGTTTGTTGTTGAAGATTCACGCAGTAAAGCGAAGCTGGTTGTTTCCTTGTATGTTGTTGGATTTTGTTTTGTATCATTTTGTATCATTTTATTGGTTTATTGATACATGAAGTACTAAAAATGCACACCTTCATGATTTACTTATTATAACTGTTTAAATCAAAACTGGGCATCAGCAATTGCACTAATAGGTTTTTTTTTCTTGGTTATTTTTTTTGGGGGGGGGTCATTAATTATTTGTGATGAGCCCAGGTACAAAAATGTTGACTCCCCCCCCCCTCCCATGTAAATTAAAGAATATTTTTTTCTTTCCTATGTTTTTTGCAAAGGCCATTACAGTTGGAATTTTACAGGTATCTCCCTAAACAGAAAAGAAATACAAAGAGTAGTTATAATCCCTTTAATGCAAAAATTTCTTTTGAGGCATATTTACATATACCTGTTTCTAAAGCAGAAGACGGGAATTGTGAAAGTTACAATTTACAAGGGGTTTACTTATGTACACTGTCTTTTTGTTGTTGCTGGGATAGGGGTTGAGGAGCGTTAACTCATTTTTATTTGTTGACAAGCCTAAAAAGGAGATTTTTTTGCTTTATGATAACTAGTGTCCCTTTCTCTATGATCATTTCAGTGATCAAATGGTCATCCGTCAAAATTTATGTTTGAAGTGCATTTTTTTTCTGGTGCCTATATAACACATTGGCTGAAAAGGTTTACTTTCCACTTTTATTCTCATTTAAAACTCCCGCTTAATAGGCCTCTCGATACGAAATGGATTGGCCGTGCATAGCGAAGAACAAGCTAAAAAAGCTCCGAAACTCTTTCCGACCAATGAAATTGCGCGAAACAAAATATGCTCGGTTGACCTCCTGAATGGGCACGAGTGGAGGAAAGTTGGATGTGTCGTCGAGAATAAACTTGAATTTCGTCAATAAATATTTGTTGTTCGTACGTATAAACTAGATAGGAATGAAGGGAAATCATTTTTGAGACGAGGACAAGCGAAGGCCCTTTTTAAAACTGGCGCGTTATTGTAAAATATCGAGTCGAAGCGAGGATTCCCTCTTCGTATTTTGACGATTGTTTCATACCTTTATGTATATATAAGTTACACGGCAGCTGGACCTAGAAACAAAAGTTAGTAGAACGAGAGAGTTGTAACACGAAATGTTCTAAAATATGGATAAATGGTTCAAAGATATACTTCCAGACAAAGATCCATACCATAATCGCGGGAGGGACCAAATGAGGAAAAAGGGGGTCCGGAATTCGAGTGCCTGTGGCCAATATGGCTTGTAAACGTCCGTTGTATTTCTTAATATGTTCATAATAAAACTCTTTTATTGCGACTTAAAGACTTATACTTTTATTTTACATATAGTCGTCAACTAAATCTATACTTCTAACAGGTAATACCACCCCACGCTGTACTAGTTAAACCTTCAATGTTTGCACTGTCCAAATTTTATAATTCATTTCCGTCGTTAGGTAAATGTTAGATACAAGCGTTTTTGTGATTCAAACGCACATGTAACCACTTATGGAACAGCAGCGTCACCAAACGGGAGAAGCAGTGAATGGTCCCTATTGCTGTTGTCTAAAAGCTTTTAACTATTTATAGTTTATTTTGTTGGTTCAAAAGCCCATGGAGATTGATACAGCTTTTATGTTATTTTGTTTATATGTTTGCAGAAATGAAATAAAAATGATCTTGCTACTATTATTGCAGATATTATAGCTGAACAGAATTAAAAATAATAAGCTTACATGAAAGCTAAGCATTACTAAAAGCTACACAATATTCAATAATAAAACTAAGTATAACATATAAAAGTATAAAAGATGGACATGACCTATTGATGGTAAAGCATACTTTAAAAGTCAGCACAAACTGATCATTTGCAATCATTCCCATTCCATGACTTCAAAATATTCTTGAACTGTTTAAAATTAGATATTAGAAGAAAGAGTAGCCTTTGTTTTATTTGCATTTAGAGTATCATAACATAATTAATTTGATTAATAGTTATTCCTGTGATATAGTTTGAGATATTTATGATGTATTTAACATATCGCCCCCCCCTCCCCCCCCCCTCCTAAATAGATCTTGAACCATATTTAAACTGACATCATGTGAACATATTCCAGTCTCAGCTTCAGGTTTTTTTCTACCATTTACAGTACACCTTAACAATAATATATTTCAGATTTACAGCACAGGTGACCATGATTAAATAAGATTTTGTCTTTTTTATTTTGTCATTATTTGCATTTATTATTTAAAACAGGTATCAAACCCTATAAACTGATTTCATGTTGTTTTAACATTTAAAACTTGTAGTTGTATGGTCTTGTGGTCAGAAATTTAATCTGTAAAATTATATGGCCTTGTGGTCTGAAATTTGACTTGTTAGCTTAGGGTTATTTCAGTCTCTGCTTCTGATTTTTTACCATTGTTCACTGATCAATCATATATTTCAATTATTTCAGAATACAGTTCAGATGATTAAATAAAAGTATTTATGATTGTTTTATCTTAGTTTGTTAATGTTGTTATTACCTATATTTGAACCCTTTAAACTGACTTCATGATGTTTTAACATTTAAAATTATATGGTCTTGTGGTCAAATATTGGATATGTAAGGATATTCCAGTCTCAGCTTCTGATTTTGTACCTTCCAGATTGTTAATTGATCAATTATGTATTTCAATATTTCAGATTTACAGCACAGAAAATATAATGATTAAATAAAACTATTGATGATTTTTTTGTCATTTTTTATTTTGTCAGTGTTGTGCTTACCTGGATGTGCATTTAACAAGGCAAAGGGGTTTGAAAATGGCTATTATTGGTTCAGATGCTCCTGAATTTTACAAACTTGTGTGTCGATAATTTTAATATACCCTATCTGAAAATGCCTGTGTATGTAGGAAATGTGATTTAAAGTTGTATATAAATATATATGTTTTTTTTCTTCTAAAAAATCCATGAAGTAAAAAAATGGACCAGCATTCCAATTATTTTTAAAGTACATCATCAAACAAATGCAGGCCCTTGGGTATAATTGTGGGCAGAATATATCCTCTAACTGATACATTCATTTAATTCAAAAAGTTTCAGATGCTCTTGAATTTTGTTTGTTTGTAAAAAGAAATTTAACATTTTTTCTGAATTGTTATTGTATTGTATTTGTAAGAAATGTGAAATTAAGTTCAAACTTTGTATTCTATGTCTACTGAAAATAATCTGCTTGAAAATGATGAGCCATGCAGTTAATAAAAAGGCATTTTCTAATGGAAGTAAGAGTGTTGAAGAAAATGTTTTTTAAACATTTTGATTTTAGTAAAAAGAGTGGAGATGACATTAGTATTTGATGTTTGGATAAATGACAAATTTTTAGACAAGGATCAGAGTTTTCAAGACACCTTGTGTCATAAACATTATAATATATTTAGTCATTCAGAAAAGAACTTTTTGATTGTGTAATTTGTGAAACTTCACCTGAAACTGAAAGTCAAAAGGTTTATTTCCATTTCAATTGAAAACCAGGACTTGTTAAAGTTGTTCTTAAATATTTCATGAATGAATTAAATTTCTGTAAAGAATTTGGCTCAGAACATAAATTATATTGTGGTACATATTGTTATAACAGTTGTAACACATTTTCTAGGTCAGAAAGTGGAGCTGAAACAAGATCTCAAACTTTTCAATTTCTTTTAGATATTTTGAACCAGAACCAAGTTGTTGAACAAGTTTCTACAGACATTTAGACCTGTATACACTCCAACATGTTGTTGAATTTGTTATTCATGCTTTTTTTTTAGATGAAAAGGTACTTCTGTCGCCTGTTGTTTATGAGAAATATAATTATCTTTTATTATCTATGAATTTTAATGCTGAATTTTATAATATTTTATTTTACAGAAAAGAATTTTTCAAAATTTGCCCTTTTATTAACTTTTTTCCAGTCATTGAATCAAATAAAATAGTTTTTTATCTTCAATTTTAAACAATATTCACCAATACTTGCTTATTTTGCCAACAGAAAACATATTCATTCTAGTCATTTGATTTACTTAGTGAAATTTGGAAATCTGGTTTGTCATTTCATGTGAATGCAAGTCCTTCTGTATGTCTTAATATTATGTGAATGGTAGTCATTCAATATGTGTCTTTTATGTGAATTCTAGTCAGTTTGTGTGTGTCTTTTATGTGAATGCTAGTCATTCTGTTTGTGAATGTCATGGGGAAAAAAATATTGCAACCTATAAGTACCCATATTTGTAAATGCTGGTAATTTTGTGAATGTCCTGGAGAAAGAATTATTGCAAACTAAGTACCCATATTTGTAAATGCTGGTCATTTTGTGAATATCCTGGAGAAAGAATTATTGCAACCTATGTACTCAGTCATATTTGTAAATGCTGGTCATTTCATCTTGTGAAGTCATGGGGAAATAATCATTGCAACCTAAGTACCCATATTTGTAAATGCTGGTCATTTTGTGAATGTCCAGGGGAAAGAATTATTACAACTTAACCACCCCTATATGTTATAGAAGCTAGTTTGTAGTTGTGTCAAACACATGAATATTCCATGCTTACATGCTTTTATTTTTTTCACACATTTGTTTCTTTCTATTTATCTTGTACCTGTTGTATTGAAATTAAATTAAATTGAAATTATTAATTGTTGTACATTCCCTGTGCAAATCTAGTATCATAGATGATTTTTTTTTATTTAAAGTGATGATAAATAGTAATTCCCCAGTCTAAATTACAAAATGCACAATGTCTAAAACAATAGTGCAATACAAATAAACTGAAAAATACGGTATTAATACAAGAAAATTAAAAAAAGACATAAAAATAGACACCCCTTTCCCAAATGAAATAGCCTCTTTCGGATGTACGCTTAGGTGTCGTTTATTGTTGATGTTAAGAAACACCACCGATGTGTTCCGAAAGACAATGAATTTCGATGTTTGGCAAATGGTCGATCGATCAAAGTGGATGTAGAACTAAGTGACACAATTGCATCCCACAAGACATTGACACTAGTTGTCGGTATGACAATGATCCTAGATGATTAGCCACCATATTATTTTAATTAAATTTTCTGACTTAAATAGAACCACCTCGACATTTGTTTTGAAATTGAGTCCACTTCAAGTAGAAACATTCGATGTTTGTGCACTATATAAATAAAAACTGAAGTGATGCAATACATTTCTATTTATCCATAGACATATTCCGTATATTTTAATTGATTTAAAGCGTACGTATTTATTGTAAACCGACGTATTCTAACCGAACGGTTGAACGTCATTTTTCATCAAAAATGACGCGAAGGTCACGTGACTTTGTTTTTAGATGGAACTCTCCTGCGTCACTGGCTTCCCGATTGCTATCTGTTTTTTTTTTTTCACTTCATCTGTAGGCCATTATAAAAAAGTAACATTTTATTTTGTAATAAAAGAGATGTGAGGGGAACAAAAGAAACAAATCTATCATTACACCATGCACACTCAGATATTCAGTATGTTTGCAAATATCTCAATTTTTGCCATTTTTTTTCAAAAGTATTTCAACTCAAAATATAATTTAGCAACTTTTTTTTAACAGAGAGTTGTCGAATAATTCAATAAGAACATCTACTGATATACCCAATGCATGCAGAGACATAATTGTGTTATATGTCTCTGATACATGAATAAGTAATATTCGAGCGTAAGCGAGCTCTTTATGGTATAAAATGTGTACTTAGGATTTTTTGACAAACATGACTGAACATATACTGAGGAATAAAAAAAATTGACGCTTTGTAAACACCGGTTCCGTGTAACACACGAACACTAAGATATCCTTGTGGTTCTTGTAATAAAGCGGTCACCTGGAAACAGCAGGGGTATGTTGTGATTCATGCGACACTTGGTACCATAAAGATTGTATAGGTATATATGAACACCATGATATACAAGGGCTTACATAATGTGTCTTGGAATTGTGATCTCTGTGGCCTACCAAACTTTTCGTCATGCATATTTGACACATCAACCTTTGTGAGCACAAATATCTATGAGACCTTAAATGACTCGTCCTTCAATGAAAACTCAATCGGTAGTCCAACTGCAGCATCATCACCAGTACATAAACAAAAACCACCAAGGAATTACACTGCAAATAAAAGAAATGATACACATCTACGAGTCCTAGTAATAAATTGCCAATCCATAAAAAATAAGAAATATGATTTTGAAAATTTAACCGAGTCAACAAAACCAGATATAATTATAGGTAATGAGTCATGGTTGCATAAAGACATACAATCTACAGAGGTTTTTCCATCTGGTTATATACCTTACAGAAACGATCGCAAACCTGATGCACATGGTGGGGTTTTTATACTAGTTTCGGAAAAATATCTCAGTTCCGAGCCATCTGAATTGAAATCAGAAGAAACTAGCGAACAACTATGGATCAAGTTGCAAATCAAAGGGTCACCTGATTTATACATAGGTAGCTTCTATAAACCACCCAAAATAACTGATGAGGAGTACCTAACACATTTAGAAAAAAACATATATAGAATTAAACAGAGCCAAAATGCAAACATTTGGCTAGGAGGAGATTTTAACTTAGGAGGAATAGATTGGGATACCTACTCTATTAAGAACAAAGCACCAAACAGTGCAAGCAACTACTTGATATATGTCAAAACAATTACTTAGAACAAGTTGTTACTAAGCCAACACATATTACAGCAACTTCAGAGTCAACACTAGATTTATTTTTTACAAGTAATAGCTCACTAATAAATAAAATAGAAGTGATACCGGGTATTTCTGATCACGAAATAGTGTACATTGAAGCCTACTTAAAACCCAGAAAAGTAGTCAAACCACCAAGAAAAGTTTTTCTTTATAATAAAGCAAACACAGAAAAAATCAGTGAAAACCTGAAGACAATAGACTTAAATAACCTCATGACAGATTAAAACCCAAAGATAGACCATCTATGGGAACACTTTAAACAGAAAGTTCATGACATCATGAATGAATTTATTCCAACCAAAATGATAAATAATTCAAAAGGAAACTACCCTGGATTAACAAGGAAATAAAATCTCTGATCAGAAAAAGAAACAAACTGTACAAGAAAATGAACCAACACAAAAACAATACAACAATATAAAGACACTAAGCAAAGGCTCCAGAAAGAAACTAGAAGAGCATACTGGAACTATCTCGAAAATATAATATGCTATGACGAAAATTCAGAAAAAGTACAAAAACAAAAACAATTCTGGAATTATATACGAAACACCAAGAAAGACAGCTCAGGAGTTGCACCTTTGAGACAAGAGGGTATGCTTATTGATGACACAAGACAAAAAACAGAAATTTTAAACAAACAATATCATTCTGTATTTACACCTGAATTTGAAAATGAAGAACTGCCATCTCTCACGGACAATTATCCATCTATGCCTGAAATCACAGTTACAGTCAAAGGCACTGAAAAACTACTAAGCAAACTAGATCCATCTAAAGCCACAGGTCCTGATGAAATTTCTTCACGTATTCTCAAACAATATGCACATGAATTTGCACCTCTTCTAACCACCATATTCAATACATCTTTATCAAGAGGTGAGGTACCCACAGATTGGAGGCAAGCAAACGTAATTCCAATCTTTAAGAAAGGGGGAAAATACTTTGCTAGCAATTACAGGCCAGTATCATGTTGTAAACTTCTTGAACATATTGTTGTCAGTAACATGTTAAAACATCTTGATCAACATAACATCTTGGTTGATTGTCAACGTGGCTTCCGATCAAAGCGCAGTTGTGAAACACAGTTACTCACACTCAGTCATGAACTACTAAACAACTTACATACTGGTAAACAAACTGATCTAATTATTCTGGATTTTTCTAAGGCATTTGACAAGGTCCCCCACAAGAAACTGTTAAGGAAATTAGACAATTACGGCATCAGGGGAAACATCTGGAATTGGATCTCTGCTTTCCTTAACAATAGGCAACAACGAGTAGTTCTTGATGGTGAGGTTTCTGGTCGAATGCCTGTTGTCAGTGGTGTTCCGCAGGGGTCGGTCCTTGGGCCGCTGCTCTTCCTTGTGTTCATTAATGACTTACCAGCATCAGTCTCATCTAAAATACGCTTTTTTGCAGATGATTGTATCTTATATCGAACAATAGAAAACCACCAAGACTGTGTCACTCTGCAAATGGACTTAAATAAACTAGCATTCTGGGGTATGCAGTATCATCCGCAAAAATGTAATTCTTTAAGTATAACAAGATCACACCAACCTCATGCATTCAATTATAAACTCAAAGGTCACGTACTCGAGTCAGTAAATACTGCAAAATATTTAGGTATCACTTTGTCAAGCAATATGTCATGGGACACACACATCAATAACATTACTGCAAAAGCTAATAAGATCTTAAGCTTTTTGCGTAGAAACTTGCAGATCAAACAGGAAGAGACCAAAAGTCTGGCATACAAATCCATTGTAAGATCAAACCTGGAGTACTGTTCTTCAATTTGAGCACCTCATACTAAACAACACATTGACAAAATAGAAAGTGTACAAAGAAGAGCAGCCCGATATGTAACAAAAAGGTATCACAACACAAGCAGTGTTACATCTATGCTTAACCACCTAAATTGGAACACACTTGAAAATAGAAGAAACATCAATAGAGTGACTATGTTGTATAAGATCACACACAACTTAGTAGCAATAGATCCTAACCTCTACCTTGTCAAACAATCCATCATGCACACCAGGAATTCTAACATTTTACAGTACCAATTTTTCAACACTAGAACAAATTATTTCAAGTACAGTTATTTTCCACACACAGTTGTATTATGGAATTCGTTGTCACATGCAACACTCATGGCATCCACTTTGGACCAATTTAAATAATTGGCCCAAAGCCATTACTACTAAACAACAAACTTCAGTCTGTAAATAAATTTTGTATATAATTTTATCTTGTCACTGTTTATATGATCTGCACTCTTTTTATAAATTTTTTGTCTGTTCGCGTTGCGCTGCGCCCGACAAGTAATCATCACCATTGATGGATTGTCGTAGAATGTAGATGTAGATGTAGATGAACACAGTCAACTAATGAAGATCTTCTTAACATAAAGCGCAAAGGTGATCCTGATGTCTCGTACCCTCTCTCGTACGTCCGATACCACTGAAACCCTGAACCCGTGCGTAATAAAAGTCATTTTGTTAGCTTGTTTTACTTATATTGATATTTTTTAATTTATTAAATCTCTTCTGACATACTGACAAGCATTTTTGTATCTACGCGGAAGTTAACTTTTGAGATTTCGTAAGGAACGATAACTCGAATAAAGGAACGACAGCTCGATTGAATGAGACTAGATTCGGCCCTAAAAAAAGGTCGTCACCAATATATCTCGGCCCAAAAAATCTCGACACTTTTTGAACTTGCCAGATAATTTTCAGATGCGGGAGCATTCATGGCCGTTCCGGTTTCATATTACATGGATATTCAATATTTTGTTTTGTAGATGACCCACAGGACCAGGTACAAGATTGTGTGATACTGATAGTGATAGAAGTTGACATGGATAATTACATCATTTTACATTTGATTAACAATCACTTCACAGAAACCTTTTTCATATATGAGATAAACAATTGATTAATTATCGAATCGACGACAAATTTAGTTTACTTTAATTAAATAAAACAAAAAATTATATTGTTTTCATATTTGCCGCCGATAGAGTTAACAAATATTGTTACCTCCCTTTATCGGTGCGCCGGATCACTTGAGTGTTTTATTGTTTTCGAGATTGATTAAATATTGAGTACGTACACTTCGACATGAAAGTTCTAGAATATACGTGTCAATAAATTCACAGTTAATAAAAACATATTCATAAAGAGCAGATAATAACGATATATGATTTTATTACGACACCAATGAAAAACTTGACAGAAGACGATGATTTACAATTTTACGCCATTGGCCAACAGGAATCGTCAATTTTCCGCGTTTTATCTTGTCTTAATCTCCATTGTTGGCTGTATAGTAGCTCTCGCAGCACTTTTCTTAAACAAAAAGAAAAAATCTTTCAGAAAATATCCAGTTTTCAATTCAACTTTCACTCTAAATACTAGAACTTTTCTAAATTAGTTAAGGCACTGATTGTAGTCACGTGACCATCATTTTATCAACAGAAATCCACGTTGACTCGCACAAAGTTGAAACATTTTCACTTTCGAACATGTATAAATAACTGGTTGCAATATGCATCAAATATTGTTATGTTTTACTCATTAATTTGTATTACATACCTGACTCCCCTTTTTTATTTCATGCAATCTTAGAAACAGCCTTAACAAACCTGCGTATATTTAATTTTCTGTCTTCAGTGTACTTCACGGTGCGTTGTCATAATTTTGGATTTCCTTGCAAACCATTAGAATATATTGATTGATTATTTGTTTAATGTCAAGTGAGCAGTATTTCAGATATATTCACGACAGGAATACATTTACAAACAATAAATAATGTAGGTAAAGAGATGGCACTAAGTAGGGCATATGACTTCGGAAATCCAGGTCCTGGTATAGGACAATAACATACATCTGACGGGGTTAAACTGGTTAAGTGGATCCCAACCCCTCTTGATTATTCAATCGTCAACGGCAATATACACATAAACAGACGATAAATAACCTGCACTGATTAGCTTCCAATGAATAAGACCACATAAATGAAAGACTAATAGGTTCTTTCATACGTTGACATGGAAGACCGGTGGATCTTCCACGAGTGATAGAAATTTTATGTCTTTTCACGAGTGGAGGGAAGAGAGTTATGGTATTTAACGTCACTTTCAACAATATTTAAGTTATATCGTGGTGGTCAGTTTTTTTTGGTGGAGGAAACCGGAGTACCCGGGGAAAACCATCAACCTACCGGAAATCATCGAAAAACTTTATCACATAATGTTATCGAGTACACCTAGCCTGAGTGGGATTCGAACTCCCAGCGTTAGTAGTGACAGGCAGTGATTACATAGCTAGCTATAAAAAAAATATCCAACTAACATAAGATCACGACCACGACGTATATTGGCATTGGGTTTTTTTTTTAGAGCAAAAGCGTATGTCAAATTTTACAATTATTTCATTACTTAAGGTGTGATAAACGCGCATGCAATTTTACATGATTAGATTCAATAAAGTGTGGGGAAAAAAAGTTGCTGAACGGAGAACACCCCGATAGCCCCTCCCCCCTGCAAGTTAAATGGTCGGTCCCTTACAACCCACAAAGTCAAAACACGTGTGTGTAATTTTTCATTGTAAATTTACAACCCACAAAGTCTTACACACGTGTGTGTAATTTTACATTACAATTTACACCCCACAAAGTAAAAGAACGTTTGTGCAATTTTACATTAGGTCATGTACTGTGACGTTTTACACAGATACGTCACGGTAAGCAAATTTGAAAAAAGTCCTTTGGCACTGATCCGTGAAAAAGGCTTGGCATCCAAAGGGTTAAACAGCCCAGCAGTGGTTCGATACCCGGAAGTCCCAAAATATGTAATCACGTTTTCAACAGTAAAAGGTTAAAGTTCATATATTCAAGAACAAAAGAATAAACTGTAAAAGGAATATTTGAGAAATTGTTATATACGATATAAACTGGTTTTGGTCAGTTTACGCTTTTCATAAACCGCGAGCGTAAACTGATCCAAACCAGGTTATGCAAGTATAACCTGTTCAACAATTTCAAATATTCCTTATAATTTAATTTTTGCAACAAATTTTAATGATTCCTCGATTTTAATTACGATTATTTCATGTGACTATTTGAATTTGTCGTTGGCGGATGGACACGTTGGTGATGTCACAATACCAACCCAGGTTATCGAGTAAACTTTTCTGTGCATTTATTGACTTCGAAAAGGCTTTCGATACTGTGTGGCGTGATGGTTTGTGGTACAAGTTACATATGTGTAATATAAAGGGTAAGATGTACAATATAATTTTAAACCTGTATAATAATATAAAATCAAGAATTGTTTATAACGATTCTGTTTCAATTGTTTTCCCATGTTTAAACGGTGTTAGACAAGGGGAAAATTGACATCCGTTTCTCTTTGCACTATATCTAAATGATTTGGATACTTTTTTGACTAGTAAAAATGCGCAAGCGGTTAAAAGCATTTCCGAATACTTCGAAAACGAAATACAAATTTATGAGAAATTATTGACCATTCTTTTTGCCGACGATACAGTACTTTTGGCAGTCTGCTGAAGAATTGCGCTCGGATTTAAATAATTTTTATGAATATTGTGAGAAATAGAACTGAAAAGTAAACACAAACAAACCCAAAGTCATAGTTTTTTCAAAGGGGAGGTTACCTATAAATTTTAATCTTAAAATGAATAATATGGAATGAGAAATAGTAAGTGAAGTCATACACTTGGGTACAATGTTTCAAAGAACAGGATCTTTCAAGAAAAATAAAGTTAATCTTGCAGAGAAAGCATCTAAAGTTATGTATGACATTTTAAGCAAGGGAAGAGTACATAATTTATCTGTAAGTTGTCATTTGGATTTGTTTGATAAAATAATTATACCTATGTTAACCTATGGATCAGAGATATAGGGTTACGAAAATATTGACATATTAGAAAAAGTACATGTAAAATTTTGTAAGCTGTTGCTTAATTTGAAAACTTCAACACCAAATTTTATGTTATATGGCGAACTTGATAGATACCCTCTGAATATAACAGTTAAGTTGAAAATTTTGTCATTCTGGTGGAAATTAATTGACGGAAAGCAATCAAAATTATCATCTCTGATCTATAGATTATTGTATTTGAAAACTCATGGAAATAATACTTTTTCATGGATTAATTTTGTTAAATCAATACTTGATGACTGTGGTTATTCAAACGTTTGGCATACTCAAAATTGTATAAGCCATAAACGGCTAATTGAAAGCATTAAACTGAGATTAACCGACTAGTTCAAACAAATTTGGCATTCTACTTTGCAAATATCTCCAAAAGCATTGAACTATAGATTATTCAAGTCGGATTTTAGATTTGAAAAATATTTAGACGTCTTAAATGACAAAAATAGATTTACTTTTTGTAGATTTAGAACATCTAATCATAGCTTACCAATTGAAGTAGGGCGCTGGACAAATGTAGAAAGACACAATAGACTGTGTCAGCTATGTCAATCTCGCGAGATTGGTGACGAATTTCATTATGTATTACAGTGTCCAAATTTTGTAATTGATAGAAAAAATATAATTCCAAAATACTTTTTCAACAGACCAAACACATTAAAACTGTCATCATTATTCAACAAAAAGAAACCAGAAACTATTCGCAAATTATGTAAGCTTATTGATATAATAAATAAGAAAATTAGTCCCTTGAAAAAATCAATCACACCTCTGTTAGTATTTGTATCATTTGTATGTAACGTTTAAACATTTTTTTTCATAATTTGAATTCAATGTACACCCATAATCTTGATAATTGATGTAATGATATGTATTTACTTTGTATTGATTTGAACTCTCAATCTGTAACCTTTGTAACATTGGTTTAGAGAATAAAGTTATTATTAGTATAACCAAAATTTTCTCCAGGCGGATTAGCCAATCAGATTGAAATATTCAAATCAAATTAAATTATTAAAAATTGTTCGAACAATAGTGTGACGTCCGAGAAATGTATTATATGTACATACCTTGCTCCACCAATCATGTTTACTTGGGGTTTAAATCTATATCTACATGTATCTATATATATTTATTTAAACCTCTTGCATGCAAAGACATACAGATCATACATATACATAGATAGTCACTTGTTCATTATATAATAGTAAAATGATTTGCAAAGTATGTGAGATATTGTTAGTCAATATTATGTTAGATATGGAAAGAGCAGGCCAGTATATTTAATTTTCTGTCTTCAATGTACTTCACGGTGCGTTGTTATAATTTTGATTTTCTTTGCAAACCATTAGAATATATTGATTGATTATTTGTTTAATGTCAAGTGAGCAGTATTTCAGCTATATTCACGACAGGAATAAATTTACAAACAATAAATAGTGTAGGTAAAGAGATGGCATTAAGTAGGGCATATGACTTCGGAAATCCAGGTCCTGGTATAGGACAATAACAAACATCTGACGGGGTAAAACCGGTTAAGTGGATCCCAACCCCTCTTGATTATTCAATCATCAACGGCGATAAATAACCTGCACTGATTAGCTTCCAATGAATAAGACCACAGAAATGAAAGACTAATAGGTTCTTTCATACGTTGATATGGAAGACCGGTGGATCTTCCACGAGTGATAGAAATTTTATGTCTTTTCACGAGTGGAGCGAAGAGAGTTATGGTATTTAACGTCACTTTCAACAATATTTAAGTTATATCGTGGTGGTCAGTTTTTTATTTGGTGGAGGAAACCGGATTACCCGGGGAAAACCATCAACCTACCGAAAGTCATCGAACAACTTTATCACATAATGTTGTATCGAGTACACCTCGCCTGAGTGGGATTCGAACTCCTAGCGTTAGTAGTGATAGGCAGTGATTACATAGCTAGCTATAAAAAAAATATCCAACTAACATAAGATCACGACCACGACGTATATTGGCATTGTTTTTTTTAGGGCAAAAACGTATGTCAAATTTTACATTTATTTCATTATTTAAAGTGTGATAAACGCGCATGCAATTTTACATTATTAGATTCAATAAAGTGTGGGGGGAAAAAAAATGTACAATTTTACATTAGAAACAACAATTTATTATTATTTTTTTAAAATACGACAGTAATTTTCTATTTTACCCATTAAGGTCTGAAATAAAGATTGTGCAATTTTACATTGTAAATTTAGGAACGCACCATTTAACTTCCAGTGGGGGAGAGGGGGGAGGGGGGAGAGGGGAGGGGGGGGGGGGAGGGGGGAAGGGGGGCTATGTTTTTTTTTCTAAAAAAATATTCTGATTATGGTGGAGGAAAAAAAATATTCTGATTCAGAGTTTTTGTTGTCTAACTTGTTAAATTCTGGAAAAAAAATTCGCTCTTTGCGCGACAAAAAAAAAAAATATTCTACCTCTCGTGTTGTCCGAAAAAAAGTTTCTGAACGAAGAAAACCCCCATAGTCCGCCCCCCCCCCCCACCCCCCCTGCAGGTTAAATGGTCGGTCCCTTACAACCCACAAAGTCAAAACACGTGTGTGTAATTTTACATTGTAAATTTACAACCCACAAAGTCTACACACGTGTGTGTAATTTTATATTACAATTTACACCCCACAAAGTCAAAGAATGTGTGTGCAATTTTACATTAGGTCATGTACTGTGACGTTTTACACAGATACGTCACGGTAAGCAAATTTGAAAAAAGTCCTTTGGCACTGATCCGTGAAAAGGGCTTGGTATCCAAAGCGTTGAAAAACCCAGCAGTGGTTCGATACCAGGAAGTCCCAACATATGTAATCACGTTTTTAACAGTAAAAGGTTAAAGTTCATATATTTAAGAACAAAAGAATAAACTGTAGATTCTTTAAAGAATATTTGAAATTGTTATATACGATATAACCTGGTTTTGGTCAGTTTACGCTTTTCATAAACCGCGAGCGTAAACTGATCCAAATCAGGTTATGCAAGTATAACCTGTTCCACAATTTCAAATATTCCTTATAATTTAATTTTTGCAACACAATTTAATGATTCCTCGATTTTAATTACGATTATTTCATGTGACTATTTGAATTTGTCGTTGGCGGATGGACACGTTGGTGACGTCACAATACCAACCCAGGTTATCGAGTAAACTTTTCTGTGCATTTATAGACTTCGAAAAGGCTTTCGATACTGTGTGGCGTGATGGTTTGTGGTACAAGTTACATATGTGTAATATAAAGGGTAAAATGTACAATGTAATTTTAAACCTGTATAATAATATAAAATCAAGAATTGTTTATAACGATTCTATTTCAAATGTTTTCCCATGTTTAAACGGTGTTAGGCAAGGGGAAAATTGACATCCGTTTCTGTTCGCATTATATCTAAATGATTTGGATACTTTTTTGACTAGTAAACATACGCAAGGGGTTAAAAGCATTTCCGAATACTTCGAAAACGAAATACAAATTTATGTGAAATTATTTACCATTCTTTTTGCCGACGATACATTACTTTTGGCAGTCTGCTGAAGAATTGTAGTCGGAGTTAAATTATTTTTATGAATATCGTGAGAAATAATTAATCTTTTGAATATTTTCCTTCACTCACTCATTTAAGATGCATAAATTATTTCAATTAATTCTGATTCTCATGCTGGGAAAACAAATTTCTTTTATTGTTAACAATCCATACTAATGATATTTAATAACATAAATTTTCGTATGAAACTAAAGAAATTTGAAATTATCATTTAGATAAAATAATAAAACAAAATAACAGAGACCTACCTATAATATTTAAATAATAAACACATAAATTAAGTGATCCAGCAGGAATCTGATTTTATTTGTTGACTGCCGCACACTGGAATTTCTCCTATTTTTTTACTACTTGAGGGATCATCACTCGACCTTTCGACCCTGTTTCGTTTTCTTACTTCTGATTTCTTTTTATTTATTTTCTTTCGGTATTAAAAGGTTTTCATATATTTCTTTTCCAAACTTTCTGTTTAGATTTCATCTTTGACTATATATATTTAATTTATTTTTCATATTTCATTTTTTTGCGCGGGAACTATTTTTTCCCTTGAATTCTTAAGCCAAATTCGGTTAGGTGATGAACCCGATCATCACGTTTTTTTTAGCTACCTTGACTTTTTCACCCTGTACTTTTTCTCTGAAATATTTTTTTTTGACTATTGGCATTAGACTGGTTTTCGTAGCTGGACAGAGGCCAAACGATGTTTTTATATGTTAGGCAGTCAACATATTTTTTCCTTGATTTTTCTATTCTGACTCTATAATGATTTTTTTAAAGATGAAACAACCTTATTTTTGTTTTTACTTTCTTTGATGAGGGTTATTCTTAAACAAATACTTCAATTGAAATATATAATTTTATTTACAGTTAAATGCTTTGTACAATTTAGATTTAAAAAAAATCTATCCATATAAAAATACGTTTGTTCTACACCAGTATATATAAAATCAGTCATGACAAGATACTGTGTGAATAGAAATTATCATTTGTTCAGTTTATTAGTAAATTTAGATAATATTTCTACCCTTCTTGATAAATAATCATGAAAGGGGCTGTCTAAGCTTAAGGGAACAACTACTTCATTATCTGTGGGAGGGTGTACATGTGTATATCTATCTACAACCAATTTTTGTTTGTTTGTTTATCATCTAAACAAAAATATATCTTTTGTTTCCTGATCAATCCCAAATAATTTTTTTTAATTAATAGTGGATGTTTTTTTAATGTCGAAAAACATATTTAAAAAAAATCCAAGTCTATCCCCCCCTTGAGAATCAAATAGTGCCTAAGATGCTATGAATCATGATCTAGATTATAGATAAGGTACTAGCCTAGTGGTGACAAAAACTGAAACGAATGTAAACATTGACCAACATAATTTATGATTTTATCCTGCACATTGTATTATTTTTTTGGTTTGCTTGTAAATGATGACAAAATAAATAATGTTCATCGTGTTAAAAGGTGAAATGTGTTCGCTAAAATCTACCTTCGATTGTATTCATGCATATTCTCGGTTTGTTGTGTATTTTTTGTGTATTTAAAAACTGTATATCGTCATGGACAGGTGCTTGCATTTCAATAAATACGGTTAAGCCCCTGTTACACGGTAAAGCAAGTATCATGATACTTGTATCATAAACCAAAAAAATACAGTGTAAACAGTGCTATTACTCTGTATTATGCAACTTTTAGAAGTTGCATGATACACACTTTGAGATAGAACATGTTCTATTCTGTACAGCAAGGATCATTATACATTTTATCTCAGAGATCTTGGTTTGAGGTCAGGAGGTTACAACATCATCAACAAATAAAAGCACATGGTCAGCACATGATAAATAAAACATGACTGGAAAGGGGAAAAAAGTAGTGATGTTATTTGGTCAAAGGAACAGATGAAGAGTTTCCTCAATTTGTATGCTAATAATTTAATTTGATTTGAATACTTCAATCTGATTGGCTAATCCGCCTGGAGCAAATTTGGGTTATACTCGATAACCTGGGTTGGTATTGTGACGTCACCTACGTATTCATCCGCCAACGACAAATTCAAATAGTCACACGAAATAATCGTAATGGAGACCATTCACCCATTTTCCCCCCAGGTGGCGTCGCTGTACTAACGGTGGTTAGGAAAACGTTTGTTTTCCGATAAACGCTTGTAACCAATGTAATCAAATAGCAATACCTATGTGGTGTCCTTGATCTGAAGCGTTGCGTAATATGACGGTAGGCACGGCCTATACTATATAGAGGACGGAAGTGAACATAATAGATTTTAATTTGATATTTCCAATACCTTTTTTTCTAGATTATTTCACAGTGACCGGTAACAATCATAGCCTATAGGGCCCAATGCCTGCAATGGCAATGTAAAATTGCATGTACGTGGTTTTTTGTTTTTTTTTACCTCATTTGGTGTCTAATGACGTAAAATTGCACACGATTTTTTTTTTACTTCATTTGTTCTCTAATGACATAAAATTGCATACGAGTTTTCAGACTAAATCGAACCAGATTGAAAATTGTACACGTATTTTTTTCACACTGTATAGGGTCTAACCATGTACAGGAGTGAGTATGATAAGGGTAGATTTTGGCCCAATCTCAGAAACTGTTTATATAGATATAATATTAAACACAATCATTGAAAGGTAAGATTTTTGTTTGTTTGTATGATTTCACTTTGTCCTTTGTTGCTTAGCAACGTAATTGAAGGAGGGTCCAATTAATCATTGGAAATTCAAATATGGTGGTTTTATATTACATATCTTGCATAGTCTTTTCGACACAATGTTATATTCTGTGTATGTACACTCTAAAAATAATATTCCAATTCTCTATGGTAGCATATAGTATTTTTGTGTAGTTTTGTCACCCAGGCAACGGTTTTGTAAACATTAAATTAGCCTATATTATTGCAATTAATGGTTAAATTTTGACATCTACGATCTTTTGACTTGATATTTGATTAAGCGGTACATTTTTGTCAAGCTATACACACTACAAATGTCATTTCATATTTCAAAAATACATTTTGATATTTTTATTCATAGTTATGCCCCGTCCATAGCAACAGGTTTCCCTATGCACAGTATTTTCCTGTAGATCTCATGGACCTTTTATTTAATCAAGAAAAAAAATACTACAACAACACCTTAGCAGATCTAGAGACATCTTATCATTTACTAACCAGTATATATTATAAGAATTCCTTAAACCTTACAATGTCCCTAGTAACCAAATATTATCCCTAGCAACCGCAGAAACTCGTCAATGCTGAGCTCTGTAAATTGCTTTTTTTCTTCAAATTTTTATAACCGAATGTTGATCTTTTTATTTTTTAAATCATGAAAGGAAATTATTCTCAGTAATTAGAATGTCAAAGGAACCAAGTCAACTGCATAACATGGTAAAGCAGCGCTACAGCGGCAGGAGAGGATATAATCCATGTTGAATAATTAAGAAATAAATCATGGAAGCCAGAATGTGTTGGGAGGTTTAACATGGATTGGCGGATATTATACGTTATTAGTCTCGAGAATAAATATAACATCTAGAGACTGATAACATTTTAATCTGAATGTTCCAACATTAATAAGTATGTCCTAATTATAGGAAAAACATAAATACGTGTATCTTTGGACAAAGATCACAGAGAGCGATTATTGATTTTCTATCATCTTGTGAAATGTGTGTCGTCTGCTGTGCACAATGTAAATGGACAACACATAGGTGAGAGCGATTATTGATTTTCTGTCACCGCACGGCTTCCCTGAAGTTTTACAAGTACCTTTTTAGCCAATCAAAATTCTACTTGCCACGAGAACATCAGAGAATAGTATTTTATTTCGATTCTAATATGTCTAAGAGTACAAATACGGTAGTATACTTTGATTGGAAGACGGTAATTTATATTTACGGTATCTTCAAACTTTTTTTGTTGAGAAAAGTAAAACGTGATAGATTATAGAATGCTTGGTAATACCAAGGACGTATTCTATATACGTCCTTGGTAATACTGTATTATCGGTCATGGCCCATTAAAGTAAGATCATACCACTAAAATTGCAAGTAATACTACACATTTAGCACTGACTCATAAACGATAAAATTCTTTGTAAGGATAACAAAAGGACCATTATAAACAAAACACCGAATATGTAAATCAAACCCGACATCCGTGTACTATGTTAAAACATGCACGTTATATCGTTATATGTACTGTATTAGATGAATTATGAATTATCAAATATATAGTTTGTTTTTCCATACTTTATTGTAATAAGTAAGAATACAATATTGATCTCACGATGTTGTTATCGGCAGTCATGTGTGCTAAACCATTACGCCACCGCAACGTTAATATGTTATGCAAGAAGAGTTTTAAGATCCCCAAGCGCAAGGGCAGGCAATACAATGGCCAAAAGAAAACGGACAATCACTGATCTACAAAACACTACACAGAAAACTAATCATTTCCACCACAGCGATATATTTTTTCACAGGAAACAAAAATAAGATTTTTATTTTTTGGACAAAAAAAATCAGTAATTTCTCTTCAAATTTTTATCATAAATTTCTCGTTGAGAACTGTAGGGCCGGATTAATGATATTTTTGCATCTTTCGTGTCAATTTATTTTGCTTCTTTAAAATTTCACCACATAATTAATATATTTTTTTTTCCAGAAAAAAACATTCTAAAAGTTAAATGGTCGTCCCCTTAATGACATGAATGTGTGTCTCGGCCGCGTCCATGCAGCTTCGTATAATACGAACCGCATCGGTGGCGTAATGGTTAGAGTGCTCGCCTCGAGTGCGGTAGATCGTGGGTTCGAGCCCCGATCGGGTCATACCAAAGACTATGCAAATTGATATTTGTTGCTTCTCTGGTAAGCACGCAGCATTAAGGAGAAAGAGCAAAGAGTGGTCGACTCGGAATCAGGATAATGTGTCCAAGTGGGGCGACATGTCTATCCGCGGACTATTGTTTTAGTGAGCTAGCACTATAAAAATCCAACTCAGTGTGTTGGTCTAGTACAAAGCGGACCTCATCATCATCTCATTGAAAATTAACTTGTTCTCGCCATGATATAGCTGAAAAATTGCCGAATTGGCGTTAAGCAACAACAATCACTCGTATAATACGTGTCCGGATTTCAAGAACCTTATGCAAGAAAGTTCAACAGTTTAATTATTGCTTCTGATTAGCGAATTTGTCCCGATAAGATTGATTCCTTAAAAAGTAAACCTTCAAAGAGATAAGTTGCATTTTAATGCTTGGTGCTTTAACCATTCATATGATTTTCTTCTATCATCATATGTAGCACTATCATGTAATTTAATCAACACCGCCCAAATATATTTTGTATTTAGTGTAGAGGTTGTTAAATAGCTTGTATTACCGTTGAAATACAAAACAGTACACTTCTTGTTTTGTAACGGTCAATTTTATTCGGCCCGTTTTATTGGTGGAGGAAACCAGACTTCCCTGAAAAAACTACCGACCTGCCGCAAGTCACTGACAAACATTATCACATAGAAATCACATTAGTATTATTACCAATTAATAATAGTCAAGCGACTGTTGATGAAAAATAAAATCCACACATGACTGTTGATGAAAATAAAATGTACACATGACTGTTCATGAAACAAATCAACATTATCTACAGGTATTCACATTTGAATTTTTTTTTTATCAAAATCTTTAGAATATTTAATGCCTTTATTTGAGTGGCTTAAGATAAAGCTGAAATCGTAAAATTTTTAATTTTGCTTTTTTCAATTTTCGCAACAGTTTGACTAAAAAACGCAAAATTAACACCCCTTCGAAAATAACCACTTAAATAGTAGATTAATAAATGTAGATATTTATATTTGAGACAGAATATGTTCTTAACATCATGTTGGAGATCAGTGAGTAATTGTTGTTTACGGCAATTTTTCAGCTATATCACGACGAGAACAAGTTAATTTTCAATGAGATGAAGATGAGGTCCCAACACGCTTAGTTGTTGTTTTTTTTTTATAATATATATATATCTTAAAAATGATATAGGGGTGCATAATTTTTTATTAATAAAGTTATATGTCTTAAAGACAAGCCACTGTGGTTGAAATCCGGAACAGAACAGTACATAAAATTTGCCAAGAATAATTAATGTACGTGAAATTGATTGAAATTATTTGATTCTAATCATTAATAAACGATTATTTACCATGAAACGAGAAAATCACGATACAACAAAACTAGGAAACCAACACTAAAATATTTTAAAAAGGGAAATACAAAGAATGTGAACAAATATCAAACTTTGTTTAACAACGTATGTACACGTGTACTATAGTTTCCTCATTCAACAGTTATTGTACGTATGCTATGCGTATTTACTAATTACAAAATTATTGAAAATATTGATTTTTGCTCATGGAGAACATAAGAAAAAATTAATAAGAATGTATTCAATTTTATTTTATATTCGCATTCACAGTTAGTAACAGGTGCCCGTCTTATTTCAACGTAATGCCGTGATCACTTTAGTAATTTAGTAACATGTCAGAAGATGGTTACAGCTTATGATGCATTTGTTGTTAACTTGAGGAATATTGTTATACAAATAAAAAATAATTATTGTTGGATAATTAGATAGAAATTGTGTTTGAAATAATAGTTTACATAGGTTACAAACGTCTAAGCGATAATAAAATGCTTCGCTAACCACCGTTGGTACTCGAGCGACACCTGTTGAGTAAATTTGGGTGAATGTTCTCCATTAAAATTGAGGAATCATTAAATTTTGCTGTAAAAATTAAATTATAAGGAATATATGAAATTGTTGAACAGGTTATACTTGCATAACCTGGTTTGGGTCAGTTTACGCTTTTTATTAACCGCTTCCCATTTCAAGGGAAATAATTATCGAAACGTTTAACTTGGTGTCGTCAAAAATGAGGGACACCACGGGAAACCAACTCTCAATTATTTGGTTTGCGCTTCGATGCGCTACGTGTTCAAGTGTCATGTTTGGTATCATTGAAAAACTGAGATTTTGAATTAATAACATTCTGACTTCTATTGACTTCTATGCAGACAAACAATAAATAGAACGGCAAGTTATAGAAGTTTTTTATGAGCAAAAAACGCCGGGACAAAGTAGGAAAATTGTTGAAAAAATACTTACGATCGTTTCCATACAGCTCCTGCTTATTGAAAATGGCCAATTGTTTACGTAATTCTTTCTATCCAATGAAAAACAACCGTTTATTTACACATTACGAAAATGGGAAATACAACCGATAAAAATTCTAAACGTTCCCGACTACGTTTTTTTTAGCTGATCATGTCATTTTAAACTGCTTATTTCTTAGCAATATTGTTTTTGTGCTGTGCGTTTTAATTAAACGAAAACCCCGAGAAATAAAAAAAGGTTTGAAAAACATTTGGATTAAAAATCATAAAAAAGCAACTTTTCAAAGTAGCATTTCCAGGGTGTTGAAAAGGGCTAAATTACAATGGTATCAGAGAGGAGATTATATCGACGACTATACGTTGTTCTCGCTATCATAAGATTGATTGATTGATTGATTATTGTTTGACGTTCATCGTACAGTATTTCAGGTATATTCAGGCTGAGAACAAGTTCAATATATAGGGGGCGTCGTGGTCGTGATCACATGGTAGTTGGATTTACAACTATCTGTGTAATCAGTGCCTATCATCACTAAAATTGTGAATTCAAATCCCGCTCAGGCGATGTGTACTCAATGCAACATTACGTGATAAAGTTTGTCAATGACTTGCGACGGGTCGTGGTTTTCTCCGGGTACGCCGGTTTCCTTCTCCAATAAAACTTACCGCCACAATATAACTGAAACTCCACTAATCATTTTTTTCCAAACACAACTGAACAGTGACCGACAAGTAATGTATCGCTTTTGGTAGTTATAGGTGGTATATAGCGAGCGATTCGTTGTTCTGATTGGATAATATTTTAGATGAACTGTTTAATAGCTTAATTTTCATTTAGACAGAGAGCTATACAATGTATGCAAAGCAAATTGAGAACAGACAAACAAATCGTCAAACTTAAAGAAGTATGAAATGTGAAATGCCGATCAGCATTCAAAAATGAAATTCAAATGTTATTTCTTTTAATAATTTAATTAGCATCCAAAATGTGTTAGCTCTTCCGGTTCTGTATTTTGAGATTTTCTCTGATATGTATTGCGATTGTTGATATTTTCAGCCGGTCACAGCATTTGTAACATTTTCCAATTTTAAGAAGTCGAAATTCGGCTTTAACCAAAAGTTGTTTTATTGAAAAGATCTTATGCTTCGCAGAACATTTATTACACCTTGCCACGAGAAAAAACTCAAACTTAGCGGTGATAGGCACGTTTTGTATAGGTAGATTTAAATAAAACTGTTATGCAATAGGAACGCAGTTTAATTTGATCAGTATTAAAAAGACGGCTATTTTAGGCTGTTAATCATTATGAAGTTCTATTCTTTTATCCATGACACTTGTTTAAAGTACAGACTGTTTATCAAATAGCAAGTTAAATACTTGCATGGGGTACATTTGTGATAAACGTCATACCAGGAAGTACACGTTAATATTCAGAAAATTACTTTCATAGGTTTAGTTTATGGTATTTCAACACAATTTCAGTTATATCGTGGAGTACCGAGAGAAAAGCACCGACCTGTCGCAAGTCACTGACAAACTGTATCACATAATGTTGTACACCTCGCCATGAACGGTTTCAAACTCACAGCTTTAGTGGTGATAGGCACTGATTGCGCAGGTAGTTGTAAATCCAAATACTATACGATCACGACTACGACGGCCCCTATTTTGATATAGAAACACGCATTGCGTTATTAAAAATTAAACCAATAAATTTTATGTACTTTCTATAATGGAAATTATTATCTGCATTTAAATAGCACGAACGGCTGTTCATATGAATCTTCAATTTGTTTGGTGTGCTCCTGGTTGGTCCCGTTACACGTTGTTATATGCTACTGTATGTCTGTATACGATTATGTCAATAAACGTTAGAGAAAATCAAAGTGACAATCAAGAATTGACAATCTGGCAACATTTGGATTACAATGCATAGGAAGAAGACAAACAAAAGAAAAAAAACCACACAACCCAGAAAACTAAATCGATGAACATCACGGACCGCACCAAAAAACCGGAAGTGAACACAAGTGCTCGCGACGGTTAAGCACTTCCTGTTTCTTATGTAGTCGAGTCCGATAAAAATGTTGTCGGTAATGGAGAAAAGAAAAAATATACGTATAGCGCCAACAAAATTTTAACATAATAAAGATATAACACAGTTATTTTAATAGGCGATAATAAACGGGAAGCTGGTTGGAAAATCTTAACTTGATTTGGTAACTATAATTGACTCTTTTGAAAATTTATATACTCTATCGGTAGAACTAGTGCGCCCACATTGCAGTTAGATTAGTACATTCACTATTCATTCAATAGAATATTTCTATTTCACTTACAATATTGAATCCAACCAATTGATGACCTATTTATTCTGGCCTCCCACAAAGACCATTTATTTCTTGGGATGTTAATAACCAATTCCTATTAAATCTGCTAGAAGCATGGGTGATGATTTGTGACCTGGAATTCGTGGACCTTACTCAACAGATTATATCTTCTTGGCTGGTAGCTTGTTCATATGGAGCATTCATTGACCCTACTGTTGTACTGCTTATTTTTATGTTACAGTTCATATTCCTGAATGTGTGTGGTCTTATTGAGTGGTAAGGAATATGAACAGGTTTGTGATTGGTATTTCTGTATTGCCATTTAAGATCCAATAGTTAAAAAAGGGGAAGTGTTGTGAAATTTACCTGACAATGAGCCTCCCTCAGTGTCACGGTAGGTGCCACATGTGGAGCAGAATTTACTTAACCTTTCGCCCTTTCGTAGCACCTTGGTTCGCTCCTGGTTTTGACAACGTGTTTCATGTTTGCTCACTTTGATTTTGTAGTCTTTGTCTCTTTTTTTATTTTTTGGCCACGTGTTTGTCTATTTATATTGATTTGCGACTTTTTTTTTAATCACATCTTGGTATCTTTTGTCCTTCATTTGTTTTATACATTGCTGTTCTTCATCTCTGTCACTGAGATTTCTTTTAGGAGTATTACAAACACATAAGATGAGTGGAACGTCTTTCATATAAACTATTAACACCGTTGATGCTACAAATAACAGTATCACCCCTAGTGTGGGAAATTCTATTCCCGATACGACTTTATATAATAAAGATCAGTGACCTGCGAAAGAACGATCGATTCTCGAGGATACATTAAATACCAATAACTCACACAATTGTAATCGTATTGTATCAATTAGATTTTAGTCAAATGCTAATGTATGTCAACAAATGCCTTTTTCTTATTAGATGGGATTACATTGCTAGGTAGAACAGATGATTTTTAAGCTTCATATTAAATATATCAAACTTTATATCAACATAAAGCTTGCTTAATGGGTAACTTATCAATACAATAGTTACAAGATTTTGGTGCATGTTGATGACATCACCCTCATTTGAATGCGCGTGCATATTAAAATCTTTCTGCCACTTTTTTGTCAATTTTCAGAAATTGTTGTTCTCAGTAAAATTGTTGAAAGGAGTTAATGCTGTATTCATATCCAGTAGTATGCTTATTTGTGTTATTGACAAACTCTGACTGTACATGTTGTAGTAAATAACATCCTATTGACAAACTCTGACTGTACATGTTGTAGTAAATAACATCCTATTGACAAACTCTGACTGTACATGTTGTAGTAAATAACATCATATTGACAAACTCTGACTGTACATGTTGTAGTAAATAACATCCTATTGACAAACTCTGACTGTACATGTTGTAGTAAATAACATCATATTGACAAACTCTGACTGTACATGTTGTAGTAAATAACATCATATTGACAAACTCTGACTGTACATGTTGTAGTAAATAACATCATATTGACAAACTCTGACTGTACATGTTGTAGTAAATAACATCATATTGACAAACTCTGACTGTACATGTTGTAGTAAATAACATCCTATTGACAAACTCTGACTGTACATGTTGTAGTAAATAACATCATATTGACAAACTCTGACTGTACATGTTGTAGTAAATAACATCATATTGACAAACTCTGACTGTACATGTTGTAGTAAATAACATCCTATTGACAAACTCTGACTGTACATGTTGTAGTAAATAACATCATATTGACAAACTCTGACTGTACATGTTGTAGTAAATAACATCATATTGACAAACTCTGACTGTAAATGTTGTAGTAAATAACATCACACTTAACACTATTTTAGATCTACTTTTGTCTCTATCAAAGCCGAGTTTTGAAAGTGAGTGGCAAGCCATTGCCGCACAAAACCCGAAGATGACAACATTATCCATTCCACATAACCTTGGAGAATATCCAGTAAAAGTTGATGTTCAGATTAAAGTCACCACCAGCGGTAAAGAATATATATTTACTGGTCTTGGTTCTGCTCACAGAGACGACGACATAGATGAGTACTATGGTGGCACAGTTTATGTCTACAACGAGAATGAAATTATTGTAACATTTCCAATCAAGGAAAACGATGTCGATATAGGAGGTATAGCATACACAGGTAGGCAAAAGTGTTACAACTCAAATGTTATTTATATATAACGTTAGTTAATGAATTGAATAAGAAAAAAAAGCATTCATTTTCCCGACCCTTAGTGGGGGATGCTACAAGTTGTCATTTACGTGTAAGGGGCATGACATCATATACGAAAGAGGCAATCATTTACGTGCAATCGTAAGGCAAATTGAGGTAACTGATCCGACCACAACAGCCAGCTTTGGATATTTCTCACATCGAGAAAACTACATATTTGTTTTCTATACCACGGAGTTAACTCAGAAAAGGATGAATGTGGTTTTATATGTTTTTCTTTCTAATTAGAATTTAATATTTGTCATTCTATACCTGAAATGTGTGAAGATATCAAAGGGTGTCACCAATAGCTGTAACACGAAAGATAGATAATAAAACGGCCAAAACTACCAAAACGAACAATGAAGAAAGAGGGGCAAGAAGACATACAATTCACTACACAAAAAACTAAATCTTGAGCAACATACTCCCATTATAACAGTGGGAGAACTCCGGAAAGGCACTAAGCAATCTCTGTTCCACTAGTAGTACCCATCATGTTACTGTTAAACGAAACACGGAACTAAACGAGTGAAAGACATCTAATTACAAAAAAATGAACAACACGTCGCACTAAAAACAAATTACAAATATATAATCAAAAAAGTTTATGATAAGGGAAATATGTAATTTGCTAAAATAGAGCATACTTCATGTTATTTTCATATCTCTGGAAATGGAGAGTTTTCTTTTTTATTGGAGTTTGAATCTTGGAACAATAAAACAATAAGTTGTTTGAAAAAGCAATATGTTTGCAGTTGACTACATATAAAGTAATATATTCCTTCCATGCCGAGGTGTCCTCGATACAACCTCATAGCGTTTTCAATGTCGTCTTGCCTAAGTAGTTCAGTGGAATTCTCCGTGTACTCTGATGTTTACAAGCAATGGATCTGACAGTAATGACATAACTGAAAGTTTGAAATTATCGAAGAAAATCTATAGGTTGAACTGTCAATTATCTTACAAGCATGTGCCTGTCCCAAATCAGTACATGGATTTCCAGGGAGTATTTTTTATGTTCAGTGAGGTGGTCATGTTGTTGATAATTGGTGGAATTTTTAGCGATCTCTATTAAAAATGTCTTTTCATAAATGCAAGCAAAACACACATAATCATAATAAAACCAAAAACCAAGGAAACACTGGATTTGTTTTAATTTACAGGTTCGCATGAATTGTACAAAGGTCCAGAGGAAATAGAAGGTCCATATTATAAAGGATTTGTTAAAATCAGAGCTTGGTTGGACTCAGATCTCCCACCACCTTCCATTAACATGTCTGTAGACATTAGCAGTAAGTACAGAACGTAATTAATTTATTGTTTTTTTAACGCCGTGTAAGCAGATGTCGTACTAAATCAAACTCGATTACAATGATGAGTGCAATACTTTTAAAATTATTTTGCTTTTCATTCTAACCATTAAAACGTTTGAAGATACCAAAGGTAATCAGAGACCGTAAATCAAATAACGAGAAACAATGCAATGGCAAAAAATAGAAACAAAAGATAGAACCATACATCAAATTAATGACGGTTAAATGGTGTGCTCTGGTAGAGTAAGCAGCTCCTACTCCACTAGTGGCACCCGTCGTGGTATTCTTGCCATGAATCTGGTGATAATCTTTCCATGAATGAGGACCCTTCATTTTATTTAGAATAGCTTATAATATAGAATTACAAAGACACTGAATAATATTTCAAAGTGTTGCAAAATTTCTTTTTGTAGATGTAGAAAACTATAAAGAAGTAGAACATAAATTGGGATTATATCCTGATATTATGTCGGTACAGATTCTTCTTGAGACGGGTTATATTTCAGATGCTCAAGGTAGATTTCTAAACATTTTACCTTTATATGTTTTGTAATGGATAAGGGATATCTGGCCTCACGGTCATAAGAAAAGTTTGGAGATACCAAAGAGGTATTCCGAAGCCGTAAATCGACGAACGACAGACAATGTAATGGCCAAAAGAAAAAGAACAAAAGGGCAAACAATGATCTACAAAACGCTACAAAGAAAACAACTGATAGAGTAACACGAACCTCACAAGAAACTCTGGATGAACTCAGGTGCTCCGGAGAGGTAGGCAGTTCTTGCTCCACATGTTGCACCCGCCGTGTTACTCTTTTAACAAACCCAGTGAAAAAACACGAATGATGAAAAAACCGGATAGTGATTACGATAAACGGAACATAACCGTGGTCATTCGTGACACATATAATGTAGATATCAAATTAAGTGGTTAATCAGGTCATGGTGGCGACCATAATACGTTCGAAGTAATGGCTTAAACTTAACCACAAGGAATCCGTGGTTCAGCAACCCTCTATCAATGAAATCATGAAAGGATCCACAAGCTCTATAAACTTCTGAATACGATTTTACTCTCTAAAAACAGCAAATCAGAAATCTCTATGCAATATATTAAGTGTTCTGATTGGATGATTGTGGAGTACGAGTACCAATGTTCTATGACCCTCATTATGGCTCATACGAGAAATAAATGTTTTTACCATAGATGCTAAGATATTAGGGTCGACGTTATATTAACAATTGGTAAGAACAATGCCTTATTATAGCGTTAAAGTTTCAACCAAATCTTCAGGCATCAATTGTGTAATTACTGAAACACACTTGTAAACAAGTAAAGTAATATAATTATTTGACCCCTTATAATCCATCAATACGTAATGCTATATCGACATCATATATCTGACAAATTTCTTTTTTTGTGATTTCCAATATTCACTGACTCACTTTATATGATGGCTGTCGTAAACAAAGTTATATAATTGTTAAATTAATATTTTGATGATGTGAATTTATATTTGTAATGTCTTGTGTTCATAAAATGTACATGTATACAGTTCCATTTGAACACAAGAAAGCATCATTTGTTTAATCAGTGAAATAATATGAAGAGACCAATCTTCATTGCAAACAATTTTTTTTAGCAATGTATCGTATCAACTGGCAGATATATACTAAATATGCTTGAATGTTTCTTCATATAAATAGAAAGTTCACAATGGGAAAATTGAAACCATATCTTGCATCATAAAGTTTAGTTCTTAATCGACCTTTGCTGTCAATTCCTATGTAGATCAAGTTATAAAGCTCACCTAGCAGTATTTGTGGTATCATATATTTCTAATTAAATTGTGTAGATGCGAGAAACATAGTTACCAAACTTGAAATTATGTAGTGAAAGGACAGGTATTTAAAGGACCGGTTTAGCTACTTTTCGTATCATTTAAGGAGCCCTATATGGTGCATGATACATACGTATCAGAGACAAGATGTTCGCAATTGGTGGCCATAGGAATTCCAACTATCTGTTGCAAAGCACGGCCGTCAAGCATACCAATTATGTTCTCAAAATAATTTTGATGATGTCAGCTTCGGAGAATATTTAGTTAGAATCAGCGTGTTTTTTTTTTAATACAAAATAAGATTTGTTCCTAATGCTTCCTAAGGAAATACATATATATCTAAGTTGACCATTCTCTTATACAAAACAAGGTTAAAGCGTTATTACACGAAATGCACAAAATATGGCTGCATGACATATTGCTTTTATAATGTTTTGTTCAGGAAATGTCTTAGAAGGTACCTGGGATTGCCTCTGTGACATGGGTGGAGTTGTTTTTGGATATGACAAGGAGAAAGTATACCTATGGGCTTCTCAAAGAGGTAAGCATAGCATCACTGCGTTATGACCGTACTACATGGTGAGTGACACGGTGTAACGATTCTCAACACACCCACATTTTTTCCAAATCCAGTGTTATTGTAAGAGTTACTTATTTTCCCTAATCAGACACTGAAGAGGTGTTACCTCACACATATTTGCATTACCTTTATCTTGCCAAGTTGAGTGTTTTTGTTGTAATCTTAATGTCTATATTGTCCTTCATAACTTTACATTTTGGCACTTCCTGGTTATTACATTGGAGAATGCAAAAAGTTTAAAATACCAAAAAAAAAAGCAACCCATTTCCTTCACGAGTCATCCACCAACCATATTGTTCAATAAAGGGACTTATACACAAATGTTCAAGTAATTGTACTACCGCATCAATGATGTGATGGTTAGTGTGGTGCTCGTCTCGGGTGCGGTAGATCTTGGGTTCGAACCCTCATCGGGTCAAACCAAAAACTAAAATATTGGTATTGGTTGCTTCTCCGCTAAGCACGCAGCATTAAGAAGTAAGAACAAAGACTGGTTGGCTCGGTATCGGTATAATTTCCGAGTTGATCGACATATCTATCTGTAGACTGCTGTTTCAGTGAACTAGCTCTATAAACAGCCAACTAAACCTGTTGGTCCAGTGCACAGTGGACCTTCTGCTTCTGCTTCTGCCTCTTAATGGCCAACATCAACAAGTTGATTGTTCTGCCATGTGGAGTACGCATGTAGTACAGAAACAAAATATACAGTTAAAATACTAGTCTATTTACAGTTAATGTGAAAGTCTGGATACTTGAGCCTTGAAGGCATCAAACGTTTTGGCTGACACAATATCCGATGGTAGAGAGTTCCAGTCCCTGATTGTTCTAGGGAAAAAGGAGAATTTCCTGTAGTCGCTTCTGCTAGATGGAAGTTGGAACGATAGTTGGTGCATGTTCCTTGTTGATCTTAATGGTGGTACTAGTCTATCCCCCTTATCCAGTGCGACCTTATCGTTGACTATCTTATACAACATCCCCAGTCTTGCATCTTTCCTCCTGTCTTGAAGTAATATCCACTCTAGTGTTGCCAGTATGTTATCTACACTAGAGCGGTTGCCAAAGCGATTACTAACATATTTTGCTCCTTTGCGTTGGATCATTGCAAATTGTTGAATGTCCTTTTGTCGGTCTTACTAAGGTTGTATATGCATTCTCCTTAGCTGATGCGGAACCGATGTTCAGGTTAGGGACCGACCGACCGACCATTTAACTTGCAGGGGGGGGGGGGGGGGGGGGGAGATTATGTTTTTTTGATTCGTTCAGAAATGTTTTTTCGGACAACACGAGAGTTAGAATATTAATTTTTTTTTCCAGAATTTAACATTAGGTTATATGACAAAAACTCTGAATCAGATTATTTTTTTTCCCTCCACCAAAATCAGAATATTTTTTTCAGCAACATTGGGAATCAGAATATTTTTTTAGAGAAAAACCATAACCTCCCCCCTCCTTCTTCAAGTTAAATGGTCCGTCCCTTACGTCGTAGGAATCCCAATGTTCTATTCGCCTTTCCACAGATGTTGTTGATGTGGTCACTCCAACGCAGGTAAGATGTATTTTGACAGCCAAGATATTTAGCGTTATTGACTGATTCCAGTATGTGTCCATGGAGATTATATTGGTATTTCACAGCGTTTGCTTTCTTGCTGATTGTTAATACGTTGCATTTCCCTGGATGGAACTCCATTTTCTATTTTTGTTGCCATATGCCTAGTTTGTCAAGACTGGAGTGTCTGTGCATCGGTATCAGATGAAATTGTCAAGTAGACAATGGTATCATCAGCGAAGAGCCTAATAGTTGATGATAGCCCTTGTGGCATATCATTAATGTAAAATAGAAAGAGGCTGGAACCAGAACTGATCCCTGGGGTACACCAGATTCAACGCTAATGAAGTTTGATGTTTCACCGTCCACTACCACAGCTTGAGTTCGATCTGAAAGAAAGTTTTGTATCCAGGTGTTAGTTTTCCCTCGGGTTCCATAATGGTTTATCTTGTGCATCAGAAGACTATGTCTGACCTTATCAAAGGTTTTTGAGAAGTCCTTAACCAGAACATCGGTTTGTTTCCCTGATGACATGTTTGAGGACAAATTCAAGGAGCTGTGTTTCGCAGGATCGTTTGTGGATGATGGTCCAGTGCACAGCGGACCCCATCATCATCATCTCATTGAACATTAACTTATTCTCGCCATGATATATCAGAAAAATTGATGAGTTGTCTAAATACAACAATCACTAAATCAATCACTCAAACATTGCAATGGTAGCTAGATATGGTGGTCTATAAAAGTGGTAAACGTCCACTCTGCCTTACGTCAATATATTTTAACTTTTTAGTTACAAAATCAATTTAGCATAATCTACATTATTACTTTTTATATGTATTGCCGATGAAGATCCTCCGGCATATGTGTGTGTCTGTTTCAAGTTAGGACCTGTATTTCCAACGTCATATTGATCCAGTGTTGGTTCATATCATCATTGTCTTGAAAGAGGGTTATTGCTAGCATGGAATCTACTGAACCAAGGGTTCCTAGTAGTGGAGTTGAAGTCGTCACCCCCTGTTTTTGTGGAGTTTGCTTTGCTGGATCGTTAGTTTTCTGTGTAGTGTTTTGTAGATCATATTTGTCCTTTTTTCTTTTGGTAATTGCATTGCCTGTCCTTCTTCGATTTACGGCTTCTTAGTTACCCCTTTAGCATCTTCACACTTTCATATGTCGTGGTATTTCATATGTTCAATGAGTTGAGGTGAGAGGCGATTGTTAGTTTAATAATTGCTAGTGCATAAATCTATTTTGTATGTAAATGTGATGTACGTTGTGTTCAATCATAGTTGTTATATACGATGTAGTTACACCAAAATAAGCTTGACTTCATCTTACTTACAATGTAGTTGTTTCATTCTGTGTGTTGGTGTTGTGTTTTTTGACTGTTCCCTTTTAATTATAGTATACTTATGAAAAGTCATTAATGACCCTGGGTGCTGTCTGGTATATTTGATTTCGACCAAAACACAAAATATTTAAAATGATAATTTATTTAATGTATATTAAGATGTACCGAACAAAAAAATTGCTTTGTTTAATTTGAAAAAAAACCACATTAGATTTTGATACAATCTAATGATTATAAAACAGTATAGTGCATTGATATCAGGAACAAACTCCTAGCATTATGCTATAGGGTTATACAATTCAATCAAGTTTTGGTATGATGGACAAAACATGTGTATGGTAACCATTCTGAGTCCATCCAGAATTTAGTGAGGTTCATGTTGTTCATTCTTTTGTTTTCTTTGTAGTGTGTTGTAGATGGTCATTGTTTGTTGTTTTGTTCTTCACCTCCTGGCTATTGTTTTGTCTATTTATGGCTTCTGATTATCCCTTTGGTTTCTTATGCATATATATCTTCTATATACAGGTGTGTTTGCTGCAATAGATGGTTGGGGGTTAAGGCAGAGATTTCAAAAAGGAAATGTGTCCATACTTGGATGGACAACGAATGATTGCAATAAAGTTTTCAACGAATCATTCACTGTTCGTAAAGGTGCTAATATTACGCATTCTTTACCGTTTCGAACGGAATATGATTTTAGTAACTATTTCGTATCAGTACAGGTAAGTTATTTTAAAGAACTATGCATATATACACAAAGAAAAAAGTTAAGCACCCCCTGATATATTAAAACATAATAAGTTACACTAAGTTTAGATTTTAATATTTATGTTGATTATAGCAAGAACAATGTTCCATTAAAAAGATGTGCTCACACAGATGAGACCATTATGTTTAATATCGACTAGTCATGCGTCATGCACGTGAATCATGCGTCTCACGCATTACTCAAAATTCAGTATGTTCACGCTTCGAATTTGGGTATTAAAGTCCGGTGTTTTAAAAAAATTATTCATTCTCAGTAAGCATGGTACGAAAACGAATATCAGAAGGACAAAAATGGCAAATAGTCGGCATGCATACAACAGGGATGTCCTTCAAAGCTATATTGGACGTCAGATGGGCTACCACTATACTGTAGTCAGCCGACTGGTGAGAAAACAAACCAACAATGTGAAAGACTTGCCAAGATCCTGCAGACCACGGCCAACATCTGATCGTGATGACAGGGCATTGTAGCGTATGGTTAGACGGATGCCATTCGCCACCAGTCCCGTACTCAAACAACAATGGCTGCCCAATAGACGTATGTCAACAAGAACAGTTAGAAACCGTCTGAAATCAGCGGGACTTAAGTCAAGAAGAGTCATTAAACGTCCACTGTTGGTAGACCGACATCGACGAACACGTTTAGCATGGTGTTTAGCACGACGTGATTGGAATCCAAGGATATGTCGCAAGATTCATTGGTCAGACGAGAGCCGGTTTCTGCTTCATGTAACCGACGGCCGGATGAGGGTTTGGAGACACAAAAATACAACCTATACCCAAGGAACATCCAGCCAACTGTCCCTTACGGTGGAGGCTCAGTAATGGTTTGGGGTGTATCTTTCATGACTGCAAGCTGGATTTAGTCACCATACAAGGCAATCTAACTGGTGATCAGTACATCAGAGACGTCTTGCAACCAGTTGTTGTTCCCCATTTCGACAACCACCACTAGCTACAAGGCCTGTGTATATGGATGACAACGCCAGGCCTCATCGTTCAAGAGCAGTAACCGCCTACCTCCAAAGCGAATCCGTGACTTCTGTTCCTTGGTCAGCCATGAGCCCGGATTTGAATCCCATAGAGCATATTTGGGACATGTTAGGCCGTCGTATACAGACTCGGGGACCTCCTGTGCAAAACATTCGTCAGTTGGAAGCAGCATTGCATCGGGAATGGCAGCAGCTATCACAACAGGACATACGACGTCTAACTGGTGGGATGAGATGCAGGATTGAGGCCTTCATCCAAGCACGTGAGGGTTACACCCGGTACTGAACTTTGAACAATAGATGTCGTCAAGTGATTTATAAGTGACGTTTTGAAAATAAAATGACAATCTTATCGTGCTTTTTGAACTGTGAAGGTCAATACTTAAAATGGACATGTTTTGCTGCATAAACTGGCCTTGTGATTTTGTGATTAAATATTCATTAAATTAAAATGTTTCCTGATTTTTTTTGTGGTTTCTTACAGCCAATGTAATATCCTAACCGGTCACCATTGCGTTCTTGAGATTATCTGGTCAGTAATCTCGTGATACTTGTCGTATCATTTGTCATTTAAAAAAAACATGGGGGTGCTTAACATTTTTCTTTGTGGATATATAATCTTAGATGATACAGACTGTCAATATAATTTAGTGATCACGTCTGATTGTACTGGCAATCAGAATTCTGTACACTTTGTAAGATTGTTTGCTTGCTTCTTTCTTATTTATAAGAGGCATTGTGGAATAGAGCATTACACACTCAGATCGGTCTTTTTTTTTTATTAATACTAACTTTATTCTCTAAACCAATGTTACAAAGGTTACAGAGTGAAGTAGACATATTTGGCTTAGCATCAAGTAAATGGTATTTCTGCTATATTCTACGAAACACTGTGCATTCAACAAATATTTCAAAAGTTAGTGATGAGATTTAGGCAAACGTAGACTACCAATGTCGTAAATGGATACAATTTTTGTGATTTGGGCAATTGTTTATTGTAACGGGCCACCAATCAACCACCACTCCTAGCAAACTGTCGCTCAATAGGATCTGCAACGAATCGTATATTACGTTCAGGTAGCGTAACATTATTCATGCGCATGGCAGTCATTTGATTCCTGTCCTAGCAGTTGTGATTGGCTGGTTTCACTTTGATCAATTTTTCACAACTATCGTGGATCTGGTGGCACAACGCCGGGTCCACAGAAAAACCAACAGACCTGCCGCAAAATAATCACGAAATGTTGTTTTGAGTACACTAGTGAGATCCTGGAATCAAACTCGCAACTTTAGTGGTGTTTTCCACTGACTGTATGTAATCTTCGCTACGACGTTCCTTCCTCGTCCTAAAAGGGATTGTTAATTTAAGTCTAGCTAGCAGAATTAGAGGGTACTCCTTTCAGCGACTCTACCTATCAAGAAAATTACATATTTTAATATATTTGTAAAGGTGTGATCCGCAATATTATAGGTATTCCTGGTTCACACAGTATACATAGTGTGACATTCCCTGCTTAGGAGTTATATTCTATGAACCTGCAGCAAAAGCAAGCAAAACAAAAGCAAGACAAAGTATGCTTAAAAATATTCTTTTTCATTACCTTTAAGTATATCTAAATTATATTTTCTTTTAAGATATCAATCTAATTAAATGACAAACTAGGAACACCACACTAGGAATATTTCCAAAATCCAATCAGAAAATCGTAATAAGAGGTAAATTGATACCCCTAACACACAAATACATAACCACTCGCTTTCATGGCTTGGTACACTTAAAACACTTTGAACAGAAAACATAAAAACAAGTAAATGGTTAATTTAAATAAAAAGACAATCTGGAACTATGGTAAAGAGAGCATGTGAATCGTAAGTAAAAACATTTCCTGTTTTGGTTCATGGTAGCCGTCACTTTTCAACACAAATGTTTAGATTGATTGATAGTTGTATATAACGTGAAGAGAGAATTGTATTAGATTTGTCCATGACACGCTTAGCTAGAACAAGTTCACACATGCTAAGTCATTTAGTTAGGAGCTTGACACAGGAATTGATTGACATTTGGGTGGAACTTTAGCTAGCCAGCCAATGGATGATATAACGGATAGGATCAGGAATTGTTTTCAAATAATACCATTAAATTGCTCATCAAGAAAAATCATGAGCATCTAAACATAGCATGATATCGTCGTAAAACTTGTTCATGTTGCTGATTTTCGGTATCGTCAAACTTATCTTGCAATATAGAACACTAGATATGATATCGAGTATGTGTTAAAGGGTACAGACTTCAGGATCATGCATGAAAAATACAGAATTGTATACTATTCATATGATTAATACTATGTTATATTGTATGGTTCAGATGTCATTCATATGATTAATACTATGTTATATTGTATGGTTCAGATGTCATTCGTATTTTATTAACCATAAAATGGACACAAAATAGAAAATGAATCTCCTCAATTTTAGCATTACATTTTATTCACAGGTTAAAGTTCCGAACATACATAACTCTAATGTTCCAATAGTATTTAATGCAATCGGATCATCATTGGCGAGTGGTGAGCCAACATTCGGTGGTATTGTTTATGTGTATACCAAGGAAAGAATTTTATTCTGGACACCAAGTACATCCAGTGGACATTTAGTTTATGTTGGAAATGCTTGGGGTTCTAGTCACAATGAACAGATATCTGACATTGCTGATGTAGATATAACAGTATACTATGTAGGAGGTAAGTCTAAGTTTAATTCTTCATTAGACTAGTTGTTTGTTTCTGTAAGGAAAACTATATACATTGTTTTAGTGCTTCATTTAATTTCTTTCTGATTACATATTTGATGACGTATAATATGTTGTGTTCTGTAATGTCGTTAAGACACCTGCTTTTACCTCTGGATTTTTCTCTGGTTAGTTTTATATCTGTATTGCTAATTTCAATTTGTATCACTGTAAATCAGCCTATGTTATTATTCTGCAGCTTATATTTCTGCTGATCAGCTTGTATTGGGGTGTTATTCTTCACTTTGTATCGGTGCTCGAAAGTTTAGGGTTGATGTTCTCCAACTTGTATCTCTGTCTGCTCGTAGCTTGGGATGATGTTATGCATCTTGAATGCTCGTCTAGTTCGTCAGAGCAGGTGAGAGATATATTGTTAATCAGATTGTTCAGATGTTTGCAAACGCAGAATGGAAAGGTGGATCCAAGGGTGTTCGATTTAGGCAATGAGCTTTGACTGTTTCACTAAATCTGATAAAAGATAAGGAATTTACACGATTTATGGTAGATTATTCTATTAATTTAATGTTTGTTTATTTTTTTCTTCTGTATTTAGACTATGGTCATTGCAGAGAAAACTCGGGGTGTCCAGAGAAAACCACTAAAATTGTATTATGCTTCCCTGTCCGCCATAAGTTGAGAACAAATTTTACCTCATATACATGTGCTTAGTATATAGTATTAGGCACCTAGAACAACGTCAAACGACATTTTTTTTTTATCTCTTTAAGCTGATATCCATGTGTTTCTATTTCATCTTAGGTACATGTCCATCTACAATTACAACTGAGAATGATATGTCAACTAACGCGACGGAAATGGGTAAGGAAGCTCTTTTTTTTAATCTATGATATGGAGAAACGCTACTTTCCGTTAGGTTAACAAATTCACTAACCATTCTTTAGACTTTTAAGCTGGCAGATTAATGATAATTATCGTCACTAAATATTATACTTTGTAACTTATGTTTTTGTATGTATTTATTTTAAGCATACTACCCCCATAGGGCTAATGATTACCATGCCCACCCCACATCGAGATAGAACGGTCGTGAGTTCGATCAATTGTCGGGATAATTGATGTGTTGGTCTAGTACATGGCAGACATCGTCATCACATCAAAACGTTACTTGCGAAGTCATAGCTGATATAATCACCCACTTGTACTAATAACAATTACTCACTGTACAAGTTGGTTACCTTGAAACTTGAATGTCATTTCGCTTGGAACATTGCATTTGGCCAGCCAGGGTTAATGTAACCCAACTTGCAAGTTTGTGGGGTCGTCGTGGTCGTGATCGCATAGTAGTTGGATTTTCAACTACCTCTGCAATCAGTGCCTATCACCACTGACGTTGTGCGTTCGAACCCAGTTCATGGCGAGGTGTACACGATACAACATTATGTGATAAAGTTTGTCATGGACTTGCGACAGGTCGGTGGTGTTTCCCGGGTACTCCACCAATAAAACAGACAGTCACGATATAACTGAAATAATGTTGAAAGTGGCGTTAAGCATCATAAACCACACCAAACCTACAAGAAAGAGGAGAGTCTTACAACAATAATAATAACAATAACATTAGAACAATGTTATTCCTGCCAAATTGTCTTGAGAGATTTATTTTCTGCATTGAATGGTAAGCTACGAACAGAGAATAGAAATTTGAAAATTATTTCATTAACACATGGTTGTGTCGGACAAGTAAAATTGCGAAGCACACAGAAAATAATTAAAAAATAAATTCCTCTTAAGATGCACCTTTGTTTTTGTACGACATAGTTTGCCAATTGAAACATGATGACCAGTTATATTGAATAACTATGGACGTGTGTCTTCAGGACATAATATTTCATAAAACAAATTCACGTAATTTTAAAACCTTTACTGAATAATTTTTTGTTTAATTTAGTGACACAATAGAATTATTGAAAGGAAACAAATCTACCATATCATATGATGATATTGTGTGAGATTGTGTTGATGGTATCTAAATGTCGTGTCGATCTGATATTTCATTTTAAAACTGAAATACGACCTTTAATTAGTATACTAAATCGTACAACTTAACTTCCTCGTACATATGTATTCTTTATCGGGATTGGGGTTATGGTGTTTAATGTCACTTCCTCCAACAATATTTCAGCTATATCGTGGCGATCAGTTTTATTGTTGTATCACTTCGTCATGAGAAGGATTGGAACTTACAACTTTAGTGGCAATATGCACTGGTTGCACAGATAGTAGTAAATTCAACTACATCACGACACAACGGACGGTCCCGAGTTTGCATAATATAGGTCAACGTGATTATCATTTAATTCATTAAGGAAATATGTGTGTCAAATTACAAAGGGTTTAATTTGTTTATTTGAAACCTCTTCAGGATCATATATTTATTTCATTCTCTGTGTCCTCAAAGATTTCTTATTAATAATATTGCAGATTACCATGAAACAACATATTTCCCATTAACATGTACCATTTAGGATTCATTTTCATAATTACTGTCTATAATTTTCTCAACTTTCTATCCAGCACCCCTCCACCTAAAAAACAACGGAAATAGGTGTTTCAAACAGTTGTAAACACTACTTCCGATGTTCTACTACGTTTTCTGGTGGTCATTGGCAGCAGCGACCGTAAGAAGTCATTGAATGGTGCATACGATGTTTGAATGAACCGTTAATATCATAGAGATTATGGTGGGAAGCTATGTTTTATGTCTCGCAAAGGAACTCTAGATTATTAACATATCCTGATACCTAAACATTGCAAGCTTCCTTTGCCCGTCGTATATTGCGAAACACTTTTTGAAATTATTAAATAAACATGTATTTTATATGAAGTAAAGATCTTATTTTAATGTGTTATTACAGTTTATGTAATTGTTGGTGCTGGTTGTAGTTTTGTGGTTATAGTGGCTGTCGTTGGTTTTGTCTGCTGGTACTATATAATGCGGTAAGTTTGTTTTCTTTCTTTCACGTAATTAAAAAAAACTGATACATGTTTTCACGCACATTTTGGTCAGTGTGAGCCGCCTCGTTGGTGTAACGGTTAGCGTTATCGCTTCGGATGATCATGGGTTTGATCCGCGATCGTGTCACATCAAAGAACATAATATTGGTATATGCTGTTCCTCAGCTAATTAGGCAAAATTAAGTCGTAAGAACAAAAGACTATATTGATGGAAGTAGGGATAATGTGTGCGATTGAAGACACATGTGTACTGTACCTGCGGAGTGTTACTTTAGTTAGCTAGCGTTATAAAAATGCAGTTCATCGTATTGGTCTAAAGCAAAGGGAAGAATCATTATAATCATTTCAGTCCGAAAGTAACTAGGTCTTACCATTCCACAGCTGACATATCCCATCTGGGCGTTAATCTACAATTCATTTAAACTACTGATATACACGATGGGTGATGATGCAATAGTTATTTCTATATTTATGTTTTTTTCTTTATTAAACAAAATTCATATTTTGCTGATATGAAGTAGTTTACTAATTTAATCATCCTAATGTTTGCTAGAAATCAAAATTCTATTGAAAAAATAATACTTTAATTTTGCCTCAGAACACGTTCGAAAGTAGGCATACGGCATTATGACGTGAACAGAGGCTGCACAGAAAGCGCTAAAATGACAGAGAATAATGAAAAAGTCAGGAATCAGAGTCCATCTCATGACAACCAAAGTAATTACTTAACTGTTGATGTAGCCACAGAAAGCGCTAAAATGCAAGAGGACAATGAAATTGGGCGACAGTAGTTTGCAGTTTGGATGAGATGAGATAACACATGCAGACCAAAATGACTTTGAAGAAGACGGCGTTTACACCGACGCTTCTTCGGGGCAAACACCAAGCACGGATGAAATTAAAGACAATTTGATTGATTGATGAGAACGAGAAGATTTGTGGCAAGAACAATTCCTGGTACTAATCAAACTAAAAAAAACAATCTCATGGTAAAAGTCAAATAAAAAAACAATCTCATGGTAGAAGTCAAATAAAAAAACAATCTCATGGTAGAAGTCAAATAAAAAACAATCTCATGGTAGAAATCAAATAAAAAAACAATCTCATGGTAGAAGTCAAATAAAAAAACAATCTCATGGTAGAAGTCAAATAAAAAAACAATCTCATGGTAGAAGTCAAATAAAAAAACAATCTCATGGTAGAAGTCAAATAAAAAACAATCTCATGGTAGAAATCAAATAAAAAAACAATCTCATGGTAGAAGTCAAATAAAAAACAATCTCATGGTAGAAATCAAATAAAAAAACAATCTCATGGTAGAAGTCAAATAAAAAAACAATCTCATGGTAGAAGTCAAATAAAAAAACAATCTCATGGTAGAAATCAAATAAAAAAACAATCTCATGGTAGAAGTCAAATAAAAAACAATCTCATGGTAGAAATCAAATAAAAAAACAATCTCATGGTAGAAGTCAAATAAAAAAACAATCTCATGGTAGAAGTCAAATAAAAAAACAATCTCGTGGTAGAAGTCAAATAAAAAAACAATCTCATGGTAGAAGTCAAATAAAAAAACAATCTCATGGTAGAAGTCAAATAAAAAAACAATTTCATGGTAGAAGTCAAATAAAAAAACAATCTCATTTTACAAATAAAATAAAAAATATACATCCACCAAACTTCAAGATGCAGTCTACTAGGCTCAAGCTAGTGACCTATAATGTGATATGTCTCAAAGCAAAAACAAAATATAATAAGAGTAAACTATACTTTTAAAGATTTCTAGCGACCAATAACTAATATTGTACTGTAAATATATATCCAACACATTGATTCGACATCTGGACATACAAGAAATATTTCTAGAGCCCCCTCTCCACAATACCAAAGTTGATATTTGAAACCCTGCTGCGGACTTGAGGTGCAGAATCCCATACAGGCACTTAGGCGAGTAAAAGACCCGGGCAATACCTTTTATGTTCTATTCTACTAGTACATAAAATTTTCATTTTCTTCACTTGGCTTAATAACGAAGACACAATTAGTTTTGAGATGGCTAGCTTGCAAAACAGTCGACCAACTTTTAATAAGCTTTCTACCCCAAAACACGTGCGTATACCTATGAGGACAGTTGGGATTATTTACCCCTATACCGAAAAGAAATTTACCGATTTAAACCACAAGTGGACAAGAACTTTGCCGTTGTGAATTTAACTGGAGACGGGAGATATTAATGAAGCCCACCCCAGTATCGAAATTGACATTTGACATCCTGCTATGGGATTAAAGTGCGAAATCCCACACAGGCACTTATGTCAGTTAACGGCCCACTTAAACCCCAACTAGGAATGAACTTTGCCGTTGGGAATTCTACACCATATATAAAAAGCCCCCCACCCAATACTGAAGCTAACATTTGACACCCTGGTGTGGGCTTGAGGTACAGAATATGACCAAGGCACTTATGTCATGTACAGGCCCGGGCAACACCTTTGCTTTAAGCTCCAAGTAGGCAAACACTTCGCCGTAACGAAATCTACACAGGATATTATGGAGCCCACCCCCAATATAAAAATTGAAATTTGCCACCCTGATGTAAGCTTGAGATGCAGAATCGCACCCAGGCACTTAAGAATGTTAAAGGTTCGGCCAAAATATTTGATTTAGACCCCAAGTGTGCAAAAACTTTGCCATTGCAGATTTTACAGGAAATATTTATAGAGCCCACTCCCAATATCGAAGTTGAAATTTAATATTGAATATTCTTTTTGGGGGGGGGGGGGGGGGGGGGGGGGGGGGTTGTCACGACATATCATCTTCAGTGCTTAATTTTTCCAAAATAAATAATTTCTGAACTCGGGAATGCTTTTAAAATGAATAAATACATATAAATGTAACCAGACTGGATGACACGAAGAAGATTTGTCGTAACACCCCCTTCTTTTTCGTACTGTAACTAAAACAATATTTTCACGGGTTGACCACTCCCTTTATTGGGTTTAAAAGATTTTAAGGATGAAAACAAACGTGTCTGGTTTGAATGATGCCAAATTCCATGTCAAGACACGCATTCATTGGATGCTATGCATCTTTGTCGAGACGGGGTTTCTTGTCGCTTATGGAGGCCGCCTTTTTTCGGACTTTGTTTTTGTTACTCGCAGGTTAACATTATAATCTGCGAATCTAATATGTAATGCACTGCAAAAATCCAGAAATTCGAAATGATTACTCTGCTCCCCCGTTTTGTATTCTTTGCTTAGGAAGTGGATCCCACTCACGATTTACTGAAAATACAATCTGAATATTAATTACTACTTGCAGTGTATTTTGGGTTATGGGATCGGCAAGTTTCTGAGGAAAGTTTTTCACGTTTTGACATTTTCAAATCTACACTTCATCATCCTTACGTCCTGTTTCGTTTTTCTAAGACAATATCAGGCCTAGGAATCAATTATCTACCTTATATGTAAATCCGCCATATTGAAAATGGAGGCTGCTAGATTTTGTATCGTGTTTGATAAATGACATTGCCAAATATTAATTCATGGGTGTATTTTGACAAAATATTGATGGAATTGTTTGGTTTGTTTGTTTTTTCTCTCTTGAACATACGTCTTCTTGTAATATTTTGGATGCGATTTAAAAATATACTCTTTAAATGCCAAATCATACCAGAGAATTACCGGTGAAAAGTTTTAGTTTGACAAATTGTTCTCAAATGATTTATTTTCTTTTGTAATGTTTTTTTTTACCTTAACTATTATATAAAGAAACAGAAAATATAGGTTATATATTTTTATGATTTTTTTTTATAAAAAATGTGTCTTTTAGACTGTGGTAAATCCGAAATTTTATGATATGCAAATCAGATGTTTGGATACAAACAATAACTGTATTTTATAAACAACTAATGGCATGTAAATATCTAATATAGTGAACACTTAAAAATCAAAATTTCATTTGAGAAGCGATGACAAACATCTATTCATGAGAACTTCTAATTAAGTAATAGCTACATTTCCTTTTGCTATTTTATACATCATGATAATATGAGCATCAGTACGCCCGTCTTCAAAATTGATCTATTCAGTGTTGAAACATGTCACCAACACTGTCTTTGAAATTAATGTGACGATGGCTTTAGGTTAGTAGTCTGTCGGATCTCGTCTATCAGTTGAGGGTTTCAATTAGTACTTGATTACAGTTAAACTGGTGTAGGAGATAGCCCATCGGCCTGCTACCGTCATATCATGCTGGGCCCTTCATAGCCATTTATTATTTTTGCCATGTATTGTCCATCTTTTCTTGCTTAACAGCTCTGATTATCCATTTGGTACATGTATGCATATCTGCAATAACTTCTACAAAGGGTTAATGTTTAGCTCACCTAGCCAAACGCCACTTGACCTTTTGCCATCACTTGGTGTCCGTCATCTGTTAATTTTTTAAATTTTGATCTTCTCCTGCAAAACTACTCAACCAAATTGAACCAAACTTTGGCAGAGATGATCATTGATAAGAAGAGATATAGATTTGTCCAAATGAAGTTGACCCTTTCTGAGTATATGCTATTACAGGACCTAAAATGGGGGAAATTAAGTACATGTAAATCTTTCAAAACCTATTTTGTCAAGAATCAGGAATAGAAATGTTACACTATTTGCTGATCAAAGTAACATCTTGATCACATTTAGTATTATTTTGGGTATGCATTTATATTAGCCAGCATTACACATTCTACTCCTTTCAATATGAATTCATCTTTCAGTTTCTCAAGATTCTATTAACAGAAAGATATTAAAATGTGATGATGAACGATTCGACCAGTATGGAAAAAAAAGTATCTCAACTCAAATTTTTTACGGCAATACAAAAAACATATAGCATATGCCGACAGAATTGCAAGTGCTCCCTTTCACCTGGTACAAAATGTTTGCCTTTAGACAAATGTGCAAAAAATAATCCAGTCAGCTTGCACCAGAGTAGATATGTTGAAGTACCATTTTGTATGATAAAAACTTGAATTGTGAGAATGGCTGCTATCGGCGCTCTAGCAAATCCATTCTTCCACAGATTCTTACCACAATTGTACACAATTTTCATTTCAAGGTTTCTAAGTATTCCAAATTGTTTATTTGTAGAAAAATCTCAGACCTATTATTTTTGGGGAAAGAACCTAGCAACCATACATTTCTAGAATCAGAAAAAAAACAATATCTGTGACATGAAACAATTTCATTAACAATATAAGCTACGTTGGAAAAAAAATAGCAACATTACATACCTATATAAAACCATTCTCAAATTTAAAGAACACCATTGAGACGAGGGATACAAAGAGGGAGAAACAAATGTTAACCTACAACCTACAACTACTATAAATAAATACGTCAAATAAAACATTCAACATTGAAAACCTCTAGCTTTATTATTAAGAATCACAGAAATAAATATGATATTTTGCGAAATCTTTTCAAAGAAAACATGAAAAAAATGCAAACAACTTTACCGAAACCGCCAATAATTGCAAAAAGCAAACTTAAGAATCTAAAGCAGCATCCGAACCCTTTCTGACATTTCATCTAGCCAGCTGTTCAACGGACTATAACAAAAACGCAGATCCATTTATGTCCCATTTACTTTGTTTGCGAATTGCAGACCTTCTATTCGTACAATATATTGGTCGAAAACTGTGACGTATTTTAGTGACATTTAACTACCATCCAACATACTGTTAGTTGCTGAAAAGGGAAATGACAAAAGCGCAAAAATGACAAATAGGGTGAGAGTCCTTTCCCCCAATTGTCTGGTTTGGGGAGCGGTATTTAAGTTATATTCCTGGCATTTACAAACAAAGAATGTTTCATGTAAACAAACGTGTGATATCAGGATGAATCAATGGGTATAACTTTAGATCACAAGGATAGAAAGAGGATATATAATGGATCGGGTCTAAACATTTAGTCTGGCAACGGTTCACCTACGATCTCTCGTAGAAAGCTGCAGCTCCTTAGGTGAATGCAGATTGTCGTTCACGTGCAATGGGCGTGACATTTTCCAAACATGAGACATCAGTTTGCCCCCCATGCCTGACAAGTTGTGTATTTGTTTGGTCCTTGTTCTGTGCATGTGTGGATTCAAATTAAATTAATTTTAATTTACATTAACTTAACACACCCTTTACAGCGATAAGTAACCCGCGGATGAATCATCATTACGCGGTGTAGTCCTGCAACGACAAGCTTCAGGTAAGTCTAATATTTCTTGTTCTCTGTCGTTAAAGCAGCACGTTTTCAACAAAATAGGAGTACCATCTTTTGCAGTTTTTCTTGGGCTTTCTCTACATACAAGTTGTGTATAAACTACTTTAAACTGAATACTTTAAATTGACAATTTGTCATCGTAAATTTGCGTTTTCCACGAAAATTGCTGAAACAAACTCATAAAAACAGCGGAACAGCTGATTAAAAGTCTATAATACACACCCAGTCAGAACTCACAATCTATTCTTGATTTTATACTAGCATGTTGTTGGATAACATTGTCCTGTTTCGAAGATATGAATGTGTTTTATCCATGGTACAAGATTATCGGGAATAAGCTGCCGCGGATGAATGATCACCAAATAATTTACCGAGTTCTACACATCCCATTATTTTTTTCATCCCCGGCATGGTATTGACGGCATCGATTGGATGACACTTTTTACATTGGCACCCTCAAATACAACAAGGGGTCACTCATTGAAACTTTTCAGGAAACAGTGCAGGACATCACAAAGATTACATTCATTTTCTATAAGAGTGATAGATCAGTGAAATAACCTGTGACTCAACAATTACAAAACATCTGTCAAAAGTATTCGGAAATGCAAAAAGTCCCTATATAATCAACCAAAATCATATTTTTTCCAAAAAATATTATGAAGTCATTTCTGGATAGATTTTAACAAATGTAACACCAAAACATTCGGAATTGTCCATATGTTGATTGTTTATTTACTCATTATGTTGTTACGAGTGATTTTTATTTGTACATAATTTAAACAAAACAAATAAAAATTGACTGATTTTCCTATATATTTCAACTAAAAATAAATCCTAAAAATAAAAAATCATGGAAAAATTATGTACAAATAAAAACCACTCATATAAACATAATGAGCAAATAAACAAACAATATATAGACAATTCCGAATGTTTTGGTGTAAAATATGTTAAAATTTATCCAGAAATGACTTCACAATAATTTTTTGAAAAAATATGGTTTTGGTTGATTATATAGGGATTTTTTTTTACATTTCCGAATACTTTTGACAGATGATGACTGTGTACCTCAACAACTTTGAACGCTTTTAAGTCGGTTCTAAATGAAGAGAACTGGAACCATTTCAAGTTCATCAATTCATGTTAATTTGCACACATCTATGATAAATTGCTGTGATATATTTATTACACGACGAGAATCTAAATATGTACATTTGTAAAAATATGAAGAGCCTCAGAGGGCTTATTTTTCTACCCAAAGACAAAGGTAGAATAGGACTTTTTACAACGAATCTGTCTCTTACTGTAACAGTATGCATATTACATCGTTACAAACTCGTGGTAGACTTTCGGCAGAGTAAAAATGGCACTCATCATCAGCATACAGGAAATTAAAGATATTCCATAGCCAGATAATCTTGGAGGACTATGGTGTTTTACTACCTGTTGAAATGATATGTTTACAATCTTTTTATTTTTATATCACAAGATAAAGTTTTTTAAAAGTAAAATTTAGTTACATTTACATAATAAAAATAATTTCTGAAAAAAATAGCAAATTTACAGGATAGGATTGACTACTGTATAATGTTTTGTTAACAAAATATATAAATTTTGGTGTTTAATGCCACTTTCAGCAATATTTCAGCTATATCAGAATATTTGGATGTGACCGAAAAGAAAATAAGGACATGTCAACAGCTACATTTGTAGATATCCATTCTTCATGAGTCTGTACAAAACTTTACATAGAAAAAGGATGGATACCCAGCATTGTGGTGCACTTGTAAAAACCTAAAACATTTTTAAAATGCAAAAGTTAATGTTTATCAAAACTCAAAACATCTTTTAATGTCTTGTAGGGATAAACACGTCATTGCTTGGAAATCTTTTGAAATTGGAGATGATATTTTATACACAGAAGATGATGTCAAGAAAATATGTCCAACTCCATCATCACTAGGACTCGTCGTTCATGAATCACTCATTTTGCCATCAAAAGAAGAAGGGATAATGTCAAGAAAAAACCCCAGAAAAGGTTGATGAGTGTCCTATAGGAAATGAAATTGTGACATCTGACCAACTAGTAAATGCAATGCCAGGCACATTGTCCGACGCACAACCCAGTGTATTACAAATTTCATTTATTTTATAAAATGAACAATAGGAGACTAGAGTTTAATGATACTGTTTGTTTGTGTGTCATTTGTCAGTATTAAAAGGAGGTGAGGAATTGCTACAAGGGAGGTGGACTGGTGGAGGTCATGTACATTTTGCTAAATATAACTTTAATTTATCTATAGTATATTTTCATTAAAAAAAATCCTATATAATTTTTGTGAAAAGTGGCTTGACACCCTGCACTATCTACTTAAGCTTCATATTCACTAATTCAGATTGCATTTTTTTCAAGACTTTCTTTACCGTCTCGAAACCCAAAGAAACAAATAGTAGAGTGAGTGATTGTTATTTAACTCAAACTCAGCAATTTTCAGCTATACCATGGCTAAAACAAGTTAATTTTCAATGACATGATGTCCGTTTAGTTGCATTTTTATAGTATTAGTTCACTGAAACAACAGTCTGTAGATAGACATGTTGTCCCACACAGACACATTTTATATCCCGATTCCGAGCCAACCGGTCTTTGCTCTCTCTTCTTAATGCTGCGCATGCGCGCTATACCAATTGTATGGTCTTTGGCTTAATTTACAAACAGTACAAGTAGAAGATGGGGATCTAGAATCAGCTATTCAGAAAACAGAACTTGTCAGAAGTTGTTGAAACTATATGAAGCATGTACATGTTTCTATGAACAAATAGACTGATTACATTATAGGAATTTATAATGTTAAAAAGAGGGGTCATTTGCATAATATGATTTGAAAAACAAGATACAACCCTCTGACACATTGTGAAAAGTCATAAGATTGTAAATCCCTGCTGCTCTTCAAACAATAGCAACTTTCTTAACTTTTAGTTTCATATTTTTAATATAAATTATAATGTAATCAGGACAAGCACCCCATATTTGTATTAGAAGTTTATAGTAAAATGTTACAACAACAAAACTTTAGTATAAAAAAAGTGACTTAAAATAATAGTACTAGAATTGTACAATAAATGTATAGTACTATAATTGTACAATAAATGTATAGTACTAGAATTGTACAATAAATGTATAGTACTATAATTGTACAATAAATGTATAGTACTATAATTGTACAATAAATGTATAGTACTATAATTGTACAATAAATGTATAGTACTAGAATTGTACAATAAATGTATAGTACTAGAATTGTACAATAAATGTATAGTACTATAATTGTACAATAAATGTATAGTACTATAATTGTACAATAAATGTATAGTACTATAATTGTACAATAAATGTATAGTACTATAATTGTACAATAAATGTATTGTACTAGAATTGTACAATAAATGTATAGTACTAGAATTGTACAATAAATGTATAGTACTAGAATTGTACAATACATGTATAGTACTATAATTGTACAATAAATGTATAGTACAAAATGTACTAAAATTGTACAATAAATGATTTGATTAGATTGATTTTATTTTTGGTGTTTTAACGCCACTTTCAACAATATTTCAGCTATTGTCATGGCGACCAGTTTTAGTGGTGGAGGAAGCCGGAGAGAACCACCGATCATGGGCAAGCAACTGGTAAACTTTATCACTTGTGGCTGCGAGTCGAGGGCACCCTATTTTGTAATTTACAAAGCTGGGGGCGAACCCACGTCATATTGGTGATAGGCTTGTATATCCAGCGACCTAACTCATTGAGCCACCCGGGCCCCCTGTGTACAATAAATGCATAGTACTAGAATTGTAAAATAAATGCATAGTACAATAAATATTCTAGTACCATAATTGTATACTACCTGAAATCATTTACAATTGGAAAATTAGCAGATTTGATTTTAAAAATGATTGAGAAATTAATGCTAGAAAACAATTTTTGCTGTGATCGGATTGCAGATTTATCAGACTCTGTGATTTTGTTTCCATGGAAACCATGAACATTACACCACAAACGATTATTTTGTATATGTTTTAGACAAGTGTCTATTGAACAGATACAAACAAGCATCATTCACTTAGCACTCTGTTCACAGGAGACAATAGATAATGAAAATCCTATTTTTTTACGTTTTTTTTTTGGAAGATGCGAAATGAGGCTGTTCGGTTGCCATGATAACAATAATTGTTTTTCTTTCCATGGCAACCATGGACATTATTTAAATTTTCATTATCAGTTTAAGATTTGACATTTAGCTATGAAATCAGTAATATGGAAATCTTTGTGACCAAAAGAAAATTTTATGATTTTAGCATGATATGAAATGCATTTAAAATGTTTTATTTTTGTTTCCATAGCAACCATTCACATAATTTAATGCTAAAAGTTTACTTAGTAGTTAGTTTGGTTATAAGTTATGTGAAAATGATAACATCAGTAAAAACATTAGAAATATTTTGTAAAAAATGTAGTTGTACCTATTTGCTAAAAAAACCAACAGTATAGGACAAAAAACGCTTTTTCCCCAAAAAATCTAAAAGAGGCTACACATGATTATTTTTAATATGTTTTAGATAAGTGTCTATTGAACGGATACAAACAAGCCTCATTCACCAACAACCCTGTTCACAGGAGATAATAGATAATGAAAATCCTGATTTTTTTGCGTTTTTTTGAAGATGCGAAATGAGGTTGTTTGGTTGCCATGGTAACAATAATTGGCAAACTTTTACTTTCTGTTCATAGAAGGTAATTTTTAGAAGAAGTCTTCAATATCACTAGTATGTAATTATATTTTGAATTTTTATAAATATTTTTTGAGAAATCTGTGTGGCAAAAGTGCAAATTTAGTGATTTTAAAAAGACTGAAATAAAAGGGATTTTATGATGTATATAGTTGTTACCATAGCAACCAAAGTCAATACATGCATTCTTTTATTATTTTTATGAGTTTTCCATCAAAATGCAACATATCAACCATATAAATTTTGCAACTATCAATAAATCACCCACTGCATGATCCTTAGGTGGAGCTATACTTAAATACAATCGACACAATGATATATTGTAGATTGAATTTTCTTCTCTATAATTATATTTGTGTCACTGAATTTAAAAATATTCAGTAAACATCGATCCGAACAGCATTCTTTTTTCAGACGTGTACAGTCAAGTCTTATTTCGCTAGAGTAAGGTATTAACTACTACGAATAGACCAATTCGTTTCTTCGAGTTTATTAGGGAAGCAACTCATCCGTGTGCGAGCGTAGCTGAAATATTGCTTATTTGACGTTAGACAACAGTTAATTAATCAATATTATAATATTTTCTATATACTAATTCTGATTTCTAACTAGCATGAGTTTGAAGATGCCAAAAGTTATTAGAATCCGTAAATCGAAGTGCAGACAACAAAATGGCTAAAAGAACTTGGTAATTGATCGTTGCTTAACGTTAAATGAGCAGTATGTCATCTATGTTCATAATGAAGAAAAGTGTGCAAAAAATAAATTATCTAGGTGAAAAAAAGATGGTACTGGTATGGGCCTAAGAGTGCAAGTTTAGATCGATTGTTGATTAACGTGACATGAACAGTATTTCAGTTACATTCATGACGGAAAAAAGTTTCAAACAATACCTCCTCTAGGCACCTTCTACATGTATCAACCTATGCCTTTATCCATAGGAGTTTCTGTAAGTTGTTGAATCTGTGACGAATGACAGTTACGTTAGTTTTCGGAATACAATAATCATCAAACTTTTTCAGTAACACTTCAAGTTTGTCAACTTCACTTTCTCCGAAATGAAAAGTGTTGTATATCTCGCGACCTTCTAGTCCGATCACATACAAAGTGGCTTTACATTTTTCTTTTTCCGATCGTTCATTTAACGTAACTTCGAGATACAAATTCATGGTTTGTTTCCACCTTTTCCATTTTTCAGACAAATTCCCTTCGTGGGAGAAGTCCATCTCAGGAGGTTGCTTTTATACATGGTCAACGGTCAAGTTTACGGTATTATAACCTGATACCCCTCTGAGAGGGGTAGAATTTAAGCAAAAATTTCAACTAGCCAGCAGGACTAGTAGATATAAAAATCAACTAGCCCCACATATATTCTACTAGCCCGACCATCATGGGGACAATTATTAATTAAAGTACCGCCTAGCGCATAAATGCGCGACGTATACCCCCGCACTTGCATAATATTTAGTTTTACATATTTATAGAAAGCAGCCTTTCAGTCTTAATGCATAACACACTTTATTGAAGGATGGAGTATATTGCAGCATGATCTGAATACTATACAGAAAGTACTCCACTTTGAGCACTGTGTAAACCTCTGATGTAAATATAGATTTTCCCCTCAAAACCCTTACTTCAAATATTTCCATGTAAGAACCCATCCATGATAATGATAATTACAAGCCACATGCAAAAAATCATTCAAATCTATCCATGTTGACTGAAGTTATCGCGTAAACAAGACATAATTCTCAAAATTGGTGACTTTTCAACCAAAAACTAAGATTTCCCCCCAAAACCCTTGCTTCAAATATTTCCATGTTAGAACCCATCCAAAATAATAATAATTACAAGCCACATGCATAAAATTATTCAAATCTATCCATGTTTAGTCAAGTTATCGCGTAAGCAAGAAAGTGTGACGGAAGAACAGACGAACGCTATTACTATATCCCCTCAACGCTATCGCGGGGGGATAAAAATTATATAATAATTATTTTATTTGAGATAGAAAAAATTATAATGAAGAAAGAATGTCAGTATTGTCATCACTTAAAACATCATCATCACCAGCATCACCATCATCCTGTCTGGAACCGTATGGTCTTTGGCTTGGTCTCCGTGTTCTTTGTCCTGTCAAATTCCAAAGGTTGATGTCATCAGTAGGGTCATAACTTCGAATGTCATATGTATGAAACATAATAAATATGTTTGTTTGAAATTTTCTTTTTCTTTTGACCTGATCATACGTCCTTTTTCTCTCCAATTTTTCATTATTATCTAATTTAATTTTTTTAGCTGGTTGCTCTACGCCGGTAATGTGTCGCCACATTTCTTGAACCTTAGATTATGTTGTTGTTAAGAACGCTCGCTGAGTTACCCGGATTATCGAGTAATTTGATCAATTCGTATATCTAATTGCTATCGAGGGAATTCCCCACAGGTAAATTGTGTACAGCGTAAAAAACACAGTAATATGAATGACTAATTATGATTCTAGCCCGATGCTGATCTTACTAACCTCGGGCTAGCGGACCAGCGTTAATTTCGTGCCCTGCCCCCTCCCCCAATCGAGAGGGCATCCACTATCCGCCACTTCGGGACACGGTGATCAGCTCTGTGGGTTCAACAGAACCCAGCAAGTACAAAAACATGTATATTTTATAATGTATATATTAACATGTATATTTTTATAAAAAAAACCATTTCAAAATGTAACTTGCATTTTATAAATAACATTACTATTTTATATTCAATGTTTATTTTTTTAAGTGATGACATATCTATTGTGGTCTCCCATCAAGATTAATAATTTCTTAAGATGTTTATGACTAATTAATATTAAATCTGTCAGAAATGTCAGTTATGATTTTTTCCCCCGTGAGTAATGGTCTTTGTCCAATAGATGATACCTACTTAGCCACTCTGCCAGTAGTCAGTTAACGATGATCATACTGTGAACCAGCTTTTGTATTGTCCATGTGTATGTTATTGTCCATATTTGTAATAGTATGTGGTCTTATTGAGTGTAATTAAATCTGTACAAGCTTTTTAATTGTTTGCTTATACATGCAAATTATATTATTAAAATGACGTTGGGATCCCATTGGCTTAATAGCCTCGCCATATTTTTGTGACCTATCTAGCACCTTGATTTCCAGCGACATATGTTTTGGGCGTTTTTTTTTAAATGATCAGTACTGTGTATGCATATCTATTTGTTTGTTTAAGTAATGTGAGCATTCGTCATTTTCTATTTCGTGATAGATTTTCCTAAATATAGAATATTCAAAGGAACATTTAAGATGACTCATGTTCATGTTCTAATAAAGAACCAATGAAAAAAAACGTAGAACCCGAGTTCAAATTATATCACTTGGTCGTGGTATCGTATTTACATAGGCTCTATATCAAAATGTTTTTCTTTTTATTGCCAGAAATTCTATATCCTGTTAATTCACATGACATCGAGTTACCATAGAAAACACTGTCAATAATTGTTTTATTTTTTTCTATTTCGTGCAATTCAAACAAAACTTTTCCGGATTTAAGATGAACACCAAAGTGAGCAATCATTGAGTCGGTGTATGTAACAAAACATCACCCAGTGGCATCGGTGGTTATATTTACGTTATCAGTACTTGTGGACATTTCAACATCTAAGGTAAAGTTCATATGTTTGGTGCGTCTTAATTTGAAGTTTGAGAAAAAATGTTTACAATAATTATATCTACGAATACCTCTATATTTTCAAACCATAGAGATTTTTTTTAGGGGACTAAAAAAAATGGGGCATGGGCTTTTTCGGAGGTTTAAAAATATTGAAGTGATTATTTCAAAATGAATTGTTATGTGGAAATTATACACTAGTATAATTTATTCTAGAAAAAATTTCATAGTGCAGTTATTCTTCAAGGAAATAATACACTAGTATAATTTATCCTAGAAAAAATCACCTGGTGCAGTTATTCTTCAAGGAAATAATACACTACCTTGTAATGTAATGTAAGTGTAAATTCATTTTCTAGAGTAGATCATCCATCATGTCCATATGTCGTCGGGTCGATTCTCAGCGGAATATTATAACAAGACGTAGTGAGTTCTAACATTTATTGCAGTTGGAATTCATATTTCCATATAAAATAGACCCTGTAATGACAATATAAAATATATAAATAATGGATCAAGAAAGATAACTCTTGATAATTTATGCATTGGAATAAAGTAAATTACAAATATTACAAGTTTCTATTCCATTATTCTAACAAAATATTTATTCTCTATAAATGATTTATATACCTGCTCATGGTTCTCATGGACATTTACAAACATTAAACAAGTGGTATTACATGTACAATAATGGTTTCACATGAACCAAACAAAATAATAACAAAAATAAGAATAAACTAAACATTGTAATACGAAACAAAATAATAACAAAACATAAACATAAACGAAGCAAAAATAAGCATAAGCTCAACATTATAATAAAGTAAAATAAAAAGTAGCATAATTAGCATCAATAAGCAAAACTATAAAAACAATTATCTTTACCTCACACTGGGGTGCAAAGGTCTTGAAATACAGGATATACCTCAGATCAAGCTGTTCATCAGTATTTAATATATCATGGCAACCTGAATATAAAAAAATGGGTTTATAACTATTGTGCTCAAAACATGCACAATTACACAAAACACAGTTTACACATAGTATTGTTAATAACTCACCTTTTTAATATTTTAATGGTAAAAATAGTATTATGCTCAATATTAAACTCATATTTCATAGTTCCAAATATTATTTCATTTAACCTTTAACATTTTATTGGAATTAATGTTTTATAAGTTTATCACATTTTAATAGCATTTAATATGTTAAAATAAGTTTATCACAATTTAATATGTTTTATAAATCAGTCAATCAATCAACTCAATCTCACTGAGAAAGTTATTTTATAGACAATTAGTAAGTTTAGTATAAATACCTTAATGAATGTTAGTGGTGTCAAATAGAAATATCATCAGTTCAATAGTCATCTAAAATTGGATCCAAAAGAATAGTAGTTGGCAATATGTCTGCCTTCCAAGATATGAAAAAGTAATAGAATGTCTCAAAGAACAAAAGAATTTCCCACCAAAAATTCAGGTGACTACAATAACCAATGAAATGAAATAACTGGTCAAACTGACCTTAACTAATCAAATATGCAAAGACAAGATACATATCAGGGTTACCTTTGTGAACTTAGGTCATAACCCTAATTAGAATACAAAACATAACACAAAGTTGTAGACCTTATTAATTTTATTATTAAGAGGTTTTAAATATTATAATTAAATGAAAAAATTATTAAAGTAATTATATGAATATATTTTATTTAAAAAAATATATTTTATGAACATAGTAAAAATGAAAAATTAAATTATTTACAACTGTCAAAATTGACTCTTCCACATACTCCCCCCACCTGGAAAATGGCGTCCCGTCATTTCACGTGGAAGTATGTGAAGATTCCAATATTTTCAAAATAGTCCTGCCTGCCTCTGACTGTAATCCATCTAGCAGTGTTGATTCTGAAAGGGAAGTGATGCACTGCACCCTTTCTTTCCAATCAGATAAAGGTCTCTGAATTACTTTGGACATGTCAAACTCACCAGTCCGATAACGAAGAGGAGCTCTTCGTTCTCTGGTGGAACGACGAATAACTGGTTGATTTTCATCTTCTGAACTAGCTGAAGCTCCCTCATCAGGTGGTTCCTCCTGAACTGAGCTTTGGTCTTGCGAAGCGCTTCTATCTTCTACAGGAATGACTTCCTCCGAGATACTTGAAGTACCATCAGAAGACTGGGCATCCCCATTAGTCTCACCTGCTTCATGTTCACTATCAGCATCTTGGATAGGCAAGTCCTCAGTGATGGTTGAATCACCGTCTCCTGATCCTATGCTGATATCATATCCTCCCCAGTCTGACTCCTCTTCAGGTTCCTCTACATTGTCAGGCTGGGTTGGTACCAGTTCTTTGTCTATGTCCTTGGCAGGTTTTACTCTAGGTCTGTGTTTCGGTTTCGGTTTCCTAGGAGCCGGTGTCGGTTTATCACAGATGAAACCAATTGGTAGTAGGAGGTTTCGGTGGAGCGTTCTCGTACGTCCTTCGTTGTTCTCCTTCCTGACCTTGAATACAGGGATTCCTTCATTAGGCTGGCTCAAAACTATATATGGGTCATGCTCCCATCTATCAGCCAACTTGTGTTTCCCTTCAAAGCTAACTACTTTCACCAGTACACGGTCTCCTACTTGAACAGTTCCTCCACGGACCTTCTTGTCATAGTTGTCTTTCTGTTTCCTTGCGGCCTTGTTCGTCGCAGCTGTCGCTACCTCATGTGCTTTCGATATTCTATCCTTTAGCTCTGTAATGAACGTGGTGGTATTGTCCTGCTGGTTTTCTCTCAATCCCAATGCTGCGTCGATGGGCAACCTAGGGTTTCGTCCGAACATCAACATGAAGGGTGAATGTCCTGTACTTTCATGTCTAGTAGAGTTGTACGCAAAAACCAGTGGACTGACATAACTCTTCCAGTTCTCCTTCTTGCTGGGATCCAGTGAACCAAGCATATCACAGATTGTACAATAATGGTTTCACATGAACCAAACAAAATAAAAACAAAAATAAGAATAAACTAAACATTGTAATACGAAACAAAATAATAACAAAACATAAACATAAGCGAAGCAAAAATAAGCATAAGCTCATCATTATAATAAAGTAAAATAAAAAGTAGCATAATTAGCATCAATAAGCAAAACTATAAAAACATTTATCTTTACCTCACACTGGGGTGCAAAGGTCTTGAAATACAGGATATACCTCAGATCAAGCTGTTCATCAGTATTTAATATATCATGGCAACCTGAATATAAAAAAATGGGTTTATAACTATTGTGCTCAAAACATGCACAATTACACAAAACACAGTTTACACATAGTATTGTTAATAACTCACCTTTTTAATATTTTAATGGTAAAAATAGTATTATGCTCAATATTAAACTCATATTTCATAGTTCCAAATATTATTTCATTTAACCTTTAACATTTTATTGGAATTAATGTTTTATAAGTTTATCACATTTTAATAGCATTTAATATGTTAAAATAAGTTTATCACAATTTAATATGTTTTATAAATCAGTCAATCAATCAACTCAATCTCACTGAGAAAGTTATTTTATAGACAATTAGTAAGTTTAGTATAAATACCTTAATGAATGTTAGTGGTGTCAAATAGAAATATCATCAGTTCAATAGTCATCTAAAATTGGATCCAAAAGAATAGTAGTTGGCAATATGTCTGCCTTCCAAGATATGAAAAAGTAATAGAATGTCTCAAAGAACAAAAGAATTTCCCACCAAAAATTCAGGTGACTACAATAACCAATGAAATGAAATAACTGGTCAAACTGACCTTAACTAATCAAATATGCAAAGACAAGATACATATCAGGGTTACCTTTGTGAACTTAGGTCATAACCCTAATTAGAATACAAAACATAACACAAAGTTGTAGACCTTATTAATTTTATTATTAAGAGGTTTTAAATATTATAATTAAATGAAAAAATTATTAAAGTAATTATATGAATATATTTTATTTAAAAAAATATATTTTATGAACATAGTAAAAATGAAAAATTAAATTATTTACAACTGTCAAAATTGACTCTTCCACATACTCCCCCCACCTGGAAAATGGCGTCCCGTCATTTCACGTGGAAGTATGTGAAGATTCCAATATTTTCAAAATAGTCCTGCCTGCCTCTGACTGTAATCCATCTAGCAGTGTTGATTCTGAAAGGGAAGTGATGCACTGCACCCTTTCTTTCCAATCAGATAAAGGTCTCTGAATTACTTTGGACATGTCAAACTCACCAGTCCGATAACGAAGAGGAGCTCTTCGTTCTCTGGTGGAACGACGAATAACTGGTTGATTTTCATCTTCTGAACTAGCTGAAGCTCCCTCATCAGGTGGTTCCTCCTGAACTGAGCTTTGGTCTTGCGAAGCGCTTCTATCTTCTACAGGAATGACTTCCTCCGAGATACTTGAAGTACCATCAGAAGACTGGGCATCCCCATTAGTCTCACCTGCTTCATGTTCACTATCAGCATCTTGGATAGGCAAGTCCTCAGTGATGGTTGAATCACCGTCTCCTGATCCTATGCTGATATCATATCCTCCCCAGTCTGACTCCTCTTCAGGTTCCTCTACATTGTCAGGCTGGGTTGGTACCAGTTCTTTGTCTATGTCCTTGGCAGGTTTTACTCTAGGTCTGTGTTTCGGTTTCGGTTTCCTAGGAGCCGGTGTCGGTTTATCACAGATGAAACCAATTGGTAGTAGGAGGTTTCGGTGGAGCGTTCTCGTACGTCCTTCGTTGTTCTCCTTCCTGACCTTGAATACAGGGATTCCTTCATTAGGCTGGCTCAAAACTATATATGGGTCATGCTCCCATCTATCAGCCAACTTGTGTTTCCCTTCAAAGCTAACTACTTTCACCAGTACACGGTCTCCTACTTGAACAGTTCCTCCACGGACCTTCTTGTCATAGTTGTCTTTCTGTTTCCTTGCGGCCTTGTTCGTCGCAGCTGTCGCTACCTCATGTGCTTTCGATATTCTATCCTTTAGCTCTGTAATGAACGTGGTGGTATTGTCCTGCTGGTTTTCCCTCAATCCCAATGCTGCGTCGATGGGCAACCTAGGGTTTCGTCCGAACATCAACATGAAGGGTGAATGTCCTGTACTTTCATGTCTAGTAGAGTTGTACGCAAAAACCAGTGGACTGACATAACTCTTCCAGTTCTCCTTCTTGCTGGGATCCAGTGAACCAAGCATATCACAGATTGTACAATAATGGTTTCACATGAACCAAACAAAATAAAAACAAAAATAAGAATAAACTAAACATTGTAATACGAAACAAAATAATAACAAAACATAAACATAAGCGAAGCAAAAATAAGCATAAGCTCATCATTATAATAAAGTAAAATAAAAAGTAGCATAATTAGCATCAATAAGCAAAACTATAAAAACATTTATCTTTACCTCACACTGGGGTGCAAAGGTCTTGAAATACAGGATATACCTCAGATCAAGCTGTTCATCAGTATTTAATATATCATGGCAACCTGAATATAAAAAAATGGGTTTATAACTATTGTGCTTAAAACATGCACAATTACACAAAACACAGTTTACACATAGTATTGTTAATAACTCACCTTTTTAATATTTTAATGGTAAAAATAGTATTATGCTCAATATTAAACTCATATTTCATAGTTCCAAATATTATTTCATTTAACCTTTAACATTTTATTGGAATTAATGTTTTATAAGTTTATCACATTTTAATAGCATTTAATATGTTAAAATAAGTTTATCACAATTTAATATGTTTTATAAATCAGTCAATCAATCAACTCAATCTCACTGAGAAAGTTATTTTATAGACAATTAGTAAGTTTAGTATAAATACCTTAATGAATGTTAGTGGTGTCAAATAGAAATATCATCAGTTCAATAGTCATCTAAAATTGGATCCAAAAGAATAGTAGTTGGCAATATGTCTGCCTTCCAAGATATGAAAAAGTAATAGAATGTCTCAAAGAACAAAAGAATTTCCCACCAAAAATTCAGGTGACTACAATAACCAATGAAATGAAATAACTGGTCAAACTGACCTTAACTAATCAAATATGCAAAGACAAGATACATATCAGGGTTACCTTTGTGAACTTAGGTCATAACCCTAATTAGAATACAAAACATAACACAAAGTTGTAGACCTTATTAATTTTATTATTAAGAGGTTTTAAATATTATAATTAAATGAAAAAATTATTAAAGTAATTATATGAATATATTTTATTTAAAAAAATATATTTTATGAACATAGTAAAAATGAAAAATTAAATTATTTACAACTGTCAAAATTGACTCTTCCACATATTCACGGCTGGTAATCGGCACAAGCAGAACAGTTGGTTCTGCAAAGAAATTCGTGAGGATAACTTCCGGTTTTGGTGGAGGAGAGTTCACGAAGACGCTTCGCAAGGTATGTACATGTCAAAAATTGAAATTTTCTTTTTTACTGCTCGAATATTGCAAAATCAGAGAATGCTATGCTGTGGCGAATGCTTTCACGATTAGAAACATGCATAGTTTATTCTTGTATATGAAGTGTAACTCTCGCAAAATCAATCGTCCCACGAAAAACATGACGAAAATTGTGACACTCTTACATTTCTAAGTTGTTCTTGACAAAGATACAAGTTAAATTTTCAATATTTTTTCATCATGGGAGTCTAAATATAATCGGGGATAAATTCCGATTCGTCAGAAGTAAATTGAAGTCTAGATAAATCTGCAAACTGTCAATTTTCTCGTTTTCCTGCTTGAGGAGATCGGTTCTGATAGAGCACATTGCGAATGCATGAGGAGATTTGCTAGTTTTGGTACGACACATGTAATCCACTGTATAATCACAAATTTTGCATGTCTGTCTGGTAATAAATTCACGAACTGATGCCCTTCTTCCCGTCGGGTTTTTAAAAGCATAAAAGTAATATTTCATTGTTCATGGGCTGTTCACCTAGAAAGAAACATTTCATTTAAGGAATCAATTCATAATTGTAACTGCGGTTTCCCATGATTTAACTTGTCATTATTGATCATTTGTTGTTTGTGACAACTTCCATTGTGTATAGGATACACAAGATTAACTTCCCTTACATTGGAAAAAATTGAAAATGCACTGTAAGATAATTTTGTAACATAAATACGCATTTTTTCCTTTGATGTTTTTATGCAATAATCAACTTGAAAATAGTGAACTTTTACAAAGCATGGCCTAACATGAAGATCTTGATGTTATTCCATGATTTTGACGTCATAGGTCTGTTATTCCATGATTTTGACGTCATAGGATCTGTTATTCCATGATTTTGACGTTATTTCTGTTACAAACCATATATACCATGGATCTTACTCATGAACTTATTTAAACCAACTCATCCTTCGGATTCGTTGGTTTAAATAAGTTAATTCGTAAGATCCATGGTATATATAATACTTATAATCAAGAATAATTAAACTTGTAACATAAATACGCATTTTTCCTTTGATGTTTTTATGCAATAATTAACTTAATAATAGTGAACTTTTACAAACCATGGTCTAACATGAAGATCTTGATGTTATTCCATGATTTTGACGTCATATGATCTGTTATTCCATGATTTTGACGTCATAGATCTGTCAAACATGTAATTTCTGTTAAAAACCATATGGATCTTACTCATGAACTTATTTAAACCAACTCGTCCTTCGGATTCGTTGGTTTAAATAAGTTAATTCGTAAGATCCATGGTATATATAATACTTAATGTGAATCATATCTTTATAATTTCTAATACAAATGATACACTCTAAATTAAATATACAGTTGAGAATAATATTAATTTGTGGTTTGTTTTTCTATGATGTAGTGTGTTATGTGTACACACTTTACCGATTTTAAGGATATGTCCACAGATTAATTGACATCTTGTGTTTAATTTATTCATGACTACTAGCACTAATTAAATGAATGCTTAGTTTACCTTAGACCTATGTATGTGCTGAAATCATGTAATATTATAACTTGTGTAGATCTGCGGTGAAGTTTCCGTCATCTTTAGTAAAAAGGATGCGCCGAATAGACGTGGAAACCCGTTTGAAAGGATATAAATATTTTGAAATTGAAAGAGATTTTTTTAATAAACTTGGTGTCCCGATTGATGGAGATTTTAAATTTGGTGTACTGCTACTTGTTTTTGTTCGTTTCTTTGACGGTGATACAGGCAATCTATATCGAAATGGTTTTTTGTAAAGAGTCAATATCAGTCCCCTTTTCCTCTTTCCCTTGAATCCTGGCATCTCATGAAAGTGGACAGAGAATAGTTTATTTTGATTAGAGTATTTATCAGTTTTGTGTTTAAAAGTGTCAATTTATCAATTTTGCAGAAAACAATTAACAAAACTAGCAAATCTCCTCATGCATTCGCAATGTGCTCTATCAGAACCGATCTCCTCAAGCAGGAAAACGAGAAAATTGACAGTTTGTAGATTTATCTAGACTTCAATTTACTTCTGACGAATCGGAATTTATCCCCGATTACATTTAGACTCCCATGATTAAAAAATATTGAAAATTTAACTTGCATCTTTGTCAAGAGCATCTTAGAAATGTAAGAGTGTCACAATTTTCGTCATGTTTTTCGTGGGACGATTGATTTTGCGAGAGTTACACTTCATATACAAGAATAAACTATACATGTTTCTAATCGTGAAGGCATTCGCCACAGCATAGCATTCTCTGATTTTGCAATATACGAGCAGTAAAAAAGAAAATTTCAATTTTTGACATGTACATACCTTGCGAAGCGTCTTCGTGAACTCTCCTCCACCAAAACCGGAAGTTATCCTCACGAATTTCTTTGCAGAACCAACTGTTCTGCTTGTGCCGATTACCAGCCGTGATATTATGTTGATTTCTAATCACATAGAATAAAAACACTAGTGTGCTTTATTCCATTGAAAATTATACCCTAGGCCATGATTTAGGTCATGCAGAAATTATACTCTAGCCCGGGTATTCTGTATTTCGAAAAGAATGTTTGTGGCGGAATCAATAACAATAGTTAAAAATCAAGAACTGAAGAATTCTGAATTAAATCAATAATTTTACTTCAATCACCATTCAAAACTAAATTGTCATGGTAAATAAATTACAGACCTAAATTAAAGAGTGTTTACTATATGGAATAACCACACTAGACTCACTAGTGCAGAATCATTATTCATTCTTTTTTTTCTCCTCAGTTACTACAACTTTTGCGTTTTTTGTATACAAATATCACACCCTACAACCGGCTATCTGGACAGCAGATGCTATCGGGAACTCAGATCATATCTACGTCACACGGAATGACAGGTAGGAATTTCTTTGACGTTTTTCTTCCATTTTATCTACTTTTTGGATTTTAAATTTATGTCTGATTTGTTGCACTACAAATGAAAATTTTGCATACCAAATATGACAGTATAGGTTTTAATATTTAGTAAGTTTTCAATCAATGAAGATAGAATTTGACATTTTCAACAGAGAATTCTTCAGAACATTAACGTTTTCTCTAAAATTTCGAAAGAAAGCACAAGTTTCTATCATATACATGAACAATATAGTGTTTCTTCTACCTTCCTGTACAACGGGAACTCGAAGTGTTATGTAGTAAGAATATTATACGCAATTTCATTCCAATGGTTAACATGTTTTGGCTATCGGGGACAGCAGATCGGGCTATCACATATATCAGATCAGTGGAGTTAAATGGCAATCGGGAACATGAAAACAATAAAAGAAATTCCATTGTTAATTAACTTTGTTTCTCTCATTATTGTGCATTATTCATACCGCTCCTCCCTGGCTGCTCCTGCCACTTGTAGAAAAATCATTTGTTTCCCGATTTGACACTAAAATGTCTTGTGAAATTTTTCATGTTCCCGATTGCCATTTAACTCCACTGATCTGATGAAATAGATCAAAAATGAAATATTACAAAACTTCTAAATATCCTAATTCAATCAAATCTTTTTAAAAGAAGTAATTTTCAAGTTATTTCTCAATTTATCCATGTCAAAGACATTTCCAAAGTCAATGACAATGGAAATCAATACAAGCAAAAGCTAATACTATGGTATTGGACAACAAACTATTTTTTAATGGGTTTCACAGCTTCGAAAATATATTTTTACTTCGGAACAATTTCAATGTTTTGAAATTTAAAGGCAACCATTAGCCATGAATTTCAATATTTGAATTATTCTAAACACTAATGGCTCAACTTATTACAGGATAAACCAGAAATAAGAATTCATCTCGCTGTTGTTCCCGAATGCCAACATCTGCTGTCTGTGATAGTCAGTTTCAAAATAATCTGGTGTCCCCGATAGCCAAAACATTTTGACCATTGGAATGAAAGTGTGTATAATATTCTTACTACATAACACTTCGAGTTTCCGTTGTACAGGAAGGTAGAAGAAACACTATATGTTTCATGTATATGATAGAAACTTGTGCTGTCCTTTGAAATTTTAGAGAAAACGTTAACGTTCTGAAAAATTCTCTGTTGAAAATGTCAAATTCTATCTTCTTCTTCTTCTTCCAATTTAGGAACCGGATTCACACGTGAATGTATAAGGTTCCGCGAAAACTCTGCGCAGTGTCGGGCAACACAGCAGCCTTCTACCGACTATTTACAGGTAAAACTATATACAGGTGGGAGCTGGTCTAGTTGCTGTCAGGATGCGCCTTGAGGGCGCTCCTGAATCCCTCTACTGTGTTGGCCGGAGTTGTATTAGCTGGCAGTTGGTTCCAGTCCCTGATGGTCTTGGGGAAGAACGAATTTCCGAAGGCCTCACTGCTCGTTCTTTCTTGATAAAGGCGATCTTTGCCTCTAGTCCTGCTGTCATTGGCTTGGATATATTGGTGGCTGTCTATATCAATTAATCCATTTTTGATTTTATACAGCATGCATAGTCTATTAGACTTTCTCCTTTCTTCTAATTTTTCCCACTTCAAGGATTCTACCATTTTAGTAACACAGCCAGGTGTTCGGTCTGTGTAATTATTGAAAACGAATCTTGCTGCTCTTTTCTGTACTTTTTCAAGGTTGCCAATCTTTTTCCGGTTTGTCGGGTCCCATACTGAGCTTGCATACTCCATTGTTGGTCTCATCATGGATGTATATGCTGCTGATTTCACTGGTTTGGTGCAGTCTTTTAAGTTGCGTCGAATAAATCCCAATGTTTTGTTGCCTTTGCCAATTGTATTGTCTATGTGCCTGTCCCAGGTTAGGTTGTTAGAGATGGTGACACCTAGGTATTTACTTGCGTCTACTGTATCTAATGTGTGTCCATGTAGTTTGTAAGTTGTTGGCAGTGGTGGTCTGTTCTTAGGTGTTATTCGAATGACTTGGCATTTCGTGGCGTTGAAACTCATTTGCCATTTGTCTTCCCAATCTTGTAGCGATGTTAAGTCATTCTGTAATAATACGCTGTCAGCTTGGTTGTTGATGGTACGGAAGAGTAGGCTGTCATCGGCAAATAGCTTTGTTTCTGATGATTTAACCATTTCTGGCATGTCAGAAACAGTAATGGTCCCAAGACGGTTCCTTGGGGTACACCAGACAGGACTGGGGCTTGCTCTGATGCTGCTCCCTCTAGTATGACTCTCTGCTGTCTATTTTGTAGGAATGATTGAATCCAGTTCTTTGTCTTGGCGTTGACTCCGTAATATTCTAATTTATGTAGAAGGCGTTGGTGTGGCACTTTGTCGAACGCTTTTGCAAAGTCAAGCAAGATGATATCTACTTGTGAGCCTTTTTCCAATTTTGATGCTATTTCATGGATGGTTACTATGAGTTGGGACTCGCATGATCGTTTTTTGCGGAATCCATGTTGAGCATTGGTGAGGATCTTGTATTTGTCGAAATGGTCCATGATGTTGCTCTGGACTATATGCTCCAGTATCTTACATGTGATGGAGGTGAGGGAAACAGGTCTATAGTTGGAGGCTAGATGTCTCTCGTCCTTTTTAAATAATGGTACAATATTAGCATCTCTCCAGTCTTGTGGTACTTCTCCTGTGTCAATCGATGTTTGAAATATGTCTTCATTGATTGAAAACTTACTAAATATTAAAACCTATACTATCATATATGGTATTTGGTTGTAGGGTGTTGAATTGCTGATTTTAAAAAATCGTGACTTGTGTCAACCTCATTTAAAATATACAATGAAATACTTTCAAACTTGTACATCACGATCACGATCTCTTATTACAACTCTTTTTGACTCAAGCGTACGTTTTTTTCCCCGGTCTAGTTAAAGGCCTTTATTAAATAGAATCATACAGTTTACATGTACATGTACTGCAGTTAGTACGCATTTAAACCATAGAAGCATATTTCTATTGTTCACACTTTGTGGTGTGGGATCGCTATTGTGCATGCAAAATGTTAATTGCAAACACGGTTGACTCACAGTATAGAAACCTGTGTGCATGTAATCTCTTATTGACGTGCTCTTCTGTAAACTGCATTTCGGTTTCGGTGGAAATCGACTGCCCACGCTTTCAAAGCAGGTAAGTTTTTCGGAATTTATTATCGACAGATACGATGAATCTGTGTAAAAATGTTACAGAATGTACTCCAATTTCCGCCACAAAAGTAGTAACTGAAATATTTTTGAAAGGGGTGTTAAACACCTAATCCCCAATATTTCAATTATTCTAAACACTAATGGCTCAACTTATTACAGGATAAACCAGAAATAAGAATTCATGTCGCTGTTGTTCCCGAATGCCAACATCTGCTGTCAGTGATAGTCAGTTTCAAAATAATCTGCTGTCCCCGATAGTCAAAACATTTTGACCATTGGAATGAAATTGTGTATAATATTCTTACTACATAACACTTCGAGTTCCCGTTGTACAGGAAGGTAGAAGAAACACTATATTTTTCATGTATATGACAGAAACTTGTGCTTTCTTTTGAAATTTTAGAGAAAACGTTAATGTTCTGAAGAATTCTGTTGAAAATGTCAAATTCTATCTTCATTGATTGAAAACTTACTAAATATTAAAACCTATACTGTTATATTTGGTATGCAAATTTCTCATTTGTAGTGCAACAAATCAGACATAAATTTAATATCCAAAAAGTAGATAAAATGGAAGAAAAACGCCAAAGAAATTCCTACCTGTCATTCTGTGTGACGTAGATATGATCTGAGTTCCCGATAGCATCTGTTGTCCAGATAGCCGGTTGTAGGGTGTGAATATTGCAACCCGTCTATTTCTTTGATCATGAACTTTTTACTCCTAGCTCGAATCCTCCTTTTTTTCATTTTCAGAAACATTTTGATTGTAAGATTTGTTGTTCAGGTAATTCAAAATTGCTTGATATTCCTCCTGCTACATATTTTAATGTTTAATCTTTGTCATTATGTATAGGAGAATGTCCGAGTAACTCTCCATTCCTTAAAAATAATGGAGCCGAGGCCCCGAAGGGGCGAGGCCCATTATTTTTAAGGAATGGAGAGATACGAGGACATTCTCCAACTTAAAATCCACCCATTGTAGTTTATTAATTTTATTAATTATTAATCTTGTAGCAAAAAAAAATAAAAAAAATTGTTTGTTATTCAATTTTGCAATTTTAAACAGGTTGAGGTTTTTGACCTTTAAACTCTAGCTCCGCCCCTGTCCACATTGTTCATAACTCTCCATTCCTTAAAAATAATGGAGAGTTTAGACAATAGATTTACATCACAGGTGGATTTTAAAATATTAGAATAAATTGATGAGATGCTATTAAATAATACGCACGGGTGACAACAATAGGAAAACCGGTTCTGATTGATTAGCGCGTTTATAAACATGTGTGTTAATCATAATAAACAAAACTTACCCATTTGTTACCTGTGTTTTTTAAAGTTCGCACTATTTATGGAAAGACAACACTAGTGTAAATTTGATCATCGGAAATTCTACACACCGGAATAAAAGTACGCTTACAGGGTCCACAAATCGGGTACCTATGTTTCAGACGTATCTCAAGGTACATGTATTCAAACCAAGCATTAACACAAATTTTATCCAATCAATTATATATACACAAAGAAAAAAGTTAAACACCTCCTGATATATTAAAACATAATAAGTTATTATACACTAAGTTTAGATTCTAATATTTGTATTGATTATAGCAAGAACAATGTTCCATTAAAAAGATGTGCTCACACAAGTGTGACCATTATGTCTAATATCGACTAGTCATGCACGTGAACCATGCCTCTCACGCATTAATCAAAATTCAGTATGTTCACGCTTCGAATTTGGGTATTTCAGTCCGGTGTTTTAAAAAATTTATTCATTCTCAGTAAGCATGGTACGAAGGCGAATATCAGAAGCACAAATATGGCAAATAGGCATGCATACAACAGGGATAACCTTCAAAGCTATTGGACGTCAGATGGACTACCACTACCACAGCCGACTGGTGAGAAAACATACACAAACAAACTATGTGAAAGACTTGCCAAGATCCGGCAGATCACGAGTAACATCTGATCGTGACGACAGGGCATTGCAGCGTTTGGTTAGACGGATGCCATTCGCAACCAGTCCCGTACTCAAAACAACACTGGCTGCCCAATAGACGTCTGTCAACAAGAACAGTTAGAAACCGTCTGAAATCAGCTGGACTTAAGTCAAGGAGAGTCATTAAACGTCCACTGTGAGTAGACCGACATCGACGAACACGTTTGTCATGGTGTTTAGCACGACGTGGTTGGAATTTAAGGACATGGCGCAATATCCATTGGTCAAACGAGAGCCGGTTTCTGCTTCAGAATAAGAATTATAAGAATACTTTATTAAACCAATAATGGTGCCCATAGCTGAGCAGTAGAATCAATACAGAATCATACATAACAAAATAAACCACATACATATACACATATAACATAATAATAATAACTTGATTAGATTTGATTAGTTTGATTAAATACACATAGTGAGACTAAGACAAAATGAAAATAAGCAAAATAAATATTCAAATTAACCATCACAATTGACTGCACAATAAAAACATGTAAAATGTAACAGACGACCGGATGAGGGTTTGGACACAAAAATACAGCCTATACCACAAGGAACATCCAGCTAACTGTCCCTTACAGTAATGGTTTGGAGGTGTAACTCTCATGACTGCAAGCTGGATTTAGTCACCATACAAGGCAACCTAACTGGTGATCAGTACATCAGAGACGTCTTGTAACCAGTTGTTGTCCCCCATTTCGACAAACCCTTCTTCTTTATCTGTAGATCCCTCCGCTACTCGGAGAACCACTTTAGGCAAGTGTGCCGCTATATATATCAATTCAGGAAAAGATTTCATCAATTTCAGAATTCAGGAATCTAAGTTCAGTATAATTCAGGAATTCAAAAGACTAATAACCTCCACCACTAGTTTTTATCGATAACCACCACCGTTTATATGATTTATACATGTATTCCGCCACCGCAGATATAATTTTCCATAATCACAGCTTGTAAGTTAACTTATATACAATGTATCTATATAAACTGCATAAACAGTATTCTGTAGTCCCTTGGACAACGCATTTGATCAGACTTTCACTGTCAATACAAATTGTTCATTTCCATTTCTTCCAATTATCACAATAGTTTCAGCTTATACATGTATGTCACCCTAGTATATATATGTATTTGTTCGAGTGCTTGGGACACGAGGAGGACTTACTCATTTATATTTATGTTTTTGTTTTTATTTATATAGTACATATACATGTGTCTTACTTTAAGTCTTGAATTGTAATAGATTCACATATTTAATTACTTAATAAGTCCTTTTAGCATCGACCATTGGTGTCCCCTGCATTTGAATAACTATGGCATTGTGCATGTGCTTTGGACACAAGGAGGAATATTTCTTCCCTTTATTTAATATAAATAGACAGACAAATATTAATATGAGTGATATATTTATTCTCTCATGCTTAAGTATTCATACAGTATATGTATTTAATTTCGAAAATGTAGTTATTTCACATGTATAATATGTGTGCGAATGTGTTATAGTCCTATTTGCACCGACCCTTGGTTTCCTCTGCATTTGTACAACTACCGTCCAGTACTTGTCCATGTGCATAGGACACGGGGAGGACTTGACCACTACACTACATGTAAATTAACCATTGATGTCTGATGTGGCCAACAATGTCATAGTCGACGTCACTTAATTATTATTATAATTATTATTAGTATAAGTATTTAGTATATTTTATGGGCAGTTTTGTTCATTGTAACGTATAATATTTATATTTGTATTTTTTAATGCTATTGTTTATGAATCACTGTAATGATTTTGCCCCTTGTGGGCCCTCTATTGGACAATGCAATTCTTATTCTTATATGTCGAGCACCCCTGATTTATTAGGATCTCTCAATTTTAAAAGATAAATATTCACCTGATAGATATTGAAGAATTTATACTAGGTATTGTAATAGCATACACGTTGTATTTAAAACTACCTATAAAGTCAAGAATGATATCTATAGGTCGACTTTAATAATATCCATACTTTATTACCCTTATCTCACTGTCGTCAAAGAGCTCCGATCGAAAATGTTTGGTCAACATCCGGGATATTTTAAATCGGTATTTTTAAAGCAGACACGGATAATTATCGTAAGTATTTATAAATATACTGTGTATATAATGTTTTGAATTATGATGCTTTATGATTGTTATTATTATCAATTTCATTTTTTGTCCAAATATCATTTATTTTTACAGTGCAAAATTAGATTTTTCTATAAGTTATAAGGAATCTGGCTTCAAAATCATTACAATCAACTGAAATATCGCTATATCTTGCATTTACGAATGAATTAAATGTTGCCCAAAAAGAAAAAAAATATTGATGAATGATTGATTTTACTTAAAAATACTATTTTGTTGATGAAAAGTCAATTAGTAACTAGTTATTCCCTAAAACATGATGTCAACAGATGTTTTTGAAATCCGCTTGGTCAATATGTAAACATGTATACAAACCGGTTGGGTCATTTATAAATAACCGGGTTTGTCAGTATGTAAATACCACTGATCTTATTGTTATTGAGCATTATATTGCAATTTAACAATAGTTATGATTAGGAAATATCTCAAAGGCGATAAATACTGATCCATGGTATGAATATTCGTCATGGCTGCTAATGTCAGCTACTTTGTACAATAAAAAAAATCGTTGTTTCTATGTTAAATTGCTACTGTTGCGAACATTTGAATTTTTTTAATGCTTTTTGTGGCACTGACATCACGGTTGGTGCTCAATACGCTACATTCACTTTTAAATAGCTGTCCAGGCGCATCAATGAGTAGTGGGAGGTTCTTTTTATAACGCAATATTTTAATTTCATACTCGTTGATAATGAAGTAAGTCACTCTGTGGAAATAACTTCATGGATACGATATTTAAGTTTCTTCACAGTATAATGTTTACATTAACATTACATATAAGCAAATTAACAAAGGCTGTAGTATTGAATTCCTTTCCGCACGGACGATTTTGGCAGTTTGTATACAAAGAAAATGTTAGGTGTACTCGATTAATGCAACGTACGTTACAAGTTGTCATACAACAAAAGTTCGTTCTTTGGATGTTATAGTCCCCCGCTCATCCACCAATATGAATGCCAAATGAATTTTCAATCACTGGTATATATTTTGCATTTTGGGGGGGGGGGGGGGGGGGGAAATAGAAATGACAGACTGAATGAATTTGCTATGTTGACGAACGCACAACCCTACACTGTGTCGAGTCTTATTTATATTACATTATTTTAGTTAATAAAAAAATATTTTCGGAGGAGTGAAACGAGGGAGAAAAGAAAATAGACAATATATATACATTGTAGAAAATATAAAATTTATATATACGAGTTTTGACGAGTTTTTCTTACCTGTTTCGCAGCGAGTGGAAATGAATTATATATTTTCCGACAATGTACGTATATTGTATCTATCGCCCCAAAGAAACTGTTAAATTGTCTAAAAAGAGCAGAAACAATCTTAAGCGTTGTTCTTATCATTTTTGATTGTGTCCTCTGTGAAGTCCGCGCTTATAAGTTTATAAGCTTATAAACATAAATCCTGTTACTGTTTCTAGGTGAGCTAACAACAGTAATTGGGTAGATATGTCGCTCCACTCAGACACATTATTCTGATTCCGAGCCAACCAGTCTTTGCTCTTTCTCCTTAATGCTGCGTTCTTAGCGAAGAAGCAACAAATACCAATTCTATATTCTTTTGTTTGACAAGATCGCGGCTCGTACCCACAATCTATCGCACTCGAGGCGAGCACGCTAACCATTACGTTACCGATGCGGTTCCCTATTTTTATTTAATTTTTATTAATGTTTTTAATCAAAATTTCTTATTGTCCTTCAATATATTATTTGAAAACAAAAATTAATCGAAAAAAATAAGAGTTACTTGATATCTATATAAACAGTGAGAGTTCCTACTTTTGATCAAACACTCTGAATATTGCAATAATTCAACTGCATATATATAGCAAATAAAGAAAAAGAATTATAAGTTCTATACAAAATCATGACCATTCTGTCGAAGGTGACTTGGTGAATGCCAATTCTGCACAAACCGTTTTGTATTTCTTCCTTTTAATGTTATACAAAACATCCACATGTAAAATAGTTTGACTATGTGCTGTTGTTGTTTTTTTTCACAACTTTTATTCATTGAAGATATTTTTTTTGTTTTTCTTACTTTTTATCAATTTGCAAGTCGAACATACCCTTGACAAGTTATATAATGAACCATAAATAAATTACAGAAAGGAAACATAATTGTGATATTGAGCTGTTTTCGCTATTCTTTCAATTTTTTACATAGACAAAACTGATTCTACTGAAACACAATTTTTGCGACCCAACCGGTAAGTAGTGGCTGACAGAGCCGGAACGAATGTACGTAAATAAACATTGTGTTTTTTACTGTAGTAAATCTAAAACTATTCATGGTGGCACGCCAGTGCAAAATATCATGTATATAAGCATTACAAAGGGTTTGTGTACTTTAATTACACATATAAACTACTTTTTATAGCTTTATTTGATGATTTCAATCTCATTATTAGCATTTTTCATTGTTTATGTCCATCATTTTATCTATATCTGAGTAATTGATGAAGATAACTACAGTAATATATAGGTAAAAACAAGCAAAAATAATCGACCGATAACGACATCTTCTGGATTCAAGATAAAATAATACTATATGATCATAATACATGTTCTTACTTTTTGTCGTCGCCTGTATGTCAAACATGCCTAATTGACTTGTACCGGAAGATGACAGATCAATTCCGACCGGAGCTCTTTGACGACAGTGTATCTTTAAAAGGTAAAATTGACAGTTGTCTTATCCTTAAAAGGTAAAATATAACAAACACCCACTAGCTACAAGGCTTGTGTACCTCCCGATTCAGAATCCATTTTAATACTGGGAGATCATATATAACCTTTTTAATTTCTCATTGTATGTACATGTATTAATATGGAGTAGGCATTGCCTAGATGCGAGCACAGCATTTCTGTCTGGCCAGTGTGTATATATTTGAGTGAAAGTTGAATATCACAAAATAATATGAGTAGGCATGGCCTATAGAGAGGACATTAGTATTTGAAATTAAATGATATCCCCTATGACATCCGGCATTGGAAAGTTAAATGAAGTAGAATAGAAAAGTATGAGAAAAAAGTATGGAATCTTTTATTGTTGGACTAGGGACAGTGCAAACATTGAAGACTAACTAGTACTAGTACGTGGGTGGTATCAACCATTATAAAGCCTAAAGGGGATAGGTAGTAGACGCCGGTGTCTGTAAAATGAAAGTATGGTCTTTCAAGTCATAAGAAAAGAGTTTTATTACGAAAATATCAATTAATGCAACCAACATACATAAGCAATATTGGCCTATACCATGCTATGTACAGCCGATATATATTCATGAAGTGTAAATGATGAATGACGTACGGTCAGGGCCGTCTTGTCAGCAATATAGGCCCCGGTCAAAGCAGTGCACTGAGGCCCACATCTATACAAACACTCACAGAAATAAAATTATATATGGTCGATAAAATTAAACATATATTTCTTGTATTGATACTTCCAACAAAATCAGTGTTTAAAAATAAAAAATTATGCCGTATACAACATACATAGATTAGCATGGAGTTCATTTGCTTTTGGGACCACCGGACAACTGTCCATTGTGCCCATACATAAGACCACACTGCGTACGGTTACTTTAATACTGATAATGTTCATTTCGACATTTTAAAGTATGTGTATTTGGGCCAATATTATGCTATCTCCAAGTGAACAAAATAGTTTTTAATTTGAAAAGAATTATATAGGTACCGCTTTCATCAGACATGTCTCTGCTTTCACATACAAAATATTTATCAATATTCAATATTTTTTTATTGGAAAAAGCACAGCAGAGGCGTGATATATATATTAAGGCAATATTCAGTATCGAAATCATACTCTTTAAAATTATCTGTGACAAGATTATACAGACATATATTCCTTCTTGTGTATTGTTATTACCTTTTAATGTTTCAACAACAAGCTGGTTAATAATTTTATAGCATTTATTTTAGAAAGACTGAGTTTAATAAATAATAACAGATATAGTATGAACGGCATAATTAATAGTTAAATAAATAAAATTCATTGTGTCTTACTATTCTAAACCATTGTCGGCAGATGTTGGTAGTATTCAAATATTTTGTAGGATCAGACTGACGGAAAATTTAAGATGAATAAACAAATGGGTACTGATAGAAATAATTAACACTAACAGAAATAAGGAAAAAGTCATGCGTTTCTTGTTCCTTGCAAGCACATCATGGTTAGAAAATGTTTGTTACTTAGCCAAAGAAATAATAAATGCAAAAATTGTATGAAAATGAAAAATGTTAATGTTCACCACAAAATGAAAAATGTTAATGTTCACCACTATCTTTTCTTATCAGAGACATATGAGCCGGTGGTAAGGGGCACATGCCCTCTCCCCTCCCCCCCCTTTGGCAAAATTTTAAAAAGCTGGATTTCTAGTATACTTTAGGATTTTTGTGATATTTATTTGGAATTACCATTATTCAACACAACTAAACCGTACGAAAGGTAGGAATTAAGTATAAATATGAACAGGTGTCATCCCTTGTGATATTTTAGACATTTGATAGTAGGGTTAAAATTATTGATAACGAAAGGCCGGGAGCAGGTCCCTGTGATCTCCTCCTAGTTATTGTACGTGTACTATATAGATGCGTATTAAAAAATATTGATGACATTGTCATCTTTGCGTGTCAGTTGTGACCCAAATACGATTTCAATGCTGACCTTTACTTGTTGCAACGTGATAAAAAAAATATTAACATGACGATGAATGGTGGCCAGATTCGTTTTTATTTACGCATTTATTGTAGAACTTTAGGAATATTGTGGTACATGTACAAATAATCTTGGAGACAGGAATTGTGTTTGGATTTCTTTTAAACTGGTAAGTCATATATACAGTAACGAAATGTCAATATAAATCTGGAGTTCGACAGTGAAATGCAGTTGGGCGTGACATGAAATGTCCATACGTCAAAAAATGACCAGATTCGTGTTGTCTTAAGAGTCATTCACAGTGATAATTTTTTTTACAGTTGTTGTCCTTAACCTGATAGTCCATGTTAACATAAAGTCCTTTCAGTACGCCAGTGTTGTATTAATCAAAGTTTTGATTGATCCAAGTAAATATTTAGACCACCCGCGTAGATTCTGCAAAAAATAAAACAAAACTAAAACACACCAAGGCGAGTTTTTCTACATCGGCTGCAAATGGTCCAAAAAATAAATTTGATATTTTCTGAAAATATTGTAGTTCAAAATTAAGTCAAATTTATTCTATAATTATCTTTTACTAAACTGTAACTAGAAAGGTTTATATCTAATAATCTGGACACGCTTGAAAAAAGTGCTGTGTTTGTTTACATGTCGTCACGATTTACGGAATTGACGCAGTTGCAAATGAAATAGATGTCGTTTTGAAATTTTTTGACTCGGGAATGAAAATACAAGATTTTAATTAAAATTCCGCGAAAGGCGGAAAATTTTTCTATGGAAAAAAGCTGAGGTACACAACATACAAAAAGATATAGCAGAATTTGGATCCACCTTTAAGAATGAAACCCACCAAAATATCGAAAGTATGTGGCAGTCATTTAAAACAGAAATAAAATTTATTATAGACAAGAGAGTACCAACCAAAATGACCAAGCCAAAACACACTCATCCTTGGATGAATACTGACATCAGAAGAAAAATCAACCAAAAACACAGAGCTCATGCTAAAGCCAGGAAAACAAAAAAGAAAAAAGACAAGGATAGATATAAAAGACTACAAACAGAAGTCCAGTATGAAATCAGGAAAGCAGGCAAGAAATACATGACGGACGTAATATGCGACAAAGATAACACCAACAAACTATGGTCATACATCAAGAGCAAGGGCCAGGAATTTATAGGAGTTGCACCACTAAAGAACCAACAAGGATTTCTAAAAAATGACAACCAAAGCAAAGCTAATATTCTTAACGAGCAGTTTAAATCAGTCTTTACCAATGAAAACCATACAAACTTCCCAGACAAAGGATCAAGTCTATTTCCATCAATGACGAACATAAACATCACCGAACACGGAATCTACAAACTGTTAAAGAACCAGAAACCACATAAGGCTACAGGCCCAGACGAAGTCCCTGCATTTATACTTAGATCCGCAGCACAACAACTGGCTCCTATTTTAACTCAGATCTACCGGCACTCCCTCGACATTGGAGCAGTTCTCCAAGACTGGAGAGATGCGTGGGTTGTTCCCATCTTTAAAAAAGGTGAAAGACAAATAGCAGTAAATTATAGACCAGTATCACTGACATCAATAACGTGCAAAATAATGGAACACATCATACATAGTAGCATAATGAAACATTTCGATGCCAACAACATTTTATCAGACGCGCAACATGGTTTTAGATACAAGCGATCTTGTGAATCACAACTCGTCATCACCATACAGGAAATAGTTAAACGCTTAGCAAAAGGATCACAAGTCGACATAATCTTGTTAGACTTTGCTAAGGCATTCGACAAGGTCCCACATGCCAGACTATTGCACAAACTTTCGTACTATGGAGTTAACCACAACACCGTTACACGGATCAAGTCGTTCTTGGAAAACCGAAACCAAAATGTAGTGCTGGAAGGAGCAAAGTCAACATCAGCTCAAGTCCTGTCAGGAGTACCACAGGGCTCAGTGCTAGGCCCCCTCCTGTTCTTAGCGGGGTCCGACCTATAATCCGACAGTCCGATAGTCCGACAGTCCAATAGTCCGACGGTCCGATAGTCCGACAGTCCGATAGTCCGACAAATACTATATTTCTTTGAAAGTTAACACTATAACATGTGTACTATGGGGCCAGAAACCGAACCGTTTACTCACCAAAGAAAGGTCCAGAACATCGAAAACACGATATCATAGACGGACAAACAATTGGCAGGGCCACACAAGAGCTAAAAAAAAACACATATATGAACAACGCGGACCCCATAAAGACCTGGATCCAATCGTGATGGACCGGTAGTGTAAGTATCCCGTATACAGGGGTTTCAAAGTGGGCCGGTACCCGGTACTTTTACCCGCCTGAGATCGTGTATAGTACCGGCAGAAATTACTGAACCCCCAAAAATTAGCGGTGGTCAAAACCACAAGTACGATGGTCGATTGGCTTGTGAAATATTTTTCATAAAAAATTAATGATGACGTCAATTGCTGAATTCTCGCATTCAAATCGAACAACTGCGTCACGACCAAGTTGATGGGATATTCCCTGTTTTAAAAAAAACTTTACCTTAGAATCGTAAATAGCAGTTTGCGCATGCGGTAAATAGATATGTTATTTGCAGGGTAGCGAGAATGGCCGAGTAGCTACGATTGTTCATCCTTGTGTAAAACTCGGACCGGAACAAAGCTGACATCATTTCAAAATAAAAAAATGACCGATTACAAATTATGTTCAAATACAATTTAGTGTAATCTCCAGTAATATTAGTATGATCATTATGTATTATGAATATATGACTACACAATATACTTTGTGCGATTTTTTTTATCCATTTAAAACCCAAGGTCGAATCATTCTGGGGCGTACTGTCTTGTTGCTTAACTCCGTCCATATTGTTTAACTTCCGGTATAAAAAAATAAAAACCTATGGCTAATTTATTTACATATTTTGACGGGGCCCTACCGCGGTTGTTCACAGAAATGAAAGTGTGCTGAACAACATTTTTAAAGGGGGGTACGAGGAGATAAGGGATAGAAAATTACTAGAAATTTTGAAAAAGGACCGGACATGGCTCAAATACGAATTACATTGTAATGTCAAAACGCCGGCCCCCCTTTTTTTTCCAAAATAATTTAACTTTTGTGATTCAAATGTTAATAGATGTCTTCCCGCGAATCGTTTTTGTTCGAACATTTTTTTTGCATATAAGTCGTGAAAGTAACAATATATACTGTTTTTGTTTAATTATATTTGTATTCATCTATTAAAAAAATTATAAATTTGATTAAAGATTGATGATTGCAAATTAAATCTATGTTTCATCAAGGACGTATTCTATATACGTCCTTGGTTTCATTAATTATGACACTTATATGTCTTGATCCTGCCAATGGTCTTTGATGAGTTTCATTACTGGTAATAAAGTAAAAAAAAACACACAAGCCAAGGTATTGTGAATAAGAAAAGGACAAAGCCAACAAAAGAATTTTGAGAAGTTTAAACTTTGATAACAATGGCTTGGTCAAGCTTAGCTGCGGAACCGTAGGTCTTTATGGTCCTTTTGGTTTTTTTTTAAGATAGGGCAGACTATCTATGAATAATCTTGGCTGCAGTATGTAAACTGAAATATTCAATAAAGCAATTGGGGCGGGGGGGAATCCAGGCGTTATGCACGGTCTTCACTCTTGGTAAAATCTGAACTCTAAAGTTAATGGGATTTTTCTTTCAAAAACACTTAATGTTTTTCAGTCTCTGAAGTACATTTTTTGGTCCACAAAATGCTAGATTTCAGGAGCTTCCGCCCCCTGGACCCTTACGGCCTTCAGCCTAATTATTTAGGTACCTCCTGAAATTTAAGAAGTACCTCCTATTATTAAAAACTTTGAAACCCCTGCGTATATTTTTTAGTAGCGACTACTTCAGGCTTTATTTAAGTAGCGTGTAGCCGAGTCCAGCCAAGAAAAGTCACTATTAAAAAGAAAGATGAAATAAATTAATACACAAAAAAAAAAGAAATACAAAAAAAAAGGAAAAGCCAAAAGGAGAGCGTACCAGTGTCCCCCGCCCTTTATCATGGAATATTTATGTTAAAAAGCAATGTCGACACACCAATAGAGCTGGATACAATAATGTGTGCGAATTGATTGATTGATTGATTGATTGATTGATTGCTTAAGGTTCAGCAAGCAATATTTCAGTCATATTCAGGATGAGAAAAGTTTGTAAGCAAAAAATAAGAAAGAGGGGACTCTGGGATGGGTCAACATGGGCAACGACTTAACACGAGAGCATGTTTTTCTGTCTCTTCCGACGACAAGTTGGTCCTATTTTTATTCCCCGGGATTCCGACGGGTGACCCTGTTATAGTCGCCTTCTACGACAAGCGCATATATAAAAAGTTACGATTGAAGGAATTGTCCCTAAGTGACCCCTTATATCACGGAAAGAAACAGCATCGGAATATGACAAAATAAACAACTGTGCCATGATACGCCCCTCCCCCCTTTTTGACGATTGAAGGTCAGTTGCTCAGCGTGAGAACAGTAATTAATATGCTGCATTTTTTAAACCAATTAATTGTATATACCATAAGAAAACTGGCGTTTTCCAAACTAACTAAAATCACACCTCTCACTTGCTCCCCCTTTTATTAATACAATGTATGTCACGACGTGACCTATCAGTAAAAGGGGAACAAGTGAGAGATGTTATCGTACGAGGGGTGGATGGACGGACGAACAGCGGTATGCCATAATAAGCCCGTATTTTGACGGGCGTATAAAAATGAATGGCCCATATCCTGAAATTACGAATATATCATTTTTGGCCAAATTATTTTTCAAAACTTTCATCAGTTTAAAACATTTGTCGGACTATCGGACTGTCGGACTATCGGACTGTCGGATTATAGCTACGGCCCCGTTCTTAGCCTACATTAATGATATGCCAGAGACCATCATACATTCAGAAACTCGACTTTTTGCGGATGACACCATCTTATTCCGAGCCATAAATGGGACTATAGACAGCCAACTATTACAGGAAGACCTAACCGCACTGGAAAATTGGGAAAATAGATGGCAGATGAGCTTCAACCCGAGCAAATGCACAGTCATTAGAGTGGCACCTAATAAGTCCAAGACCGCTATTCATATCAACTACCAGCTTCATGGCCACACACTGGAGATAGTTGACTCCAACAAATATCTAGGAGTCACCCTAACCAGCAACTTATCCTGGGACAAACATGTGGACAATGTAGCTGCCAAAGGAAATAGAACTCTTGGATTTATTAGAAGGAACTTGAAAGACTGCACGAGGACAGTCAAGGAGACAAACTACACCGCAATTGTGAGACCAACCATCGAATACGCAGCGACTGTATGGGATCTAACTAGCCAAAGTAAGATCAAGGCATTGGAGAACATACAGAGAAGAGCCGCACGCTTTGTCACCAACAATTACACCGACCGAACGCCTGGTTGTGTGACCAACATGATAACATCACTTGGTTGGTTGGTTGGCAAAGCTTAGAACAGAGAAGACAACAGTAGACTATGCATGCTATACAAGATCCAGCACAACCTGATTGACATCAACAGGGATTTATATATTAGGCATAACGACAGCAGGACAAGAGGCCAACATCGCCTTTTCCAAGAAAGAACCAACAACGAAACGTACAGGAATTCCTTCTTCCAACGAACAGTCAGAGACTGGAACCTCCTACCAGCTAGCACAGTTGCCGCAGCTACCATCGAGGAGTTTAGGGCTAACCTTATGGTTAGCCCCGCCAGTTGCTAGACATGGATCCCATGTATATAATTTTAATTGTAAAAATAAGGAACGTTTTAAATGTAAATAGACTAGGGGACTACATCTGTGTGTGCCTGACACGTGTAGATTAACAGAACTTGAAACAGTCGGCAACGACTCCTGTTCTATACCGGAAGAAGAAGAAGAAGAAGAAATGATATTGACGACTTTGGCCTATGTCTATGAATAACATGACGTCATGACTTTGATAGCGAGATGTCATTCTGATTAATTTAACAATGTAAGCACCTTTTATTGTCTTTTGTTGCTTAAATAGCATTTTTTAGAAGTTCATGATATCATTTTAGTTTTAAAATCATTTATTGGAGACTTTTTTTTATATTTTTGGCATTTTCTCCGGGGCTGCCAATTTTTATCAATTTCCGGACGAAAGGATTTCAATCTCATCATAAGGAAGATTGTGTATTCAATGCGCATGCCCATGTTGCTGTAGAGCTCTCTGTGCTCGCTATTATGTAAACATTTGCCCCTTGAGTGTATCTCTCATGGAAATAAAATGCATGGACGGGAAGTATTACTCGGATTTTATTCAAAGCTGTTCCGTCGTATCATATAATATTATGTATGCAAATCAGTTATCTCCCTTGAGATTGATAAACGAAAAAATATCATCGAGCGGTTAAAAGTGTTAAACATGTTAGATTATTTAACTGTTCTAAGGGATGAAATTGACGTGTACTAGACTTCACACAACACTTTCTTGAAGTACAGGACTTCTGTAAGTTTGAATTTGATTCCGTACGGTAGAACCACAGGAGCTTGACGTTTTAATAAAACTTTTATCAATAAAATAGATGTAGGGTACAAAAAGGGTCCTGTCCCATATATAAAAAACGTCAAGCTCCTGTGGTAGAACTGTCGTATCACGACTCAGCCGAGTCAGTATTACTAAGAGCTCGCTTACGCACGCATATTAATCTGCTGGTGCACTTTGGTTAAGCTTGCATCAGATTCATGGTATTAGGACGGAGCCAAACAAACAACAGGTCATACACTAAACAGGATCCTCAAAATGAATTGAAGTAGGATACTCGATTAATTGAATTCACCCACTGAGTCAGTGAGTGCCAAAAGATAGCATGGAAGGAGGTTTCCCCTTGGCCTTGCCTTGCTCGTCATTCAAGGTATTTTTTCAGACCTTGCCCATTCTCTAATGTTGACAGTACATGTATGTGAGATAGAAATTATCGTATTGTACATGTAGTATAATAATAAAACCAGTTTGTCCATTATGAGATGGGGCCATCATGGTCGTGATCCTATGGTAGTTTGATTTACAACTACCTACAGTACACTCCAAGTGTATCAACGATCATACTCTCAGGTCGGACATATTCCTCCCAAAATGTCCGACAAATTTGAGAGTCAACGCTCTAAGTCCGACTATTTGTTCGGACGTGAGAGTGGATATTTAAAGATTTTTTTTACATTTCTCGAGGTGAACATGTCAAACATTTTGTGATCGATGCGTATTTGTAAGCGTACTTTCTTTCCGGTATGTAGAATGTCCGGGTACGTAAATACCCTAGTGTATTTCTACCTCGCGCCAGGAAGGGTAGCTCAAAGGTCAATATATAACTGAAATATTGTTGAAAAGTGACGTTTAAACACCCATAGCCTCATATAAATTATTGCAATAAAATATCGATTAAGTAACAAAATCGATATAAATTATTTTCCAGTATATTTAGAATAAAAAGCTTGTTCTACACATTTACTGTGAGATGTATTGCAACTGCCATTTTCTACTACAATCACGTACGCATGCTCGTGTTTGATTGAAAAGCTATAGCTATATTTAGATGTTTTGAGATAATAATTTTATATTGTAAATCGATCCACCCTGTGAATTTTTTCAGCAAGATACATTTTTTATAGTATATATTTTATTATAAAATACAATATTGAACTGATTTTCGCTAACACTTCAGTCATTGAATATTGATTTTTTCGGATGTTGAATATTTTATCCCCAGAATTGCACCCCCTGTTAGTATACTTTTATTGCTTTATTTAAAAAAAAATAACACCAAGAGCATCGATGATACGAGTCTTCTTATTCAGAAATAAACCTACAGCAAAATAAAGGTATACATTTTTTGTACTTGTAAACAAAATCGTCATTTTTATATAGATTTATCGTCCGAAAAATACGGTACTCCTCTACTATACTAATTTGGATTAGGTGATGGGAATTAAAAATAAAGATTAAAAAAATGTGTTTTATGATAATGATGGCTGATTAAAATTGTTTGTCATGCATTAGCTGTCAGTTGTAATATACAGGATGTAACCAATATACAGGAAGAGCCCCTACTGAGTTGTAATATACAGGAAGAGCCCCTACTGAGTTGTAATATACAGGATGTAACCAATATACAGGAAGATCCCCTACTGAGTTGTAATATACAGGATGTAACCAATATACAGGAAGAGCCCCTACTGTGAAGCCATCTATTTTGAGATGCTATTCAATGAAAATAACAACCTGACCATATTGTTAAATAAGAATAAGAATTAGATAAGAAATTAAAATTTATAAAAGGCAAGGATTTATATAATTAACACATTAAGTCACATTTCATTTATTTAGCTTGGGTCAGTTATCAATTAAAAAGACAAAAATGGTTTAAAAAAAAAATCTGTTTAATAAGTATTTACCTAAAGAACGATATCATGACGTATAATAATTTCTCACCGTAAATGTATTTATTTTATTAAGATATTTATACACATATATAAGAAAAAAGATATAAATTTATTTTTTAAGTACAAATAAATTGGAAGACGGCTTGAAAATCGAAAACGCAAAATAGTTATCTATGTTTATAAGTCTTACTCTTAGTAAAAGGAGTCTTGAGCAACGTTTTTTTTCACACCTGTGATAGGTGTATTTGTATATCATGAATGCACGATGCGATGACATGCTGAGATGGGTGATGTTTTGACAGGTAAACTGTAAAAAAAAAACGTAGAATACACTAATCAAATATTATTTCACCTATATCAGGACTCCGCAGACTGCCAATTTTCAAGAAAAAAAAACGGGATTTACGGATTTATGACCCATTCGCCATCAACAAAATAAAACTTAAATTTTACTAATTAATTTTAATCCAAATTTGCCTTTAAAGAAATAAATGTATAAATTAGAATTATTTACCTGGGTTCGTTCGCCCTACATTTGGCAAACACGTAGAAGAGCAAACGCACCCGATATCGTAAACCGGCAACTGTCTGCAGCAAGTGAAAGGGCCTTGGCATCGATTGTTGCGAGTACATAGAGACATATTAATATTCACTTCTAGTGCATTTAAAACATGGGTACTGCATGTTAATACATTTTATTCATGGATATTATTGTATATACAATGTATCGCCCGTGACAGCCGTTAACATATCTATACTTTCCGTACTGCACATCACTCATTTACTTCAGCTTTACTAAGATACGCATGTTTCTTTATGCATGAATTTATTGGTTAGCAGAATTTGGGGACGTTTCCTGTTTACAGTTTAACTATCTGAGAGTGGAGACTCACTCCGACCTGGGAGGATTTTGTTGGACATTTGTCGGACAATTTTAAGAGTGAAGTCCGACAAAACTCTGTGTCCGACCTGAGAGTATGATCATTGATACACTTGGAGGGATCTGTACATGTATGCAATCCGTGCTTATCACCACTAACGTTGTGAGTTCGAATCCTGCTCAGATGGGGTGTATTCGATACAACATTATGTGATATAGTTTGTCAGTGACTTGCAGCAGGTCAGTGGTTTTCTTCAGGTACTCCGGTTTCCTCCACCAATAAAACTGACCCACGATATAACTGAAATATTGTTGAAAGTGGCATTAAACACCATAACCATCTACCGGTATCTAACTATCTTTTATGAGGTGCTGTATGAATTGACTCATTAAAATGAGATTTTTCTTTCCACCTACATGACCTGTAAGATATATTTATGTAGATAGTGCCATTAGCGGTCAATTTTGAAGTACATTTTGTAGTGAAGTAAATGGAAATGATGTAGTTTATTATTATTAGACAGTATTTAATTACGGGTATATAAAACACATTAAACCAGTAATTAGATTAAAATTAGTCAAAAAAAAGAAATAGCAAAACTTTTATTAATAATATATATTATACCTTAAAAATATTTTTAAATACACAGTAAAAAGTAAGAGGCCCACACACAACAGTTTGGTCGACAAATTAAGCAACAACTTTTAATTAACATGAACCATATGCATGCCGCTAGTCAATTATGCTTTCTCATTGGCTGAAATTTCAAATCTCTTTTGAGTAAACCTATATGTGACAGAAATGTTGCATGGTAGAAATGTTCCTAACAGGACTCTGTGCAAGGTTTGTGTTTTATTTAATTTGTCAAAAAGATCCAAGGTGACCATCGTTGTAGGACCAAGTTTTACCATAGGATCCAATGCGACAATGGGAAAATTTATAAATATTTTTTCTCTGTAACTAAACTTTATTTAACCCAAAGTGTACATACATTTTTTTGGGGTAAATAATCATCATTGCTTTACAAAATTTTTATTTCTTTTTTTTGCTTTGATCTGAAATCCAAGATGGCCATCAGTGCAGAATTTATTTTTAGCAGAATTACCCTATGAGAAATTGTTAAATATTTTTTCTTAAAAAAAACTAGAAAACTTCTTTGAACCAGAACTACCTTGTATTTATGAATAGTCATTGGATATATTGTTCCAATTTTTCGTTAGTTTGTGTGAATCAGAAATACAAGATGTCCACAATCACTACCTTAGGACATGGTTTAACATGTAGAACCCTATTGAAATATATATATGAATAACATGCTTTTTCTCATAGACTGCAAACTTGCTTCAACAAAAACAGTGCATGAATAAACAGATTACCAAATTAATGCACACTCCGGTGAGCCTCTATCTGGCTCTGGTATGTCTAGTCTTGTAATCTTATCATCTGATCATTATAAGGCCAAAGCAAAAATATCTGTTTTTCCTCTTACTTTCTTGAAAATCATTATAAGACCAAAGCAAAAATATCTGTGTTTCCTCTTACTTTCTTGAAAATAATAGTTTGGGAGATATGGAAAACTTTTTTTAATTTTAAAATTTTTTCCTATATTATAAATAATGGACAAGGATCTGACTTACAGTGCTTGTCAAAAAATGGCAATACAAACTTTAGGATAGTCACTAAAAATAAGAGCCAGTAGGGTTTATTGTAACACAGGTTTTTTTGGGGGCCTAATTGAAAATTATTAGAGAAATAAGAAGTGCAAACACAAAAAAAGTCATAAATCATGTGTAAATGAATTTCCCTTTAATGTTAGTTTAATTTAAAGAGTCACAGATACAACAATGTATAATGATCACAACAAAATGAGTCATGTCAATATATAATCTATACAGGTAAATTATATTTGTGTTGCTTCAATAATCCTATTCATTTGTTTAAACTAATTGACCAAACATGTGATTTTTTAATTTTTTTTTTGCTGTCGTAATTCACAAGGAAACTTGTAGCATGTGTAGACAGGATGTTATACTGTGACGTCTATGGTAACCATTTGCTTATTACTCATGAGGTTAGTTTTACACCCAGCTCATCTTTAGTAAGAGGTGTCCTAGTATTTAACCCCAAGTGAAAAAGTTTATCATATACATACAGTACTTAATATATGTCTTCCTTCCTCCACAAAGAAACATGGTCTGATCATGCTACATTTTTAGCTCACCTTGCCAAAGGCAACATGAGCTTTTGTCATCACTTGGCATCCGTCGTCCGTTATCTTTTCACATTTTAATCTTCTCCTCTGAAACCGCAAAGCCAATTGATCTGAAATTTGGTAGGAAGCATATATGGAAGGTCCTATATAGAGATTGCTCATTTCGTCCCGTCCATTAACAAACATGGCTGCCACAGGCAATTCTTGCTTCTGAATGGCCAATTTAAAAAAATCTTCTCCTCTGAAAACACTTGGCCAAATGAACCGAAACTTGGTAGGAAGCATCTATGGAATGTCCTCTATAAAGATTGCTCATTTCGTCCCGATCCGTTAACAAACATGCCGCCACAGGCGATTCTTGTTTCTGATTGGTTGATTTCTAAAAAATCTTCTCCTCTGTTAAAAGAAAGATAACTCTTGATATTATCTCCCTTAGAAATTAACTAATGTTGATATAGTGTAACATGTTTATTCTATACATTACAGGTAGGTATTCACATTTTAATATTCTTTTTAGCAAACCTTGCCAAAGACAATATGAGTTTTTGCCATCACTTGGTGTCCGTCGTCTGTCATCCGTTTACTTTTCACATTTTAATATTCTCCTCTGAAAACCCTCAGCCAAATGAACTGAAACTTGGTAGGAAGCATCTATGGAATGTCCTCTCTAAAGAGTGCACCTTTTGTTATGATCCATTACCAAACATGGCCACCACAGGCAATTCTTGTTTCTGATTGGCCGATTTAAAAAAATCTTCTCCTCTGAAACAACTTGGCCAAATGAACCGCAAATTGGTAGGAAGCATCTATGGAATGTCCTCTATGAAGATTGCTCCTTTTATCCCGATCGGTTAGCAAACATGGCTACCACCGAAACTTGGTAGGAAGCATCTATGGAATGTCCTCTATGAAGATTGCTCATTTCGTCCCGATCAACTTGCAAACATGGCCACCACATGCAATTCATGTTTCTGATTGGTCGATTTCTAAAAAATCTTCTCCTTTGAAACTGCTTAGCCATATGAACCGAAACTTGGTAAGAAGCATCTACATGTATGGAAGGTTCTGTATTAAGTTTCCTCAAAGCAGAATGAAAGGTGAGCGACACAGGCTCAGTGGGCTGAGCCTCTATTTTGTATATATAACTGAAAAACAGTCTAACATTGTTTAAAAACAATTACCAGGTAAACATTTAAAAATAATAGATCATAATCCACTCAACACACGGTAACAGCACTTCATTCATGTTATGTAATAGGCCATATATTATTTAATGGTTCATACAGTTTATATATTTTGCTATGTTTTGTGTTGCTCATAGCATGTTTATAGATTCATGTAAGATGTATTGATAGTCGCATGAGCCGAAACTTACAACTATGAATATCTGAGAAGGTGGAAACAGTTTTATTGATATATATACAGTCAAACCTCTATTAAGAGGTCACCTTTGAGACAAAGAAAAGGTGGTCTTTTGAGACCAGTGGACCTCTTGAAAGAGTTTCAAATTTTCCAGGACAGGACAACAAAAGGGTGACCTTTTAGTACAGGTGACTGCTTAATAGAGGTGACCCCATTGGCAGGTTTGATTGTACTAATATACATGTATGATAAATAGGATTTATGATCAGGATTTTTTCATTTCTTGTATGTTCATAACATCTTGTAAAAAATAAAACATGTCGAACAGAAGAAAAAAAAAGGAAAATATATTGATGTATATTAAATTGATTTAAGATACTCTTTGAAATTTATTGTTTGTTTTAAATGTTACATTTCAAGGTGTCTGAATTACTGGGTCCAAGTTTATTGTTTGTTTTAAATGTTACATTTCAAAGTGTCTGAATTACTGGGTCCAAGTTTATTGTTTTTTTTAAATGTTACATTTCAAGGTGTCTGAATTACTGGGTCCAAGTTTATTGTTTGTTTTAAATGTTATATTTCAAGGTGTCTGAATTACTGGGTCCATGTTTATTGTTTGTTTTAAATGTTACATTTCAAAGTGTCTGAATTACTGGGTCCAAGTTTATTGTTTTTTTTAAATGTTACATTTCAAGGTGTCTGAATTACTGGGTCCAAGTTTATTGTTTGTTTTATATGTTATATTTCAAGGTGTCTGAATTACTGGGTCCAAGTTTATTGTTTGTTTTAAATGTTACATTTCAAAGTGTCTGAATTACTGGGTCCAAGTTTATTGTTTGTTTTAAATGTTACATTTCAAGGTGTCTGAATTACTGGGTCCAAGTTTATTGTTTGTTTTAAATGTTACATTTCAAGGTGTCTGAATTACTGGGTCCAAGTTTATTGTTTGCTTTAAATGTTATATTTCAAGGTTTTCTGAATTACTGGGTCCAAGTTTATTGTTTGTTTTAAATGTTACATTTCAAGGTGTCTGAATTACTGGGTACAAGTTTATTGTTTGTTTTAAATGTTACATTTCAAGGTGTCTGAATTACTGGGTCCAAGTTTATTGTTTGTTTTAAATGTTATATTTCAAGGTGTCTGAATTACTGGGTCCAAGTTTATTGTTTGTTTTAAATGTTACAATTCAAGGTGTCTGAATTACTGGGTCGAAGTTTATTTTAAATGTTACATTTCAAGGTTTTCTGAATTACTGGGTCCAAGTTTATTGTTTGTTTTAAATGTTACATTTCAAGGTGTCTGAATTACTGGGTCCAAGTTTATTGTTGTTTTAAATGTTACATTTCAAGGTGTCTGAATTACTGGGTCCAAGTTTATTGTTTGCTTTAAATGTTATATTTCAAGGTTTTCTGAATTACTGGGTCCAAGTTTATTGTTTGCTTTAAATGTTATATTTCAAGGTTTTCTGAATTACTGGGTCCAAGTTTATTGTTTGTTTTAAATGTTACATTTCAAGGTGTCTGAATTACTGGGTCCAAGTTTATTGTTTGTTTTAAATGTTATATTTCAAGGTGTCTGAATTACTGGGTCCAAGTTTATTGTTTGTTTTAAATGTTACATTTCAAGGTGTCTGAATTACTGGGTCCAAGTTTATTGTTTGTTTTAAATGTTATATTTCAAGGTGTCTGAATTACTGAGTCCAAGTTTATTGTTTGCTTTAAATGTTATATTTCAAGGTGTATGAATTACTGGGTCGAAGTTTATTTTAAATGTTACATTTCAAAGTGTCTGAATTACTGGGTCGAAGTTTATTTTAAATGTTACATTTCAAGGTTTTCTGAATTACTGGGTCCAAGTTTATTGTTTGTTTTAAATATTACATTTCAAGGTGTCTGAATTACTGGGTCCAAGTTTATTGTTTGTTTTAAATGTTACATTTCAAGGTGTCTGAATTACTGGGTCCAAGTTTATTGTTTGCTTTAAATGTTATATTTCAAGGTTTTCTGAATTACTGGGTCCAAGTTTATTGTTTGTTTTAAATGTTACATTTCAAGGTGTCTGAATTACTGGGTACAAGTTTATTGTTTGTTTTAAATGTTACATTTCAAGGTGTCTGAATTACTGGGTCCAAGTTTATTGTTTGTTTTAAATGTTACATTTCAAGGTGTCTGAATTACTGGGTCCAAGTTTATTGTTTGTTTTAAATGTTACATTTCAAGGTGTCTGAATTACTGGGTCCAAGTTTATTGTTTGTTTTAAATGTTATATTTCAAGGTGTCTGAATTACTGGGTCCAAGTTTATTGTTTGTTTTAAATGTTACATTTCAAGGTTTTCTGAATTACTGGGTCCAAGTTTATTGTTTGTTTTAAATGTTACATTTCAACGTGTCTGAATTACTGGGTCCAAGTTTATTGTTTGTTTTAAATGTTATATTTCAAGGTGTCTGAATTACTGGGTCCAAGTTTATTGTTTGTTTTAAATGTTACATTTCAAGGAGTCTGAATTACTGGGTCCAAGTTTATTGTTTGTTTTAAATGTTGCATTTCAAGCCAATCAAGGTGTCTGAATAACTGGGTCCAAGTTTTTTTGCTCCAATTGCAACAATTCAATATTTATTTTTCAATTTCTTGTTCACCGTATAGTAATAGCTTGTTAAGTTTAAAAATTTAACCACTAATGTATCCGGACATAAGGAAACTTTCATGTAATAAATTTAAAATCATCTGTGTCTTACAGGTAAAGACGATATGGCAGGTAAAGATGGACTATGTTGTTGTGAATATGAAAATATAGAAGGAGAAAAAAGTCATATATTAGCATGCTGTTGTGACTGCCATTCACTTGACCAGATCGTGGACAGGTAGATATCGTAAAATTCAATTCAGTTTTACTATATTGTCAAGTATCATTTGAGTTATTAAAGGGACTTAAACAAACCTTTAGTTATGTTATATCTTGTTGGTAATGGTTTTATTCATGTACATGTAGGAAACCCAAGTACCCAGGAAAAACCAACACCTGCTGTAAGTCACTGACAAAGTTTATTACATTATGTTGTATCAACTGTATGTAAACAATGCCATGATGAGAATAGAACCAGCAACTTTAGTGGTCAGATAAGTGTACAGGTATGTGTAGGCCTTATTTGACATTTTATTTTATAAGTATTGTAATCATGCATATTATATACTTGTAATAGAAAAGCAGGCTTGTCTTATCTTGCTCGTATGATTATATATTTAATATGCTATTGACAGCTTATATAAAATTTTGCATCACTTAAAATGCAGCCATGTTGTCCTAGTAGGAAGCAGGTACATTGTACCATCATCATCTGTTCAATAGTCTTAGTTATTTTTCATATTATATGCATGTACAATGCACAAATGAAGCTTAAAGATTACATACAGTTGCCATTAACAAACATTTACCCACTGGATTTTAATTTGATATCAAGTACCTCATGTACACATCATTTCTGCTCATGTCATTTTTTTCTCTTAATACTAACATCATCCATATAAGGCGATAAATCAAGAAAGTATTTAATTGTAATTTATACAGCAAAGTCACTGATCAGACACAGATTGGTGGGGGGGGGGGGGGGGGGGGGGGGGGGGGAAGGGTGTACATCCAGTGTATGCCCTTCCCCCATAATATAAATGGAAGAAAAAGTAGAAGCAACAGCCTGTGAATATTGTGTGTGTAAAACATACCACACACACACAGTTTATGTACCTATCGATGCTGTCAATTCTATAAATTGTTAATTAGGTGTTGTTGTGTCTGAGTCACATTCAATAATGTTGAAATGTGGCTTGGAAATTTCACAATAACGAGATGAAGAAGTATAAAGTCAAACAACGATCTATTTTGAAAGTCTTTTCAGTTGTGTCTGAGTCTTGGTAATACCAATGTTCAATTCAGATTCTGTATTAAAAACTTTAAAATTGTTCTGTAGTTTGAAATGACAAGAAAGTGTTAAAATGACCATGCGTGGAACATAGGCACATGCTATGAAATTATTCTACACAAGATAGCAAGTTTGTGGTGAGGCAAAGGGTATGTTCAAATGCTGAGAATGCAGTATTTTGCACCTTTTACCACCCCAGAGTATCTGGGGGCTCCAGACCATGCCTATTTTCTTTAAACTGACTAATGGGATCTCAAACCTTACCCGTCTAGATCGGATAATTTGATCTTCAAAGACAATACACATATAATAAACAAATGATTAAAAGCTTGCACAGATTTGCTTCCATTCAAAGACAACACACGATAACAAAAATGAATGACAACATAAACATGGACAGTACAATAACAGGATCGGCATGTTACTTACATAAACATGGACAGTACAATAACAGGATCGGCATGTTACTTACATAAACATGGACAGTACAATAACAGGATCGGCATGTTACTTACATAAACATGGACAGTACAATGACAGGATCGGCATGCTACTTACATAAACATGGACAGTACAATAACAGGATCGACATGTTACTTACATAAATGTTTTCATGGACAGTACAATAACAGGATCGGCATGTTACTTACATAAACATGGACAGTACAATAATAGGATCGGCATGTTACTTACATAAACATGGACAGTACAATAACAGGATCGGCATGTTACTTACATAAACATGGACAGTACAATAACAGGATCGACATGTGACTTACATTTGTACATAAACATGGACAGTACAATAACAGGATCGGCATGTTACTTCATAAACATGGACAGTACAATAACAGGATCGGCATGTTACTTAAATAAACATGGACAGTACAATAACAGGATCGGCATGTTACTTACATAAACATGGACAGTACAATAACAGGATCGGCATGTTACTTGCATAAACATGGACAGTACAATAACAGGATCGGCATATTACTTACATAAACATGGACAGTACAATAACAGGATCGGCATGTTACTTACATAAACATGGACAGTACAATAACAGGATCGACATGTGACTTACATTTGTACATAAACATGGACAGTACAATAACAGGATCGGCATGTTACTTACATAAACATGGACAGTACAATAACAGGATCGGCATGTGACTTACATAAACATGGACAGTACAATGACAGGATCGACATGTGACTTACATTTGTACATAAACATGGACAGTACAATAACAGGATCGGCATGTTACTTACATAAACATGGACAGTACAATAACAGGATCGGCATGTTACTTACATAAACATGGACAGTACAATAACAGGATCGGCATGTTACTTACATAAACATGGACAGTACAATAACAGGATCGACATGTTACTTACATAAATGTTTTCATGGACAGTACAATAACAGGATCGGCATGTTACTTACATAAACATGGACAGTACAATAACAGGATCGGCATGTTACTTACATAAACATGGACAGTACAATAACAGGATCGGCATGTTACTTACATAAACATGGACAGTACAATAACAGGATCGACATGTGACTTACATTTGTACATATACATGGACAGTACAATAACAGGATCGGCATGTTACTTCATAAACATGGACAGTACAATAACAGGATCGGCATGTTACTTACATAAACATGGACAGTACAATGACAGGATCGGCATGTTACTTACATAAACATGGACAGTACAATAACAGGATCGACATGTTACTTACATAAATGTTTTCATGGACAGTACAATAACAGGATCGGCATGTTACTTACATAAACATGGACAGTACAATAATAGGATCGGCATGTTACTTACATAAACATGGACAGTACAATAACAGGATCGGCATGTTACTTACATAAACATGGACAGTACAATAACAGGATCGACATGTGACTTACATTTGTACATAAACATGGACAGTACAATAACAGGATCGGCATGTTACTTCATAAACATGGACAGTACAATAACAGGATCGGCATGTTACTTAAATAAACATGGACAGTACAATAACAGGATCGGCATGTTACTTACATAAACATGGACAGTACAATAACAGGATCGGCATGTTACTTGCATAAACATGGACAGTACAATAACAGGATCGGCATATTACTTACATAAACATGGACAGTACAATAACAGGATCGGCATGTTACTTACATAAACATGGACAGTACAATAACAGGATCGACATGTGACTTACATTTGTACATAAACATGGACAGTACAATAACAGGATCGGCATGTTACTTACATAAACATGGACAGTACAATAACAGGATCGGCATGTTACTTACATAAACATGGACAGTACAATAACAGGATCGGCATGTGACTTACATAAACATGGACAGTACAATAACAGGATCGACATGTGACTTACATTTGTACATAAACATGGACAGTACAATAACAGGATCGGCATGTTACTTACATAAACATGGACAGTACAATAACAGGATCGACATGTGACTTACATTTGTACATAAACATGGACAGTACAATAACAGGATCGGCATGTTACTTACATAAACATGGACAGTACAATAACAGGATCGGCATGTTACTTACATAAACATGGACAGTACAATAACAGGATCGGCATGTGACTTACATAAACATGGACAGTACAATAACAGGATCGACATGTGACTTACATTTGTACATAAACATGGACAGTACAATAACAGGATCGGCATGTTACTTACATAAACATGGACAGTACAATAACAGGATCGGCATGTTGCTTATTATAAACATTTGTACATATGCTATATCCATAGAATTTGATATTTTATTTTCAGGTGCTTTAAATGTGAGAAGATTCCTAATGAAATCGTTCAGAATTTCTTTGCTACTCTTAATGACAGATGTCGCCTTCCAGGGATATTTGGTCGTGGAGCCGTTCAGCTAAAATTGGACATATTTGTCCCATGTTTTCTTGTAATCTCCTGTATTTACATAGCAACCAGTGGACCATATTTAACATTTTTCATGTTGTCATTTATGCCTGTGTTTATGTTAAGTTTTTATTATGTATGGAGGAAAAATACTCAAGTGACGAGAACTAAGTTTTTTTATTCTTGGGGTCTGGTGTCTGTAGTGGTAATGTTTTTAGTATTCCATGTTTATACAGTTTGTTTTAGGAAGATACTGTTATGGGAACATTTAGTGTTATTTACAGCTTTCTGCCTAATGATCCATTTTTTCTTGAAAACAAAGCAAAGAACTGGTATCCTTCATCATGGAATAAAGGATGCAGGGAAATCAAAAAGTTCAAATCATATTGCTGTTAACCTGCAAAGTACACGCGATAGTAACCATGATAAATTAGAAGAGATGCTGTCACAGGAAATCTCAGAAAAAGACGTGACATGGGTAGATTCTAGACCAATCAAAGGTATTTATATTTTTAGACAATTTTGATATGTTAAAGACAGATCGCATGGCACAAATTTGCTAGATTATACACAGATCGAATGACACAAATTCACTAGATTATGCATACAAGTGTACATGTACATCCATATTAAAACTATGAAAACATGTCCTGTTTTTTAGTCATCTGAGTGTCCAAAATTCTCAAAATGCTGATCTCAGGTGGATAATTAATTAACAGTGCCTACAAGCCCATATTTAAACTTACTGAGAACCGCATCGGTGGTGTAATGGTTAGCATTGTGGGTTCAGGCCCTGATCGGGTCAAGCCAAAGACTATGAAATTGATATCTGTTGCTTCTCAGCTAAGCATGCAGCATCAAGGAGAAAGAGCAAAGACTGGTTGGCTCGGAATCAGAATAATGTGTCAGGGTGGAGTGACATGTTTACCCATTGACTGTACATGTTGTTTCAATGAGTTAGCACTATAAAATTTTGGCAGTCTTACTTTTATCTCATCGAGTGATATTGTCGGTTTCAAGAAACGGACTCTGATGCTGAAAATTATGTCAGTGTTACGTCAAATACATTATAATGTTACTTATAAAAACAATATTGTCAGTTTTGAAGATCTCGACATACATTTAAATTAGCACTAGTATTGCAGCCCGGTGAACTCGTCTGATCAAACTCACTGCGATGCTAGAGATAATTTCTGTCTTAACCCTCATTACTGCCATTATTCTATATGTATTACAAATACAAAAGGTATTCAGCTTCCATGTACAGTGTACCTGAGTAACCGTGTTATAATTTCTCTACGACAAATTTAATCATATATTTATACAAAAGTAACAAGTAGTCGCTATTCCATTATTAACATTATGAGAGCTAGGTTCTACTTCTTTCAAGGGTTTGAGGTTTTCTTGATGTTTTTTTGATCTCCATTTTAATAGTACAATTAGATATTATTTTCCCTTCAGCAATTCTTATAATTAAAAACTCTTTCTTCATTGTATTATAATTTTTATTAAAGCTATATATTATGTATATAATGCACTATTATAGATGGAAAGTTAAAGATCTGGTGTGAGTCTTGTCACTTTAAGAAACCTGCAAGATCTGGCCATTGTTATGTATGTAATGCTTGTATATCTGTTAGAGACCATCACTGTGTATGGTAAGTATATGTTTTATATTTACAGGTTTTTGTTAGAAATGTAGTATAAAACCTGACCAAAGTACACCCAGAATATGCTGATATAATACATGTTATATATTTTTATTTTTGTAATTTAAAATTGTTTAATCTGATATTTTACACAAGGATTTTGCTTTCACAATAATTAGTTTACACTTATAAAAAATAGTGGAAGTAGTCATCATGTACATGTGGGTGTTTATCTGTTTGGATGTCGAGAATAACTTGGACGAACATATAAATTGCTTCCTTGGCGTTAAGCAATTACCCACTCACTTAAAAACTATCAGTCCCATGAAAAACATGTTTCCAGTTCACATTAAAAGTGTAGTAGCATTTTGTTTAAAAAGGGAGGCTTAGTTTGAAACAGTTTACCATGCTGTTATGACTGTATCAACATGTTACTATTTTTTACACTTAGTTACAGAATTTCATGATGCTGATAAACATATATATTTTCTGAATGTAGCTTTATAAGTTTATACCATGCAATTATTTATTTATTCTGTCATTGTCTGTTACCATGGTTACACTGTATTTTAAATGCCTGCCTATCTATTTTCAGGATTGATTGTTGTATCGGTTCTCACAACCATTGCTCGTTTATTATCACCATGGCATTGTTTTTGTTTTGTGGTTTCTATGGTTTCCACTTGACCATGACAACAGTGTGTACACCTGAGATGTATCTTGGATGGTTTCTGTTTCCTAGTGATTGTAGATTCCTCTACATTGACTTTCAGTAAGTTACAACACATCTTGTAACATTCCACCAATATCTTACAATATTCAACGAATATTCTAACCAATATTGACAGTTTTATGAACAATTATGAAAAGAAAGTTATCACAGTGATGGTCAACAATTCCACCAATATCAACAAAACAAACAATCACCTCTTACCTCAATTCATTGAATTTAAAAAAGACCACAACATATGATGATGGAAATGCAGGTCCTGGCTTGGGACAGGCACAAAGACATGGCAGGGTTAAACAAGTTAATGGGATCCCAACCCTCCAATTATTTTTCTGCGAAATCTCAAAGAGTAAACTGGTTTGACCCTGTGTGTTCATCACACCTTAAAAAAGTCATATCTTCTTGGTATTTGATTTAGGAGAGCCACAATATCTACAGCAAAAATAGTAACATGCAAAACAATCAGGTGTGTTCCTTTTTATGTATCATGTATGTTACAAAATATGTGTTTTACTTTTGTACAAAGGGTGTTTCTGACAATGTGCTTTAAATATGTATAATATGTACATTAACATCCCCTTTACATACTGCTACATATACTTATGTTGCTACTTTTGAAGTGTATTGGGTATTGTGTTTTCGTATTCTCTTCTATGTAGTAAAAATTTATTTTTTAATAGATTTTCATATCTGACTGTATGCAGAGTTCCTCAGTAAATACAAGTGACTGGTGTATGTATACATTTGTTAGCACTGGCTCATCCTTAAATTAATTTCACATGACCAGTGGCATTCTTTGCTTCCTACCATACCTGCCAACCTCTGAAACATCAAATCAGGGTCATGACCCTCATTCCTAATTGAAAATGAGGGTCATAACACGTAACGACATTTTTGGCCATAATTATTGTAAATCGTATGATATCATATCTAGTTTAATATGTATTATTAATGATCATACATGTATGTATGCACAAATAAACAGCTGTATCAATAAACTATGTCATACTCATAGACTCTAAGCTCTGGTTATAATCACTATATTGTGTTCAGCTATGAAATTACAAAACTGAGTTTCAGCAGAAGTTGTTTTTCGCTTCAAAGAATTGTTTGGCATTGTTACAAACAAAGACATTGATTTTGATTTCCTTTGAACCATCTCCAGCTGCATATGGTTTTGTGACTTTTTATGCCTTGTCAGGTCATTCTTTGCACCGGATTCAATAGATAACTGTGATTTACAAAGAATGCAATATGCATCATTTATGCTACGACCACTGTGACTGAGCCAACTAAATTCTGCTTCCCAAGCTTTTTGATATTTGCATAAATATTTCTTTCACTTAGCGGGTGAAGAATAAGCAGGCCCTGATAAGGACCTCTTCCTTCCAGTAGACATTTTGCAGAAATGATTTAACTTTTTTGTTGTAAAAACAACTCAAACTTTCCACAAGGGGATTAAAACTTTATTGTAAAAGACCCAATCATCGCTAATTACTTACCTCGAAGGTATATTGTTGTTGATTGTAGTTGACCATTCGGATTGTTGTCCTTTCGATAAGTAAAATCCATAAGTAAAATCCCAGTATTTTCCGAATAAATAAATATTTCTAATATCTGAACCAATTCCGGGTGATTCCGGGTCATCGTAGTGAAATCCGTGCTCCGACGGGTGTTCAGGGAAATGAGGGCGACAAGCTCGATTTCCGGGTGTGACCCGACGAAAACGGGTTACTTGGCAGGTATGCTTCCTACCCTCTATCCAAGATGGCCACCAGTATCTAAAAAGTTGAAGAAATTAACTTACTACAGTCAAACTTGTCTTAGCGACCCCCTCTATATAATGACTTCCTTTGTTAGCCGACCGTATTTATTCCTCCCCTGCGTTTTCCTGTGCATTCGACCTTTATATAACGACCCACTGTCTAACGCGACTAACGACCGTGTTCTTTGGATAAAAATCGTTCATATAACGACTATTAGAGGATTATTATCAAACCGGAAGTTAGATAATAAATAAACATACACAGTCCCGACTTTGGAAAAATGTCCGTTTTGCCCAGCTGATGCAGCGATTGTTGCCAATATCCCTCTAGCTGATATTTGCATGATCAACTGACAACATCTCACTGCCAAAGTCCATACCTGTTACTAGTAGGGAGGTCAGTGACTTCCGCCATTTTGTTTATATTCTGAGTTTAACAGTCAATCAGTAGTTTTTTTTATTTGCAATATAAAAAAATGTCGCGTAAAATGTGCAATGAAATGTGTTTATATCGTACAGGTAATGTTTAAAAATTATATAAAAAATATTGTTAATCAAATAAATCATAGTTTACATTGTTATTTTGTTGTCTGTTGGATACCCACTTTTGTCGGGAAAACATGGTAGCCACAAAAATGGCACCGAAGTTTTTCCCACTTCTATTTTGAGATCGAAAAAAAACAAATGTTGCTGATGTTTTACCCTAAAAATAAAGTTATCACATGACAGAAGAAGCTTTCAATTTTGATTGGATAATGCCGTTTGAGGGAAAATCCCCCTTTTCGGAATCTATCTCGTCAAGAGAAAACTTGAGGCAATTATTTTTTTGTGAAATTCAACGTGATTCAATCAAACGGAAATCGCGGAACTCAAGTTTACCTTTCTTCTTGCCTATGCAAATATCTTTTCACTTCAATTAACTCAGCAACATTTGTTTTAGATAACATAAAGACCACTACCCCCCTTGACATGGCCGGTAAAATTCAGTCTCCGGATGAGTCTATCGTAAATTGGGTCGGAGCTGAACTGGAAGCACGTGGTGCAACAAATGACATGATTTACCAACTCATCACAATAGGAAATTACACTGGTACGTTTTAAATGATAGCATAGGCTACGAAAAATATATATTGTGGATGAAATCGTTAGATTTCAATATTAACAAATGTTACGAAATGACCTGCGTCCCCCTGTTATTATTGGCGCTTCCACATGATGGGAAATAACTCCCGCCAATAGATTGCAACACAATCGTCGGCTTTCTTTATTGATTTTTTTTAGCGCAAACATTAACATTTTATTTGAAAGGCCCTTGAACTAGAATGATATTTTAGTCTCACAATCATATGGATGTTCATTGAAAAGATCGTTTGATAGGACATGACAATTCCCCCCCCCCCCCCTCTTTTGGCAAAAGAGGTGCAGGGCAGGGGGTTAGTCAGGAACTTAATTTTGTCAAATTTAAAACTTAACAGTATTTTGAAATTGGTGAAAAAGGGAGTTATGGGTCAATACCCATAACTCCCTTTTTCACCAATTTACAAGACAAGCAATATAAATGAGGACTTTATTCCTGATTTTTTAATAATGATATTAAAATCAATTTTTTTTCAGATCCTTTGTCTTTATATATGATGTTAATTCTGCTGTGATATACTTAACTTGACTGAATTTTTCTCAGTTAATCAAATGCTCAAATCTAATTTATTATGGTTTATTTGGGTATTGATGTAACATGTAAGTGAACATGAAAGCATTCATTTGGAACTAATAGTTAAAGTTGAACGATTGATTGCTGAACATGCACTGAGCAATATTTCGGCTTATATATTCAAGTTGAAAAGAGGACAAGCAATAAAACATTGGCAAAAAATTACCGAAGCAACAAATTAAAGGGGAATATCCAAAGACCACAATCCAGAGACAAGGCGAAAATGTGAAAACAAAAAAATAAGAACTTGGTGAATTACAACAAGAAGACAATCCGGAAGGGGAATAATAAACACATTTTGAGGAATAGGATGGGTCATTGGGCTTAAAATTTTGACTGTCCTTGAAGAGGCGGGTATAATGGATATGAACAAATTTAGCCTTGTAACAAGCCTTTCAGGGGTCACAATGAAGTTTTTTTTTCGAACATGGCACCTTGGATTTAATCATCCCCAGTTGACACACACACTGGCTTTGAATATGTTCATTTCACACTGTTAGTTTCTCCATTCGGAGTAGGAGGACATGCAACAACGGACATAGCTTTGTATTTGTAGATTCTACACAACCTATGCTCTCCCTTCAGAAGGTTTTTTTTTTTTTACCACACATGAAGCTGTGTCCTATTTCTATATCCCAAGATTCCCATGATGTCATCAAAAATTAATAATTTATTGCAAGTATGTGTCTATGTTCTTAATTTCATGAGATTTACACCTTTTAGATTTCGATTTGATGTACAAATTATTTATTATATTACACTTTATATATTTTCCAGAAGAGTTGCCTCTCGCTAAAAGTCAACATGATCAGCTTACAAATTGTTATATATTCTGGGTTAAAGTGCTGTCGATTATTGAGGAGTCATCAGATTTAACTTTTAAAGAAAATGTTCCAATTGCAATGGAAAATGTATTTTTTGAAATATCAAATGTTGACACATTTATAAGGAAAATAAGAAATAGGGTTAAACTTGCAATTAAAAGGCAAGATAACAATCTTCTAATGGAAGATGTTTTTACAAATGTTCCAAATGTAGGAAAACAATTGATGGCTTTGGGCATAACTGAGAAATGGTTAGAAAATCCAGTTCCTATTGAAATCTCCAGTAAAACCTATTTTTTTGCAAAAATAAAAAGGGAGGTAATTCTATCAGAAATGCTCCTTTTAGATGCAAAATCTGATTTTTAAAGAAAATATAAGCCTGAAATGGGAATACCTTGTTCATTTATACTTTTTTTAAGCTTTTATCAGGATAAATACAATTTCAATAGGAAAAATTGCTCTATAAATGGGTTTCATAGGTTGATTTCAACATTTTGACAATTTGGTGCCATTCAAAAAAGGGGCTTCAAAGCCATATTGGCACCAACATATTTTTTCTTTGATGAGAAAAAGAACCAATATTAACACTGAAATTGGCAGTCAGAAGTGCAAATGTTTACTTGAGACAAAGCTGTGTATTATCATTTGATATCTTAGCAGTCACTACTAGCACAGAAATCTAGACTAGCATCTTTTTTCATTTTTCGAAAATGACTGCTAACCTGGAAACTGACCAATTTTTTTTAAAAGTAAGCAAACAATGCCAATACTGAAACATGTTCCTTTAAAAAAAACAAAAAACAATCTTCAAGCAAAATAAAGAATATTACATGTAGAATTCGGTCTTTTACCAATAATCTGCATTGAATTCGGCCATAAATACAGCACAAATGGCGGCCATCTTGGATAAAATTTAGGAGTAAATTTCTATACTTGAATCGAGCATAACTTTTGAACCACTTGTCCGATTCCCAAAAACTAAACTGTTCTGTGATGGTATTGAAGAAATCTACACAGCTGTCATATTTATATATGAAAATTCCTTGCTTTAGAAAATAGCCTGACCTCCCTATTACTAGTTCATAATAATAGATTTTTCATATTAATTGAAGTCACGATTACCGTTATTGTGTAAGACCGCCATTGTTTTTTACAGGTAAGTTGTTCACGTGATGATTTATTATTGTTGTTTTGGTTTATTTATTATTTATAATTAAATATTTAAAATTGCTTATTATAGAAAATACTGTTTTAATCTTTCAGTTTTATAAATAAATAATCGTGATTTTGAAAATTATTGTATGAAGTACTGGTTCCCAGCATATGTTTCTTGTCAACATTTGTTTAACGTGCGGTAACAGATGAAGGTAAACACATGCTGATTGTGTGATTAGGCTATTTATAGCTTTCAGCGAGTGATTGAAGTTTGAAAACGTTTTGTCAGGAAATCTCATTCTTTTAATCATAATGATTAATTCTAATTACGATAACAATTAAGATAACAATAGCTGTTGAAAGGAAATAAAAAACTCGATCATTTAATATTCTTTTTTTTTAATTTCACCCACAAAGGACGGAAATATTTAACGATAATTGAACATATTTTTTATTTCATTATACCTTTTTCTTGCCAGAATTTAAGCTCTATTCATGCATTTGTCCTCCACACGAACGGGTTACAAGTTGATGCAGATTATATACCCGAACTAGGTTTTTCCTCTCGAGATTTTGTGAGCAAATATCATAACCTCTATTCAACGACTCCCTGTCTTATGCGACCTATTTTCAGAACTCCCTTCAATGGTCGCTATAGACAAGTTTGACTGTACATTGTAAATATGCGATACAACATTATGTGATAAAGTTTGTCAGTGACTTGTGATAGGTCGGTGGTTTTCTCCAGGTTTTCCAGTTTCCTCCACCAATAAAACTAATTGCCATGATATAACTGAAATATTTTTGAAAGTGGCATTAAACACCATAAACCATACATTGTAAATATGTTATTGTTATCTATTTCCAGAACAGCTGTGAGCTTTGTTGGAGCAATCTATTCCTTAATTGGGTCTTTACTGATGTTATGTAACTTTGTGTATCAGATAATGCTGATTAGCCAGAACGTGACATCTCAAGAATTTCATCAAGCTTCACGACGAGGACTACGCACTAGATATTTTGTTGTGAAAAATAACATTCATAACAAAGGCTTTTTTAAAAACTGGACGGCATTCTTGTTCACGAAAAGAGAAGCTAAAAACATCATTCCTTGATTTGTGTATTAGAAAGTTGTTTTTCAATATTATTTTTTACGCATAATATATTTTTTTCTAAATATAGAAATTTTTGTTTTCTGACACAGTAAGTGCCATTTATAACTAATTATGTCAGCTATGAGATTATCAGGTTCTTCTTTATTTACTGGGTAATGCTCTGTAAATGTCAAGAGATTTAATAGTATTATTTTTAGTAACTCATGAATTTTTTCATCTAAGATGTTTTATTATCTAACTCAAGATAGCTATATTTAACAAGTAATTTACAATGGAAATTTTGTATTAAAATTTGCAATACAAATTTGAGTTAAAAAATACATGTTTTAATTCTCTAGATATGGTTGGATGAACATTGTAATAATTCTAAAAAAAATGTACAATGGAACCAAACAATCACGAAGACAATCTTTTGATTCAAAATAAAAAAAAAGGAGAAAAGGGGGAGAGGCTGTTCTTGATCTTACTACTGAAGAAATGAATAAAATCTTATGAAAATTATGATTTTCTATTGTTTTATCAAAATAATTTCCTCCACTATTTGACCTGAGCTGCGAGTGACAAGCACAGGTCTAGGAATCTCTCAACTCCAACCGTTTGTACACCATAGACGTTACCTAGTATGTGTAGTCTGTAACTGCAATGATTATCCACTGTTCATCTGTACTATGTTCATTATCATTACAGATGTTCAGCTTTTTCTCAAAATGTTACTACGCAGATCCAGACCGACTTTGCACATGTTTCAAACACCACTTTTAATGATTTAACATAAATTTGTCAAATGAAACTTTTTATGGTTCTATTTTTCAACACACATTTGATAATGTTTAACTCATATACTACCGAAAACCAAGACATGAAAGAAATGCTTTTCTAAATTATCTCCATTTACAAAAAAATGGTGGGTTTAAAATCTGTTTTTGTATACTTACCTTAATTAAGAGTAATTTAGTATGTTTAACATTACTGCCTTTTATTATCATTGGTCGCATCTTATGCACTTTATATTTAATAGATGTCAGAATATAACTGAAATACTGCTTATGTTGCGTTAAACATCAATCTATCAATTAATATGTTTAATAGATTAGAAAGATAGATTAATAGATTTAATGTCAAGCTAAATAAATTACTTGTTCTTTGAATTCATTAAAATAAAATATCTGAAAAAAGCAAATGTGATATTAAAAATTTATATATATATATTTTGGGCATATGAATAGCTTTTGTTGTATGTACATGATTCCTGATTGTGTGTGTGCTTTTTGTTTTTGTTTTTGGTTTGGATAAAAGTGTAAATTGAAGAGGTTATTTTTGATTTAATGAGTTCCCATGGAGGATCTGTCTGTCTGTATCGGTATCTGGTACGTTGTAGAACCCAGCTATGGTTTTTATACAACGGGATAATGTTTAACATACTTGAATATTGTTACTATATATACATGCATGTGTAAACAGTACTACAGCATATTTATCTCAGTTTAATTAGGTAGTATGTTGACTTTTTTGTATTTTTAAAAGAAGAAATTTTCTTATCTGTTTTACATGTATTATAAAATGTAACTTTGTCATTACAGAACTGTATCTTATGTAAATATTCAACTATTGTATATGTAAACATGGCCTATTTATATTATTTATGTAAATATTCAACTATTGTATATGTAGACATGCCTATTTATATTATTTATGTAAATATTCAACTATTGTATATGTAGACATGGCCTATTTATATTATTTATGCATGTGATTAGTACAGTTATTAGCTGAATAATTATAACTTGTACAATCTAGATATAAAAATAAAAGATTTATTTCCTAGATATAAGACACAACAATCTTTATTGAGAGATGCCATGCCAAAGACAAAAAAAGATGACGGAATTGGTGTGCCAAACATTTTTTTTTTGCGAGGTGACGGGGGGGGGGGGGGGGGGGGGGGGCTGTCTTATTGTTTTGTTTTTTGCATACTGGACACAGCAGAGGAGTAAGTGTCCTTATAAATAATATATATACAATACAATTCCTTCATTTGCCTTTTTATTCTCTATGCAAAACAAATATATATATATATATATATATTTGGTTTGCAAAGAGAATAAAAAGGCAAATGAAGGAATTGTAATGTTGAAATTACCATTCCAGAGTATCGACTAACCCTTGTGGAGTTATATGTCGCCTGATTTCAGGTAGAGGTTAAAACGTTATAGATTTTAATTGACATTTTGAGATTGACCAACCTAGGTATAGTCCGTTTGACCAGCCTAAAACAGGACTAAAAAATTAATTAAAAATCAACAGTTCAACTTATTGATTTTTTTTCTTCACACATTTACTCATATATCATCTACCTACTCTGACAAATAATTTCAGAATTTTGACACTATTTTCCAAAAACTTGCCCATTAGGTCTCTATGTTAAATATTTGTACCAATGTGGATATGTACAGAGGGAGTTAGTATGCTTGTTGTTACCAACTTCCAGTGTAAACAATAACAACAACACATGTGATTTTATTTACATTTCACTGTCATGTGATTACCTAATTTGAATGTCACCAGAACCCAAGAATGCATGAGATGTTCATTTCACCCAAAGTTTAACTTTTTACATTTTATTGGAAATTATTATAGAAATTTAAAAGTAAAAAGTATAAATGCAAGCCTTTGAATTTTAAATCTTTTTCTTTAAATTCTAAAGAACATGGTTATAAAGTAAGCCTATGTGTATTGACCAGATATACCATGTAAATAGCCCATGCTTTGCATGCTTTGTGTATACTTTTAGAAAATGAAAACAAGTTTTATGTATGTTATTTAAGCATAATAAAAAAAAACAAGTAATTAATATATATATTTTTTTAATATAATAGAAAAAATATAAAATAAAGGTAGAATAAAACAACATTTTTTTTGTCTTTTCATAAATTAATATTTACAAATTAAAAATTATCTGCCCTTATTTAGAACTCAACCAATACTTATATAAGTTGTATAGAAAGGATAGTCATGCCTCTCAAAACTTCAGATGAAAAACAGGATTTAATACTAAAAGTGTTTGATTATTTAGAAGCCGAATCAAAATTGTCACTTGGTGAAAGTGAAATGAACATCTCATGCATGCTTGGGTTCTGGTGACATATTCAAATTAGGTAATCACATGACAGTGAAATGTAAATAAAATCACATGTGTTGTTGTTATTATTTACACTGGAAGTTGGTAACAACAAGCATACTAACTCCCTCTGCACATATCCACATTTGGTACAAATATTTAACATAGAGACCTAATGGGCAAGTTTTTGGAAAATAGTGTCAAAATTCTGAAATTATTTGTCAGAGTAGGTAGATGATATATGAGTAAATGTGTGAAGAAAAAAAATCAATAAGTTGAACTGTTGATTTTTAATTAATTTTTTAGTCCTGTTTTAGGCTGGTCAAACGGACTATACATATTCATATTATATATATATTTGTGTTGCAAGATTGGATTTCTTAGAGCAATATAACACCACTGAATCACAGGTTAAATTGATTTGTTGATTGGTTTTTGGTGCTTAATGCCACTTTCAGCAATATTTCAGCTATATCATGGCGACCAGTTTTAGTGGTGGAAGAAGCCGGAGTACCCGGAGAGAACCACCGACCATGGGCAAGCAACTGGTAAACTTTATCACTTGCGGCTGTGAGTCGAGTGCACCCTTGTTTGTAATTTAAAAAGCACCCACACCGTATTGGTGATAGGTTTGTATGAATTGTTAGGTAATTCAACTACCTAACTCATTGAGCCACCCGGCACAGGTTAGAAATCAACGAGGAAATAGTATTACGCTTGATGTTTGATCAAAGATGTAATCGAGTTTAAAGATCAAAAGGAGAATTTACAAATGACCAATACATGGTGTTAATTTTAATTTCAGATGGTTGATATTTTGTATGTGAGTTGTAACTCTATTTTATTTGTAATGAAAGCAATTTGTTTTTTTTTCTTAGGAAAAACAAATGAAAGAAGTAAATGACAAGTATTAAATAAATGAAATTTTGAAATGACCGAATCCTGTCACCCCAAAAAGTAAACCAATTATCCATTTAGGTTGGTCCTAAGTAAGAAAATGCTACATAAAAGCCCAATATATGTAAATTGTCAGTGAAGATAAAATTTAATTGTAAAATTAAATGAGTGTTACCTGTAAGACGATATTTGATTGTAATTTTACTAAATCGACTTTATTGCTTCAATATCACGAGAACGCATTCCAGGTCATATGGTCAGTTTTTAGATATCAATGTATATATTGGGAAACAGTATCTTAGGGTGTGGACATGGGTGGGCATGTGATATCAAAGCAATAAAGTTGATTTAGTAAAATTACAATCAATTATCGTCTTACAGGTAACACTTATTTAATTTTACAATTTTACTAAATCAACACTTGCTTCGATCACATGAGATTTTAGAGCCAATGTATACATTGGCAACTACAGCTATAAAACCAATATTATATATACACAACTGTAATTAATACCAACTTTTTATTTATAACAATCCAAATGAAAATAATCCAAATTTTGAATTCCACCTGAGTTTTAAAACTTCAAATTTTTCCCCTAAATTTTTCTAAAATATTTGCACTAAATTTCCCATCATTTAACATAATAGGTTTATTATAAAACTTTCGAAAAGTCGATTCCCGTTTCCAACCCGTGGATTTCATGATTGTCAGTATAGGTACATTAGCTGCCTTAGCTGTTGAAGTTGATGCCCTCTTACACTATGAGCTTTAAATTTATCCGTATCCACTCCTGATTGTTTTAATACTGATTTAATCCATCTGCTGATGGTATTTCTAGTTACCGGCCGGTATGGTTTTATTGTACTAATCAATAAACATTTACATCCCCGTTGTCTCAATTCCTTTGTACGATTTACATATTCACTGAATGTATTTATTATACAAAGGCAATTATCATTTTTATATACCGGTAATGCTATGTCATCTACGTGATTTCCTGGTTTTGTGGTCTTTAAAATTGAAGAATGTTTAATCCTCAATACACCATCCGTCACTGCACAATCCTCTAAACATATTTGTTGTAAAGTTTGAACTCTGTCCCGAAAGTAAACAAAGTAACATAACAAATTTAAGTGTAAGGGTATAGAATGACAACACATTTACAGGACTCGGCGAGGCTAAGTATTCCAACACAATATTTACATCCCACATATGCTGATAACGAGGTAAAGCTGGTCTTTGATTAAACACGCCTTTCATAAATCTTTTAATCAACGGGTGTTCTCCTAAAGAATCTTTATATCCTAAAGATAAGAGAGCCGATAAAGCTGACCTCACAGTGTTAATACTACTCTTTTACCGTACAGTTCTAACAAATATTCTAGCACATTATTTTACAGATGGGTCAAGCGGATTAATTTGTTTTCTACCGCAAAATAGCAACCATTTCTTGATATACAGTGTAACTCCAATACTGACGTTTAGTCGACTCCCTTCATGATGACAAAATAATGTCGACAGCATTTCCCGGTATGTTAAATTTTCGGAGCGAATTCCTGATAACCGATACACGGCCTAGTCTCATCGACTGAATGGAATGAAGTTTGTTCGGTTTGTTCGGGTGTTGAAGGTGATTGCTGATGTTCGGAAGAATGTAACTGTCTGCTGCCATTAGATGTAGACTTTTTGAAAACCATGGTTGGGTCGCCCAGATTGGTGCTATCAATGTCAGTTTGACCCCTTCTTCTTCCACTTTCTGTAACACTTGGCTCATGATACTGAAAGGTGGAAAGGCATAAGCGTTAATAAATTGTCCCCATGATATAGAGAATGCATCAACAGCAAAAGCTTCTGGGTCGGGAAGATAAGATACATATTTACGAACTTGCCAATTTAGCCTCAAGACAAATAAATCAACGTCAAGCAGACCACATCTGGACTGTAGAATTTCGAAAATATCAACATTCAATTTCCATTCCATGTCATTACTTAATTTTATAGATAATTTATCGGCTTCTACATTCGACTTCCCAGGTAAATGACATGCACTTAGCCATAAATTTCGTTTCATGCACCACTGCCATATTTCTCGAGTCAGATTATTAAGATAAGTTTTTCTGCCTCCCATATGATTAATGTACATGTACTGAACTGCAACTGAATTGTCCAAATAAATTCTAACGTGTAGATTTTGTTTAGTTGTACAGAAACATTTCTGAGCTTTCTCAATAATTGCTTTATCTAAAAATTTGGTAATCTGATCATATATTTGTTTGTGTTCTAATTCTGAGAACTTTTAACTGCTTTGGAAATTTATTTTGTGAAGGCAAATCTACAAATTCTATACAGTAGCCCCGCACTATCACTGTCGTCAAAGAGCTCCGGTCGGAAATGCTCTTGTCATCTTCCGGTACAAGTCAATTGGGCATGTTTGACATACAGGCGACGACAAAAAGTAAGTATTATGATCATATAGTATTATTATATCTTGAATTCAGAAGATGTCGTTATCGGTCGATTATTTTTGCTTGTTTTTAATTATATATTACTGTAGTTATCTTCATCGATTACTCAGATATAGATAGAATGATGGAAAATAAACAACGAAAAATGCTAATAATGAGATTGAAATCGTCAATTAAAGCTATAAAAAGTAGTTTATATATGTAATTAAAGTACACAAACCCTTTGTAATGTTTATATACATGATAGTTTGCACTGGCGTGCTACCATGAATAGTCTTAGATTTAATACAGTGAAAAACACAATGGTTATTTACGTACATTCGTTCCGGCTCTGTCAGCCACTACTTTCCGGTTTGGTCGCAAAAAATTGTGTTTCAGTAGAACCAGTTTTGTCTATGTAAAAAATTGAAAGAATAGGGAAAACAGCTCAATATCACAATTATGTTTTCTTTTTGTAATTTATTTAAGGTTCATTATAACACTTGTCAAGGGTATGTTCGACTTGCAAATTGATAAAAAGAAAAAAAAAATGTCATCAATGAATAAGTTGTGAAAAACAACAACAGCACATAGTCAAAATATTTTACATGTGGATGTTTTGTACAACATTAAAAGGAAGAAATACAAAACGGTTTGTGCAGAATTGGCATTCACCAAGTCACCTTCGACAGAATGGTCATGATTTTGTATAGAACTTATAATTCTTTTTCTTTATTTGCTATGCAGTTGGATTATTACAATATTCAAAGTGTTTGATCAAAAGTAGGAACTCTCACTGTTTATATAGATATCAAGTAACTCTTATTCTCTTGGATTAATTTTTGTTTTCAAATAATATATTGAAGGACAGTAAGAAATTTTGATTAAACAAATTAATAAAAAATAAATAAAAATAGGGAACCGCATCAGTAGCGTAATGGTTAGCGTGCTCGCCTCGAGTGCGATAGATTGTGGGTACTAGATACGATAACGTAACCCTCATTCCGCTTGTGCTCCAGTTAGGGTTACGAATCGGTCCCATTCAACGTATGGGAGCAAATTAAAATTTTCATTAATTGAATATTTCAACTTTCTTTTTGCATATCTGGTCATAATTTATGATTCCCTTCAATTTTTAAGTAATAGCGATACGAAATAAGTGTTACAATACCTGTTTCTACCATCACGATCGATTTAGTATTCGAAAATTATTTCTTGTCCGCCATGGCGCCTTACGTATTCTCTCGTGATGGTCGGAGCCTATCCATATATGGATCTGAATGCCAAATATGAAAAACTTTACTATTAATTTTTACTACGATTGATCCAAATAAGGATATCTCCAAAACGAGGCAATTGCACGTGAAATAGCAACTTGTAAACAAAATGTCGGACAGAAAGAAGATTTCATGCATTCAAATTTTCAGATGGATATAAATCTACCATGGATTGATGCAGCGTTTACTTAGCACCTCAAGGTTTACCTAAATATATTTATCTTTCACCCCCGTTAATTTTTCCAACCACTTACAACGGAATTAGGACAAAAAAAACGCCCGGTGTGAATCACTCCGGGCGCTGCTCCCATACGTTGAATGGGACCGATTTGTAACCCTCGCTGGGAGCAAAAGTGGACAGAGGGTTACGTTATCGTATCTATGTGGGTACGAGCCGCGGTCTTGTCAAACAAAAGAATATACAATTGGTATGTGTTGCTTCTTCGCTAAGAACGCATCATTAAGGAGAAAGAGCAAAGACTGGTTGTCTCGGAATCAGAATAATGTGTCCGAGTGGAGCGACATATCTACCCAATGACTGTTGTTAGCTCACCTTGCCAAAGGCAATGTGAGCTTTTACCATCACTTGGCGCCCGTCGTCCGTCGTCTGTCATCTGTTTACTTTTCACATTTTAATCTTCTCCTCTGAAACGCCTCAGCCAAATGAAGTGAAACTTCAGTAGGAAGCATCTATGGAAGGTCCTCTGTAACGATTACTCATTTCGTCCCGATCCGTTAACAAACATGGTCGCCACAGGCGATTCTTGTTTCTGATTGGCAGATTTTTTTAAATATTCTCCTCTAAAACTTCTTAGCCAAATGAACCAAAACTTAGTAAATGCAACTATGGAAGGTCTTATATAAAGATTGCTCATTTCATCCCGATCTCACAAACTGAACACAAATATGACTTGTCCCGCATTTCATCAGACGACTCCTCAACGGCTGTTATACTGATAGGATTCATCTGTAAAGTAGCAGATACTAGTAAGTGAATGCTGAATGTAAAGATACACAAACATATGTATGGAGCTCACAATAAAATATAAATTTAGCAATCAAATTGTCTGAAGCTTATACAAATAAAATGCGGGTAATCGCAAGATTGAAACATGAGATGTTTTAATAGTATTTCTTCGCTGCCCAGTTAATGTTTTTTTTTATCCTGTTCTATTCGAGTAGTCGCATGGTATTGACCGGATATTTTTTGCTATATATTTGTATTTGGTACCTGATTCATGTTGAGCGACGGTAAGAAACAGTAACAGCATTCAATATGCTTATAAACTTATAAGCGCGGACTTCACAGAGCACACAATCAAAAACGATAAGAACAACGCTTGTTTCTGCTCTTTTTAGACAATTTGACAGTTTCTTTGGGGCTTTTGAAATAACACGATGGATACAATATACGTAATTGTCAGAAAATATATAATTCATTTCCACTCGCTGCGAAACGGGTAAGAAAAACTCGTCAAAACTCGTACATATAAATTTTATATTTTCGACAATGTATATTGTCTATTTTTTTCTCTCCCTCGTTTCACTCCTCCGAAAATATTTTTTTATTTACTAAAATAATGTAATATAAATCAGACTCGACACAGTGTAGGATTTTGCTTTCGTTACAAGATCGCATAGCATTATTATAAATATATATCAACATAACAAATTCATTCAGTCTGTCATTTCCACAGAGTGACTTACTTCGTTATCAAATAGTATAAAATCAAAATATTGTATTATAAAAAGAATCTCCCACTACTCAAGTGATGCGCCTGTACAGTGAGTGTAGCGTATTGAGCACCAACCGTGATGCCAGTGCCACAAAAAGCAGAACAAAAATCAAGTGTTCGCGACAGTAGCAATTTAACATAGAAATAACGATTTTTTTATTGTACAAAATAGCTGAAATTAGCAGCCATGGCGAATCTTCATACCATGGATCAGTATTTATCGCTTTTGAGATATTTCCTAATCATACCTATTGCTAAATTGCAATATAATGCTCAATAATAATACGATCAGTCGTATTTACATACTGACAAATCCGTTTCTTAATAAATGACACAGCCGGTTTCTATACATGTTTACATTTTGACCAAGCCGGATTTCAAAAACATCTGTTGACATCATGTTTTAGGGTATGACTAGTTACTAACTGACTTTTCCTCAACAAAATAATATTTATAAGTAAAATCAATCATTCATCAATACTTTTTTTCTTTTTTGGCAACATTTAATTCATTCGTAAATGCAAGATATAGCGATATTTCAATTGATTGTAGTGATTTTGAAACCGGATTCCTTATGACTTATAGAAAAATCTAAATTTACACTGCAAAAATAAATGATATTTGGACAAAAAATGAAATTAATAATAATAACAATCATAAAGCTTCATAATTCAAAACATTATATACACAGTATATTTATAAATACTTACGATAATTATCTGTGTCTTCTTTAAAAATACCACTTTAAAATATCCCGGATGTTGACCAAGCATTTTCGATCGGAGCTCTTTGACGACAGTGACTATATCTAACACATACTTGTCTGAAGTTAGCTTAGTCCATTTATCAAAGATGGATGACATTTTCCACCCACAAAAGTTTTCTTTAGTGTTCATCAATTTTAATTTGTATTTACATGTACTTGCATGTAATTCTGTTACATTTTTATCTTTTTCGGCGGACTTCCCCTCGGTCTGAGGAGAGGTCTGTTCCCTAAAAAGGGAACCTGTCGATACTGAGGAAATTGTAAAGGCAATTTCTGAACAAATCTCGGGTTTATTCCAAATTGTCGAGGACTGGGTAAAGTAGGTAAAGTAAAAGTAGGTATATGATGTTCATATGGTTTACCGCTGTGTCCCGGTGTGATAGATGTGTTCTTAATTTTTCCAACTTTATTTCCCAACTTCTTAGCGGTGTCGAGTTCTTTGACCTTGCTGTCAATGTCATCACCAAATAAATTGTCAGTGATTGGCACATTTACAGAACATAAAGCCTGATACGCAGGCATTAAATCATTTTTAGCTCACCTTGACAAAGGCAATGTGAGCTTTTGCCATCACTTGTCGTCCGTCGTCTATCGTCCGTTAACTTTTCACATTTTAATCTTCTCCTCTGAAACCCCTCAGCCAAATGAACTGAAACTTGGTAGGAAGCATCTATGGAAGGTCCTCTATAAAGATTGCTTATTTCGTCCCGATCCATTAACAAACATGGCCACCACAGGCAATTCTTGTTTCTGATTGGCCGATTTTTAAAAATCTTCTCCTCTGAAACCGCTTGGCCAAATGAAACGAAGCTTGGTAGGAAGCATCTATGGAAGGTCCTCTATAAAGATTGCTCATTCCGTCCCGATCCGTTTACAAACATGGCCGCCAGAGGCGATTCTTGCTTCTTATTGGTCGATTCTAAAAAATCTTCTCTGTTAAAAGAAAGATAACTCTTGTTTAAATATAGAGATCTGTATTCAAAATGCAGTTATCTCTATACAGATATTTGAATTGAATTACAGATATATGCCTCTGAAACCCCTCAGCCAAATGAACTGAAACTTGGTAGGAAGCATCTATGGAAAGGTCCTCAATAGAGATTGCTCATTTTGTCCCAATCCATTCACAAACATGACCGCCACAGGCAATTCTTGTTTCTGATTGGCTGATTTTTTAGATTCTTCTCCTCTGAAACCGTTTGGCCAAATGAACCGAAACTTGGTAGGAAGCATCTATGGAAAGTCCCCTGTTCTGATTGCTCATTTCGTGCCAATCCGTTAACAAACATGGCCGCCACGGACAATTCTTGTTTCTGATTGGTTGATTTCTAAAAATTCTTCTCCTCTGAAACCGCTTTGCCAAATGAACCGAAACTTGGTAGGATGCATCTATGGGAGGTCCTCTATAAAGGTTGATCATTTCGTCCCTATCCATTAATAAAGATGACTGCCACAGGCAATTCTTGTTTCTAATTGGTTGATTTCTAAAAATCTTCACCTCTGAAACCACTTTGCTAAATGAACCAAAACTTGGTATGAAGCATCTATGGAAGGTTCACTATAAAGATTGCTCATTTTGTCCGATCCATTAACAAACATGGCCGCCACAGGCAATTCTTGTTTCTGATTGGTCGATTTCTAAGATTTCTACTATGAAACAGCTTGGCCAAATTGACCGAAACGTGGTAGGAAGCATCTATGGAAGGTCCTCTATGGGAATTGCTCATTCCGTTTTGATCCGTTAACAAACATGGCCATCCTAGGCAATTCTTGTTTCTTATTGATCGATTTCTAAAACAGCTTTTCCTCTGAAGCCGCTTGGACAAATGATATGGAACTTGGTAAGAAGCATCTATTGAAGGTCCTCTATAGAGATTGCTCATTTCATTTTGATCCATTAACAAACATGGCTGCCACAGACAATTCTTGTCTTAGATTGGTCGATTTCTAAAAATCTTCTTCACTGAAGCTGCTTTGTCAAAATGAACCGAAATTTGGTGGGAAGCACATATGAAAGGTTCTGTATTAAGTTTCCTCAAAGCAGAATGAAAGGTGAGCAGCACAGGCTCAGCCCACTGAGCCTCTAGTTAATGAATTCCCTTCTCTTCTGATTCATACCAGAAAAAATCATTTGAATGAACAGGAATGCATCTTTAACAAGTGTTAAATGTTCTTTAACTTCATCGTTGGTAAGACCTTCTCCCGCTTTACTCTTGTTTATTAATTTGTCCATTGAATAAAGTAACGGACAAGTCCCTTTATACAATAACTTCTGGCTTCTTTGTAATGCCACATCAACCTTTTTGGTATTAGTACCAAGTGATTTCCAGATAGCAAGATTAGTTTTAGGGGGAATTAAATTTTTGCAGTTTCCTGAAATTGAGTATTTCTTCAGCATGGTTTTGATCTTTTCATCCACTGCCATTGATCTCATACCATTATCGACCACTTTCGCCAGCTCCTCCCCAATTTTAGGACTCAGCGTTTCATCGGAACAAAGAAAATCTTTTAAACATTCGAAAATTTTAGAATCGTCAGTGTTTCCGGATTTGAGGGAATCCTTATTTCCATCTCCCGAACTAGCTGAAGCACACAATTGTTCTAACTCGTCACCATCGTGACTATTGTTATCATTCGCACAACTAAACCTTCCTCCTCATTGTCAGATATTTCATGATTCTCGGCACTAGTGTGGGTTGCATAATTGTTCCCAAGCATCATTTGCTGCAACATCAGCTGATTTTGCAAAATCATGTGATACAAATCCGGTGCACCGGCAGTATAATTGTTATTGTGCCCAACATTATGGCAGCTGTCATTCACAAAAGTTGGCCGACAGGCTCCACCCACTGCATTATTCATAATGCTACGTGCATTAAAACTATTGTTAAAGTCACTTAAACTTTCACAATGAATCGGGATAAAATTCAAATTTGACGATTCCCCATATGAGCTGAGCTCGGGCGAATGTCTATCTGTCTGTGACGCCAGCTGAACCGGACTTTGAATTGTCACAAGATTGAGTCTGTCCATTGTCCGCCATGATGGCTACGGATGCAGACAAAATTCACACAACTCTTGAGAGTTACAAGTGTGTAAAAAGAAAGTTTCGAAAGTAAGCATTTTTCAAGCAATAATAAAACATTATACCATGGTGAAAAATAATCCAAGCACTATTTATAATCCACAGATATTGAAAACAACATTAACTCCATAGCATCACAAATACACATCTGTTTCATGAATTGACATAGAAAGCACTGACAATATCACCTGGAATGTGTTATCATGTGATCGAAGCAAGTGTTGATTTAGGAAAATTGTAGGAGCTTTAGAAACAGCATTCAACCGGCAAGGTTTTCTTGCCACAATCTTCTTAAAATTCTGTAAAAATGTTCTGTAGTCTTGTATGATATCAACACTATATGTATTTATAATTAAGATTAAGATTCTCCTCCCTCAGACATATATGTGACCCTAGTCGATTTAAATATCCTGTTTAGACCCTTTGGTTTTATTGCTCCCTAAGATTTTAAAATTATTTGCCTTTCAAATATCTTTGCATTGATCGTCACCTGATGAAGATTATCCAGAAATGCGTCGTATGCACTACATTTGATATCTACGTTTTTATTAACCCACATGGTTAGGTTACACAGGAAACTAACACAACAATGTGTATTCAATGATCCAATGAAGCGTTGTTTGTGTTGGAACTATTTAAATTATTTATGACAACAAATATAACTATAACTTTTAGAATACTCAATAGTTTTGTTTTTTTATTGCGAAATAGAAGTTACAAAAAGTTTTATTGTTACCTCTAGAGATTAAGAAGGACTGGTGATATAATACCTCTAGAGATTAAGAAGGACTGGTGATATAATACCTCTAGAGATTAAGAAGGACTGGTGATATAATACCTCTAGAGATTAAGAAGGACTGGTGATATAATACCTCTAGAGATTAAGAAGGACTGGTGATATAATACCTCTAGAGATTAAGAAGGACTGGTGATATAATACCTCTAGAGATTAAGAAGGACTGGTGATATAATACCTCTAGAGATTAAGAAGGACTGGTGATATAATACCTCTAGAGATTAAGAAGGACTGGTGATATAATACCTCTAGAGATTAAGAAGGACTGGTGATATAATACCTCTAGAGATTAAGAAGGACTGGTGATATAATACCTCTAGAGATTAAGAAGGACTGGTGATATAATACCTCTAGAGATTAAGAAGGACTGGTGATATAATACCTCTAGAGATTAAGAAGGACTGGTGATATAATACCTCTAGAGATTAAGAAGGACTGGTGATATAATACCTCTAGAGATTAAGAAGGACTGGTGATATAATACCTCTAGAGATTAAGAAGGACTGGTGATATAATAGTATTATTGTAGTTCGATATATTGACAAAAATAATATTTTCATGTGAATGTAATATGGTTAGTAGTTGGTGCAAGAAATTGCAATACTATATTTGATTGCCGCATTGCGGAGAGAAATTTTAATAACATATTTGAGTAACCTATTGCAGAGAGAAATTTTAATAACATATTTGAGTGACCTATTGCAGAGAGAAATTTTAATAACATATTTGAGTGACCTATTGCAGAGAGAAATTGTAATAACATATTTGATTGATGTATTGCTGAGAGAAATTGTAATAACATATTTGATTGACATATTGCAAAGAGAAATTGTAATAACATATTTGATTGATGTATTGCTGAGAGAAATTGTAATAACATATTTGAGTGACATATTGCTGAGAGAAATTGTAATAACATATGTTAATATTTGAGTGACGTATTGTCGAGGAGAAATTGTTTAATAAATGTCCTATACTTTAATATTACATTTAAGATATGTTAATCAATTTCATTGAATATTATCCCCGATTATCATCTGCCTGTAAATTAAAAAATATTAATATGCAAATTTCTCTTTCATGTATAACTTAATATTTGTTTTCCTATTGTCCAATGTCAGATTACTAGCCCAAAATATAAATATGCTTTTTTTTTTAGCTCACATGTTCCAAAGGGCCAAGCCAGCATATTGCCATCACTTTGCATCTGTCAATGTGTTTGGTATTGTTGTTACATTTTAACATTTTCTGCTCTGAAAATACTGTGTCAAATGTAAAGAAACTTGACAGAAATGCCCCTATAATGGACCTCATCAGAGTTTGTGATTTGAGTGTCAATGCGAGTTCAACAATTGGTGTCAAAACCAAAAATGATATTGATTGGCTAGGCCTTTAAGTTGTATTGTTCAAAAACTACTTTGTGGTTTGAAATTTCGTCGATGTGAATGATCTTTGGGCAATTCTTTGCATAGTGTGTGAATTTTGCGCTGATGATGAACAGCATAATCATATAACTGATGTCTGGATCTTTATCTCCAACATTACTAGGTGTATGTACTATAGCACTGATTTCCCGAGCGCCAGGTAGCGATCTACCAGACTGGGCTATCGCTCTAGGATCTGAGGTTCCTGATGAAAGAAAAAAACATATTTATGGGGAATAAGATGTTGAGATATACTCACTTTTAATAATGTTATTCTGACATCACGAAATACACTGTATGAGGGAAATAAATGATTTCCATGTATTCATTTTGAGGAAACTCTGTAGTGTTGACATAGTTCCACAATTACTGAGTACAAGCCATCCGTTGGTTAACAGTTGGAAGGCAAAAGATGTCTGACCGTACCACATATCTCCAATTTGTTTGTCACAAAGAGAACTTCCATCCTCAGGCAGACCCAAAGGCTACCTTACCTACTGATTTTGTGACAACGTTGCGTTATATGCGGCATTCAACTAATTTCATCTATATACTAAGCTGTTGCTTTTTGTATTAGCTGATGGGACATGTTATATCAAATGTAATGTAATTGTAATGACAGACTTATTCACTGAAGCTTGTCAATTAATTGAGCTTAGAACAAGAAGTTCAACAGTATATAAAAAATATATAGCAATGAGGGATAGGAAAACCGGAATATCGGTTTGTGACCACCATTGAGAAAGTATGGATAGTGTGGTAGGAGTGGCCAGGTGTCTATTCTAATCTAAACAGTCGTATTTAATGTACAATGTACAAGGATAGTAAACTATCCAAACACGACACCCATTATTGTCTAGTAATACTATAGCCTGACAAACCCCGACCTAATCGAAAATGGCATTTTCTATCCCCCAGTACACAATTAGCTGTAAGGACTATTTCGGATACTTAATCCTGTCGGTAAATAGTAATTTACTATTAAGGCCTTATACAATTACAAAAAAAGGTGAAAGCTGTAAAATTCAAAATTCAACATTTGAATGAATAAACCAACTGATCAGTCGTATATGTAACCTCATAATGTAAATAAATTAACTTATGGTAACATTATAAACATACCTTCATATTGTGGAGCGAGGACTCGTTCAAATGGTGTGCGAGATTTGCCCCAATAAGGTTTGTCCAGGTTATTGCAGGATCCGTCAATTGTTCTGTACTCATAAGCACTATTACATGATATAGGTTGTATGTATGGACAATCAAGAAGTGGTGAAAAGCGAAGACGTTCAACTAAGTTAAAGATTTGAAACCTACTCGTTGAATTCCTGTTGAAAAAAAATATTAGTCGTATAATGGTGGAAATAATTCTTGAAAATTAACATTATTGTCAATATGCATAACTTATAAAAATAAAGTAGTTTGGAAACTTGTTGAACAATAAAATATTGAATACAGAATGGTAAAAATGTATAGTGTACATATATATTGCCAGTAGATTTTGCTCTGAATATTTTTCCTACCAATAATATCGTTCATGTACATGCTTGCGTCTAATATATAATATTGCCAATGAAAACTAAAATGTTATACACGTTTCACCTGTTTTAGCTGAATACAGATGTGAGAAGTAAATGGCAAATTTAAGCAATGTATATTTTAACAGAGTTAAAGGAAAAGAATGAACAATGTCCATCGTAGAAAAGAATTAGAAGTGTAGCAACTTGTTATTCGCTAATTGACTAAAATGCCGACAATCCGCTATATATACACAACAGTCAAATATATTTTGAACCTGCAAAAGTACCTTACAAATAATGAACCGTTGCTGAACTTACAGAAATTCTTTTCCTTTCTTTTTCTTCTGTTGTCTCGCATTCTCCACAATATTTGCTGTAACAGTCGCCATTGTGTTTCCAGGTTTGTTGATTCATATAGATTCGGCATCGGTTAATAAGTGAGGACCAAAGACTGGAGTTTCTTTATTCAATTTGTCAATTTCTACAACAATAAATCATAAAAGAAGTATTATCAAAATTAGACCGATTGATAAGTACACATAGTAAAGAAAGATTGACAGAAAATATTTTTAATTGTCACATATTTTACACTGATGAACTCTTCTTGTATGCTTTCTAACTGGTTCCTTCAATATCAAGCAATGGGATTGCATGATGACTGTTACGTAAACGTCGTATAAACCCTCGTGTGTTCCCTACTTCCGGTGTCTGCAACGTCATTATCAAAACAATCATGGCGGAGAGTGGTTTTCCTGACGACAACAATAATGCACATGCATTTGTGGAGGATACGAAAAGACCCGAGAGAAAGTAGAAAAAACAATTACGTGTATTTGATTGATGTTTTACCTTTTAGACATTTTGCTTCAAAATTTATTTTTGTGGATAAAAAAGTTAATAAATTGTGCTTGCTGTACAGTTTTCATACGTTTTCACATTTGGCATATTAAACTTTTCAATTTGAAATATGTTATTAATGTATCATTACGTAGATTTCATATCGTCTCTGGTATCATTCCTCCGACCGATATGAAAGTCTTCGAAAATGTCCTTTTATAATAAATAATTACGTTACCAATTATCAGACGAATGACTAGCTAATTATGTGTTTTATATCAGACCTTTTATATAATAAATACATTTTTAATTTGACATTTGACAATTTTTCGTGAAGTTGATAATAGCTAACACCATCTTTAGAATAAAAAAAAAAAAACAAAAAAACCATATCACACTGTAGCAACAATTCCAAAATCGATTATTGAAATCGTAGAAAGAGGCAAAATGGATACCCCTAAAACACAAATACCTGACTCTCGTCGCATGGTACAGGCACCTCAATAAAGCGTTACGGGATTAAGCTAATTTTATGCCACCCCTCCCCCCGTAGTGAAATAGTGCGGTTATGCAAGTGCTTTCCACATGTGAGTAAAATGCCAACCATCACATTTAACCGGACGAACAGCGTTATTTTCAATAACATATCTTGAACATTAGGCATTATACATTTAATCTTCGTGACACATAAGTTGTCACAAAGACTCCAGTGCATAATATTACTTTTTATTAAAAGATATCAGATGGAACTATTCTTAGAATTATTTTTAAAGCCATTTTTTTTTATAGAATTATGGATTATGGCATGTGCTCCAAAACTCTTATTTGGATTTACATGTATATGAAGCAAGCTTATTATAAGTGCTACTCAAGAATAAAGATAGAGAGAATTAGCTCAAACCTTTACTTCCAGCTTCCGCTATATTGATGATGTTCTGTCACTGCATGCATATTATGACAATTCAATTATATTACCTATGTACTTATTACAGTAGAATATGCGATAGTGTATATATATATTCTCTAATTACAACAAACATGTTGTTTATATATGCATGGTTTATGAATGCAAATATTACTGTTACTGGCAAATTCCCTGTTTTGATCCTCTATTTTCTAAAAGTTTTCTTCTGCCATATCAACAAACCGCTTCACTTCGTCTTCACTAGGTATCTCCAATAGTTCAATTTTTTCGTCGTTGTCTACAGACGGAACAACTTAACCCTACTTTTAGAAAAGAACTTCCCTGTATAGCTTCTTTTAATTTCTCCACCTCAACCTTGTAGTTTCCTTTACTATCCTGGCAATTTACTACCGATAGTAGTAGAATGCCAAAAGTAAATCGTAGCCTAAAATTAATAACTAAATAAAATAAAAAATCTTATTCATAGATCCATTTTCGATCCATCACGTTCTCTTAGAATATTTTTTTTAGAGCTTAGGAAATAAGCCATAAATTGAGATTCATATATGTATAAAAACAAATCAGCAATGAGAGGAGCACATTTCGTTCCCATTTGAATTTCGAATTAACTACATGACTTAGGGCTATCATCTTTAATGGTTTCATACACAGTAACTGATGTGTGCTTAAAATACACACCTCTACATCCTCTTTTTTTGTGTGCAAAAGTCTAATAACATAGGTTTTAGAATATTATCAAAAAGTTTTTGAAATTCAAGGTTCTTAAATATTCCTGAGATATTTATAGAAAAAACTACCACTCTTATTTATGCATATAATTAAAAAAAAGTTTCTTGTGATCTTCTGGTTTTTCTATTTTAGGGAAAAGTAGGTAATGACAAAAGGCAATGATCGAATACCTTTCATGCATATGGCTATGTGTGGTATACATGTGCAGATGAACCTTTTTTAATTAATTTTAACTAGATCATCATGATACGGAAGCAAGCAATCATTATGGCCAAATGGAAATTAACAACAGACGATGTGATGATCTACAAAACACTACACAGAAAACTAAGCATCAAGCAACACGAACCCAACTAAACACCCGGAGTGAAATCAGATGCTCCATAAGGATTATCAGTTCCTACTCCACTAATGACACCCGTCACAAACATTGTGCGACATGGAATTGGTGTTGGACAGGACAAACATCAACATTTATAAATGTAATCCTAAATCAGAAATTATAACGTTTGTCCATTCTTGGTGAATTTATGAAGTAATCATTAGAGAGCTGTGAAAATGATGTACATTTTGGCCAAAGGATTTTTCTATTTTATGTTTATATAAACGTTAGAAAATACCGAAGGGACAATCAAAAATGGACAATCCAGAGAAACAGTCAACACATGAAGATGAAGAAAAGCAAAAAAAAAAAAAAAACACAATATCAGTTATATGGTAAGTACGTTTGATTCACTCACAAAGGTGGATTATACAAACGAAGAATTATCTAAGTTCATTTTAAACATTCTAAGTATCGGAACTTATAATGTTTACAAACATTTCAATATCAACTTACCCCATCGTGTAATTGACGGTTGTGTGTCTAGCACCCCATATCACTATTCAATCTATATATCTACCTCATTCTGAAGTCAATGACAACTGCTTACAATATGTCTTTTCGAAATCCCCAGTAATGATCCAATGAATGGTTAAGACCACATCTACCAATGACGAATGACATTGCTTGCATTTCAACTTCGTTAAAGATATTTTGATATATGACGATAAGCATGTATATCTAGTCAAGTATCTTGTTCAGCCACCCATGAAATACTTATTTCCATAATAGGTAACGGAGACCATGATTAGCAAACTATTTAATAACATTATGATATGAAATGCAGTGATTACTTTCTCATTATTTTTATTTACATAAAAGTATTAAATTACGGAAAACTATGCATGTCATATCTGTGATTGAAAAAGACACTTCGATAGAAATAACATCCACCCTATTTTGTTTCCAATTTATCTATGAATTTGCTATGTAACATATGATACCAGTTCTGATTAATATTTAATTATGGGTTATATTACAGACTACACCCTGATTCATATTAGAGGAGACTCCTGGGTCCAAATGATTGGCTATGAGTATGATAGAAAAAAGGGTGGAATGGAATATACATTTTAAAAACTTTTCAATGAGTTACCTTTCTTTACTGTTTTTAACAGTATAGGAAAACCGACGAGTCGTCAATTCTTCCACCATTTAGAATGGATCTGTTGAGAAGTCTTATCGTGCACATTTAACGTTTAACTTTGTGCTTCGCATGAATTACCATCTTGATTGAAACAAGAGTAACACGATGGGTGGCACTATTGGAGCAGGGACTGATTACTCTTCTGGAACACCTGATTCACCCGAGGTTTCCTGTGTGGTTCTTGTTGCCCAATCCTTAGTTTTCTGTGCAGTGTGTTATAGGTCATTGTTTGTTCTATTAGACATAAAAGGCAGATGATGTCAATATATATTACGCAATGAAATAAATTTGAAAAAAAAACAAATATTTAATCCTTTATATGAAATAATCGTAACGACTCAATGTTTACATTTGTTAGGTTTAACCTTCATTGAAATCATAACGTAATAATGCTTCAAAGAGTTCTTTATTCAATGTACGACAAAATAAAATTCTACCGATATCAAAGTCAACAAAATGTGTCCTTGGTTTTCTTTAGAGAGCATTAGGGTTGTATTTAAGAAAACGATATGCTTACTCTCTACATCTCAAAAATAACAAACGTCACGATTTAATTATTTGAGCAAGAAATTAATAGAAGAAAAGCTAAAAACATTAAAGCCAATTTCAGATATTTAAATGACATTATTAAAGTTAAATGTGATATACATAGAAAGACAAGATATAGCTGAAAAAATGTTGAAGGTGGCGTTAAACACCATAGAAAGACAAGAACGCACAGCTACAAAAGAAATAGTAAGACATATACTGTATTAGTCAACTGTAAATACAAAGATTATATCCAATTCTAACATAACGTCCTTCTTTCGCTTTGTAGACTAACGAGCGATTGGTATAATCTCATTCGCACATGCGCCGGTGAATGTGACTGACGTTTCCATTGGCAGCATAAATTGTGTGCGACATTTTCCGCAAACGTAAATATAAATTACCGTCTTCCAATCAAAGTATACTACCGTATTTGTACTCTTAGACATATCAGAATCGAAATAAATCATGGAAGCCAGAATGTGTTTTGAATTTTAACATGGGTTGGCGGATATTAGTAAATGTTATCCCTCGCCTCTGGCTCGGGATAAAATACTAATATCCGCCAATCCATGTTAAAACTCAAATCAGATTCTGGCTCGGGATAAAATACTAATATTCGCCAATCCATGTTAAAACTCAAAACACATTCTGGCTTCCATGATTTATTTCTTAATTAGCAAGAGATATAATAATATCATATATGTTATGTTTTCATTATCCCTGACCTTTATGTCTAGAGTCATCCAGACGGCTACAATTTGACGATTTTGTAGGGCTACTGCTGTAACAACGTTCGCGTCACAACACAATCGTTTTGGCTTTTTTTTCTATGCATGTGTTATTGCCTATTATTGATGACAGAAAAGGCGACAGGTTCAGTTGACTGAATGTGAATTGAATTGTTTCACTTGTCATTATGGTAGCGCATATCATACATGTCGTTTTACCTATTATAGTGCGCACTAAATTTGATATCTACGTTTTTATTACTATTACTGGGTCGATTACTCTGTTGGTTGAATATTAGTCCCCGAGGGGTTCATCCGCCGAGTAGTCAGTGCTTTGGCACTGACATGGTATATTAGATATATTTATTACTGAAATTTACAGTTCCTATATAATGTAATTATTATTAAAAACTAAGATTCTCCTCCCTCAGGCATAGGTGACCTTAGTCGATTTTGGTTATCCTGTTTAGGCCCTTTGGGTTTATTGCTCCCAAAACTTTTAATTATTTGGCTTCCCTATCGTCCGATTTTGAGCGTACCTGTCTATTGTGTTTTGGTTTCGATGTACGCAACCAGAATTTTAAAACAAACCCCTCGATTCTAGAATTAACAGAAATTTAGACTTCCTAAAAGAAAAGTGTACTGACCAATTATGTCTGATCCTGTAAAATAATGGTTCCAATATTATTATATTTGTGCTACATGGAAAGCTGACCTAGTGTGAACTAAATTTACTTTAACTTGTAGCTATTTAGATATAATGGATCGCAGAATTAAGATCTTGTTTACAAAGAAGATAACGAATATACCATGGTAATACAAAACTAATTACCAGATAGATTCAGGAATATGCTTTACACAACCAGTACAGTTGCAGAAAACCTACTTAAAAATATCAGGAAGTACATAAAGCATTCCTACAGATCTAGATGTTTAACTTCTGTGAACATATAACTTGGATTTTTGTCATTCTTGTGAGTGCATTAGCTTTTTGAACCGGGGAGGAATGTGACATAGCAACCAAACTAAATGTAGTCTTCATTGTTGTTTGCTTTTAATAAAATGAAAAACTAAAACACAATACTGTCGGAATAGTTAGAAAATCTTATCGAAAATTCGTAGAAACAGATCTAGAGGCAAATTCGATACTCCAAGCACATATATACACACATGTATATACACCGAACTATCTTGAGACTATCTTTATTGCTCGGAATAGACAGAGGTTCGGCTTATACAGGTTAAATTAACAATTTTATCCTTCATTATAACTTTACTTTAGACTTGAAGGATATATACAGGATTCCTGTTTATTCAAGGTTCAGCTAAGATAGGTGTTAATGTACATGACAGATCACATTCGTGGCTTGATACAGGCGATGCAATAGTTGTATGGGCTCAAACCTCCGTTCTTGCTTAATTTCATCATTTCATTGACTCTGATATGACTTTAGCATTTTCTGTGTTTTCTTTCATTTTTGTGACTGTGGTGTTTTTGAGTGGAGGCCAATTTGTGCGTTTTTTTTATACTTATTTTTTATGTTTATTATTCGAGATCCAATTAGAATGTGTTTTGATCCCAATGAGCGGTCACATTTGTGTGCCGTTCCCAAGACAGAACCAGGATTTTCATTTGCGTATGTCCTGGTCTTTTTTGTGATCAAAGAATTTAGATCGTTGTTCGTATTGTTGATATTGGTGAAAGTATTGACCATCACTGTCTTCCAAGGCTTCATATTAACGTGTTTTTAAAAAGACACAACTGTCCTCAAAATATGGTGATGGGCAGGAATATCGAGAAGAATCGAACAGGAGTTGCTACAAGCCACCGGCAAATAAGATAGTAAAATGTATCTACACTCGAAAGAAAAACAAACTTTTACTTCATTACCATGCTATTTCGTCAACACAATTTACTGTAAAGGAACAAGACGCACCTGGTGATTTATCAAGAACGCATAGCAAATTTTATTTCAACCTAAATAAGTTTTTCGTTTTCAAATTCTAAATCTAACCTTTCTTACATTTCAAAGATATATAGCTTAAGGTGTATTACCACTAAGCATTGGTACCAGTCGAAAAGAACGTATGGGAAAGTAGTACGTAAACAGAAAATGGATTCCTACATTGTTGGATAAAAAATAAACCCTATTAGATACTGCAAAATACTGAATGTCAGCAGAAACCTACACATTTTAGGATAATTAAAGCCCATATTTGATGTCCTTGTGGTTTTAAATAAACAAATTATTGCATTGGAAAGAAACCACCTGAATTTGTGTTAAATCGAAAGTGAAAGTAGGATTTTTGACGGTAGACATCTTCAGACTGTCTGTTTTTTCTTATATGCCATTAAATGTATGTTGATTTTCGGAGTTAAGCTTCCTATTAGGTACCCCTTCCATGAGATATGAGTGTCACTTAGATTAAACTTAAGGTGAATCCTGTATGAAATTTCAAAAAGACGTTATTTAACATAGAAGGCTAGGGAGAATTCTTTAGTGGTATTACACCTTTTAGGCAAAAAACAAGAAACTTAATTTTGATGGTACCACACTCAAATTGGCTTTGAACAGTCACAACAGACCCAGTTTGACATTTTCCACACCAAAATATTACAAAATACATCAAGGTGTCATGTTACAGCTTCAATATGAATATTATGCAATATTTTGGAAAATATTCCCTATGCACTAGATGTACATGCACAGAGGGTATTTGTGACTTTACAATTATTGAGACTGGTAGATTTAATGTGTTTTTGTAGTAAAAGGGCAGATGATGTTGAAAAAGATTGCTAAAATTAAGAATTTTAACAATTTCATGTTGCGGCATTTAATCGACTTCAAATGCGGTATATGATGATACCATTTTTGAAAATTTTATAATCCTACTTGTTTTTCCTGATAAATTTTGGTAGTTATAGTTAGAACACATGTAACATGTACATATGAAAAAATATAAGGCTATAGAAAGCGGCTTTATTTCAGAATTATGTACTTAAAACCAGGTAATTTTAGTGATCCCAGGAGAATTGTATTTGTCACTGGACATTTACTGTTAATTTTTCAAATTGTCAATGTAGACTTTATATTTTAGAGTATAAATTGACTGTAAACAAAAGTGTCAAGAAATATTCATTTATTGAGTTTTGAAGAAAATTACAGTTGCAGTTCACAAGAAATAACAGAAACCTGAAAATCAACAATCATAATTTTACATATTTTGGGCAATTTGAAGTAATTTTTGCTTAATATCTAGGTATTAGGTCTTATTTAATGTCTTGCAATGCATAATTAATGGGAACATAACATGAATTAACATAATTTAGTATATTGTGAGATCATTTCTAGGAGGCAAAAAAAAAGGGGGGGGTATGCTTAAAATAAAAAATTTCATATTAATTAGATGTTAAATGTACAAATGAAGCATATATACATGTCATAAGATGCTTATTGTGTTGAAAATCAGCTTCATACTTGTAATATATTGAGATAAAAAGCCATTGTCATGTTATTTCACAATATCAACTCAACAGTTGAAAAATCTGATTTTTTCATTAAAAGCTTCATGGAGGTACCTTTGTATATGGACATTAATTCTTTCAAATATTGGACTGCCATATACCTGATATAGTTTTTTTGACTGGATATTGATATAGGAATATAAATAAGGCAAAGAAAAGGTTAAAGAAACAAGTTTTTATTGCTCTTAGGTGTATTACCACTAAACATTGGTACCAGTCGAAAAGAACGTATGGGAAAGTAGTACGTAAACAGAAAATGGATTCCTACATTGTTGGATAAAAAATAAACCCTATTAGATACTGCAAAATACTGAATGTCAGCAGAAACCTACACATTTTAGGATAATTTTAAGCCCATATTTGATGTCCTTGTGGTTTTAAATAAAAACATATCGCATTGGAAAGAAACCACCTGAATTTGTGTTAAATCGAAAGTGAAAGTAGGATTTTTGACGGTAGACATCTTCAGACTGTCTGTTTTTTCTTATATGCCATTAAATGTATGTTGATTTTCGGAGTTAAGCTTCCTATTAGGTACCCCTTCTATGAGATATGAGTGTCACTTAGATTAAACTTAAGGTGAATCCTGCATGAAATTTCAAAAAGATGTTATTTAACATAGAAGGCTAGGGAGAATTCTTTAGTGGTATTACACCTTAATACCTCACTACTAAAACAGTATCTATCATATTATACCATTCTTTGCTATAAGCCTGAATACATATATTTTTATTTAAGATATTTCGTTTTCATTATTACAAATGATCGACTAACTCAAGGCTACACTTTAATAATGATTTAGCTTATGGTACGCACCTCTCGGAACCAATATGCCAAAAAAAATGATATTTCAATGCATTGACTTTCATATCAAGGATAATTACAAAGCCATTGAGTGTGTGCATTTATAATGGCATAATAGTATCATTCAAAATGAGGGGCGAATTGAGTTAATCTGATCTTTAATACAGTGTGGGTATAGATAAAGGGATCAGATAAATATCTGATTAGTTAGATGTCATAAAGTAGTTTGTTCAATAACGCACAGCGGGCTATTTTTCGGGTGTTAGTTAGGTTTGCCAAATATTGCCGATCTGTTTGTGTTCTTTGGTTTACTTGCTGCTGAAACTTTAAAAAATATTTGGCTTTCCAACCTTTCGAGTTTGAGCGTACATTATGAAAGTTATCTAAAAAAACACCAAAAACGAAAGCTGTCAAAGTAAGAAGCCAAAAATAAACATATCATTAATTGTAGTTTAAAACTCCACTTTGTCTTTGAAATTTTGCTTCGACTTTGCATTACCGATGTCCATATTCACACCACCTTCTGTCATCCCTGCTTCTATGCTGTTAATCGGTGACATCGTATGTCCAACCCGGTGCGTTACATTAGTGCGAATTGACCTTACATAAGCGCGAAACAAATCCTACGAAAGCGCGAAAAAAAGCTTTACATAAGCGCGAATTAAATACCAAGATTAATACAGGTAAATTACAGGATTACCTCTTCCTTTCGCCAGAAATTAGTTAATTTATAAGTAATTTATGTTACCCCTGCACACCACGGGGAGGTGGAAGTAAGATTTTGTGCAGAATATAGTTTTAATATATAATAAAAGTACAGGCATGAACAAAAGGATAAAGCTGCGTAAAATACTATCCGACTCCCTCTGGAGTAAAGTTAGACATCGGTTCTGGCCGAATATTTGAAGCCTATAGCTTTTATGTATTGATGACGATTTCTTTCGCCGTTTTGATATTTAGCGTATTTCTCCATCAGAAAGGTAAGTTTGTCCATCTCTGAACGTCGGCCGACAGCAGGTTGATGCAGTGTTCTAATTTTAATGTATGTTGTAATCTGAATCTTGGTGATAACATTCAAAAACGCAAAAATAGTCGGATGGGCAGCATATAATTGCTCATTATAATGAGCATGGAATGATTCTGCGGCATTTGTCATGCGCTTCGAATCTAACGATGGCAACTGTGCCCAAAGATTTGGAGGAAACTTGGAGTTGGATGCGACACGGATTTTGAGAATATAATCTGCAAACAAACTGCAACGTGGGTCAGCTGGCATGTCACTCATTAAATCTTCTACGAAGCAATCCTCTCTTGGTACATCTCCATGATATATCCTCCGATTTTAGCACGAAGTCAATTCTGTAAGTAAATCCTTCGTAAAGTAAAGTTTTCTTTCCTTTATTTGTCTAACTTACGACTAGACCCATTTTGATCAAATAAAGTAGACAAACTGATTTTATTTTTAACATTCGTGAACTCAATTCATGTTACTCACCAGCTGTAAGTCATTGCCCAAAGGAATTCGGAATAATTTTATACTCAATGTGTAAAAATGTCTTTCAAAATACATTGGGAATAAATAACTACAAATTCATATAATATTTTTTTTATTTTTATAATAATTTGACATAAAAAATACAGGTAAATTTTTCGCGCTTTTGTAATGCACTTTCTTCGCGCTTTTGTATGGTCCGTTAATCCCTAAATTCGCGCGTTTGTAATGCGCCCGTCCACCCTGCATGTTTTCATAGGATAACTTCTGGAGTGCGACTTCATGTCTATCCGCAGACTGTTGTTTCAGTGAGGTAGTAATATAAAAATCCGACTAAGCGTGTTGGTCTAGTACAAAGCAGACCTCATCATCATTTCATTGAAAATTAACTTGTTCTCGCCATGATATAGCTGAAATTACTGAGTTGACGTTAAACTGCAACCACTCACTCACTCACTCGCTCACTAATTATTCCTCGTTTTAACTCGCATACCTTAAGAAGATGGAAGAGTATTGCTAAGCGTTCCCCACTTAGATCGATAGCCTTTCCATCTTAATCGGTTAGGTAAGTTCCGATGCTATTGAATGTTTCCCGTGTGAATGTACAAGTTTTCAATACATTAATGGTTCAGGGGTTAGAATGATCATGTTTCTTGGCAGTCTAATGGTGTTACTAGAATAAGTGTGGATATTTTGATGACTTACACTGGAAGCGAAAAGACCCCCCCCCCCCCCCCCCCCCCCCCCTCTTAAACCTTATGTACTAAAAGTATTCCTATCAATTGTCAGAGATAGAACTTGAACCATGTACAAGGCATGCAATATTAAGGATCTTGAGAGGTCTGCTGTATTTATCAAAGCTATATGCAAATGAATCTCTCGCTATGCCGCTTTGTTCCTGTTTTGTAAATTTGGGGAAAGTCTACTGAGTTTCTTACAATAAGTGATAAAAATTAATTCACAGAATGAATCATCAATGTTTTCTCAACATTTGACTATTCAAATTTCCCTTAATCTAATCACTGTCGGTGACTCTTTGAGGCGGGTGTTCTATGCTACAAATACAGTTATTCTGTTGGTGAAACTATATGTATGTAGTAAGTCCAGCAAGTAATCATATCAGTACATTTATATTTAATTCCAATTTATATTACTATTTCATATTCAATATTCCAGCAAATCTATGACCTATTTATTCTGGTTTCAAATGAAAACCATTTTTTTTTCTTGGATATTTTTGTTTCCAGAATAATGGTTTTTAGCCAACATATTTTATCTTCTTATCTAGTAACCAGCATTCATTTCCCCTGTAATTGTACTGTCCATGTGTATTTGATCTGCATACGTCGTCGTTTGTTTTGTTTTCTGATTTTGTTTTTGTTTTCTGATTTTGTTTTTATCTGTATTCAGTGATTTATTGTGAAGAGTGGTTGTTCGTTGACTATCACTGTTTAAACTTTCTTTTCATAAGATTACTAATACCATTCGGAGTCAAGTAAGGACAATTGGTAAGAGATGCGTTTCAGTCTGCATTCGAACCATGCGTTCCAAAAGATGCTGCGGACTCGCAAAGAAACTGAATTGTCCACACTTAATCTAAAGGCATGATGTTGAAATCCACTCTACTGAAACCGAAGAGACGTTGTGTGTCATTGAATGATGGAATCGAACCATGACATTACTTCAGCCACTCAACACGGATGAATATCGACATCGTATGCGATGTTAATCATCAACACAACACTACCAAATACAGTTCCATCAAGATAAATCTTGTTGTAGTCAGGAAAACGGAACTTGACAACTAGGTATACTGGTACAGTCCTATTCCAGATTATGATTCCGTGCAATAGTCACGATATCGTGTTGAAAACACGACAGAACCATAAGGAAGAAAAAAAAATGAAAACATGGACAAAAGACGTGCGTACTATTTCTCTTGTGTTAATACACAACCACCAACATGTTACAAAAAGGCGTTAATGCGGTATTCTACAAATGGATAGGTTCAAACGTTTATTCTGCTGGAAAAAGACCAAGAGTGTTTTGTAAATTATGTACTGGTATGTCCTTTTTAATGTATGCTATGTATATCATCTAACATATCATTTATCCAAATTGTATTGTTTATATCTCTATCTATGACTGGCTATACACAATCCATTTCCGCATATAAACTGATTCCACTCATGTTTCCATTGGAGATTTCCGAATCACGAATCCAATATCTGTGTTTGAATATTTTTACTTCACGACTGGGTGCTAACTCGCGGAATAATCTGGACTTGCTCGCAGTTAGTAGAATCTAAGGTTTCCCTATTACTTTGTCCGCATTTTCCAATTTCATTTAAGACTCTTTGTTCTTAAAAAAAAATTGCTCATCAATGTATTCTCGTATTCTCTAACCAATAGAACACATTGAATTTGGTTAAATGACAAATCGTCAATGACATATTGTACAAGCTATGTTGAAAGTGATCTAAGATGAAATTATATGTTCATTTGTTTTTGGTGTTTTTCTAGCTTGATAATTATTTTTCAACATATTTTCTGATTTATATGTAAAATGTTTACGTTTTTTGCCCATGAAAAGTTTTTACAATAATCATATTGGAAAACACCACACATATACCGAGGTAATGACAGACTATTGAGAAAAGTAATCGCTCGGATACAAAAAAGTCAAAATTTCAAAGATAAATGCAAAAGAATGAAAAATAAAAAAAAAAACCTCGCACAACACGAACTTTAAAACTGGAAGTGAAACCTGGTATTTGATCAATGATTGGGCCTCACCTTGGATGGTCGGTTCAAATACAAAAGCGTCAACAGTTCAAAGACAACTATTAAAAAGAAAGATTACAAAACCTCATACAAGACGAACTCTAAACCCGGAAGTAAAACATGGTGTTCCTGAATGCCATCATTTGTTTCTTGACTTCCACTCACCTTGTATGGTCCATATGAACATCGTTTTACATCATGTAAATCGCAAAGAAATATACAGAGGATACATAAAAGTTTGACAAACTCTTTATTGTATATAAAAGTAACAAAATAACAAAGGTAACAATACAAGATGCAATAAAATGGAAATGTGGTAATTAATGTTGGGCATCTATGAAATTTAATTTCATCTTGCAGTTATATATTTGACTTTAGGCGCTGCTATAGCAATTATAATTGTATTTTACAAAATTGTAATACTCTTGAATGTACAGGTTTAAAGATTTAAAATGAACAGCCAGCAGATTTATAGCATAATGTTTGCATAGGTGAAAATCAAATTCAATACAAAGGTTATCCAAATAGTGCAATACAGAAATACAATAATAAGTGTAATTTCTAAGAACAGTATGATATGATCAAAGACTTGGTTGTGGGAATTTTGCATGAACTTGTTGTACTTGGAGTATACAAATTGGATTCCTTCTGGTATTCTTTCCTACACATTTATTTCCGCATGCGTTTGATTTAGGGTTAGTGCATGTTCTATACTGTATACAGAAATGCCAAGAACTGTTTCTCCAATTACTCCATCCACCGTGTACTGATGTACAAGGTAATTTCAACGATGGCAAATCAGCACACTTAACATTTTCATTACTGAAAAAGATGATTACAAAATGTTATTAGTTGATTGACCTATTCATTATTCAGTCATTCATAAGATTTCATCAAAGTGAATAGCATATGAAAAATGGGAATGTCTTATTCTAAAATGATAAAATTAACAGAAGAATGTGTTGGGTTTCTAACTTGTTTGCTTAGTTTGGTTGGTGTTGTACGTGTCCTTTCACTTTCCTGGTTTTGTACATGTCCTTTCGCTTTCCTGGTTTGGTACATGTCCTTTCGCTTTCCTGGTTTTGTACATGTCCTTTCGCTCTCCTGGTGTAGTACATGTCCTTTCACTTTCCTGGTTTGGTACATGTCCTTTCACTTTCCTGGTTTTGTACATGTCCTTTCACTTTCCTGGTTTTATACATGTCCTTTCACTTTCCTGGTTTTGTACATGTCCTTTCACTTTCCTGGTTTGGTACATGTCCTTTCACTTTTCTGGTTTTGTACATGCACTTCAATAAGAAGTGGAGAAGCTAAGTTATTTAAATGACCCAACACTTTCCAACCTTTTGACAATCTTCACACATAACCGTGCAACACTCTAATTTTGAACGTTGCACAAACTATATTAAATCGTTGTGACATGGAAGTTGTCATATGCATAATATTAATTCTATTAAAGACAGCCGATGGCTTCAACCATTATTTAAATATCAGATAGTGTACAAGACATGGTAAGATATAATAGGAAAATAATAGTCATCATGGAACCAATATGTAATTGGCAATTATTTTATAGGCAAATAACAGTCATCATGGAACCAATATGTAATTGGCAATTATTTCATAGGCAAATAATAGTCATCATGGAACCAATATGTAATTGGCAATTATTTTATAGGCAAATAATAGTAATCATGGAACCAATATGTAATTGGCAATTATTTTAATCGTGAATATAAAAAACACTCACAAGCAATCGCAAACTTATGATTTGACTAATTCAGCAAAAAAGAAAACTTAATAAATTGCTATGTATTGTTAACTTACGTGAGTGCGTTTGGCAACAAAAACACATCTTTTGGTAGGCTTGTGATGTCAGTATTATCACATATTACTTTTGCCAACGTAACCTGACGGATGCTATCAAGTTCTGGTAGAGTAAATGGGTGTGGGTTGTGTACTGTATTCCCTTCGTAGAAGAAACGATCACCATATTTGAGAGCACGGAACTGTAATGCCAGGATACATGTGAAGGTTGGACCAAGCTTACTGCCAGGCAGGTGCTTTTCAGAAATAGCAGCAGTGAATAGATCCATATCATTTGGATGTCTGTAAAAAAAAATGTAGCAATTTATGCATATGCATGTATCATTTTAAATTCAGCTGGACAGTTGGAAATTATATCATATGAAAAAGGATGAATATAATCTCACATATAATTCCATTGTCAAGCTTGTTACACACAAATGGTAAGTGGAATTTATATCGTAATTGAATTATTGAAAGTAAGTAGTTAGGATCCTTTTGTAATGAAATAAATGAACGTCATCTTTCATTACGTCATAATAAACATGAAATAATTATCGTTATACTGTAAAAGTGGAAATATTCAGGAAAGGGAAATTTTGCTTAATTTGTGCTTTAGAAAAATGCACAAAAGCAATAACTCACATCTATGTATTAAACGAAAACAAATAACGTTTTCGTAAAGTTAATCTCCAGGCAAATGGCTTTTTGATTACAAATCGCAAAATCCTCCCTCGAAATTAAGAATAATAATAATACAGCAAGAGAAATTTACAATTATTGTATTTATTCCTACAATAATTGTTACAAAAGACAATCGATGTCAGTAACTATTACTATTGTGATGATGCTAGTACCTCTTTCTCTAATACAACTAAATGTTGACCGTCTGCAACAAATGGAGATTAGGATTTATAATCTTCTGTGTTAGTCAAGAACTTGGAAAAATATATCAAACCGACAGGTGAAACCCCGCCTTATGTATGTAGTTGTATATATTAACACTTCATGTGCATATCGTGGTGCGTACCCACGGGTGTGGCTTTAGGCTTTGGGTCAAAGGTCAATGACTAACCACTTGGTGATTCATGTTCAGCTCATGCATTATGGCATTGTTTAGTAGTTACTGAACTGTCATGCCAAAACATGAATATTGATAGTGGCATTAACACTCTATCCCGAAAAGCTTAATTAAATCATGGAACATGTTAACAAAAAGGGGAAGGTGACTGGATCATGACGGAGTGGTTAAGGTATTTTAATTCTAACCACGAAATTAATATTACTAACGTTGGTTTGAACATTGCTACCCACCTACAAATGTGATGGCTTTCAGACCTGGTTGTTACAGGTTAGCTTGCTCTATCTGTCAGGGCTTTCCACCGCCTATAATTTTAGAAATCGGATACAGCTGATAAACTGCTAAGCGTAGCGATAAACATCAATAACCCCAAACCTAACCAGAATTGTTGATACCAAGCCTAGCCAAAAGAGGTGAGCATGAAGGAAGCGTACAAATTTATTTAACGACGTGTTGTACTTACTGATATGCAGTGTCCAATTTGCCAGCTTCATTTGGACCGTGGAATAACAAGCCTCCAAACACTTCTGGTTGAAATGTGTTGGCTCTAATACCATAACATCCTTCTAGCCAATCATTGTATGATGGGAGGCCATGGTCCCGTCCACGCTGGATATTAAAGGCAGCCAAATCACCTCCAAGATCTGTCATTGTTTTGAATAGTTTATTTGTTACCTCTGTTGTTAATTTTTCATCCATCCCTTGTGGCTGTCTGCCGTATATACCACCTGTACATTTTTCAATGCCCTGGGATGGGTAGAGAAGATCAGGATTGTTAAACTGTGTATGTAAAAAGGGAAAGCTGAATCCCCATTTAAATCTATCCCTTAGGAAACTGTGTCCGAATCTGAATGCAGCAGTAGCAAATGCGTTTCTGATCATAGGTTTAATAGTTGTATCATATCCGCTGAAGTAACCAAGGGCCTTTGGTTTCAGGTCAAGAAAGGTCATGAAGAAATTGTGTAAAATCTTCGGTAAGAATTCGTTATATGTTATATGTTGCATTTCAGCCGAAACAAATCGCCTAGCTTCTTGAAATACTTTTTCATCGGTCCATGTGGGGTTGTTGGTCTTGATGAAATCTGCGATTCTATTGTGTTCTCGTACGAATATGGTATGCATTGAGCTCAATCCTGGTTGTACGTTGGCTCGTTTATCACCTGCAAGATAAAATTATTTCAAGCTTTGGATTTTTGTTAATAAGTTCATTGAATTTGATATGGTTGCTTTAGTATGTTTTGTCAATGTACAATATAACAAAAAGGTTCAAATTATGCAATTTAACACGAATATGTCGACATGAGTAAATTATTAATTTTCGTCAAAAGAAAATGATTTACCTGCTAAAAAGCATTTCCTAGCGGTAGAGTTACTCAATACACATCCAGAATCATTCGGAACATCAAGAGGTAGTCGATTACCAGCTGACATTCTCATTTTTTCTGAAAATAAATATATCGAATGTTAGCAGGCAAATTATGTCAAATGTTTCAGACATTTCTGTATTATACATATAATGTCGTCATCGCAGTTTCTTTTACATTATCAGAAGAAATACAAAGGACAAAACACAATATAGTACATCAAACAAGATTATAAGATTAGCAACTGCTTAGTTGATTCATTACTGATTTCACAACAAGATTCGAATTTACACAAATTGTGATATTACTGCATATGCAACAGCTAGGAAAAAAATCCATAATATATTACTGGTAAGGGGTATGGTGTTTAACGGCACTTTCAACAATATTTCGTGGCGGTCAGTTTTATTGATGAAGGAAACCACAGGTTTACTGACAAACTTTATCAAATAATGTTATATCGATTGAACCTCATAACATTAGTAGAAATAGACACTGATTAGAATTTAGTTGTAATACTGTACTGACTCTGATATTTGTGTTAATGATTGTAAGATTATCCCCTCCACAAACAACCACATTGTATATCGTTTGAAATATTTAACATATCCTGTTATTGACTGTCGCTACTGGGATATATACTAGAACCCAATTATTATTTTTAACATAATCCAACAAGTATTAATTACAAACATAGCCAAATACTATTTTCTGTTAAAACAAATTAAAGAATAACACATATATAACCTGTTGTTCCATCTCTCAGCACAGACAGTTCACTAGCTGTTGATCCATATACATTTGATGCGTCAATAAAATGCGTTATCTCGTTTAGTTGTTGTCTATAATCTAGAAATGTAAAGTAAAACATACAGTAAAATGACTAGGTAATACAAAAGCTCTTGTGACAGTTATTTTGTTTTCAAACGTTTTAACATGTATCATTGTGATATCAAGGTTAACACCCGCCAGCAAAATATATAGCATTTGATGTAAACTGTTTATGGTCGAAAAACACTACAATTACAGACGAAAACGCGTATATAAGGCCTAGTGCATGTGATTAATATTGGTATATTCATGATGAAAACAAGCTTACAAATAAAGATACATGTAGGTAATACTGGGATAGACATAAGGGCGGAAATGTAGATCTCCAGAGTAAAATAGCCAATGTGATGGATAGGGTCGAAACTATGTTCATCAGGAGTAGATGCAAGTAGCGTATTACATACAAGGAGTGTGATATTCTCAATATAAGAGGCACTCCGTCGTAAGGAATGAAATGTGAGTTGCTAACTTGATTCATCCTGTACAACTAGCGGTCGTCCCTTTCTGAGGGTTTACCATCAGCTTAGCAATTATGTCATATTCCCTCGGTGATCAATTTTGAAAATCATTCCTCGTGGCGTAAAGAGAAAATAAGCAAATATATGTATGGTAAATGCTGCACATGTTTTATTTTAGGTAACATGTTTATCACGCCAATAGAATGTGAGGTGAAATTCGGGGGGAAATCATATAAATTTCATGCAGTCTATCATTTGATATTTCCCTCATGACAATCATTCAGTTCTAAGCCTGCACAATAATTGAATTTCCGCGTGATGGTAAATATTATTTGCACCATCATGCGAAAAAATCTCATAATAATAATGTAGCATGTAGTTATTTGTGTACTTATATATATTCCATAAAACAACTGATGAAGATGAAATATACCTGTTGAGCAATCTAGGGCTGGTGTAGCTGTTGATCTGACAAAGTTGAGGCAAGTCTTATTAGAAGGGTAGTATGGATCACCGGCAGGTATGTTGATGGGAAAGCAATCTCTGAAAAATGTTGAAAAAATAAATTATATTATAGTATAGTAGGACATGTATAATGTAGCCTGATTCTAGGATGTAATATTTCTGGACAGTTGCACTGAACAATAGTGCTTCTAATAAAATTCGCCATCACGATATAACTGAAATATTGTTGAAAGTGGCGTTACATAACATAACTCCAATCTTAGCCATTCAAATCATGACATCCTTGGAGGGTTAAGATGGAACTCTAATCGTTCTTAAAGTTCTGATACACGATACAATTGTTACTGCACGAACACTGATGAATATTCTTATAAAACTATTTACTAATAGACTCTTAATTACGAATGTATTTACTTTCTCTGGTGTATAATAAACATTGGAGAATACCGAATGGTGTACTTCTGTGAGTTCAAACAGAGACCTATTACTTATCTTACATATATTCATTTAAATATAAGAACGATATTTCCTGTATGGGTGGAATAACATGTCTGCCATCATAAACAATTATCAACTAGTGTTGAATTTTCCCCCCTTGCACATCATTAAAGATTCAATAATTTGTAGATTTGTTCCCTAATGCTATGTTTATTATGCTTTGCTTTTTCTTCAGAAGTGTTGTCTTTCAAATTTAAGTGCAATGTGCTTGTTTGTATGTGGTTTAGGTTTATGTTGTTTAGCACCGATTTCAATAATATTTCAGCTATATCGTGATAGTCAAATTGTTTGGCGGGTGAAACCGGAGAAAACCCCCAACCTGTCGCAAGTATTACATAATGTTGTATCGAGTACACCTCGCCATGAACGGGGTTCTAACTCACACATTTAGTGGTGATAGGTACTGATTGCACATGTAGCTGTACATCTAACTACCATACGATCATGACCACGACGGCCCCAGTTTACTGTTAATAAATTATCAAAATAATCAGAAATCATAAAGGGAAGAGTGGTATCAGGCAGCGATTTCCTTTAATTAACTTCTTGCGTTTGTCATCTGATTTTGTGAGTGGTTTGTTATATTGGTACCATTTTGTCTTTATAGGCCTGTAGATAATAGAAGAGTCCGGACATAGCGTATTACATTTCATGTAGAACAGTTGACTTACCGTCTGGTGGTGCCTGGAATATCACAGCAATGAAGATTCCTGCTTCCATAGCCTAAAATATATAACGGAAATTATGTTCCTTGCTTATTTGTGTATGTTGCCTGCCATACAATGATAATACGAAATTCCAACTACCAACATATGTTCATGATACGATGGAAAAATAAGAGAAAGTTGAAAATACATGACAATAATCTTCTATGTAAAGTTATTTTGATCATGTGAGAAATATTGAGCTATAGAGGATCACAAATATTAAACTGCAAGTTGATTATGTTTACGACGTTAACACACTACCGGTACTTCATACAACGACCGTTTCACATTCATTTTACTGTGTTAGGTATGCCAATTATCATCCATATCATTTCTTACTAAAAGGTATACATTGTATATCGATTTGAATGAGAGTTTGGTGAAAGATGGTGAAAGAATTTCTTGGTATATAGTTGGGGAAGAAATCCTTTGCCATTCACATATTTGGGAATCGTTGTCTGATGAACAGTTTCTGACAACATAATTTAAAGATAAGAGTATGTTAATTACCTTTAGATAATGCAGTTTTTGTTATGTCGTGATCTGTAAACTGTCCCCACTGCATGACCATATAACTGATGTCTGGATCTAAATCTCCAGGAGTACTAGGTGTATGTACAATAACACTGATTTCCCGAGCCCCGGGTAATGATCCAGTAGACTGTGCAATAGCTCTAGGGTCTGAGGTTCCTGATGAATACAGAAATATGTTAAGTTAGGAGGAATAATAGTGGTAAGTTCTACAGTAATACCATATTTTCATAATCAAGTGAATGAACATTATGTAGAACGATGTATTAATGTCTTAGTTAATAGTGAAATATAAAATAAATGGAAATATACAAAAATCTAACTTTGGAGTCAATTGAATTTTGTGGTAAACCAACTACCTGCTATGCTGTTTAGGGAGTAAGAAGTGATTGGTTGCTGTTGAGGGAGTAAGAAGTGAGTGGTTGCTGTTGAGGGAGTAAGAAGTGAGTGGTTGCTGTTTAACTTCAAGAGAGCGGTTTTCAGCTATATCGTGGGAAGAACAAGTTACTGTTTACGAGAAAATGTTGATGTCTGCTTTGTTGTACATGGGTTTTTAAAAACAATTATTTTTATAGTGCTAGCTCACTAAAACATTGCAATTAGCAGTCCACAGGTATAAATTTCACTCCACTCGGATACATGAATTATCCGCACCCTCAGTCAACTAGGCTCTATCCTTCTTCCCTACAACTGGTAGTTTAGAAGAGAAACAGCAAATAATATTGATGAATAGTGTATAAATATAAACTCTAGAGAAAACCGAAAGGGTCATCAAGAATGAGCAATCCAGAGACACAGGTAACATCAATGTGTGTGCGTTTGTCATGGACATTAATGTGTACATGAAGCCATGCTATAATAATTTTACTATATTATAATTGTTAAGTTATGATAATATCACATTTTTAAGTAACATTTGTACATTTGTGTTCATGCATTTAATTTTATAACTGATTTTATTTTGTCAATTACTTAATATCTATACCTGTCTTTTTGTTTAATATTTGTACTTATATTGTATATTGTGCTTAGGAGCATTATCTAATAAAGGTAATAACAGAAAATAATAAAGTCTTTGGTTTGACCTTACTGAGTATCGAAACAACGATATCCGCCACTCACTCGAGGAGAGGACGCTATTCATAGTACAACCCAACCGATTTTTTCTAATATATAACAATTATTTAACATATTTTAACATTATAAACACATACATACCTTCATATTGTGGAGTGAGGAATCGGTCAAATGGTGTATGAGATTTTCCCCAATAAGGGTTGTTAATGTTATTACAAGATCCGTCGATTGTCCTGTACTCGTAAGCACTGTTGCATCCTATAGGTTGTAAATAGGGACAAATAGGAAGTGGTACAAAACGAAGACGATCAATTAAGTCGAAGATTTGAACTCTAGCCGTGGAATCCCTGTTAAAATATAAATAAAATAATTTATAAAATGGTGTTATTATTCATTTAGAAAAATATTATATATTTGCATTTACGTTTATATAACTTTTAATTTTAAAAAGATGAAAATATGTTCAATAATAGTATATCTAACACATAGAATGGTGGGTGTCCATTAAAGATGTCATATTCATAGATTTCGTATCCAACCATTATTATCTGACACGTATATTTAAGTGTAATATATAGTCCTCATCACCAAAGTTGCGAGTTCGATAATCTCTAGTGGCGAGTTGTATTTGGTACAGTCCCGAATGATAAAGTTGATCAGTGACAGACGACAGGTCGGTGGTTTTCGTCGGTACTGTGGTAATTTCTTTCACCATTAAAACTGTCAACACCGATATTACTGAAATATTATAGAAAGTGGTTATAAATACTCGTGATCAATAATCTATATTGTACTTAGTATCTATTTTTTATGTGTTTTTGTTTAATACAGGAAACAAAATCTTTCTGATAATTCTTTAAGAGATTAAATCCCGGTGTACCGGAATTGACAGTGTTTTAGAGTCTGATGTGAGGTACAGCATTCCATAACTGAAAAAAAATGTCAAATGATGATCTGAAGATTTATAAGTTAAGCAAATAAAAGACAAATTTCACCATAACTCCGTGAAGTATTATGTATTATTCGGTAATTCCTAAAATGACTCGACATATGTATACACATCGGCTAAATATAAGCCACAGTCAAATATTAAAATGTAAAATACTTTACAATGAACTACATTTGTTGAACTCACAGAAATTGTTTTTTCTTCCTCTGTCCTCTTGCATTATCAACAATTCTTGCTGTAGCTCCCGATATTATGTTTCCAGGTTTGTTGATGCGTATAGATTCGGCATCGGTTAATAAATGAGGACCAAAAACTGGAGTTTCTTTATTCTCTTTGTCAATTTCTACAACAAGAAATGAATAATGAGAAGAATTATACATTGTAATCAGAACGTTTTGATAAGTACACAAAATAAAAATAATTACTGCAAAATATTCATCAATCGTTTTAACAATTATAAGACGAAGCTAATATCGTGTTTTATTTTAGATGCACATGTTTATATTATTTAATAAATATTCATGAAATTGAAAATTGATAGAAGAATCTTTAGAAATTTGTCTATTTATTTTTCCAGTATAAAAAGTAGCTGAGATATATGAAAATAATATTCTTACTAGATAATTCTTTGTTCTGAATTTCTGTTTTCTGAAAGTTTACTGCTTCAATTTCAAAAAACTCATTCACTTGATCTTTACTAGGCAACTTCAACTGTTCAAATTTTTTGCCAATAGACGGAGCAACTGTTCCAGTCAATCCTTGTTTTAACAAAGAACTTCCACGTATAGATTCTGCTAACTTTCCCATATCAATCTTGACATCACTCTTACTTTCCTTTCCATATACTGCTGATAATAGTAGAATCCCAAGTACAAACTGTGGCCTAAAATTAATAACATGAAAATGTCCAATGTACAAATGCAATGCGTATGTCATCCTGTTTCATTAATAAAATTAGAATAATGCACGTGCAGTAATCTTTCTAAATTAAGTACAGGTGCTTGTGTGGTCCAATGGTGAATATTATGATCATTCTACTTACCACTGTCTACCAATGTTATCAATTTCTAATTATAATTAGGGAGACAGATTTACATAAGTTTGATAACTTGTTTCTGAATCCCATTAAACACTGTTTAAGTATATATATTTGAATAATTGTATGTTGAAATTTCATGAAATAAATATTGTTTAATCTAATGGTGAAGATCGGACACTTCTAGCCACAAGACTAACACCAATCACTGGGCTACCTTAAGTGTTATCAATTCAGGACACCTACCCAATGCTATCTATATTCAATGATGGAACTATGCATTTTTCTCCCATTTTCATTTTTATACTTCCCGACATATTTGTCATGTAAATATTTTATAGTTTTAGCGTCCATTGCATTTATGAAATATGTGTATAATATATTTTAATATTCCTAGAGATTTTACCAATTCGAAATGTAATATCATTCATAATATTTTGATGATAAAATCGAAACGGTTTTATTCGAAAGTAACTGAATCAAACCCGTTGCCAATAGATTATTAGGTAAAAATATTACAAACCACTCAGAAGCTAAACTGTCAGTATAATAACTTTTTTTTTATTAGCACATCAAATTCATTTGAAACAAACTCAATCCTTTTAATAAACTTTAGAATGCTTCTAAATATTCGAAATTATTTCTTTTTACAATTATTATTAAAATTATTAAACCTTATTAATATTATTTCAAACAATTCTTATTTTCAGATATGTTTGATATTTAGATATATTCATTTTAAAAACCAACTTACCCCATCTTGCAAGTGTTCATTGTTTGTCTGACACAACATTTCTCTGTCCAATTTATACATCTTCTCAGCGGTGATGTCAAGGAAACTGCTTACAACAATTATTTTCGGAAACACTAAAAATGCTTAAATGATTGGTTACTACCACATCTATCAATGACCAATGATATTCCTTACATTTTATAATACGTCACAGATATGTATGTAGATATCTATTTCGATAACCCGGATATAAAGATTTATTTGATATATATACATAATTGCCTATCCAAATACATTGTTCGTCAATCCATGAAATAGTAATGTTACTTTCATAATAGGTGACGAGGAAAATTATTTGAAAAAATATATAATAACATTTTTGTGTCAATGTTAAAGTGCCATTTCAGCCTAAAATTTATTTTTCGGAAAATACTCTTCTACTTTCTTTTATATATTTATAATTACATGACAGTGTTAAATTATGTGAAACAGAGCATTAGGTTCGTATCGTATGTGTTTTAAATAGATACTGGAGATGTTGTGTTTGCATGTATAAACATCTGTTTGCTATGGAGACAACAAAGTGAGAAAATGTTACTAAATAGCTTACAATGAAAACTCAACAAATTAACAATATAACAAAAACAAATACTCCCATAAATTATGCCATATTTGTATTGTTATCTATTGAAACAAACAAAAAAGCTAGTCGTACTATTTAGACATTTAGTGTTGTTGCATAAGATAAACATAAAATACCATTTTGTTGAAATAAATATAATCTTGGCATCAAAAGGCGCTATAATGCTACATCTTTAACTAAGCAGTATTTTTTTTTTTTTATTCAATATTGTAATATCAGTTGTAGTTAGGATTACTTACACTCATCAATATAGAAAACTACAGGTTTATAGTGCTGATCCAATATAATGTTGGTATGGAAATATTTTATTTTAAATGTAGTGGTCATTTTGAATTTCTGATTCATGGGAAAAATACAAGTTTGAAAGACAAGACATTTCAACATTTTCTTATAACCCCTATATGATACTATACTTTTCCATTCAGTCATTTTATTATCAGTTATTAGTGTCAATCACATACAGAGAAACAACCAACCACCTCACACGTTATACTTCCTAGACACAAATGTTTATATCCAATGTAACGTTGTAAGGAGCTCACAATATTTTATTACAATTTACTCTGAATTTATATGTAGACATCATGGCTGTGTCAACTTTCCAATAGCCACATAGGGTTGTTGTAGTCGTGATAGTGTGATATTTGGATTTGTAACTAATTGTGCAATCAGTGCTTAATGCCATTAATGTTGTGGGTTCGAAATCCTGCTCATGACGAGGTGTACTCTATGCAACATTATGTGAATAAGTTTGTCAGTGACTTGTGGCAGGTTGGTGGTTTTCTCTGGGGGCTCCAGTTTTCTCCATCAATAATAATGATCGCCGCGATAAAACTGAAATATTGTTGAAAGTGAAATTAAATATCATAAACCTAATCCTAACATAGCCAGTACAATTTTTCCTTAGTTCATATATATACATCGTATATATAAATGATTGCTTCACGACATGTGCAATCCAGGTTTACCAATATGATACATCGTATATATAAAATGTCGTTTCTATGTTATCATACATTTGACTCCATTAAGAAGATAGATCTTATTGAAAATAATCGTCAATAGTCGACAGTACTACCATCCACAACCCATTTTCTATAAAATCTAAAACCCATCAACATTGAGATTACAATGTCATAAGCCGATGGAATTCTAGATTGTGACTTGGGACAAAAGGGTGTTGGTCTTGGATCGTTTACCGAGACCTCAACGTCTCGACTGTTGTAATATTTGACTACTATTTAGATATGAAGATGACAAACCGATCAAAAAAGTCATAAAAGGGTGCAAATATTTCTTTGCCTTAAAAGACACCACATTTTCAAAGGAATGACGATGAGTACAAAAGGAAAAAGTTTTAGTGAAACATCTTCGTAGCTAACCAATTACTAGCGAAATGGTTGCATACCGTTGCTCTGGAAGGGGGGGGGGTCTTTAAAAAATAATATGTCATACAATATTGGAACAACATTTTTATAGATATAAGCGACATTACGAATATATACAATAGAAAAAAATAGTGCAATATAACTTCTAGGTCTGGTTCTGCAGTCTATAGAAAAATAAAACTTGTGTGATACACAATAAAATAAAAAACAACAAATACCACACAGTCTGAACAATTCCAAACTACCACACAGTCTGAACAGTTCCAAAATACCACACAGTCTGAACAGTTCCAAAATCCAATAGCAAACTCATAGACACCTAATTATTGTTACTAAATTAACACTATAGTATAGAAGAGTTTGAAGATACCAAATCCGTATTTCGAAGAAGAACAGACAACACAATGGTCAAAAGAAAAATTACAAAAGGACAAACAACGATCTACAAAACATACATATAAAACTAAAGATCGAGTAAAAGAACCCCACTAAAAACCGGGGGTGAACTCAGGTGCTCCGGAAGGGTAAGCAGTTACTGATCCACTAGTGGCACCCGTCGTGTTAGTCTAGTTACAAACCCGTAATAAGTCGTGAATGAGGAAAGGACTGGGAAGTGCTTACGACAAATGGTACATATCCGTGGTCATTTGTGACACAGATATTCCATAGCGGTCAACCAAGTCATGGTGGCGACCGTAACATTTTCGAAGTGATGACTTCAACTTTACCAAAAGGAACCCGTTATCATATACGATTTTATAAGAAGTACATATTCTACAAGGGTTATTTTCAAAGCACATAAAATGACCGCCTGTCATAGGCCTGCTATATTCATTTATGTCATATTTCATTTTTCATGTTAACCTATTTACTGTACTATTACTACTGTCCACTAAGTACTTCCGGGTCATCAGATAACGAGATCCGTATTCAGGTAGCTTGACATTTTATTATTAAATTTAATTCTCCGTTAATTTTAAATGTTTACTCTCCTTTTGTATGGCTGATTAAGCAGACTGAATGATAGTTACAGTATATAGGTATGTACTTCCTTCTTGAGGATGTAACTATGCTTTGATAGTATCCAATAGAAAGGCTAGTTTTTCCCCCACCTTGTGAATTTATTTGCTTTTGTGACGATTTTACAATGTAATGCTATTTTGTGTAATATTTATTCATAGCAACCGCCCACGTTTTATTTTTTGTCTGTTTTTCTGTGTCCTGTATACGTTGTATATTATGGATATTGGGTTCAATGAGATTGTATAGAGATTCAAATAAGAGACTGTTAATAAGAAGAAAAACAAAACAATTCCACTCTCTTACCAAAAATCGTAGATTATAGAGGCAAAATCGATACTCCTAACACATATATAAATGATCGGTCTCTCTCTTAACTGTTGGTACAGGCCCTTTAATAAAATGTGGCTGTGCTAAACTGGTTATATTTGTACATTTATAACTCTTCATTGCTTTTGGTGTTTGATATCGGATGAATTAACATGTTGTCATGTACTCTCATCTTGTCATTTCTAGCCAGCACCTCCATTGTGGTGGGCTATAATCAGTAAATATTATTATATATTATATTATTTCATGGAGAATGTAGAATGTCTTCTACTCTACATGGTCATGTGAACTGCTCTTTTAACATATGACAAAAAACAATTTTTGTTACATTTTCCTTTAGAATTCTATTTTAAACTTTGTTCTAAGTTTATGGTTTGAATTTGCAATGGGTACCGAAAATAAAGGATTTGAACAACTATTCATTGACATTTTACAGACAATAAAGAAGCGACCTGTTCCGGAAATTTCAGTTGAACAGCAAATAAATACCCCACCCCCCTTTCCATCGAAACGAAGGAAAATTGTCAAAGTGTATATTACATTATTTGATATTTCTCGCAAATTGGCGATGACCATCACTCTGTTAGAATGCAATTTTCTCATCAAAATCGTATGCTAATTTATAATAATTTTTTTTGTTTTTTTGTTTTTATAATTCAAGGTTCAGAACTAATGAAAATATGTCATTGGACCTTCGTAACCTCTCTGTAGTTTGCATGTATTGTATATAGTTGTTGTTATATCCATTTATGTCATTACAATACTTCATTGTAGGACACACCAATCTGAGTGGCATGGTAATCTGTTGAAAATATCACATATTTATTTGACAAATATCATTAAATGTATTTATTATACCTCGTTAATATGTTTTGCTTAATACGTATTTCCTATTGGCTCTTTTGGATCACGTGACCTGCGATGGGTTAGGGTTATGGTGTTTAACTCCACTGTCAACAATATTACAGTTATATTATGGCCTGCGATGTAGTCATCATTGATCATGTGATAGATATGACTTGGCAATGTTGACTCTATCCAAAAATAAAATGGCCGCTTTTATCGCGTGAATTTGCAAAACACGTTATTTTTGTTTGTTGAATTTAATACTAATATAGAATTGACTTTTAAATCAATATATTAATATATCAAAGACCAAAACATACAAAACACACGCACGCACACACGCACGCACATTTAATTCCTTGTTTGTCATACATGTCTTAAATTATACACAAATTATTGTAATCATTGTATATAAATGTATTATATGATTATTCCGCTCGTAAGGGCGCCACTGATTGGCAAATAATACATTTGTTTGCTTGTTTGTTTGTTTGTTTGTTTGTTTGTTGGTAAAGCAGCATTCATATAAGCACAAGCATTCAGAGCTTCCTTGCCTTGAATGTCAAGGATCATTGGATCAGTCCAAGTTCTATCAAAATAGACTTTAAAATTGGTATTTAATGGTTCTCCAATAAACGTGCAGCACTAAGAGAAAGAATTATAATAAAACAATTAATTACTGTTTGTGAGGTCAATAACAGGAAATGTGGATCCGATGTCTGTGGCTTGAGGTGACCTGACCTGACCTCGGCTGTTGGCCCCAGTCAGGTCATGTCATCTCGAGTCACATGCCTGCTATATTCATTTATGCCATAACAATACTTCCATGTACAGACACACCAATCCAAAGGGAATGATAATCGTTTGAACATATCAAATATGTATTTGACATACGTCATTAATGTGCATCAACCCTAATGAATTAACATGACATGTTTTACATTTTAGCATAGATTAACAATTTTAAAATATTTTATAGTAATTCCTCATTCATCACCGGATTCGTTACAAGAATAACATGACAGATGCCACTTGTGGAGCAGGAACTGCTTACTTTTCCATAGCACCTGAGTTCATCCCCGATTTGTCGGGTTAGTGTTGCTCGATTTTTAGTTTTCTGTGTAGTGTTTTGCTGAACATTGTTTGTCTTGTTCGTCCTCTTTCTCTTTGCCATTGTATTGTCTGTCTTTCTGCGATTTACAGCTTCTGATAACCCATTTGGTACCTTCAAACTTTTCTTACTAATTGAGAGTCATGAGTGCACTTTTTATAAGCTGATAGTGGTGCTTAGACATACTTCATCTGCTATATATAATACAATGTAATAGACTGATGGGTCCATTCCTCTGACTCATATGATACTCTTCTATATAGAGGTCCGGGGTTACGAGTTCTGGTATTTTACCCCACTTTCCACAATATTTCAGTTATATCGTGGCGAACAGTTTTATTGGTGTAGGAAATCGGAGTACCCAGAGACAACCACCGACCTACCGCAAATCAATGATATCACATGGTGTTTTATCGAGTACACCTCCCATGAATGGGATTGAAACTCACAATTTTAGTGGTGATAGACACTGATTGCATAGGTAGTTGTAACTAGCAAACGATCACGATCACGACGGCTCCTTCTTCTATTAGTGCAGTGACAATCAAGGTGAAATGGAAAATTTAATGGACCGAAATACCACACGGCTGCATTGGATGTTATTTAGAAGAAAAAGACATTTTGCATCGACTTAGGCATGTCGTCGCATTCTAATATGTGCAGATTTTCTATATCCGGAGTCAAAGGTCAAATCTAAGAACGAAGATATTTTCATTTGTTCATACATTATCCGAAATATCTTAACTAGCATTAGCCACTGCTTAACGTACTTCATACATATGGTTGAGACAGGCATTGAAAGTGAGATTGTTGCGGTTACAAAAGTATGACTTTAAAAACATAACTGAAATATGCGCCTAATTAAAAAGGGGGGACAACATTCACAAATCGATATTAACGCACGTATATTTTCACCGCAAGTCATTGAAATTTCTTAGAATTATACATAGGAATAATTCAATATATGCATATCTTTTCTGGAAAGTTTGAACCAAATTCATAGAGAAACAAGGAAAAAATTACGACAACAAGAACAAGCATCTAAGAAGATTTCACACCAAAAAAATGACAAAGTCCATATCTCAAATTTAAGTATTGAAAAGACAAAAAAATGAAAATAACTAGTTTGTTACTACATATCATATATATTAAAGATTTGCAAGATAAATGTGATTAAAATGTATAGGAATAAATGTGAAAAAATAACGTGAAATCTTACAACACGCAACCCCCCTTTTTGCAGACAATGCATTGGACAGTTGAAATAGATTGTGGATTTAGAAGTGAAACAACCATTTACGTAACGAAAAATGAAGTGCAATACAGAATAGGTATATCAAGCAACTTCAAGGACTTTAAAGTCGCAATAGCGGACAGAATCTCACTGTTGAAACAATTGATAGAATAAAATGGTCTCTTGTTAGTATGAAAACCCACCAACCACGACAAGGTCAGAGACCACTGGTAGGAAATTTGTTTTACATTTTTTTCACGTTTTTTTTTTTTTTCTTTTTTTCAAATAGTGTTATATAAATATATGCATATCTAGTCATGTGTCTACAGTTCCAATTACTACAGTGATGTTTTCTGGAACTGCTCGGCGAGTCAAATGATTTGTACAGTCTTCTTTGCCTTGACAGGGACAAATATTTGTGCACGCTAAATTTTGTTCTGTACAAATGCATGATTTGCTACAAGCAGTTTTTTCTTTACAAGTGCAGATGAGGTCCTGCAAGAACTCCGAAGACATCGGACCTTCAAAATATACAGGTTTCATAGAACCATCAGCCATCGCCCACCCAAACTTCAATGGAGATCTAGGAGGAGCTTTTGCAACGTGTGAATTCATCCAAACATAAACTTGCAAAGATACACGGAGAATGTGTTGTTTAAAAGCCGCCTCTGAGGGAGGTAGTCTCACTAGAGATGCGTCTTTGGCTAAGGCTGACTTAACTCTCAGTTCATGCAAATTGTCATGGGCAGATTTAGCAGCACCTTTTGGGTCGTACAAAACTGAAACAAACTTTCTCCCAATTTCAACAGATGTTTCTATGTCTGATCCAGCAAGACTCAACAAATTTGGGAATTTCTGCGGATTTTGTATCAAGGTTTTATGCACTGTCTGTTGGCCTATACCAAAAAATGAAGACGTAGTGTCACACCCTGTAAGAGCATGAACGGTTGGTAGAATGTTACACACCAGAGGACCAATTGCAAGGGTAATGTCATGCACAGGAACGAATCGCCAAGTGTCTTTCATTGAGTTTACACTACCCGTCTGAAACCACAACTCCTCAATGTCCTTGTTTGCAAACAATGCATGTAGGATAATTCTGGTATCAGCCTCCTCTTGTGTACTAAATAATTCGGGAACATCGTTTATAGAACTAGAGCTGATGGTTATCACAGCTTCAGGATTTTGGAAGCACCCGGCAAGCTGTAGTTGGTCATTGTCTCCCAAGGTGAAACCTGTGTAATGTTTTAAGGCGTTGTCACCAAGAAACCTAATAAGACCGGTTTTGTTTTCGGGAACAGAAATAATTTTTTTCCAGTCTGTCTATGATTTGAAAGACTCTACCAATATGACCGACAGACCTCCTCTTTCTTTCTGTTGATTTAACAGATTGTTCCACGTCATATCGATCAAACACGTCGAAAACACAACCGAAGCTGTGAAAGCAAGTCAACAAGAACTTTAAAGTAATCTTTTGCCAGATCACCGAAACTTTTGAACCGTTTTACATTCATGCTATGTATAATAGCCATTGAATCTCTGATGAGTACAGACTCTGCTTCTATCATATTCAGGAAGTGTGAACACCGAGCAGACCTCTTTTTCCAGTAAGTTGATCAAATCTGATTTACACGACTTTCTCGTTAATCCATCATCATGGAATAAAGCGGTTGGTATCTGTCCGATTGGGTAAGCCAAAACCTTTTCTACAGTAACTTCCTCTCGTACATTTGCAAAGGCCAAGGCTCTTCTGAAGACAATCTCTGAGTTTATATGGGCTTTAATAACATCCCCAGACCGACATTTAAGGTTACAACGCTTTGTCAGGTCTTCAAACGTCTTCAATTGGGACCTGGAAATGGGTGAATAAAAATCCCTAGTTTCATTTTCGTTAAAGCAACCATGGATAAATGAGTTAGCTGCTTTCCCACCTCGCCCTATAGAACCAAGGAATGATTCTTCGACTTCCTTTGAAGCATGCAAACCTGTTCCAATATTGATTAGTGACCTTGGACATTCTTCAATGCTCAAAGGATCAGTCATGTGGTTCTGGATATATTCGATAAGATCTATTACCTGTTGTTCATCACGTTTCATTGCAGTAGGTCTGGACTCCTGATGCATGCTCTAGCTCAACATCAAAGCAAACACCAGATCCGCATCTCATTTCTGAAGCATACATAGAAAGGATGTGTCTTGTAAACATCCATCGGAGAAGAGCGGATCTATGAGTTGTGAAACCAACAATATCTCCAGTGCCCTTTGAATCCCGTATAATTGTCTTCTCTGTTGCCATATCATTCCATACGGCATTGAAACCACCAACCTGTTGCTTAACCGCAAATTGTCCAGACTCAAATGCTGAACGAACCTCATCAGGAAGATTCAGCATGTCTAGAAGATAAACTGGCGTCCACCTGGCATAGTTTGTGACAAAGAAATATGGCAACATAGACGAAACAGACTGTAAATACAGTTGCCAATCACCGTCGCGCTCGTCTCGAATATTTATAAGCATTACTTCTATGGCATGTAAAAACATATCCCAGAATTTGAAGGTTGGAAATGCCTGTGAAGAAATATCTCTAAACCTGGAAAACAGTGGTGATAGATGTTCTAAGAAAAGATCAAGAGATATCAACTGTATTTCTGTTTGGATCACAGAACTGTTCGTGAAGCAAAAGCATTGACTGCCACACATGTTCTTCAATACTGCCCATGTGTCCTTCCTCTGAGCACCACTTAAAAAAAGCACTCAACCACAAAGTCATCAGAGCTTCATATACTAGTGTATATGCTCGAATACCACAATTGAACTGCTTTCTAATTAAAATTTGATCAACAGTGCATCCTGCATAAGCACCCGAATCGACAAGTAGTTCGCGTAGTCCAGCCGAAGACCAAAGTTTGCCAACAGCTGAGATGTAGCATGACAACGTATGGAATCCTCCCAATCGTAAAACGCGTGACTACTGTCAAGCATTGACCAATTGACTCGCTGGCCAATAGCATAGAGTTGTTGGTCAAATGTCTGTATAGAGTTACTCTGACCTGCTGCCATTGTCATATCTAAACACTTCTGCATTGCCGTGTATACTGTCGCCATGTCAGTAGACTTTGCATCTACGATTGTTGGATATCCGACGGCTACAAAATCTGGTTTATGGACCGAAAGAAGTTTATAAAAACCAGTCCAGAATGGCACAACTTGTTGGACTTTATTGGTAAAGACTGGCAGTTCGATTGTCCGTCGGGACAACATGCGAGCAGCACCCAAGCCTTATCAGTCTCGTCTTTCGTTTGATCGGAAATTGTTCCGATCAGAGTTATTGGGTCAGGATACCTTGGCGAACCATGTCTTTCTTTAGGTTTACGGTAAGGTAATCATGTCATGAGTGATGTGGTTTCCTCTGTCATGGAAAGTGATCGGTCTTGACCTCGTTTAATCTTGGTTGAAATGATTTCTGAAGTTGGTGTATGATCTTGCACCACCTGAAAAACTGCTCGAGCCATAGAGTGCATAGTATTTTTTCGGTCTATGGTTGTCAGAGCCTTCTTGAATAAAGTCACCGCCGAGAGTTTTAGGACTTATCCCGTAAGGAATGCAAGACACGTCAGTTTTTGTTATCTCATGGTTTGCGGCACTGGTCAAAAACTGTCTCACTTCAGGGTAAGAAGCACAAATACCAAATGCATGAAGGGTTTCAATTAAATGATTAGATCCGTACCCATGGTAAAGTTGTAGGGCCAATCCCAAATTAAATGGAGTGAAGTTGTTTTTGTGCAACGATATTATCATTTTGGCTACAGCAATACATTTCCTAGCTTTATCGTGTTGTAGTCACTTTCAATATGAAAACAATTGCCATCAACCAACCATGAAAGGAAGGTCATAAGAGAAGGCGGAAAGAATTGTAATGATCTATGATGAGAAAGATCAGATGGAGAAAGATAGAAATCTTTGGAAATTTCGACTGCGTTTAAAGAGCCACGTAATACCTTCGCAGCATCATGAAGAATCTGATCTTCCTGCATATCAGGGACATCTACGAAAGAAGCTTCTACCTCTGAAAACTTGATGTCTGCTTTCAACTTACTTGCGTCACGAATGGCGTTAGCAACTGATATCGAACTACTGAAAACTATATTTGATTGACCTTGTCCCTTTTGACTTTCGATCACAATAGTATCGCCGTAATGATTTTGAAGCCTTGTCTGTAATTTGGCAGTAGAATACTTTGTCTATAAACCCTCTGGAAGCAAGGAACAAAATTTGTCTAACAAGGAAGACATAGTAAACGCTTTCTTGTTCTCAAAAAGGTCATGGTGCAAAATGTCTAAGAATTTTTTGAATGTAATATCATTTTTAATTGTAGAGTAATTATCAGCACTATGTTCTTTTTTCCACTTCAGCAAATAATTTGCAATGCATGCGCTTTTTCCTGGACATCGTCAACGGTCAAAAGGCTCAACAAATCATAATCAAACTTACCTCTTGCGGCATTTAAAATGTATTTGACGCGTTCACTACTTTCAATGCGCTTAAGTTTTCTATCTTTCTTGATAGCCTTTTGTCTACAAAAAATACAATAGTCCCAGTTTATTTGTGGCAAGGTTTTAGAACGCGTCTTCATAGTAGACACTGAAGCGTCATCACTAGTGTTGCTACATTCTGGAACATCGCTGACAAACCGTTGTAAATTGCTTTTACTTGCATAGGCTTTATAACAAGACCTATGATACTTTATTTCATTTAAAGGAATCAAGCTCAAAGAATTAAATTCGTCATACAGGCGACGATAAACATCATTTTGTCGCTTGTTGATCGCATCAAACAGAGTATCTCTTCCCTTCTCTGTAGCACAGGACACACTGTCGGGTGTGTTTATTTGACAAATGACACATAATTCCCAATTGCTTGTGTTTCGACATTTTTTCGGCAAAGAGTGGGCAAATTTAACGGGACTGCACATTTTCCGGATTAAACAAGTATTCCGACTTGGTCAGTGTATTATGTGTGCCTTATAGGAGCTTATTTTCAACAACTGATCTTATGCTTTAAATAACTCCTACATTAAAACCATCACAATGAAATGAGATATTAAACTGAATTCTTGTAATAAGCACATAAATTATTTCATTGAGAGACAAGTTAATTTCATAGTAATTTCATTTTAAACGACACGCATTGCACTCAATGTAATCAGGGGTGTGTTAGACAGGGGAGTGAGACCATGCTCAGTACGTATCAAATATACAGAATGCTAGTAAAGTTTAAAAAAAGATGATAAACGTTTAATTTCAAGTTTTGATTGACAAATTTAACACACATAATATTACAAATACAATTTCAATTCATAGCGAATTATATTGTCCTCGTGAATAGGTGGAACAATTTTAAATGGAATTGAAAGGTGGTGGAAGGTCACGAAAATTAACCCTCAGAGAATAATCTTAATTCTAACTGCTAATTTTCTGTTCTTTATTTACCTTGTTATTTCAAATGAAAGATAAGATATTTTAATCAGATTTAATCCAATTTAATCAGAAAAGAGTTTTCATTTTTGTCAAATATTAAAAAAAAACAGTATCGCAAAGTAGACATACTTAGAAATGTGAAAATGCGATTACCCCCAAATGTCACGCTCTCCTAAAAAACTGCACCATGAGAAAACGCGACGACATGGCTAAAATGGTACTTTGATGTATACTCTTTCATCTGGGAAAATTTCAGCCGTGTCGTATTCCGGTACATTAAACTCGAATAATAAGCGTCTTTTCTCGATTCATCACTGCACTATATATAGAAATGATGACTCGCATTGAAACAGATTAATCAGTCTAAATAAGATACATATTACAGCAATACAATCAATCAGGTATGACTCAGGTAAGAAAATAGTACATTGCCCATGTGATAAAACGTATTTACAAATGTTAATGGAGCACGTGTATTTGTTTACTACCACACGTGGTTTAATGTTTATAGTATTATGTAGTAGTTTTTCATGGGCTAAAGTGAATTGTCACATCGGGTGACAATTTGTATACATGTTTAGATCGTGCAATTAAGTTGGGCGGTATGTTTAAGAATTGAATTCGTCATTCGAAGTTTGCCAGTCAGACAGTAAAGCCCCCCTCCCCCTCCCACCCATAATTTATTTGTGAAATAAATAACGGATTTTAATGGGTTTGTTACATTTTTTCTAACATGATGTTATTTCTTTTGTAGACTGTCTCTATTGTTATTGATGGATGATTGCTTGTGACGCGGCAGCCATTTGACAGGCAATTATGTTTTCATGGACGTTTTCTGATTATTTTATTGATTAAAATAAAAAAGCGTACTGTTCTGTCTGGCGAGCTGATATCCAAACACAAGTTTTGCTTTTTATTTGTAAATAATTTATGTTCGTTTGAACTGGTGAATTAGGACATAAATTAAACTTTATGATGTTTGTTAGATTAGTTTAATATCTAATCTGATCTAGAGAATTAGATAAATGACTCATTATATTATACATGTATATGGTGTGTTCCCATCCTGCCCTATTTTGAAAATCCAAGTGAAAAATACATTGGGCACAGTGGGAATTGTTTTCTTAGGCGTACTAATTAAAGGCATATTGTCTACCAAAATCGTAATTTTTTCATGCCCTAAATTATTGTCGTTTTCCATACTGACCTTCATAAAATGAAGATTAAACATCGAATTATTGGCGAATACGCTACGAAACGTTGTTTTTTCGATTTAAAAAAGCTGACCATCGTTACTGGAAGCTAATTAATTATGCACTGACCTGAGCGAGGCCAAAGATATTTTTATCTATTTTTATGCCAGTAGCATGGATGCTAAAATTCGTGTTTCTTTACCTCGCAAATACGGCCGTTTTATCCTACTCATTGACAATAATTTGCTGTTGACAGGTGCAAGATTACATATATTGAATAATATCTACCGAAAATGATCATAGGCATCATCATGAATTCATTAAATATGAAAAACGATTGAGAAAAGAAGGAAAAAACATGCTCGGCTTACTTATCAAGCAAAATCTTTGCCACTTCAGTGCGAGTTTGGACGCGTAGCACTTCCTTGAGTTCGTTCCAACGGTCCAACTGATCCCCTACATATATCCTGCATTTGTCCCATTTGGAAGATACTTCCCTTCTATTCATCTTTCTCTCTGAATCCGTCAAAGTCCGCTTTCTTCCACGCGTTGACACTTTCTCTTTTGCCCAAGAATCACATGTTGTTTATTGTTTCTAAACAGTGCGCATGCTCAAGATGGGTTCACATAGAAGGTCATATGAATAGATTTGAATTCTTGTTATCCTGGACAATAATTCCGATAACAATAGGCTTTGGTCTTTTTTGTCAAAAATCGTATCTTTTGCAGCACTCGGTGTTAATCTTCATTTTAGGAAGGTCATTACGGAAAACGACAATAATTTTGGGTATGAAAAAATTACGATTTTGGGATAAAACGAAATTACCTATAGTCTGTTTCTACATAGTCGTTTAATAAAAAAACCCCCACTAACATTAAACACAATTACATATTTTATTAATATATCATATATAGGACAACTATTTTTTTTCAATATCATATAACATGTAGCAAATTTATTTCCTATAAATAATAACAACAAATTTACATTGTGAAATGGAAATTTAAAATGACAATTTAGTCCAGATGAAGTAAATGTGATGCTGCGTCTGAGTACTGTATAACATCAATGCGTCCACTGGTAAGGCGTTCCTCGAGTTGGATTAGTCGGCTTTCAATGTCTCTGTATCTTTTGACTTTTGGTCTTATACATAACAAAATATGATTATAATCTAACGATTATGAGGTCTCAAGTCTCCCAAACCGGCCACTGACAACAGGTTTAAAAAATTAATCAAAAGCTACCTTTGAAATCGAACAACGTTGAATTTGTGCGGTATTGTGGCGGCCATTTTTTAAATGGCGACCGCTAGAAATTTTTTGATGTCAGGAATCAATTCGGGACATCATTATCTATCCACATATCAAATTTTGATGATATCGGACAATGTTGAATTTTTACCGCCCATTTTTTATGCCGTGTTTTGGTAACCATTTTGAAAACGCAGAATTGCTCCTCTAATGGTGACCAATCACTATGTCAAATTTTATGTCTCTATCATTATCCATTTAGAAGTTGTCAACATTAATGTACGAAATTTCAACTTTCCCATAGGATTCTATAGTAACCCCCACCCCCTTTGAACCCCTCAAAATATGACTTTGACTCCCTTTACCACAAAGCTGAAAACTTTAGAACCAACTAGAAACATATATATATATAACTCCACCAAGTTTCATGAAATTCTGTCCAGTAGTTCCAGTAGTTCGTGGATAAGTTCATGTGCCAAAGAAAGAAAGAAAGGAGAATAATAATAATAATAATAAAAAAAAAATTTTTTAATAATAATAATAACAATAATAATAATAATAATAATAATAGTAATAATAATAATAATAATAATAATAATAATAATAATAATATGAAACAGGCACGGCCATGAATGCTTGCGAATCTGAAAATTATCTGGCAATTTCACGCTCATCCAGTGCATCAAAAAGTGTCGAGATTTTTTTGGGCCGAGATATATCGTGGACGACTTTTTTTTAGGGCCGACTCTAGTCTCATTCAATCGAACTGTCAATCCTTACGAAATCTCAACAGTTAACTTGCGCGTAGAAACAACAATTCTTGTCAGTATGTCAGAAGAGATTTAATAAATTAAAAAAATATCAATATAAGTAAAACAAGCTAACAAAATGAATTTGATTACACACGGGTTCCGGGTTTCAGTGGTATCGGACGTACGAGAGGGGGTACGAGACTTAGGATCACCTTTGCGCTTTATGTTAAGAAGATCTTCATTAGTTGAGTGTGTTAGTGTGTTACACGGAATGTGTTTACAATGCGTCGAATTTTTTTTTATTCATCAGTATGTGCAGCCATGTTTGTCAAAAAATCTTAAGTACACATTTTATACCATATAGAGCTCGCTGACGCTCGCATGATAAGAAACGGAGCAACAACAATAAGTCTCCAAACGTTGTTTGGGAGACTTAATAATGTAGTACCACCTGTGTTACGCTGTATTCTGGTTACTTCATTTGCTGCCTGGATATCTTTGTTCAACTGTGTTTTTAGTGTCATCGTTCCAGTCCTGGTTTCTGAGTTTACATATCTCTTCATCGTATAATTTGGGTAGTGACTCAGCTTCGGATTTTGCTCTCTTGCGTATTGTGTTGATGATCTGTTGTGCGGCAATTTTAGCCTGGTTTCTTGGGTGGTTGTGTGGTCTGCGTCCGAATCCAGTTGGTATGTTTATTGTTGCAGGACAGTCTTTCACAGTGCATCTCCAGTAGATACGTTCACCATTGTTGTTTTTCATTCTATACAGATACCCATTAAATGATATGTTCTGTGTACCTTGGTTGTTTGGTATAAGCTTAACTTGAACTTGTGCAAAGGCCATTGTGATATGTCAACAGTTATTTATTTATTTGGGGTTTGATGGCGGCTATCCAAAGGGATATTGCGCCAGTGACAGATATATGTCAACATTGGTGACAGTTATGCAGTATATATAGCATTTAAAGGATTGGAATCTGAATAATTCTCACCGCTTTGACACATAGGACACATAGGACAGCTTGGAAGGTTCATGTTATTGATGATATAGCTTCGATGCTTTGACGTTAACAAATTTCAATTAGTAAAAACAATATCATTATATATACCCGTATATTGTTGCTATATACGTATATATATACGCGTATATTGTGTATATTTACGCATATATAACCAATAAATTCGAATAAAGTATAAACCCGTATATTTTAACAAAATATACGTATATCAACGCGTATATTTTAACAATATACGCGTATATTACAACAATATACGCGTATATAGCAACAATATACGCGTATATTACACTTTACGTTTTTATTTTCCCTATTTGTCTTTGTTAGCGCAGCCGGTCACTATTTTCGTATATGGACCGGCCAGGTACCTGCATTATTTTAGATAAAAAGTATAATATAGCAATTAGTTCACGTCACTTCGGGTCATATGGCAGTATATGGACCGGTCCATATACTGCCATATGACCCGAAGTGCCATGAACTATTTGCTATATATGTTGATAATATACGCGTATATTATCGCGCCAATGATATGAACGGCCACTCATATAAATATATCACAGCAACTTATTATAGTATAGGTGTGTGCAAATTAACATGAATTTATGAACTTGAAATGATTCCAGTCCTCTTCCTTTAGAACCGACTTAAAAGCGTTCAAAGATATTGAGGTAACTGTTGAGTCAGATAGGTTATTCCACTGATCTATCACTCTTATAGAAAATGAATGTAATCTTTGTGATGTCCTGCACTGTTTCCTGAAAAGTTTCAATGAGTGACCTCTTGTTGTATTTGAGGGTGCCAATGTAAACAGTTTCACCCAATCGATACCGTCAATACCATGTAGGGCCCTGTATACTTGGATCATATCATTCTTATCACGACGATATTCCAAAGTTGGTAATTATACGGACTGTACGGAGTCTGTCCTCAAATGACATAATATTTTTGACACAACACAACTCTAATCTCGTTGAGATTAGACTACCGAAGAAAGTTTCTGCTCTATACCTCCAGGATAATTTCTAAGTGAAATATTATATTTTTCATGTGGAACAACAAAATTTCTCAATAATTTTAAAGTACAGTAGTCCATTTAGGTGATATTTGAGCAAAACCGGAGGTGATAACAATATACGGACAGAATGAAAAAAAAACAGAAAAAATATTAAATTAATAAATTTCATCATCAAAATTTATTGCTATTTTAACCAATTAAAAATAAAAATAGATAATTAAAGATTTTTACTTCAATGGTTGAGGTTACAACCTGAAATAAGTAAAATGTTATTCATTTTGAAGTTCAACAAGAGTTGTCGTTCTTGGAATTGTGATTTGGAGCGGTTAATTTAAAACTAAAATAACAAAAAAATGATACTAGGCTACACGTGAAAAAAATTGATATTTTGTAGAGGAGATCCTATATTTTTCATTATGCTATATATATATGGTTTATTACAAATCGCCTGTTCACAGGAGATAATGTGTTCTGATATCTAACCTTTTTACATACTTTGTTAGTAAAAACAATGTGACCAATCTGATTTTAATTTGGGTATAATAGCAAAAATAGCATGAATAAACACTTGTCTTTGAATATATATTTATTTTTACTCAAAACACGTCATATAACAAAATATTGAGAGAATTGATGACATAAGGTAAATCACTTTCTCTTGATTTTGCATGATCCTTACGTGGAGCCATACTTAAATATGTATATTATTACACTGAAGGTGTTCGGTGATTATTGAAAAGTGTCTATAGGTGTTCTGTGGTAATATTTAGGCGTTCGGCGGTGTTCGGTGGTAAAAAGACACATCCATATTATGATATGTATATATGGTTTAGTTACTTTGTATTTATATACTGTAAATATTACTTTTATTACTTATTGTAGAATTGTTTACCCTAATCACATATTTCATTGTAATCTCTGTAATGAGAAAATAAAGAAATGAATGAATGAATATTAAACATTAAAAAAAAAATCTTTCTTTCCAATTTTCGATTATAATAAATTATAGTGTAGGTAAAATTACAGGAAATAGGACTATAATTCTTAAAACAACAATGTCAGTATACATGTTTTCATATTGTTTCATAAAATTTTGTCATCTTCCAATCAATGTAATCAATCCATAATCATTGTATTAAATTCTTTGTTTTCTGCCCGAAAGGGCTCCTTAATTGGAAATAAAAATATTTGTATTGTATTGTATCACAAGACACTTGGGCACAGTGACACTAAAGTTGGGCAGGATGGGAACAAACCATGTATATATACATTTTTTGTATATTCACGAGGTTAGTGTACCTTGTCGTGCACCAATCAGAAATGGCTATCAAAAAGTGACAGGTGATGTCAAAAGGAAATTTCATACTGTTTTTTTTCAGAAAGTTTAAGACTATTTATTTAAATATACCTCGTGTTTTCCGAATTATTCGGGCAAAACTCGTGCAGTGAGATTCAAACAGGTAAAATAACATATGAAACCCTCAAGATGTCAATTTCCGCCATTTTTGCTAATGCCCATTTTTAAAAAAAACATTTCGTGCCGTTTTTAGAGCCTTTGGTCACCAGGGTCACGGTCGGCTGCTTTGCTTACAAACTTGGGTTAAAGGTTATATGACTGAACTTGGACTCGTGGGTTTAATCAATTGAAAAAAATGTCTCACAAAACATGTGATTTCTTATTTATCTAACCTGTAAAATGTAAAACGTCTGACAATGAGTGAAACAAAATAACAATTTGTAGCCTTTCAAATCACTTGGTCATGTGACTTTAACATATGGATAAATGAAAGAATGTATATTGTGTTTAATATAGTTATACTGTATTGACCCACATTGTTGTTATTTGCTGTTTGAAATAGTGAACTAAAATGAACTAAAATGAACAGCTGAAAAAACTTTATGTGAAAAACATTTTTTTCTGCTGAGATAAAATAGACAATTTTGGTGTAATGCCAGTTTTTTTTTTATATTATATGACACTGAAAAAAGATGTTTTTGGCTGTGATTGTTATTACAAATAGCTATCTTAATAATAGTTGAAAAAATTGAATTGGTATCATCTTTCATTTATTCACAACCGTATGCAAATATGGAGTCTCGACTTTACAATACACTCTACAAAACATGGTGGAAATACCCTCCAAGTTTCAGATGGATTTTTAATCACTTGCTAAGGATGCAAAAATAATGTAATCGGTACCAAATGAGACTACAGGTATGTTTATTCTTGATTATGTTATTTATATAATAGTTGCAGTTATTTTATAAATGTTCTGAGACAAAACAGTCTTAGTGTCTCGACTTTACAATACACGAGGATATATACGTCTGTCGAAACAATTACAAAATCAAACCGAATACTTTTTAATGGCGAAGGTTCCAACGGCTCAGACCCTCAGCGCTTCTCAGTAGGTCCCCGTGTGTGAGATAGGGGAGCTCTCTCGATTAAGGTGGGAGTTGTCAGGTTATAATACGGTAAACCTGACCGTGGACCATAGTGTCATCATAATTATTAGTGGGAAACGTGTTTTGCGAGTGGCTCGCTTGTTGATTTCTCAAAAGGGTAGGTGCATTGTGGCCCTTACAAAAGACTAAATTTGTCGTCCCTATTGAACTCTCCATACTTGTTTATTGGCAGTCGATGACCCATAGAACCCAACCTTTCTCTCAATTCTATATTCCGGAGTGCCTGAAGAAAACCACCGACCTGTCGCAAGTCACTGACAAACTTTATCACATAATGTTGTATCGCCTGAGCGGGATTCAAACTAACAACGTTAGTGGTGATATGTACTGATTGCATATGTAGTTGTAAATCCAACTGCCAGACGATCACAACCACGACGACCCCTAAATGAAAATGGATATTGTCTCGTTTACGTATTTTCCCCTCTCTCACCTACAGGACTTTTATTTGACTCGAGTCCAATAAGTAACACTGCAGATGTCTTATTAGAAGCAGGAACTGCTTGCCTTCGGGAGCACTTGGATTCACCTTTGTTTTGTTGTTGTTTTTTTTTCTGTTTTTTTGGCGTGGTCCGTGTTGGTCTTACTTTTAGTTTTCCTGTTTTTTGGCGTGGTCCGTGTTGGTCTTACTTTTAGTTTTCCTGTTTTTTGGCGTGGTCCATGGTGGTCTTACTTTTAGTTTTCTGATTTTTGGCGTGTTCCGTGTTGGTCTTACTTTTAGTTTTCTGTTTTTTTGGCGTGGTCCGTGTTGGTTTTACTTTTAGCTTTCTGTTTTTTTGCGTGGTCCGTGTTGGTCTTACTTTTAGCTTCTTGTTTTTTTGGCGTGTTCCGTGTTGGTCTTACTTTTAGTTTTCTGTTTTTTGGCGTGGCCCATGTTGGTCTTACTTTTAGTTCTCTGTTTTTGGCGTGGTCCGTGTTGGTCTTACTTATAGTTTCCTGTTTTTTGGCGTGGTCCGTGTTGGTCTTACTTTTAGAATTCTGTTTTTTTGGCGTGGTCCGTGTTGGTCTTACTTTTAGCTTCTTGTTTTTTTGGCGTGTTCCGTGTTGGTCTTACTTTTAGTTTTTATGTTTTTTGGCGTGGCCCATGTTGGTCTTACTTTTAGTTCTCTGTTTTTGGCGTGGTCCGTGTTGGTCTTACTTATAGTTTCCTGTTTTTTGGCGTGGTCCGTGTTGGTCTTACTTTTAGAATTCTGTTTTTTTGGCGTGGTCCGTGTTGGTCTTACTTTTAGTTTTCTGTTTTTTGGCGTGGTCCGTGGTGGTCTTACTTTTAGTTTTCTGTTTTTTGGCGTGGTCCGTGTTGGTCTTACTTTTAGTTTCCTGTTTGTTGGCGTGGTCCGTGTTGGTCTTACTTTTAGTTTTCTGTTTTTTGGTGTGGTCCGTGTTGGTCTTACTTTTAGTTTTCTTGTTTTTGGCGTGGTCCGTGGTGGTCTTACTTTTAGTTTTCTGCTTTATATTATTTTTTTCACATTTTGTTTTGTTCTTTTGCCTTCGTTCTGTATCTTGTGTCAAATGTTACCCGTGTCCCTAGGTTGTCCATTCTAGATTGACACTTCGGTGCTGTCTAACGTTTATTTGTTAACTTAAATTGAACATGTATGTTGTTTAAAGTCTTTAAGTTACTGACTACAATATCAATTTTTACAAAACATATAATTCCTTCTCTAATATTGAAGTATCACATTTTTCAAATACACAAATAATGTTGTTTGTTTAATAATGCTGTTATGGTAAGTAAAAAATCAATCATCTACTTGTTGTATATTATTTGTCTCCAGTTACAGTTTTCCAGCAAAGGAAATTTCGGTAAAAACACAATTTCATTGTTTGAAGTTTTTAGGGCAGAGTGTGTAGAACATTCAACGCTCCCTCTCCATATAGGTATCCGAGGAAGCATTCCTGCATTTTTTGCTATTTTATGATTGCAAAGGTTAACCTTTTTCACAAATCCATTTGCCCTTTGATGCAGAGCTAAAGCTGTAAAAGTGGAATCTATTATCTTAGAGTTTGTCATACGCGAGTACCATACAAGCCAATTATCTATAATAGGCCTTCCTACCACTAAATCTGGAATGTATTTCCATAGAAACAGTTTGTTTGAAATAAAATAATCTGCTGCCATATCATGCGACAAATTTCCGTGTTTTGCCATTTCCACAAACTCATCCTCTGAATGTACATTCTTGTTCACTAGTGCCGAAACATTTACATCTATTCTTCTCCCAGTTATAAAAACTGGTCCTTGATCAAACCCTTTAGATCTTAAAACATGCTCCAGTGTGCGTATGAAGTCAGGGGAAAGTAATAAGTCGGCATTAGCGTATCCGTAAAAATGGGAATCGAATTGATTTTGAGCAACTTCGAACATTGAACGTAATACAGGTGTACCACATGCATATTTTGGCACTGGCAACACAGTCCAGTTAAATAACTCTCCTATGTCTTTAGTTTCCTCGTCACCATAAAATAAGAGTGTTTCAACATTTTTTAACCGTTTCCAATTTTTCAGTGTATTTTCATAGACTATCCGTTGTTGCATCTCTATGTTGAATGTTGTAAATAGAGTTAAGATTGGTTTTGGCAGATCAGTTTTCCATAGTTTTGTGTTGACATACCTTGCCTCTGTTTTAATTGTTGTATTGACGTAGACACATTCGCCATCAGCTAACTGTCTATAGTAACTCACATTGCATTCGTCATCTACGTAAGACCAAACGCAAATTTTGAAAACCAGAACCCCGATTAAAAGCATCAAGAAAGCTCTGTATTTTTGGTTTCGTAAACGTAGACGTTTTAGCATGACGTTGGTGTCCATCCATTGTAACAGTATCTTATGCAGAACACAAATCTACTTCCATCTGAAAACAAATAAGTTTTCAAAATTTTATATAAAATACAGTCAACTCCCTGTTAGAATTTGGCAATTCCGGTAATATTCATTAACAAAACAACGCAGAAAATATAAACAATCTTAATATCAACCTATTATTCGTAGACTGGATAAAGATGGTTTGGTTTATGGTATTTAACGCCGCTTTCAACAATATTTCAGTTATATCGTGGCGGTCAGTTTTATTGATGGAAGAAACTGGAGTATCAGGAGAAAACCACCGACCTGACGCAAGTCACTGACAGACTTTATCACATAATGTTGTATCGAGTACATCTCGCCATTAACGGGGATATAATTCACAACTTTAGTGGTGATAGGCACTGGTTGCACAGGTATACGTAGTTGTAAGTCAAACTACCATACGATCACAACCACGACGGCCCCCTAACCGAAGAAAGACTTAGGCATGCATTAAATAATTGGTTAAGCCAATGGTTCACTCTGAAATTACTATACTGGATGAAACTGGTTTAGTTAGATCTGCAATACAGAAGCATGTTGTAGAATTTAATATTTACGGGTTTAGCGTAATAAAATAAAAACTGCGAGCAAAATATAGGAAACTTTATATATGAAAAACTGATATCCTATGAGAGACAGCCAACGTAGCAAACTCACTGTTGTGATACGCCACAGCCTTTCATATTAGAATTGTTCTCACGTTAAAATAACGTTGATGATGACAATCCCGTAAACAACGACAGTCCTACAAAGATTTAATTACACTAAAGGTCGTAAGTCGTAAACGTAGACGTAAGTGGACCCTTAAGAGTTACGACCGTTTCACTACTAGTTAGGATTTACGACTTACGATAAAAAGTGATCGCAAAGTTAAGAGTGGTGGGAGGTACTCGTAAGTCGTAAATCGTAAACCTATTTTTGAAGAGAAGAATTGCTATCTGTATTTTTTTTAATATGAACATTGATCAAATGCAGCGAGCAATACATATTAAATGCACGCAACAATTTGTATATTTCAAGAGCCATAAAAAATCATTAAAAAATTAGGTGATCTTCATCACACCCTACAACCGGCTATCTGGGCAACAGATGCTATCGGGAACTCAGATCATATCTACGTCACACAGAATGACAGGTAGGAATTTCTTTGGCATTTTTCTTCCATTTTATCTACTTTTTGGATATTAAATTTATGTCTGATTTGTTGCATTACAAATGAGAAATTTGCATACCAAATATGACAGTACAGGTTTTAATATTTAGTAAGTTTTCAATCAATGAAGATAGAATTTGACATTTTCAACAGAATTCTTCAGAACATTAACGTTTTCTCTAAAATTTCAAAAGAAAGCACAAGTTTCTATCATATACATGAACAATATAGTGTTTCTTCTACCTTCCTGTACAACGGGAACTCGAAGTGTTATGTAGTAAGAATATTATACACAATTTCATTCCAATGGTCAAAATGTTTTGGCTATCGGGGACAGCAGATTATTTTGAAACTGATTATCATTGACAGCAGATGTTGGCATTCGGGAACAACAGCGACATGAATTCTTATTTCTGGTTTATTCTGTAATAAGTTGAGCCATTAGTGTTTAGAATAATTCAAATATTAGGGATTAGGTGTTTAACACCCCTTTCAAAAATATTTCAGTTACTACTTTTGTGGCGGAAATTGGAGTACATTCTGTAACATTTTTACACAGATCCATCGTATCTGTCGATAATAAATTCGGAAAAACTTACCTGCTTTGAAAGCGTGGGCAGTCGATTTCCACCGAAACCGAAATGCAGTTTACAGAAGAGCACACCAATAAGAGATTACATGCACACAGGTTTCTATACTGTGAGTCAACGGGGTTTGCAATTGACATTTCGCATGCACAATAGCGATCCCACACCACAACGTGTGAACAATAGAAATATTATTTTGTGGTTTAAATGCATATTAACTGCAGTAGATGTAAACTGTATGATTATATTTAATAAAGGCCTTTAACTAGACGGGGAAGAAAACGTACGCTTGAGTCAAATAGAGTTGTAATAAGAGATCGTGATCGTGATGTACAAGTTTGAAAGAATTCCATTGTATATTTTAAATGAGGTTGAGACAAGTCACGATTTTTTAAGATCAGCAATTCCACACCCTACAACCAAATACCAAATATGATAGTATAGGTTTTAATATTTAGTAAGTTTTCAATCAATGAAGATAGAATTTGACATTTTCAACAGAGAATTTTTCAGAACATTAACGTTTTCTCTAAAATTTCAAAGGAAAGCACAAGTTTCTATCATATACATGAAACATATAGTGTTTCTTCTACCTTCCTCTACAACGGGAACTCGAAGTGTTATGTAGTAAGAATATTATACACAATTTCATTCCAATGGTCAAAATGTTTTGGCTATCGGGGACACCAGATTATTTTGAAACTGACTATCACTGACAGCAGATGTTGGCATTCGGGAACAACAGTGACATGAATTCTTATTTCTGGTTTATCCTGTAATAAGTTGAGCCATTATTGTTTAGAATAATTCAAATATTGAAATTCATGGCTAATGGTTGCCTTTAAATTTCAAAACATTGAGATTGTTCCGAAGTAAAAATATATTTTCGAAACTGTGAAACCCATTAAAAAATAGTTTGTTGTCCAATACCATAGTATTAGCTTTTGCTTGTATTGATTTCCATTGTCATTTGACTTTGGAAATGTCTTTGACGTGGATAAACTGAGAAATAACTTGAAAAATTACTTCTTTTAAAAAGATTTGATTGAATTAGGATATTTAGAAGTTTTGTAATATTTCATTTTTGATCAATTTCATCAGATCAGTGGAGTTAAATGGTAATCGGAAACATGAAAAATTTCACGAGACTTTTTAGTGTCAAATCGGGAAACAAATGATTTTTCTACAAGTGTCAAGAGCAGCCAGGGAGGAGCGGTATGAAAAATGCAAAATAATGAGAGAAACAAAGTTAATTAACAATGAAATTTCTTTTAATTTTTTTCATGTTCCCGATTGCCATTTAACTCCACTGATCTGATATACGTGATAGGCCGATCTGTTGTCCCCGATAGCCAAAACATGTTAACCATTGGAATGAAATTGCGTATAATATTCTTACTACATAACACTTCGAGTTCCCGTTGTACAGGAAGGTAGAAGAAACACTATATTGTTCATGTATATGATAGAAACTTGTGCTTTCTTTTGAAATTTTAGAGAAAACGTTAATGTTCTGAAGAATTCTCTGTTGAAAATGTCAAATTCTATCTTCATTGATTGAAAACTTACTAAATATTAAAACCTATACTGTCATATTTGGTATGCAAAATTTTCATTTGTATTGCAACAAATCAGACATAAATTTAAAATCCAAAAAGTAGATAAAATGGAAGAAAAACGTCAAAGAAATTCCTACCTGTCATTCCGTGTGACGTAGATATGATCTGAGTTCCCGATAGCATCTGCTGTCCAGATAGCCGGTTGTAGGGTGTGATATTTGTATACAAAAGACGCAAAAGTTGTAGTAACTGAGGAGAAAAAAAAGTATGAATAATGATTCTGCACTAGTGAGTCTAGTGTGGTTATTCCATATAGTAAACACTCTTTAATTTATGTCTGTAATTTATTTCCCATGACAATTTAGTTTTGAATGGTGACTGAAGTAAAATTATTGATCTAATTCAGAATTCTTCAGTTCTTGATTTTTAGCTATTGTTATTGATTCCGCCACAAACTTTCTTTCCGAAATACAGAATACACGGGCTAGAGTATAATTTCTCCATGACCTAAATCATGGCCTAGGGTATAATTTTCAATGGAATAAAGCACACTAGTGTATTTATTCTATGTGATTAGAAATCAACATAATATGGACATGATGGATGATCTACTCTAGGTCCACAAATCGGGTACCTATGGTTTGAAAATGTAGAGGTATTCGTAGATATAATTATTGTAAACATTTTTTCTCAAACTTCAAATTAAGACGCACCAAAGCATATGAACATTACCTTAGATGTTGAAATGTCCACAAGTACTGATAACGTAAATATAACCACCGATGCCACTGTGTGATGTTTTGTTACATACACCGACTCAATGATTGCTCACTTTGGTGTTCATCTTAAATCATCAAACAGAGTAACTGGAAAAGTTTTGTTTGAATTGCACGAAATAGAAAAAAAATAAAAAAAATATTGACAGTGTATTCTATGGTAACTCGACATCATGTGAATTAACAGGATATAGAATTTCTGAGAATAAAAAGAAAAACATTTTGATATAGAGCCTATGTAAATACGATACCACGACCAAGAGATACTAATTTGAACTCGGGTTTTTTGATTGGTTCTTTATTAGAACATGAACATGAGTCATCTTAAATGTTCATTTGAATATTCTATATTTAGGAAAATCTTATCACGAAATCGAAAATGACGAATGCTCACATTACTTAAACAAACAAATAGATATGCATACACAGTACGGATTATTAAAAAAAACCGCCCAAAACATATGTCGCTGGAAATCAAGGTGCTAGACAGGTCACAAAAATATGGCGAGGCTATTAAGCCAATGGGATCCCAACGTCATTTTAATAATATAATTTGCATGTATAAGCAAACAATTAAAAAGCTTGTACAGATTTAATTACACTCAATAAGACCACATACTATTACAAATATGGACAATAACATACACATGGACAATACAAAAGCTGGTTCACAGTATGATCATCGTTAACTGACTACTGGCAGAGTGGCTAAGTAGGTATCATCTATTGGACAAAGACCATTACTCACGGGGGGAAAATCATAACTGACATTTCTGACAGATTTAATATTAATTAGTCATAAACATCTTAAGAAATTATTTATCTAGACCGGAGACCACAATAGATATGTCATCACTTAAAAAAAATAAACATTGAATATAAAATAGTAATGTTATTTATAAAATGCAAGTTACATTTTGAAATGGGTTTTTTTTATAAAAAAAACCCCCAACATTATAAAATATACATTTTTTTGTACTTGCTGGGTTCTGTTGAACCCACAGAGCTGATCACCGTGTCCCGAAGTGGCGGATAGTGGATGCCCTCTCGATTGGGGGAGGGGGGCAGGGCACGAAATTAACGCTGGTCCGCTAGCCCGAGGCTAGTAAGATCAGCGTCGGGCTTGAATCATAATTAGTCATTCTTATTACTGTGTTTGTTTACGCTGTACACAATTTACCTGTGGGGAATTCCCTCGATAGCAATTAGATATACGAATTGATCAAATTACTCGATAATCCGGGTAACTCAGTGAGCGTTCTTAACAACATAATCTAAGGTTCAAGAAATGTGGCGACACATTACCGGCGTAGAGCAACCAGCGAAAAAAAATTAAATTAGATAATAATGAAAAATTGGAAAGAAAAAGGACGTATGATCAGGTCAAAAGAAAACGAAAATTTCAAACAAACATATTTATTATGTTTCATACATATGACATTCGAAGTTATGACCCAACCCAATGAAATCCTCAAGGGTGATAAGGCACTTAAAAACGGAAAATCAGCTGCTGGAGACTTAATATCAAATGAAATGATCAAGCATGGCTTTCCAGTTTTGATTGAACCAATTTTAAAACTTTTTAATCTTATCTTTGAACATCTTCGCTAGCCAAGGGTTACGATTCGGGTCCCCCTTCTCTCCACCCTTGGCAGATCTAGAATACATTTTGAGGATTCGTGCTTTAATATTTCATTGGTTACGGCTACCAGTACACGTATCCAATCAGAAGACGTTTTACACGGAGCACATGTTATCGACGAAATGTAAACAAAGATGGCACCGGAATGCTCTCATATGACAACGATTTGCCACTTCCCGTTTTGGTTCCAATGAAAACATCTTTCCCGTCTACCAAAGCTTTGAAACTTTCAAGTGCTTCCAAATTAAATTGATCACAAATAAGTTTTTCTTCACTGGGCGCTGCCATTTTCAACTCTCCAACATACGTATAACAAAACGATTCTGATTGGCTGGCGATTACGACTATCTAAGGGGCACAACTTCGATAAACCAACCAGGTGGCATTGCGCGCGAATTTCAAAATGTATTCTAGATCCGCCAAGGATGGAGAGAAGGGGTACCCGAATCGTAACCCTTGGCTAGCGAAGATGATCTTTGAAAAAGGAGAATTCCCCAAATTATAGAATGAAAGTTATATCACCCTCCTACATAAAAAGGGGAAACAATCTGACCCTGCAAACTACGGGGCCGTAGCTATAATCCGACAGTCCGATAGTCCGACAAATGCTTTAAACTGATGAAAGTTTTGAAAAATAATTTGGCCAAAAATGATATATTAGTAATTTCAGGATATGGGCCATTCATTTTTATACGCCAGTCAAAATACGGACTTATTATGGCATACCACTGTTCGTCCGTCCGTCCACGCCTCGTACGATAACATCTCTCACTTGTTCCCCCTTTTACTGATAGGTCACGTCGTGACATACATTGTATTGATAAAAGGGGGAGCAAGTGAGAGGTGTGATTTTAGTCAATTTGGAAAACGCCAGTTTTCATATGGTACATGTATATACAATTAATTGGTTTAATAAAGTGCAGAATATTAATTACTGTTCTCACGCTGGGCAACCGACCTTCAATTATCATAAAAGAGGGGGGGGGGCGTATCATGGCACAGTTGTTTATTTTGTCATATTCCGATGCTCTTTCTTTCCGTGATATAAGGGGTCACTTAGGGAAAATTCCTTCAATCGTAACTTTTTATATATGCATTTGTCGTAGAAGGCGACTATAGCAGGGTCACCCGTCGGAATCCCGGGGAATGAAAATAGAGCCAACTTGTCGTCGGAAGAGACAGAAAAACAAGTTCCCGTGTTAAGCCGTTGCTCATGTTGACCCATCCCAGAGTCCCCTCTTTCTGATTTTTTGCTTACAAACTTTTCTCATCCTGAATATGATTGAAATATTGCTTGCTGGACCTTAAGCAATCAATCAATCAATCAATCAATTCGCACACTTTATTGCATCCAGCTCTATTGGTGTGTCGACATAGCTTTTTAACATAAATATTCCATGATAAAGGGCGGGGGGCACTGGTACGCTCTCCTTTTGACTTTTCCTTTTTTATTGTATTTCTTTTTTTTGTGTATTCATTTATTTCATCTTTCTTTTTAATAGTGACTTTTCTTGGCTGGACTCGGCTACACGCTACTTAAATAAAGCCTGAAGTAGTCGCTATTAAAAAATATACGGGATACTTACACTACCGGTTCATCACGATTGGATCCAGGTCTTTATGGAGTCCGCGTTGTTCATATATGTGTTTTTTTTTAGCTCTTGTGTGGCCCTGCCAATTGTTTGTCCGTCTATGATATCGTGTTTCCGATGTTCTGGACCTTTCTTTGGTGAGTAAACGGTTCGGTTTCTGGTTCCATATTACACATGTTATAGTGTTAACTTTCAAAGAAATATAACATTTGTCGGACTATCGGACTGTCGGACCGTCGGACTATCGGACTATCGGATTATAGGTCGGACCCCGCAAACTACAGAGGGATCTCACTAACCTCCAATCTTGGAAAGTTATTTAATAAAGTTTTTATATGCAAGAATTTTGAAATTTCTCAACTTAAATAAAAAAATATTCATGAAAACCAAATAGGCTTTAAAGAAGAAGCCAGGACTACTGATCACATCTTTACTCTAAAATCCATTATTGAAAACTATAAATCTCAAAAAAAAGAAAGTTTTTGCAGCATTCATTGATCTAAGAAAAGCATTTGACACACGTCTGGCATAAAGGGCTTTTTTATGTGTTATTGAAACATAATTTCCTACATAAAATGTTCATAATGATATATTCTATGTATCAGGACACCCTTTGTAAAATCAAGTTCAAATCTGGTATTAGTAGAGACTTTGTTTCTATATGTGGAGTAAAACAAGGGGATATTTTGACCCCATATTATTTAAACTATATATTAACAACATAGTAGATGACCTTGAAAAGGCAAAAACTGACCCAGTTATAGTTGGTGATGTACAGGTCAACTCTCTTCTCTATGCAGATAACATCATACTGTTGTCAAGTACACAGGAAGGACTACAAAAGTCTTTAAATGTATTAAGTAATTTTTTCTCTTCTTGGAAACTGGATGTAAACCAAGAGAAATCAAAGGCCATTGTATTTAATTCAAATGGTAAAACATACATGAATAGTTTTAACTTAACAGGAACACACCTGGAAACAGTGAAATCATACTTTTATCTAGGAGTGACAATCAAATATACAGGTAATATTATCATTTCCAGTAAATTACTAATGGAAAAAGAGTAGAAAAGCTTGGTTTAAAATAAAAAAGCCTGTTGGTTTAAATAACCCCTGTAATCTTCTTGAAAAACTTTTTGATACTTTAGTAGTCCCCATAATTTTGTATGGTTGCGAAATTTGAGGGGTTGACCACTGTTTTAAAGGGGGTCCGACCTATAATCCGACAATCCGATAGTCCGACAGTCCAATAGTTCGACAGTCCGACGGTCCGATAGTCCGACAAATGCTTTATTTCTTTGAAAATTAACACTATTACATGTGTAATATGGGGCCAGAAACCGAACCGTTTACTCACCAAAGAAAGGTCCAGAACATCGGAAACACGATATCATAGACGGACAAACAATTGGCAGGGCCACACAAGAACTCAAAAAACGCATATGAACAACACGGACTCCATAAAAACCTGAATCCAGTCGTGATCAACCGGTAGTGTAAGTATACCGTATATTTTTTAGTAGCGACTACTTCAGGCTTTATTTAAGTAGCGCGTAGCCGAGTCCAGCCAAGAAAAGTCACTATTGAAAAGAAAGATGGAATAAATGAATACAAAAAAATAAGAAATACAAAATAAAAAAGGAAAAAACAAAAAGAAGAGCGTACCAGTGTTCCCCGCCCTTTATCATGGAATATTTATGTTAAAAAGCAATGTCGACACATCAATAGAGCTGGATACAATAAAGTGTGCGAATTGATTGATTGATTGATTGATTGATTGATTGCTTAAGGTCCAGCAAGCAATATTTCAGTCATATTCAGGATGAGAAAAGTTTGTAAACAAATAATCAGAAAGAGGGGGCTCTGGGATGGGTCAACATGGGCAACGGCTTAACACGGGAACTTGTTTTTTCTGTCTCTTCTGACGACAAGTTGGTCCTATTTATATTCTCCGGGATTCCGACGAGTGACCCTGCTATAGTCGCCTTCTACGACAAGCGCATATATATAAAAAATTACGATTGACGGAATTTTCCCTAAGTGACCCCTTATATCACGGAAAGAAAGAGCATCGGATTATGACAAAATAAACAACTGTGCCATGATACCCCCCCCCCCTTTTTATGACAATTGAAGGTCAATTGCTCAGCGTGAGAACAGTAATTAATATGCTGGCATTTTTTAAACCAATTAATTGTATATACCATATGAAAACTTGCGTTTTCCAAACTGACTACAATCACACCTCTCACTTGCTCCCCCTTTTATCAATACAATGTATGTCACGACGTGACCTATCAGTAAAAGAGGGAACAAGTGAGAGATGTTATCGCACGAGGCGTGGACGGACGGACGAACAGCGGTATGCCATAATAAGCCCGTATTTTGACGGGCGTATAAAAATGAATGGCCCATATCCTGAAATTACGAATATATCATTTTTGGCCAAATTATTTTTCAAAACTTTCATCAGTTTAAAGCATTTGTCGGACTATCGGACTGTCGGACCGTCGGACTATCGGACTGTCGGATTATAGCTACGGCCCCGTTTTAAAGATAGTGAACCATTTGAACACCTACACATCAAGTTTATTAAAGAAATATTAGGTGTCCATTGCAAGGAAACTAATGCTGCCTGTCTAGCAGAATTAAACAGATACCCTTTAAGAGGTAGGATGCAATTAGCAACAATTAAATTGTTAGAACATATCTTAAATGCAAATAACTCACTTGTTAACAAAGTATATAGTAGTACTGCAAAAAACAGTAAATGGTTAAATACTGTAAAGGATTGGGTAAATAAATTAGGATTTGGACACCTGAATTTCCATACTAATAGTATTACATTTTACTTGACAAATATAAAGTAACGAATCCATGACCATGCAGTTCAAAACCTTGATTGCTCAATTAGAGAATGTTCGAAACTAGAATTTTTTCAAAATGTGTTTAAAATTAATGAAAGACCTGCATACACTGATATATGTAAATTTAAAGAGGATAGGTCTACTCTATGCAAATTTAGAATTAGTGCCCACTCTCTTGAAATTGAGAAGGGCAGGTACTATAATATTCCACGTGAAAATCGTGTTTGCTTATCATGCAAAGCTGGTAAAGTAGAAGATGAATTACATCTTTTCCTTGACAGGCATCTTATGCACACTTAAGGCAAGACTTTTTTGAAAAAATAAAAAGTATCTTAGGTGAAGAAAATCAAAAAGGTTTCAATAAACGTCAAATGATAGCCCTACTGAACAGCAATTCACCAAAACTTCTCAATAGCATTGTCAATTTTATGAATAAATGCATGTGCAAGAGAAATTCACCCTAGTCAACGTTTATATAACAAATAAAATGAGTACATTTTCACTCTCTATATATATTTATATATGTACGTATGCAAGCTGATGCCACTGTCGCTCCCACATGTATTGATATTATTTCTCCTTGGGAAACACCATTTCATTATGTATAACGTACCAGATTCTGATTACCCCTTTGGTATCTTCAAACTCTTCTTATCCCATAATTATAGAAGTCATGTCATATAAGGGCCAAAAAGATTACAAATCATGTAAAGTGCAAAGCCACACGACAACGCCGCTGCTGATTTATTATAAACATGACACATCTCGAATACACAATCGCAATAACAATATACACATTTATCCATTATCAGAATGGGAATAGTCTGTTCAGGTCCTATCAATCAATAAATAAAGACAAAAGTATGCCAAAAATAGGAAAATAATTAATAAAAAATAAAATGTTTGCGTTTGACCATTTCGGCGCTGTCGTGCTGAATGAAATATATCCCAATAAAAAACCCGCTAATTACTCATTTGAGCGGGAAAAAACCCGCTACCATTGTGCCACCTTCCATAATGAAATACACCCAAGAGAAAATAATTTAATTCTAATTCCCTCCGGTCAAACGAATAAAATCATATATATATTTTACATGTATATCTTTCTTTATGTGTCATAATCATCTATTGTAAATGTGTTAGTACCTTAAACGTATATCATTATTATGATAAGAAAGTTTAAACAGTAATGGTCAACAATTCCTCCTATATCAACAAAACGATTAATCATCTCTTATATGGGACCGACCATTTAACTTGAAGGGGGGGGGGGGGGGTTATGGTTTTTTGTTTCGTTCAGAATTTTTTTTTTCCGACAATACAAGAGATAGAATTTTTTTTTTTTGTCGCGCAAAGCGCGAAATTTTTTTCCAGAATTTAACATTATATTATAGGACGACTCTGAATCAGATTTTTTTTCCCTCCACCAAAATCAGAATATTTTTTTCAGCACCATTGGGTATCAGAATATTTTTTTAGAAAAAAACCATAACCCCCAATCAATCAATCAATTAATCAATCAATCAATCAATCAAAGTTTTATTTAAAGTCGGTACATTTTATAACAGTACAACATAAGCTCTCAAGTTAAATGGTCGTTCCCTAATAAACTCACTGAACACAAAAAAGACAATTGACATATGACGTTGGAAATCCGGGTCAAAATTTAGGACAGGTACAAACATATGGTGAAGTTAAAACGGTTAATAGGATCCCCCCACCATGTTACATCTTATATATTATGATTACATAATTCTACCCACAACAAATACAGAATACAATAAACATGCATGTACGTATGTGTTTCTAGCATGATATGGTAATCTAGCAAATACTCGCAGTCTAGATACCATGCTTGGTGTTGTAACAAATTTACCGGGGAAATACCTGAATGAAAATAGCCATAAAACTTGACATGATAATATGTGTAACATTTACCTCAGCCTTCTGCCTTTTGTGTAAATCCATCAACACAAAGATCAATATTCTAACAATACGTATGTGTAATATTGTCTCATTACCAGTACGTCTGCTGAGGATATCCACATATGTCCGCAAAATCGATCGTTGAATAACTTATTGAAAATGATCTAGAGACATTTCTCCATTACTATGTTTTAATCTACATGTACAAAGTACAAATGTAAATAAAATGTCACATGAAGTCGTCGACATTTAAAAGGGTGACAACATCAATTATCATGCTTACATGTAAATACCATTTTTACATTAAAGAGGGAACGACTATTTAACTACAAAAAACAAAAAAGGGGGACGGGGGACGCCAGTTTTTTCTTTCATTCTACACCAAATGTTTATTATTTTTTCTTACATGAAAATTTGGTAATTATTTTTTCAAATGATGCCAAATTTGTTCATCGAAAACTGCAGGGTAAGATTATTAATTTCTTAGTTCTTTCAGGTCAATTTAAGTTTTTTTCTATTAAATTTGACAACAGAAAATATTAAAAAAAAAAAAAAGTCAAAATAAATAAAACATAGCCTCCCCTTCTCTGCAAGTTAAATGGTGGCTCCCTAATAAAATTATAATACAGGATCTTCTATTCTGTATAATCCTTCCTGAATGACTATTAAGTACCTATAAATCTATATACACACAATCTATGAATAAGTTAAAAAGAAAAAGTTATCTACACACAATAAATACACAAAATGTTTAAAAGTACTCTTGCACAAAGCTATTCTCGGATTATCAAAATGATAGAAAGTCTTTGTGTTTAAAGATAGAACGTATCATAATTAAACGATAACAGGATTGAATTGAATCTCGTTTGGTTTAAGACAGGCATTTTTCATCTGTATAGAATCTATAATCTCTTATAGGAAGTAGGATTGTGGATATATGTTTAACCCAAATATATTATAGTAATTAGCTATCTTAACTAATAACTACCTTGTACTGCTAGTAGTCTGGTTTCTTTAATTCTCTATCTGCTCTTTTTGCGTCTGTTATGTTCTGTGTTATATCTCGTTGTGGTGAGCGTTGTCAGTTTGTGATGCATCATGGGTGCCTTTCGGAACTCCTCGGCCCCCATCCCCCACGACCCACTACACTCCCCCCCCGTTCTACCCCAAAGGTCCCCGGTCAGCCACTGAAACACACCCCAAAAACAAAGGGCCACCCTGGATTTAATAACAATTCCAAAAATCACCCCAGGGCTCACAAGAGGCGGTCAAAGCCTCCACAAGCCCCAAACTTTCGACATCCATGGGACCGCGTCCCCAGGAATCACAAGACCAGCAAACTGTGTATGCCACACACCAGACCCCGGGACGCCCTCCACACCCACAACACACCAACCATCCATTCCGATATCCCCTTCTCTACATTACCCATACCATCCCTTCCCCCCATTATTATAAAATACAACTATATTTTTTGTGACAAGTAAATCATTTTAGAGAACAATTATACTTTTTATGACAAGTCGATCCCCTCAGAGACCCATTTTCCAAGGAAACACTTTCCCCCAGACCCCATGCCAGGAACGAAGAGCGGAGACCCCCATCCAAATGACAAACTGTCGACTGGAGGAATAAGGGGGAAGGACAAAAAGGAAATAGGTCACCGAAAAGTCAAACAACAAAAAGGTCTCTCCTTCTCAGTCTTCATGACCAAATGAAGACCAAGAGAAGATTGTGGATCAAGAAAATTTGGACATCATCCATATATCTACCTCCCAGTCCTCATGACCAAATGAAGACGGGGAGCGTAGACCCTTGTCCCCAAAGGCAATGGCGGCCACCTTTCTTCAAAAGGATGCCCAAGAACCGCCGAAGAACAAACACATCACTGCCATGGCTGGACCAACCCAGAGATCCACCCAAAGACCCGACCTGAATTCCCCATGGAAACATTTCCACAAACTACCCTCTGCCGAAGACCCCTCCCCAACAGACACGTCACTGTATTTTGAAAAGAGAGCGAGGACACACAAAGGACATGCTGCCGAACAGTTGGACCATATCACCTAGTTTTAAGATGCAAAACCAATTTCACCAATGAACCCACCAGAGGTGAAACATTGGCTCGAACCAATCCCAACACTGGACCAACCAAAGGTGAAACATTTATCAGAACAAATCTCACCAAATGGCACTAACCATGATATGCCAACAATGGAAAAACACAACGCAGCAGTCATGCTCTCACACCTCCAACACCTGAATACAACCATCAACCCCCAGGAGTCCCCAACAATATATATCTATGTTCCCCCACACACCACCTGTCACCTTTGAACACCTGAATCCAACCTTAAACCCCCAGGAGTCCCCAACAATATATATCCATGTTCCCCCACACACCACCTGTCACCATTAAACACCTGAATCCAACCTTAAACCACAAATATGTAGCCATGATCCCCCATGCACTATCTGTCTTCCCCGAATAGTTGAATACAACTCTCTGTCATCTGTAACTCTCCCATTTGGGCCAATCTCACTACTTCCTCCGGTACAAAGCCTGCCCATTGGCAATACCTGCCCGGAGGATATCTAAAGGAGACTGACCCCTCACCTGAGCGACCTCCTCCGCCACCCTGAACAAATGAGCCGGGTGGTTGATGAAACCGGCCACATCAGGGAGACGAGGAGAGTCAGACTCCAAGAGGAGCCTATTCCCTGGAACGGCTCTGAGCCCCCTCCTCTGTCGGTCGCCAAACCCTTTCACCATACTTGAGAACCCAAAGTAGGTTCCAGGGTAGGCGTTCGACCAGAGTTTGACTGTGGCCTCATCCCCATTGAAACAATGGAGGTGGATACTTTGCAGGGTATTGGGGACTTTGTCCAGCGTCAGGCCCAATACCTCCCGGTATAACGCATCCGTTGCCTGAGGGCTATCCCCGAGGCCCGGATGTGAAACACCAGAAGCATATACGGCCGAGCCAGCGCCAACACCCACTTCAAAGTATTTGACTGTATTCCGAAGGGCTTTGCTCCTTCACTACAATCAATTCCCACCTCCCCCAAGGCGGTTACAGCCGGGGAATCCAACAGCTTGGATAGGCGATCAAAATAATAATCACCAAAATCCAAAGCGTGCTTGGGATGAACTCCCACTGCAATAAACCATCCCTCGGGAAGATTTAGCCTCTCTGGGTTTTCCGGCCACGTCTTAGGGTCACAGTAGACCCCCCCCCCCACCACGTTGATCTCCTGCTTAGGGGCGGGCCTTGGACGCCTAGCCAGGAGTTCCTGGATCCCCATACGGGGGTCCATTCTCAGCCTCCGGAGAGACCTGACCAGATGCATATGTGAATCCATAGCATCCGGAATCAGGACCGGAGACTCTCTCCTGACCTGGCTATCCTCTTCCCTACACCCCTCAGCCACCGGCTGAGGGGCACCCCTACTCCAACCGACCAGATGAGGAGACGGCACTGGTTTCAGACTGAAAAGAGGCACCGGCCGAGGCACAGGAAACCCACCAGCCCTCATCGCCGAGACCCGTGATGGTCCTCTCTGCCCCCCAGCGGGTACCCTCCTCACCGAACCTCCACTGCCCATCCCCTCATGGGACCAGTCCATGGGTTCCTCCGGCTTTACAGCCGGAGGTTCCCCTGAACTTCCAGACCGACTACTGACCACCGGGAACCGGAGGCTACACAATGCTTCCCTCCTTGGGGCAGGCATGAGCCCCAACAGCTCTATGAGGGCTCTCCAGTGTATCAAAACAGCTGGAGAGTTAGGGGGATTCAAGGAGAATTCCGAAGGAATCTCCCATCCCCTTACCCTACACACTTCCCTCATAGCCGCCACGTCCACCGGCTTCACATTATGGCCCTCCAGGCACCCGATGGTACTTAGTAGCCCTGCCACATAACCAAATAGGTCCCCCCCTGATCCCCCAAGGACTCTCAGGATCGTCTGCAATGCAGACGCCCTGACCCTCCCGATATCCTCCCCCGTACACCCCAAATCCCGAAAAACCCCTGGAATATGTGTCCGTACACAGTGCCCCCTGAGGTCAGTGACGCACTCCCCACATCCTTCCATAGGACATCTCTCACCGGAGGAGCTCTCTGATGACTCTGGTTCCCCTCCGGCTTCCCCTTCTACAGACCCCCTTGGGACTGACGACTTAGGGCCTGCCGCTTACGACGCTCTAGCCGGCCAGGCCCATATCGGCTCCTTCCCTTATTCTTCTTTCTCCGGACCGTATGGCCCGGAGAATCAATCATCTCCTCACTACCCGGGGCCTCCGCCCCTGCCGGTACCTTCCTACTAGGTGGTCCTGTGATCTTTACCACCGCCACCCACTCTGATACGGCGGACAGACAGTCTTCCATTTCATCAGCTGATGAGCCCGCCTCCGCCGTATCAAAGTACTCGCTCTCACTATCCTCTAGCGACAGCACATCTTCTTCCTGTTGTGACATCTGAAAGAGATTAAATAATCCACCTGACACAGGGGGCTTATATCCACCCTGCGCCAGGCAGGTCAGAATTCCATGTATTCCCTTTTTCTCCCTAAACACTATCATTATGCCACCCCAGAGTCCCCAATACTTCCCCCACTGGACTATACCTTCTCCCGGGGATGCCTACGACACCCCGAGCAGACAAAATCTCCCATGGCCTTTGCCTCTTCCTGTGTTATCCTTACACAATCACCATGATGCCATTCTTTACACTCATCGCACCTTATCATGAACTCCCCAGTGTATGGCTTTTGACATACACAATAAAGCTTAGCTCTATTCCCCTGTTGATCTTTGACGTTCCCCTTCTCCTTGGTATATCCTGTCCCCTTAATGATTTGTTGACGCAGTTTTTGGGCCCACTCCGGAACCTCGCGGTCATGACATAACTTCAACCTATCGTGATTAGCGGTGATTATCACCCGCTTTAACTTTATTTTATAGAGATAGGGGGTCAACTTTTCAATTACCACTCCGGGGCCTTTCCACGAGGGACTCAATTTTCGAGTTTTTCCCTTAACGGTAGCAGTGTCCAACTGATACACCAAATCCCCCAGTTTTAACTCCTTGACCCTCACCTTGATATCATAATCTCTCTTCATTCGTTTTTGAGATTGTTTGAGAGTTTCCCTAGCTACCTTGTGGGCCCCTTCAATAGCTGTTTGCAACTTCCCTACGTATTGGCCCCCTTCGTGCTGTCCGGTGTTTCCCGGACTCCCGAACATTAGTTCTGCAGGCAACTCAATCTCCCTACCCAACATCATCATATTGGGCGTGTACCCTGTGCTTCTATTTACAGAGGACCTTAATGCCCCTGCCAACTGCGGTAAGTATTTATCCCAGCTCCGCTGATTTTTTCCAATGAAACAACGCACCGCCGCCATCAGTGTACGATTGCATCGCTCTACCTGTCCGTTCGCCGAGGGACGATAAGGGGTAGTTCTCGATTTATGTATGTGAAGTAATTCACACATTTCCCTGAACAAAGAGGACTCAAAATTCCTCCCCTGATCAGTGAATACTTGGAATGGGCACCCAAATCTAGAAAAGAACTGATTCACCGCGGCTCTTGCCGTTTCCTCTGCACTTTGGGAAGGCAATGGGATGCACTCTACCCACTTGGTAAATTGGTCAACCATCATCAAGATGTGTTCATTTCCTCTCTCAGTGCGAGGTAGGGGCACAATGAAGTCTAAATGAACCCGTTCCATTGGCGATCCTGAATGATAGGATAACATTGGGTGTCTAGCGGAGACCATTGCCTTCTTATTTTGGTTACACTCCATACACCCTTTCACATAAGCGGACACATCTTTACTTATCCCCCTCCAATAATACCTAGACTTTACTTTCTCGATTGTTCTTTCTATGCCCTGATGTCCAGCTAATGGGGGATCGTGACAAAGTTTCACAATTTGTTCCCTGTACATCTTTGGGACCACCCTCCTTGCTGTCTTCCCCTCATCCCCTTCTCTCCACAGGACCCCTTTTTCCAAGACAAAAACTTCCCTGTTTATCCAATAATATTTGCTTCTAGAGTCTCCTATAAACAGTTCTCCTTCAGTGGGCTCCTCCCCTGTCTCCCTCCAGCTGACCACCCAGGCTAATTCGGGGTCCACCCGTTGCTGTTCCTTCATTTCGTCCTCACCTGGGCCTTGAAAACTAATGCCCTCTACCTCTCTAACTATTTGGACTCCCTTGATACTTTCCCATCTAAGTCTATTTTCCGTTTCCCCCGTAGATACCCAGATCTCCGCCACCCTAGGTTCCATTTCTTCTTCCTCCTGATCTTGACCCTTTCTTACGGGTTGACCCCAAGGTTTATTTGCCAAGGGGACCACGTCATCTACATCCTGGTCAAAACCGGACCAGTTTGAATGGGCCCTAGAACAGTAGGGACACCCCCCATATGGCAAATCCTGTAATTTTACTCTTAGATTGAAGTCTGAACATGGTTCCCCCCAGGGATCCTTGACAAGGCATCTGCATTGGTATGTTTCTTCCCAGGCCTATGCTGGATTTCCATATTGAACTGACTCAGTTCTTCTAACCATCTAGCCAGTTGCCCCTGTGGCTCCTTAAAATTCATCAGCCAGGTCAGACTATTATGGTCTGTCCTGACCGTGAAATGCCTACCCAACAAGTAATGCCTAAACTGTCGAGAGAACCTAATAATTGCTAATAATTCCTTTCGAGTGGTGCAGTATTTTTGTTGCTCCGGAGTCAAGGTAAGATTCCCGTACGCTACTGCCCTCTCTTCCCCTTCTTGTATTTGAATCAATTCAGCCCCCACCGATTTATCGGATGCATCCGTATCCAGTATAAAGGGATCAATCGCGTTAGGCAGGGCTAGAACTGGTGCTCTCACAATTGCATTCCTCAACTCATCAAACGCCTTTTCCTGTTCATTTCCCCATTGATATGTACGTTTCCCTGTTAGGGCCTGAAGGGGAAATGCTATTTGAGTATATCCTTCAATAAAGGCCCTATGGTAATTGGTGAACCCCAAAAACCTCTCCACCTCCTTTTTATTCTTAGGCCTTGGCCAGTTTTTTATATTTTTCATATATCCTGGCCCAATGTATATTCCTCTAGGTCCCACTACTCTACCCAGGAACTCCACTTCCTTTTGAAACAGTTCACATTTTTTGGGCTTCAATTTTAGCCCATACTCCCTAAACCTAACCAGTACAGCCCTTAGGTTGGCCAAATGCCCCTCGAAATCCTTCCCCAGGACCAGGATATCGTCCAGGAAAGCCAGAACCACTTTCCAATTCAAACCCCTCAGCACCAGGTTGATGACTCTCGTATAAGTGGCTGGTGAGTTACATAGCCCAAAAGCCATTCTAGCGAACTCAAACAACCCGTATTTAGTAATAAATGAAGTTTTGGAGCAGTCTCCAGGTTTGATTTTCACCTGCCAATATGCTGAATTGGCATCCAGTTTGGAATACCATACATTCCCGGCTAAAGTGTCAAGACACTCGTCCACTAGGGGCAATGGGAACACATCTTTAATGGTGAGAGCATTTAAGGCCCTGTAATCCACACACCACCGTACTGACCCACATCGTTTCCGGATAAGAACCGGAGCCGATGCCCACTCAGACACTGATGGCCGGATCACCCCTGCACTCAACATTTTCTTTAATTGGGCCTCTTCTTCTCCTCCAAACCCTAATGGGGTACACCTGATTCTTTGTTTAACTGGGCGATTGGTCCCAGTATCAATCCCATGCTGGATTGTATTAAATTTCCCCAAGTCAAACTCACTTTTAGCAAACACATCTTCAAGCTCGCATAATAACTCACTAAGTGTGTCTGCTCCTGCTCATTCAGCTTCCCTTTGGATTTATCAAAGAGATTAATCAAATGTTCAGGAATTTCCCGTTTTCCATTCTCTGGACCCCCCTGTCCCGCAACTCCTACCTTTTGTACTCCGATATTTTCTACGTTCAAACACACCTCTTCTGCATAGGCCAAAACTTCCCCCTTCTCTACTTCTACATAGTGATCGGATATGTTAATCAAACAAAGCACTGGGTTATTACCTCCATTGTGCAAGGTTCGAGGTATTAATAGCTCACCTTTGGTAGCTGCCTTTACTATATACTCCCCTGCCATTGACTCACTCAGCTGTGCCCCCACTCTCATGACTGAATTAGGGGGTACCTTACACCCCTTGGCTAGGAACACCCCCGCCTCTGTCTCATTGACTAAAGGGCTTCCTGTTCCCAAACTCATGGGTATAATATCCCCTGATATCTGTAGTTCCTTTTCTTTGAGATGTAGGGACACCCCATTAGCCTCTAAAAAGTCTAAACCCAGTAACATATCCTCCTCTATTGGGGCCACGTAGATTTCTACTGTGAATAGATGTGTCCCTAGGACTACCTGAAAAGGGCCAGCAATATACCCATTCATCTGCATTCCCTTCCCTGCGGTGTTCATAACCACTTCCTTACGGATGGGTGGGGCAGGGTCCAATGATTTGTAGATTTCCTCGGACACCAGTGTTACCTGTGCTGCTGTATCTACTACAGCTTGTAACTGCATGCCTTGTACCTCTACTGGGACCCTAAACATTACCCCATTGGACATTTTGAGCACCGTTACTGCTCCGTCCTCTTCCTCATCCGTATCACAATTCCCTATTTTATCCTCTACTCCCTTTTCCTCCTGCTTTATGGACTCGCCCGTTTCCCTCTTATCCCTATTGTTTTTCTCCCCTACTGACTCCTCACTTGAGGACTCATACTCTCGATTCTCACTTTCACCTTTGACTAGTCCCTCCAGACTACTAGAATCCAGAGGGTCGTCCTTGACTTCCCTATTGTCTTCCTCCCCTTCCGACTCCTCACTTGAGAACTCGTACTCCTGACTTGCCCCTTCAAATTTTACCCGTCCCTCCGGATCGTCCCTCAATTCCCTATCTACCCCTAGGAGCCTATCTTGCTTATTCTTCTCCTTCATTTTTACTTCTTTGAGACTATGTATATTTGCGATAAGGGGTTGGCTCAAGTCTCGCGAGTTGCCCCTTTGGAGTTTAAAGCCTCCTTATTTCCCTGAAATGACACTCGTTTCTCCCCTGTGGGAGACCCCATCTTTGGGCACTCCCTCTTGAAGTGTCCCATGGCCCCACAGTGGAAGCATCCCTGTTTATCCCCCTTTCTGGGGGATGGACTTCGTGATTGTGCTCTATACCTATCTATTCGATTTCTTTTCACCTCCTCCATAATGGCTGCCATTTGAGTGGAAAGTGCTGCTATGTTGGACCTTATCTCACTCATTTCTTTCCCTTGTGCCGACAGTACTTCTCCCAATTTTTTTTCCAAACTATTATCTGTAACCCGATCAGTCCCTATTGCGCACACCCTGGCCTCTCCCCCGTAGTGACGCCCTGGAGATACTTGTTTCACCTCCCTTCGAGGATTACGCCCAAGGGTGGTTCCAAATATAGCCTGATTATTATGTTGAAACCACCTCATTTTATCAATAGCCTCCTCTATGTTTTTAGGGCGAATATTAGAGGCATAACTCCCGGCCTCTTTATCTGCTGCCCCTTGGCATAGCCTCACCACTGCTTGTTTATACATGTGAGTTTCGGGCAAATCTCTAAATGCCCTGGTGGCTAGGGACAAAACCCGATCCGCCCAGTCCTCCAGGAGTTCATCCGGAGTCTGACGGGCATTATTAAATTGGACCTGGGCTGTTTCAGGGAGCTCACGGAAACCAAACCGTTTCTCTAATTTCCGTATTAGGTCCATATATACCATTTCCTGGTGCCGTTCAACCAGGAGGGCATAATATTCACTTGCTTTCCCATCCAGGCACCAGCATAACTGGTCCCGGCATTCCCCTTCCGTCCACTCACTAACTTCCGCGTAACGGGAAAATTTCGCATAAAATGCTTTCCAATTTGATTTCCCATCAAATTTTAAGGACATTGGCAAACTAACACTCTTCCCCCTTCCCCTTGGACCTCTCTCCCCCTCATACTCCTCCCTTCTTGCATAATCGCTAGGATTTTCGGGTTCTCTTCTGGGGTGACCCCCAGGCCTGTTCCCACTACTCTGTAATCTAGGAACAGATGGGTTTCTTCCTCCTGGGTTTTCATTTTCTCCCCCACTTGGGCGGTAATGTCCCCTTTCCCTATCATACTCTTCTCTACGTTGAACTATTCTAGGGACTTCATTTTCCCTTCCTAGGGTATGTCTTGTTCTACCTATGCTCTCCCTCATCTTGGGGTTAGTATTTTCCCTACTCCACCTCCCTCCGGTGTTCCTCGGAGGGGAATAGCGGCCCCCCCCTGTCATGCCAAATACTTTCCCTATCAGACGGGGCCACTGTTCGTGTTTTTGGCACTCTTACTTCAGCCCCCCCCCCCCCCCCACTGGCTAAAACCCCACTATGAAAAAGGCCTGGTTCTCTAGGAAATGCATAACCTGCACGAATATCCGAGTCTCGTATATGCATGTTTTGCATATACTTCTGATCCCGCTCCTCGCTGCTCGAATCCCAATCGTCCCGTCGCGTTCGACGGACTGATGGCAGCGGATATTGTCCCGGAGCTGATGTATATTTAACTCCCCTTGGGGTTTGTCTTTCCATGAAAGTACTTTCCATCTCACTATAATCATCATCTAATCTCTCGGGTAAATTGGCCTGTTGCCACCAATCTCCTTCCTGTTTATTATAATATGGTTCTTTATCAAATGTACCCATATCCTTCCCCTTTCCTTTAACTTGGCCCTGTCCTATCCCATCCCACTTCCCTATTAATTTGTCAACACTCCTAACCCTTTCCCTATGTCGATCATACAGGGATCCCATTCCTTCTTTATTTTCAAAAGAGGTAAAATCCAAACAATCCAGTAAAGGTTGTGTTATCCTAAGATATGGAACCTGATTTAGGTCATCCAAATCCAGATCCCCTTTGCCTCCCTTAATTCCAAAATTTTATCGGCTACCTTTGCCCCTATACCTGGTACTGACATCAGCTCCTCGATGGAACAATTGTTAATGAAAACACGCGGCATTGTTAATAAAAATAAACAACAAAAACACGTGGCTTTTTATTCTGTGGTGTAAGCGTGTATGTACAATTTTTAACGGACCAGATTTTTACACCGGGCCGCTTTTGTCTACTTTTGTTTAAAATCGATAATGTCAAACAAAAAAAACAAAAAAAATTAAATTTATTGGAGGTACCGGACTTGCAACTTATTTTCAACCAGCTCTTATTTAAAGATGGCTTCTAGAAACAAGCTGCTTCCGGTTTGGGGTTTACATTTGGGGAATACACGTTATTGCTGAACCACGTGGTGGGGCTTACACGTGAGTGGGAAAGGGGCACTTTCTCAATTACGGGAAAAAATTAAAGATTTCCAATTTTGTCTGTCAATTCTACCTGCGTATCTTCCCTTGAAACTTCCTAACGGACAATTTCCCCTGAAAACACCAGGTCCTATCAACTCTACAACATTAGAACAAAACAAAAAAAATAAAAATTCACACGTGGTGGGGTCTACACGTGGGTGAGAAAGGGGTACTTCTTTGAACGGGCAAAAAATTTAAAGATTTCTAATCTTGTCTGCCAATCCTACCTGCGTATCTTCCCTTGAAATTTCCTGACGGACAATTTCCCCTGAAAATACCAGGTCCTATCAGCCAGGCAAAACAGAAACCAATGAAAAAAATAAAATATTCCTACACGTGGTGGGGACTACACGTGGGTGGGAAAGGGGTACTTCTGTTACACGGGCAAAAAATTTTAAAGATTTCCAATTTTGTCTGCCAATCCTACCTGCGTATCTTCCCTTGAAATTTCCTAACGGACAATTTCCCCTGAAAATACCAGGTCCTATCAGCCAGGCAAAACTGAAACCCTAGAAAAAAAAAAAACATCTTTTTCCCTTGAAAAAAAATTCAATGGCGAAGTTGCGATTTTATTTAAAAATCGCCTTTGGTTAACTTAATAACCTTTCTCGCGAATACGATTCGACTTGTAGTCGCAGCGCCAATATAGTAATTAGCTATCTTAACTAATAACTACCTTGTACTGCTAGTAGTCTGGTTTCTTTAATTCTCTATCTGCTCTTTTTGCGTCTGTTATGTTCTGTGTTATATTTCGTTGTGGTGAGCGTGGTCAGTTTGTGATGCATCATGGGTGCCTTTCGGAACTCCTCGGCCCCCATCCCCCACGACCCACTACAATATTTTACCTTTTATCTTTTATATACAGTTTGTAACATAATTCTTTTGATAGTTTGTTTAAATATTTTTCATTTTTGATTTCTTTAGGGACCACCGTTGTCGTGATTGTATGGTAGTTGGATTTACAATTACCTGTGTAACCAGAGCCTATCACCAGTTACGTTGTGAATTTGAATCCCGCTCGTGGCGAGGTATATACTCTGTACAACATTATGTGATAGTCCGTGGTTTTTTTTCCGGTTTCCTCCACCAATAAAATTGACCTCAACGAAATATTTTTGAAAGTGGCGTTAAACACCATAATCATAACGTTGATTTCTTTACTTCAAATTTTCAAGAATAGGTCAGAAATATGATTTCTAAGCCATATGTTCCGTATAGGATAACCTCATCTCTGAATGATTAGTTACAGTTCTCTTGTCTTTGTAAGCATTAGACATGTAACACTGCATGCTATCTTCGTCTTCAATATTACACAACGGACGTTTTATTGTATTGTCTGTCTTGCTTCTGATTACTCCTTTGGTATCTTCAAACTTTTCTTACAGCTACAGTTCTACAACTTGAATTTTCCTGAATTTGGGCCTGTCACTTGGTAGAATGCACTTTCCTTTAACAATTATGGTCTTAATAATAGATATCCAATTTCGGGTCATAATGTAGGTCTTTATGACTTAGCGGGTAATCTGTTTGCCCATTTTGTTATCATAAAACATGTCCTCATATTTATAAACTAGGCAGGTACACAGGATTTTCAGTACGAGTTGCTTCCCCTTTAACAGTTACATCCATGTACATGTATGTAAAACTTGAGCGAGTGATTGTTGTTTAACGCAAACTCAGCTGTTTTTCAGCTATTTCATGACGAGAACAAGTTAATTTTCAATGAGATGATTATGAGGTCCGCTTTGTACTTGACCAACACGCTTAGTTAGATGTATATACAGTGCTAGTTCACCGACACAACAGTCCGTGCATAGACATGTCGCTCCACTTTATCCTGATTCCAAGCCAACCAGTCTTTCTCCTTAAAACACTTTCCCACTTGTACAAGCTTTTGAATCTGTGCTCATTTCCTTTGACAGTGACGTCTAGAAACCCCCGTTTCCCCGCCGAAATCTGAAACGAGCACCTGTGGTTCAATAAACAGGAACGTGCTCGTAATATGACAGTTTGAATTAGATACGGGGGCTGTTCTTGTGTCATTGACACGAATGTTGGTCGGTGTGTAGAAATACCGCAAAGGACCTCCTTAGTGCACTAAGAACAATAAAAGTGCACTAAGGGCATAATAGAGACGTCCTATGTGCACAAAGAAGGTTGCAAATGAATTGTCACTTAAACAAAATCTTTTTTGGTCAATTTTTATAATAAAAAGTTCAAAATTAACCAAGATATTTGCATTTTTGTCGACCCACGCATACTACAAAGATAATCACGTGGTGATTAATACATGTTGATTGTCAATCAACATCGAACAGGTAAACAATGACAATTAGAGTTGAGCTAATTATATAATAAATAACTGTGTATGAGCTTGGACACATGGTTTTTGATGTTGATCTTTAAAACATATCGTTTTCTTAGAATGAATTATAATAAAAACAAATGTGAAAACAAGAACTATCTTTAAAAAAAAAGATGTACGACGAAGCACAAATATTATATTCTTCTACGAACAGTATTTAATTACATTTTAAATATACATATCATGGTGAAAACATCACAGGCACTTGTTTCTGGTAACAAAAATATACCTAAATACTATATATACCACAAGGTACGTAACCGTTCATTTGTAAACAATCTAGGTCATCGCGATTTTTGCGTTTTTTCAACTCGACGGACGCCAGCATGGAGGAATGGCCTACATCATCTGAAACTACGATAATTTATCTACAAAATGATGTATAAAACACCTACCTTTGCTGAACCTCAACAATACAACAGACCTTTTTCCACGGGTCAGTTATCAGCTTTCATCATTCAGACGGGAAGCTGGGATGTTGCTACTCCACAGTGAAAGAAAAAATAAGATAAGTTGTAATAAAAATGCTACAAAAAATACTGCTGTGGAAGAGTCAATTTTGACAGTTTGTAAATAATTTAATTTTTCATTTTTACTATGTTCATAAAATATATTTTTGTAAATAAAATATGTTCATATAATTACTTTAATATTTTTTTCATTTAATTATAATATTTAAAACCTCTTAATAATAAAATTAATAAGGTCTAAAACTTTGTGTTATGTTTTGTATTCTAATTAGGGTTATGACCTAAGTTCACAAAGGTAACCCTGATATGTATCTTGTCTTTGCATATTTGATTAGTTAAGGTCAGTTTGACCAGTTATTTCATTTCATTGGTTATTGTAGTCACCTGAATTTTTGGTGGGAAATTCTTTTGTTCTTTGAGACATTCTATTACTTTTTCATATCTTGGAAGGCAGACATATTGCCAACTACTATTCTTTTGGATCCAATTTTAGATGACTATTGAACTGATGATATTTCTATTTGACACCACTAATATTCATTAAGGTATTTATACTAAACTTACTAATTGTCTATAAAATAACTTTCTCAGTGAGATTGAGTTGATTGATTGATTGACTGATTTATAAAACATATTAAATTGTGATAAACTTATTTTAACATATTAAATGCTATTAAAATGTGATAAACTTATAACACATTAATTCCAATAAAATGTTAAAGGTTAAATGAAATAATATTTGGAACTATGAAATATGAGTTTAATATTGAGCATAATACTATTTTTACCATTAAAATATTAAAAAGGTGAGTTATTAACAATTCTATGTGGAAAATGTGTTTTGTGTAATTGTGCATGTTTTGAGCACAATAGTTATAAACCCATTTTTATATTCAGGTTGCCACGATATATTAAATACTGATGAACAGCTTGATCTGAGGTATATCCTGTATTCCAAGACCTTTGCACCCCAGTGTGAGGTAAGGATAATGTTTTTATAGTTTTGCTTATTGATGCTAATTATGCTACTTTTTATATTACTTTATTATAATGTTGAGCTTATGCTTATTTTTGCTTCGCTTATGTTTATGTTTTGTTATTATTTTGTTTAGTATTACAATGTTTAGTTTATTCTTATTTTTGTTATTATTTTGCTTGGTTCATGTGAAACCATTATTGTACATGTAATACCACTTGCTTAATGTTTGTAAATGTCCATGAGAACCATGAGCAGGTATATAGATCATTTATAGAGAATAAATTTTTGCTAGAATAATGGAATAGAAACTTGTAATATTTGTAATTTACTTTATTCCAATGCATAAAGTATGCACCAAATGGATTACCAACTATAACATAAAGAAGGAACAGAAACCCACTGTTGGTCACTCACTTACTTTACCAACTACAACTGATGATGCAGCAGTTAGACCTAAGATTAAACACCAGCAAGCTACAGCTATATCTTCGTACCCACCGAAGGTTAGAGTTTTCTCCGGTGGAGACAACAAGATTGAGACACCATACGACATCTGGCGTTATGATGTGAAGATGGCACTCATGGATCCATCTTATACCAAGGAGCAAAAGGAGTTTGCGATTCGACGCTCACTTACTGGATCAGCGGCAAGATTAGTCATGTACCAAGGACACGACAAACCCACAGATAAGATACTTGATGTATTGGACAGCGCATACGGTACAGTTGACAACAAGGAACAGCTACTTGCTGAGTTCTATAGTGCCAGACAACGAGATGATGAAGATGTAACAACATGGAGTAATCGTCTACAAGATATCTTAGGCAAAGGTTTGGAGAAGGGTCTTGTGGATTACCGAGATATGAACTCTATGCTTCATGCTATGTTGTGGAGAGGTCTACGACAGGAACTTAAGGACATCAGTGGACATAAACACGATATGATAAAGGATTTTAACCAACTTAGAGTAGCGTTGAGACTGTTGGAGAAAGACCACCAACCAAAGAAGTCCAAACCGAATATAGTAAAAGTTATATCAGAGACACCTGAGTCAGAGAGACAGGATATTGAAGAACTCAAAGGTATGGTACATCAGTTAACTACCCAGGTTAACGAGTTTAAACAACACCAACAGCAACCCCAGTATTACAAAGGTAACAACTACAGAGGTAATAGAGGTAGACGATGGAACAACAGTTCACATGGGCAACAGGGACAAAATTCATACCAACCACAACAGAATTCATACCAACCACAACAGAATTCATACCAACCACAACAGAATTCATACCAACCACAACAGAATTCATACCAACCACAACATAATTCATACCAACCACAACAGAATTCATATCAACCATAACAGCAACAGACTGACCAACAGATAGAGTATGTCGCACAGGGTAATACCATCTGTTGTCGACGTTGTGGACAAGAAGGACACATCCAGATTGGCTGTCGTGTGAGATTAGATCACACCAGACATTTAAGCTCCAGGAAGCCTATACGGAGGGGCCGGTATTAGGCTTAAGTAGAAGAACTTCAGGTCCCAAGGTAAGTAGAGTAATGACACCTCCAGGACTTTATGGAACACAGACAGAGACCAATATTTTGTTGAATAGCAAGGAAATACCTGCATTACTTGACACTGGATCTACCGTCTCAACTATTTCAGAGTCTTACTACAGTAAACATCTTGCATCAACCATTCCACTCAAAAGTCTTGACAACATATTAGATATTGAATGCGCTGGAGGAACACCACTGCCATACAAAGGTTATATTGAAGCAAACAGTAAGATGCCTGGAGACACAAATACTACCTGTCAGCATGTAATGCTTGTTGTACCAGGCAGTAGATACAGCCAGCATATACCAGCATTAATAGGTACCAACATATTAGACAACTTAATGTACCATCTACAGGAAGAACATGGTGTAAGATATTTACAGAACACCGCCTTGACAACACCCTGGTTTCTTACATTTCGTTGTTTATCTATGAGGGAAAAGGAATTAACCAAGAACAACGACAGACTTGCAGTCATCAGAACTTGCAACAGAATTACCATCTTGCCGAACAATTCTATTGAAGCTGAAGGATACTTAGATAATGAGATACCATATAAGTCAACACCTTCTATTACACAGTCCACTGATTTGGCAGAACACAAGGATATATCAACTGAAACTACACTTTTGAATTACAACTACAAGAAAAATGGAACTATTACAGTGAGACTTTCAAACCTGACTAGAGGTACCATAACTACACCACAGAAGGCCATCATTTGTGAAGTACAACCAGTTACGATAGAAACTCAATCGACTCCAAACTCAGACGAAAATATTAAGTTACTTGAGGAAGTGGATATAACTAAGAGTGACCTAAATAAGGAACAACTTGATATAGGAAAAGATCTGATATTACAGTATAAAGACATCTTTAGTAAGGGAGATCATGACTTAGGCCACACAGACAAAGTAAGACACCGCATCGACATGGTAGATGAGACATCATTCAAACACAGATACAGGCGGATACCTCCATCGATGTATGACGAAGTGAGATCCCATCTCAAACAGCTATTGGATAACTCAGTGATTAGACCATCCCACTCGCCATTTGCTTCTGCTATTGTCATCGCTAGAAAGAAGAATGGTACCATGAGGATGTGTGTAGACTACCGACAACTTAACAAACAAAGCAAGAAAGACAGCTATGCCCTTCCACGTATTGAAGAACTATTGGATTGTTGTGCAGGCAGCAAATTCTTTTCAGTGTTAGACATGAAGTCGGGATACCATCAAGTTGAAATTTTGGAACAGCACAAGGAACAAACTGCTTTCTCCGTAGGACCACTTGGTTTCGTCGAGTTTAACCGGATGCCATTCGGTCTTACCAATGCACCAGCTACTTATCAACGACTCATGGAGAATTGCATGGCTGATTACAGCTTGAAGATATGTTGTATCTTTATTGACGACATCATAGTATTTGGGAAGACATATGAGGAACATCTTGGAAACCTCCAACTGATTTTTCAGAGAATAAGAGAGGCCAACCTGAAGCTCAATCCCAACAAATGTGAATGTGTGAAGCGTAAAGTTAAGTACGTAGGACATGTGGTATTAGAGAAAGGTATAGAGATCGACCAAGGAAAGACGGATAAGGTAGTTAACTGGCCAACTCCAACTACACCGGAGGACGTAAGCAGATTTTTGGGATTCGTTGGGTACTACCGACGCTTTATCCATAATTTCAACAAGATCAGTAGACCACTTACAGACTTGATACCAGCACCGAACAAGAAGAAGAAGAAATCCAAATCTACTGCTACGAGAGAATGGAAATGGGATGACACACAACGGCAGGCGTTCCAGACATTGAAGGATCATCTTGTCAGTGCTCCTATCCTAGGATATGCCAGCAGCTTTTTGCCATACGAACTCCATACAGACGCGTCAGGGGATGCCCTGGGTGCTGTTTTGTATCAGGAGCAGGATGGAGCGAAGAGAGTCATCAGCTATGCAAGTCGTGGACTTAGCAAAGCAGAGCGCAATTATCCTACACACAAGAGAGAATTCCTGGCGTTGAAATGGGCAGTGGTAGACAAGTTCAAGGACTACTTATACCAACAGGATTTCACAGTATACACCGATAACAACCCAGTCACCTATGTTCTCACTTCAGCGAAGTTAGATGCAACTGGACACCGCTGGCTTGCTTCGTTAGCAGCATTTCACTTTGACATCAGATATCGCCGCGGAAGAAACAATGCGGATGCAGATGCACTGAGTCGATTACCAGCGACAATCACCAGTGAATCCGTTCAGGCCATCTGTAATGTCATTACGCAGGAACCATATGTAGATAGTTTGATATTAACTCCTGGGGTGATATTAGAGGATTTAGACCCCAGAGGCAGTGGTATTGGCAACTTAGTAGATTGGAAGAGAGCGCAGTACTTGGATCCGGATATACGCCGTATTGCGGAATATGTGAAGGAGAAGTCCAAGCCGTCCAAGAAAGAATTAGGACCCAATCCACTGATGAGACAGTTTAATCATCTGAAGTTGATAGAAGGAGTACTTCATCGAGTAACAACAGTAGATGAAGAGGAGAAATGCCAGCTTGTCCTACCACTTGAACATGTACCCATTGTATTGGAAGCGATGCATAATGACATGGGCCATCCTGGAAGAGACCGTACAATATCATTGGTCAAAGATCGCTTTTATTGGTCTGGAATGTATCAGGACATCACGACTTGGATAGAGGATGTGGTCGTTGTATCAGGAGGAAGTCATCTACCATACAACGTGCACCCCTGGTCAACATTACAACAACATCGCCACTGGAATTAGTTTGTATGGACTTTCTAACCTTGGAGCCATCTAAAGGAAATTATCAGCATATACTTGTCATCACTGACCACTTTACCAGATTTGTTATGGCGATACCTACTAGGAATCAGCTAGCCAGAACAGTTGCGGATGCTTTCTACAACAACTTCATCCTACACTATGGTATACCAGAGCGGATACATTCAGACCAGGGAGCTAACTTTGAAAGTACCATCATCAAAGAGCTATGTACCATCATGGGAATGTCCAAGTCCAGAACAACAAGTTACCATCCAATGGGAAATGGACAGTGTGAACGGTTCAACCATACACTCTGTGATATGCTTGGTTCACTGGATCCCAGCAAGAAGGCGAACTGGAAGAGTTATGTCAGTCCACTGGTTTTTGCGTACAACTCTACTAGACATGAAAGTACAGGACATTCACCCTTCATGTTGATGTTCGGACGAAACCCTAGGTTGCCCATCGACGCAGCATTGGAATTGAGGGAAAACCATCAGGACATTACCACCACGTTCATTACAGAGCTAAAGGATAGAATATCGAAAGCACATGAGGTAGCGACAGCTGCGACGAACAAGGCCGCAAGGAAACAGAAAGACAACTATGACAACAAGGTCCGTGGAGGAACTGTTCAAGTAGGAGACCGTGTACTGGTGAAAGTAGTTAGTTTTGAAGTGAAACACAAGTTGGCTGATAGATGGGAGCATGACCCATATGTAGTTTTGAGCCAGCCTAATGAAGGAATCCCTGTATTCAAGGTCAGGAAGGAGAACAAGGAAGGACGTACGAGAACGATCCACCGAAACCTCCTACTACCAATTGGTTTCATCTGTGATAAACCGACACCGGCTCCTAGGAAACCGAAACCGAAACACAGACCTAGAGCAAAACCTTCCAAGGACATAGACAAAGAACTGGTACCAACCCAGCCTGACAATGTAGAGGAATCTGAAGAGGAGTCAGACTGGGGAGGATATGATATCAGCATAGGATCAGGAGACGGTGATTCAACCATCACTGAGGACTTGCCTATCCAAGATGCTGATAGTGAACATGAAGCAGGTGAGACTAATGGGGACGCCCAGTCTTCTGATGGTACTTCAAGTATCTCGGAGGAAGTCATTCCTGTAGAAGATAGAAGCGCTTCGCAAGACCAAAGCTCAGTTCAGGGGGAACCACCTGATGAGTTAGTTCAGAAGATGAAAATCAGCCTGTTATTCGTCGTTCCACCAGAGAACGAAGAGCTCCTCTTCGTTATCGGACTGGTGAGTTTGACATGTCCAAAGTAATTCAGAGACCTTTATCTGATTGGAAAGAAAGGGTGCAGTGCATCACTTCCCTTTCAGAATCAACACTGCTAGATGGATTACAGTCAGAAGCAGCCAGGACTATTTTGAAAATATTGGAATCTTCACATACTTCCACGTGAAATGACGGGACGCCATTTTCCAGGTGGGGGGAGTATGTGGAAGAGTCAATTTTGACAGTTTGTAAATAATTTAATTTTTCATTTTTACTATGTTCATAAAATATATTTTTGTAAATAAAATATGTTCATATAATTACTTTAATAATTTTTTCATTTAATTATAATATTTAAAACCTCTTAATAATAAAATTAATAAGGTCTACAACTTTGTGTTATGTTTTGTATTCTAATTAGGGTTATGACCTAAGTTCACAAAGGTAACCCTGATATGTATCTTGTCTTTGCATATATCTTGGAAGGCAGACATATTGCCAACTACTATTCTTTTGGATCCAATTTTGGATGACTATTGAACTGATGATATTTCTATTTGACACCACTAGCATTCATTAAGGTATTTATACTAAACTTACTAATTGTCTATAAAATAACTTTCTCAGTGAGATTGTGTTGATTGATTGATTGACTGATTTATAAAACATATTAAATTGTGATAAACTTATTTTAACATATTAAATGCTATTAAAATGTGATAAACTTATTTTAACATATTAAATGCTATTAAAATGTGATAAACTTATAAAACATTAATTCCATAAAATGTTAAAGGTTAAATGAAATAATATTTGGAACTATGAAATATGAGTTTAATATTGAGCATAATACTATTTTTACCATTAAAATATTAAAAAGGTGAGTTATTAACAATTCTATGTGTAAACTGTGTTTTGTGTAATTGTGCATGTTTTGAGCACAATAGTTATAAACCCATTTTTATCTTCAGGTTGCCACGATATATTAAATACTGATGAACAGCTTGATCTGAGGTATATCCTGTATTCTAAGACCTTTGCACCCCAGTGTGAGGTAAAGATAATTGTTTTTATAGTTTTGCTTATTGATGCTAATTATGCTACTTTTTATATTACTTTATTATAATGTTGAGCTGATGCTTATTTTAGCTTCGCTTATGTTTATGTTTTGTTATTATTTTGTTTCGTATTACAATGTTTAGTTTATTCTTATTTTTGTTATTATTTTGTTTGGTTCATGTGAAACCATTATTGTACATGTAATACCACTTGCTTAATGTTTGTAAATGTCCATGAGAACCATGAGCAGGTATATAAATCATCTATAGAGAATAAATATTTTGTTAGAATAATGGAATAGAAACTTTATTGTAATTTACTTTATTCCAATGCATAAATCATCAAGAGTTATCTTTCTTGATCCATTATTTATATATTTTATATTGCCATTACAGGGTCCAGTACATACTGCATTATAATTCTCCCATGGTATATTGAGACCCTAGCCATGGTATATCGAACCCCCCATCCATGGTATATTGAACCCCATATCCATGGTATTTTGATCCCCCTACATATTATATTTTGAACCCCCTACACATGGCATATCGAAACCCTACTCATGGTATTTTGATTCCCCTATCCTTGGTATATAGAACCCTCTACCCATGGTAAATCGAACCCCCTATCCATGGTATTTTGAACCCCCTACCCATGGCATGTCTACCCCCCTAACTATGGTATTTGACCTCCGTATCCATGATATATCAATCACCCTACCCATGGTATATCGAACCCTCTATACATGGTATATTGAACCCCACACATGGTATACTGAACCCCCTACCCATGGTATATCGTACCCACTGCCTATGGTATATAAAACCCCCTATTCTTGGTATATCGAACCCTATACCCATGCTATTTTGACCCCCATACCCATGGTATATTATGCCTTCTACCTATGGTATACAGAACGTACTCTTATGGTATATGGTATTTTGACCCCCTATTCAGGTTATATCGAATGCGCTCCCCATTGTATTTTGAACCACCTACACATGGTATCTAGACCCCCCGTACCCATGGTATATCTTATGGTATCATAAACCGCCTACCCATGGAATATCGAACTCCCTATCCATGGTATCTTGAACCCCTATCCTTGGTGTATCGAACCCTATGCTTATGCTATTTTGACCCTCCTACCCATGGTATATCGAACCTCCTACACATGGTATATCGAACCCCTTATCCATGGTATATTGAACCCTCTATCCATGGTATATGGAAACTCCTACCCATTGCATGTTGATCCCCCCCCCCCAACCATGGTATATCGAACCCCCTACCAATGGTATATCGAACCCCGTTTGGTAGGAATGAGGGGGTTCAATTTACCATGATGTGATTCAAAATACAATGACGAAAACTTGGTATATTGAACCCAGGGTAGATTTTTCAGGGGTTCAAAATACCATATGACACCGGTTTATAGTAGGGTTTGTGTTGCTCAATCAAGTTTTCTGTGCAATGTTTTATAAATCATTCCTTGTCATTTTTTCCTTTTTCGTTTTTCCATTGTATTGTTTTTCCTTCTTGGATTTACGATTTTTGTATCTTCAAACTTTTTTACAGTACATCATTTATGCTAGGGCTAGATGGGCTATGCAAATATTGTTGTTCATCTAAAATGCAAGGGGCCGTATGGTAGTTGGATTTATGACTACCTATTAAATCAGTGCCTCTCACCACTAAAGCGTTGAGCTCGAACCCCGCTCAGACGAGGTGTACTCGATACAATATTATGTGATCTTATCAGTGACTCGTGGCAGGTCGGTGGTTTTCTCTGGTTACTCCTGTTTCCTCCACCAATAAAACTGACCGCAGCGATAAAACTGAAATATTGTTGAGTGAGCTGTAAGCATCATAACCCATCCCAACGCCTTATCTAAGACTCAAGGATGATAATAAAGATATGTGTACACTATTGTACATATATTGTATTATCACAAATACAATGGAACGAATAAAATCAATGGGGAATTCGGATATTACGTATCTACCCTTTAGCTATATGTCAGAAGGGAATGTGCAGAAAATGCTTTTGTTTAACTTTCTTGAAATCGGTATAAAAGATAAAAAGGGAACTACTATTAACAGGGGCGGATCCAGAGACTCTGTTTTCAATAATTGATGGAACCAACTGTAACCCAAAGCGGTTCTGGCGTGTAGGTCGGTAAACCTTGTTTTCATTTCATTTAGCGTACAGTAGAGAAAAGGTACAGTTATTGACTTCCTAAAGTAGTCTTCTGGACTCTGCTTCAACATTATCTCTCATTATTTGTCTCCCGCATATTCCAGGATTTTTAACCTCTATGTCTAGCGGTTCACATATTTTAGCACTCCTCTCAAAACACTGGTGGTTGAATTGTTCAACATTTGCTCTGTAGTCTAGTGAGTTCTGAATTAAATTTACGCTTTTTAAGAGTCTGCCTATGTCAAGTGATCTCTCTTGTAGTGAGGACCTTGGTAAGTTGGAATAACTTGTGTCCGATCCAAATGGTATATAGTTAACAATAAAATAAGTTTAATCTAAATCTAGTGATCTGCTGTGCCCTTTCTTAAACGCCAGGCACATTTGAACAATAACAATGATTATGACAAAATCAAAGTTGCAAATGGAATTCAACAAAGAAGTTACATCAGCTTCTTCTGGTCTGGTGTATGTGTGTTTTTGCAGTTTTGTAAAGTGGTCAAGCAGGGACGGGCACCCGGCGCCCCCCCTAAAATCGTGATTTTTCACACGAAATACCCCAAATATTTTCGCGCCTCCCTCCGCTCGGCGATATTTTTTTAAGTGCGCCCCTTAACTTGAAATCCTGGATCCGTCCCTGTAAAGGGTTTAAACAATTGCAGGGAAAAAATCTAATTTAAGTCTATTTTATTTCTAATTAATTTTAATTATCTTAAATCTATTTATATTTTCATTTAGAGTTTTTTTTTTTTTTTTTGGGGTTCTTTTTTTGTAATACAGCAACATTTGCCTTTAATTTTCTTGTAAAAATAAATGATATTTAAAAAAGAATTTCCTTGAAAGAGCCTCAATTTACAGGTGTTGATACCTATATGAAATTGTGACACTAGACATGTTTATATAACGGTTTAAGACAATACCTGATTTTTGATTCTCTGCTGTCGGGATTAAATAAATAAAATTTGTTTGATTGATTGATTTATTTATATATGAATAAATTATTTATATTGTGCATACAACACAATACATTTCTGTGTGATTCTTGTATGGAGGACATCTTAAGCTGCCACACGTTGTCCTCACTGCAAAAAATAGAGCTCCATTTTTATTTGATGTGTCACTATCTATTGGTACAGCGTCCTTGTCCATGCAAACATAATCTTTGCTGTTATGAGTTTTGTACTCAGTCATAAGAAACCCCGTATATTCTGCTTTCCATCCACTATAGCATGTCTGTTTACCTGAAATAAAACAAAAAGATAATAAAAAAAAAAAAAAAAAAATACATTTTCGTTTTCCTTTCTGATATTTAATCATTCAATTTGTACCAACATAATACATTTCTCTGACACTCACGCTATTGTTCGAACAGTAGATTATTTTTAAGAATCTACAGTTTATTATTTTGTTCTTGTGTATGTGAACTTTAACCTTTTGCCATTTTAGGCTTAAAAACGTGTTGTAAAGATTTCTATCTGACTTATTAAGGGCTGCCTTGCTTCCGTATAACCACTCGGCTACGGCGGTCACACTATTAAAACATATAATTAATATATATATGACTATCAATATCAGATCAATTTACAAGATCAAAATGTTCAAAATTAAACCATGGTCAGTCCACAGTGTATTTAAACCAGAACATTTACAATATATGGAAACTTTGAATAACAAATGTTAAAAATTATTAACAATAACAAAAAATGTTTAATCTCTACCTTAGAGAGTAATTACTTCAACTTTTAGAAAGAATTATCCCCATTTTATTAGCAATAATATTTGAATCAATCTCTGAACCTTAACAAATGAAAGGAATTATCTCCCTTAGATTAATAGATTAATCTCTACCTTATAACTAACTTGAATAATACTGCGCCCTCTATCGGCACTTTCGCTGGACGAGGTTAATGCAGCGACTAGCGGGAGAGTAATATAACGACTGGATTATTCGGGTTATCTACCTTAGTGATTAATTACTTTAATTTGAAAGATTTATCTCCCTTTGACTAATAACAAAAAACTATTTGGACGCTTAGACTGTACTTGTGGGAGAACATGTTAATCCATCTCTTTCCTAGAGATTATTCAAAAATATACAAATGTACACATATACTAGAAAATGTTTCTGTCCTTAGAACAAATCACATCAACAATTTAGACACATTATATAATTACCAACACTTTTTGAGTTGCTAACATTTATTTGTGCAAATGTTACTATTAGTATTAATTAATGTTATCACTTTTATTCCAGTAGATAATTTCAATGCAATTTTATGATATTCTCAACCTTTGGAATATTTGAATGACCGTTTATTATATTCCCAACCTTAGGAATATCAGTTTAGTGTATTCCAAACCTAATGAAATACTTAGTATTATTATAGTTTAGTGTATTCCAAACCTTATGAAATACTTAGTATTATTATAGTTTAGTGTATTCCAAACCTAATGAAATACTTAGTATTATTATATTCCAACCTAAGGAATATCAGTTTATTATATCCCAACCTTTTGGAATATTCCACCGTCAAAAGTTGATTAAAGTATTTATAAGTATTTTAATCCCTATAATTAATTACTAAAAATTAATTATGCAATTAAGTTTTATTAATTAGTATATTTCAAGTTAATTTAAAACTTTGAACTTGCTAAACAACTAGTAAGTCCTGTTAACCATTTAATTAACTATTTATTTTACTTCCAACAAGAGCATTATTTAATTAATAATAGTTTATCTTTAAATAAACAGCATTAATGAAAATTTTACAAGCAAGTTATGTAAAAAAAAAATGTTAAGATAAATTATGCTTTTACAATTTTGGTTTAGTATTGTCTAAATAAAGAAATTATCATACAGCTTATATAGCAACTCAACAAAATTTCTTGAAGACCAGCTCCACAGTTCTGTCAAAATAAATCTATGTTTCCAATTAAAGCTTTTACTATTTTCAGTTAATTTTACTTTCTATATCTTTGATTAACCTGTATTTTTAAAAATAAAATATTATGCCAAAAGTGTAAAAAACATATATATTTCAGCCAGAGACTCAAAAATAATGACCGTTCCAATCAAAACCAAAAACAGAACTCCCGATATATGGCGTCAATGACGTCCTATCGAAACGTAAAAATATTCCACCATCGGTGGGGAAAATTCCACCGATGGCGGGAAATCACCAAAGGTGCACGTGCACTAACAAAAATACTTAATGCAATATTAAAACTCCAATAACTAATAACATATTTCTTATTTTATAAAAGTAACTCCTCAAAGTTAAAGAAAGCATTTTTCTACAACATCTAAATCATCGTAAGTTAAAAATTGTACTTGGCGCCACACCGGAAGTGAACCATCGTAAGCAACAAGTGGTTGATGAATGAGACTGACAGCGGACTCATAATATGGCTAAATTCTCCCGTAAAACCACATGACTGCTACTATAAAATGCATGAATGGATTACTACTGATCTGAGGAGTTACACTATGTCCAGGGCTACGATGTACATAAGTTTAAAACGATGTTTATTGACAAAATCAGTAGCGTAAATACACTTCCAAGTTAAAACATGGTGACTGCCCCTGTGCTGAAATTGACATAATTCTGTGTATTCAGTGCCAGTTTCACTATGAATACAGGTATTTTACAAATGAAAGTAACACATAACCCGAATAATGATAAATAAAGGACTGACCAGGTACATAATTAATGTATACAATATATATATATAACGATTCAGTTCATTTCAACAATAATAACTATGCAATCTTCAGTTCCCACACTTTCATGTTTAACAGACAGCAATTTGAACATGTGTTTATCAAAATGATCACACAGACAAATGCGAAACTACGATAAAGTTAGCAATTCCAGAAGTAGGATATTTTGCATTTCCATTACTTTAATAAAATGTGAAACAGTCAATTTATCCTTATTTTCTCCGAACACATTACTAAATAAAAGAAAAGATAATGCATTGCTGTCTGACAGGTAAAAATATGATACATTCAAGTATTGGTTATTTATGTCATATTTTGTACAAATGGTACAAACAGCTATACTTCCTCATACACAACATTGCATATGCAAACATGACAAATGGTATTTGTCTTAATATCCATCACAATACACATATTAAAATTACACCCCCATACCCTATGCTGGTTCTCACATTATTACATAACAGTGACAATCGTGCGCAACACAGTTGGTATTGACAAACGCCATTCAAATGGTTCACAATATCACACTTTCAGAATGCTCATGTAAATCGTGTTGTTCTGTTTGGAATAGCAGGGACATATTTCATAAATTGATAGCATGACTTTCTTGATACCTAAAGCAATAAGATGATTGTGTTTTGCTTAGATATTTAAAATGCACTTAAATTAAAAACATTTACCTGGTATCATAAGAACAGAAGACTTTCCTCTACGTCTACATACAGCACAAGGAACATCTTTTTCATACAAATTATCTAATCCTGATGTCTTAGCAGATGATCCCGTCTCATATTCAGCTCCATATAGCACATCATTAGGATATGAATATGGTTTGCCATTATCAGGATCATTTGGTAAACAGAGGTAGTTACTACCACCTCCTTTGTTATTGTAATAGTTACCTCCTGCTTGACCTAAAATAGGGAACATTACCAACATTAACAAATTCCTACAGATAATTATCCTAGTAATTTCGCAAATTCCTTTCTCACAATATAAGATTCTATAAAAAACAGATTATGATTTTATTTGAAAATATTTTCATAATAATCATTTATACCATTATTTGTGTGTATGTTTCATTTGAATAATACATCGATTCTATTCACATTATTTATTCAATACCTGAATAAACAAGATGTGCACCCTCTGGACAAGTTTTCTTTCCCCATCGGGTGTATGTTACTCCAGCATCTGTTTTATAAAGAGAAAAAAGAGGAAAAAGTACAAATGTATATTGAAGTTGCAGAAAATAAGATTAATAAATATTATAACATGACCTTCTTCTTTCGCTTTATTAATAAACGAGCGAGCTATCCATTCGGTATAATCTCATTAGCACATGGGCCGGTGAATGTGACCGACTTTTCCATTGGCAGAATAATTGTAACCCGAATAATGCCGATATAGGGCGCAGTATTATTCGAGTTACATAAATTGTGTGCGACATTTTCCGCAAGCGTAAATATAAATCCCCGTCTTCCAATCACAATATACTACCGTATTTGTACTCATAGACAGACATATCACAATCGAAATAAACCATGGAAGCTCGGGATAAAAGGCTAATATCCGCCAATCCATGTTAAAACTCCCAACACATGCTGGCTTCCATGATTTATTTCTTAAGTAACATCATCCAAGACAAGGTATCGAGTTTCCACTTCATTGTTGCTCTTTTGAAGACATGTTTGTCAGAAACAATTGCTAAGACGAGACATTCAGCAATAGGCAATCTAGTCATGAAGTCTATTTTGCAGGCATTTGTGTATATCTCACTTTTGCTACAAATGTTTCCATTAAATATATCCCACTTTCTTTTCAAACATAACACAAAGAAGATATTATATGGTATTGCTTTGTATATAATTTACATAGCTACATATGTTTTCTAAAATATAGAAAATTGGAAACTATTGGGCTATTTCTAGGTAGAAGATTAAAATATTAACCTTTTTAAAACTTAAGTAAATAGTATGATGAAAACTGAAAATGAATAACTGTAGAAAAAATATTAAGCTACTGAATCATAATATCCTTTGCTTGATTACAACACAGAGAATATAGTGTATACGTTTGAATATAATTTGAATCTGCATGTTTTTGTTTTTTTTTTAATCAAAATACAGAATAGATAACATCGGTACTTTTGTCATTGTCGAAATAAAATAAAATTTCTGCCTTCATGTGTGTTCATCATACTTTTACGTAGTACTGGTAAAATGTACTCTTATCGATTATAATTGACTAGAAATGCTTAAGGCATATTGACCTTAACCCTTTTAGTAGATATTATAGACACACTAAACATTAAAATATCTGGGAATGCAAAGGTCCATGTTTTTTCTATTATCTAATACCCTGAAGCAACAAGACCAAAACTTGTAGAACAAACTCATTTTAGTTTGCATATTATTTGCATACTAATATTCTGTTTTTCAAAATATTGCAAACTAAAAACTTTTAAGAAGTGTTGATCTACTTTAAAACTATTACTAAGTTTATCATCAGAACACTCCGTCTTCCGTGATGTATGTAGATAGTGTTTCATCATATCAATTACAGATTGATCTGAAGCTGACAACTTGAAGTCTTTACATTCATGACCGTAAACAGCAACAACAAACGTCAGAGTTATAATAACAGTTGAAAGCATATTGATGTCTGAAATGAGAAAATTGTATTGCATGACTTATCCTCTAGTGGAACAGGATCTATTTTCCCATCAAGAGCACCTGAGTTCGCCCCAGTTTCTACATGTATTAGTAGGGTTTGCGCTATTCATTTTATCAAATTACATGTCGATATCTTCACGTTTTAGGTCCGTAATGTACTACAACACGTTCTTCTTTCCTCATATTCGTTTTTCTTTCTTTTCTCTGAAGTTCATGCTTTTTTTAAATGTTATTTGTATGTACTGATTTTCAACATGATGTTCATGTCAGATGATGTTGATGTCGTTTAATAGTATTACTATTAGTAACACGACGGGTAGCACAAATGAGGAAGAAACTGATAACCCTTCCGGAAGACCTGAGTTAATCCCCGGTTTTGTGTGATGTGTATGTTGCCCAATCTTTGTAGATCATTGTTTGTCATTTGTATTGAATTTTCTTCGAAATACGCCTTCTGATTATCGTCTTTGGTGCATAATAAACTTTCTTAACTATAACAAAATGTTAACAGTTTGAAAATGCTTAGTATATAAAAATATGGAATAGTACGTACGGTTGCTATGAACAACATCGACACTATGGTGTGACAAGTACAACATACATATCACTTCTAATCGATATTTCTAAAGGTTAATTTAAAGCTTGCGTGTTTCTTTGTTTCATTATTCCGTGTGTGTATCTTTGTTTTATTATTCTGTGCGTGTATCGTCTGACAAAGGTTAAATAAAATACTAAATAGAGGAAGCTGTGAAATCACAATCCGATAAACAAATCAATATCAGTGAAACAGAAAGTCAATAAGAAATAAAAAATAAAACATCGGATAATACGAGGTCGCCAAACTCACCGAAAGCGATAGGTGGTGACTGGTGATACAAAAGAGTTAGCATCAGGCTTACATTGTTGATTTGAAATGCATATTGTATATTTTAATAGGTTATGTAAGCAGCTAGTTATAAGCAACCTAAAATACCCTTTGCGAACATCTGAGTTTACCCTAGGTTTTTGATCGGGTTCGTGTTGCTCATATTTTTAGCTTGTTTGTGCTAACCTAATATTTGATTTTATCGGTAATTTGTGTAGTTTTCCTTTGAAGTGTGTCGATTGATAAAGCTTATCTCAACGTACTGGTCGTGATTTCTAAATTATTAGATCAGTCCATATTAGGCATGGATCAACTACCGCGCATGAATATACTTGTTTAAAAAAAAAGATTGGTTGTGTCATCAAAATCAATAATACGGGAAAAGATCAATGTCATTTTCGTTACTATCGTAAACAAAGTATTTAGCGTTTGGCCATATTATTTCAATAATCAGCATCCCTCAAAACCAAAATGATAGAAAACCAAGAAATAACTACTTTGTAAAGATTGAACATCCTTAGGCTTACATTGAATATACACTGCACTATCCAATGATGATCTAAAATTGAAATCAATCCAATTACCGAAAAGAGCTAAAATTTAATACAACATAGCACTGATCAGTAACAGGGAAGACTCAGCTAATACTTCTGTATTCTGGATATGCAAATATATATACATTTGTTGTACATAACCCCCCCCCCCCCCCCCCAAACCCCCCCCCCCCCAATAAAATTAAAATCATATATATATATATCAATTTATAAATGTATATCTGCCATTCTTAGTAAAAAATAAAGACTTTGTGTCGGTGTCTATAATTAACTTTCTAAAATTAATAACATAAAATCTTAAATGCCTTCCGAGTGGGATTATTATGGATGTTAATTGATTTGACCTACATTCAGAATATTTCAGTGAAACGTATTCGGTACGGTTTTAGCACAAGTTTTTATGACAAAAATTACTTAACGGTATCATATTCGAACATTATAATTTCCAAAACACACTTAAATCCAACAAAACCATCATATTGTATAACACACGTCAAATAGTAAAAAACACATCTTGCCGCCTCGTTAACTAGTTTTTGAGTGAACATCGCGCGCCAGAACCGAATCACATTTACAAAACGAGATCCATCCGCAAAAAAATAATCCCATCAAAATATCGTTTTAAAGAATTCATTTTATTATTTTTTTGAAAGTTAATTATAAATTACCGATATACAGAATATTAGGATAAAGTCAGTCCCAAAAACAAAATGCCTAATATTCTGTATTTACGTTTTTAGTTCCTTGTTGTGGTGTCCGCTACGATTTCTGTATGAAAACGATATTCGGTTCTTCTTTACCTCCAGTTGTTTGTAGGAGGGTTCCTGTCTTATTTACATTATATGAGTTTTTATTTGCCTATAGTGGTGCACGTGTCCAACACATATTATGTTATGTTTTTGCTTTGTTTGTCTTCGTCTTGTCTACATTATGTTACCAGATTCTCTGTATTGTAAATTTTTGAGCTCCTTCGGTCTTTAACGTTTATTGTATACAAAACATCGTAACACTTACTGTAATCAAGATATTTATAATGCTGTGAGTTATAGTATGTAGCTGGTTAACTGTAGGGTCATTTCTCTTAAGCTCTGATATCATGATAATGAATAGCTCATGAGAAACACAATATTCATAAAGTGGCATATACATTATTTTCTCATGTATTTGTGACATACATGTTCGAAACTGTAAGGGACGATAGTTGAACATTCCACTCTTTTGACCCTTATTTTAATAAACCCGACAAATATGAAAAAATTTCCAACATGAAGGATACGCTCTCATCCGCAGTGAGTAGTTAAACAGCTAGGTGAGGTGTTATGAAGAATGTCGTCACAAAATTTAAGACTATGATTAGAGATTGCATCCGGAACACTAGATTTGTTTGAATTGTCGTAAGTATTTTAGTATTTTATCAGATTCTTCAGCTGTATCACTATATAGTCTATCGTCTGTAAGCTAGGTTATCCGTGGAAGTATTGGAAGTCCATCAAAATTATCAGAGATAGTCATCTCGGTAGAGAAATAATTGAATATTTCTGGTTTTTTGGGTCATCAGATATAATGCGGTTGTCACTTTTCCACGGTGGATAACTCTATCAGAATTTTCAATAAAAGTTGTTCGGACATTAAGCAAATTGGCGGGTGGTCTATAGCAGACACCGACTAAAATATATTTATCGTTATATTTTTAGTTCTACGCCAAGATATTCTATACTTTGAATCAGCTAGATGGAAAGAGTTTGGATGTATGGAGCCAGATGCAATTGTCAGCAGCTAATATAGATACAGAACAGGACACCAGGATAATAAGAGAACAAAACATACCTTTTTACTGGCTATGTGTGAAATTGGTACGATGAAATAATGTATTGGGTAGTATTACATGTCCGCTGTTTGCATTTGATAATGTTATTAAAACAAAACATACACGCTCGATATTGATCAACATCATTTAAGTTGTTGGGGTACGTTATAACGGGATATATGTCTAACATATTGAAACGATAATAAAACACACACATACAGTTAATAACACATACAACATCCAATACACAAAACATGTGTAAATATAGATCTTATATGATCAATAATGTACATATATAACAATATTATTATAACAGTATAAATACATTTTTTTATTGATCTAATATGGTATTATTAATATATTAATAAACCAATCCCACATTTAGCAGAATCACATAGAGGCTATTACGCATATTTTTGGTAAATTGATAAATAAGAAATAAATATATTTACGGTATTGGGGGTATAGGCTCAGATAAGAAAAAAGTTAACGGTGACATGATTGGTCGATAAACACTAATTATTAGCGTAAGTAATGTGTGCTAACGGTAACCAATCAATGATGAAGCACAATGTTAACAAGCACATAGAGTGAGTGAGTGATTGTTGTTTAACGCCAATTCAACCATTTTTCACCTATATCATAGTGATAACAAATTAATTTTCAATGAGATGATGATGAGGTCAGCTTTGTTCTAGACCAACACACTGAGTTGGATTTTTATAGTGCTTGCTCACTGAAACAACAGTCCGTGGTAGACATGTCGCTCCACTTGGACACATTATTTTGATTCCCAGTCAACCAGTCTTTGCTCTTTCTCCTTAATGATGCGTTCTTAGCGGATAAGCAACACATACCAATTTTAAAGTTCTTGGTTTGACCCGACCGGGGCTCGAACACTCGATCTACCGCACCCGAGTCGAGCACGCCAATCATTACGCCACCGATGCGGTTACAAACATATATAACATTTGATACACAAGACATGTATATAAAAAACATACACACACAAAAACAAATATAATATGATCAACAGCACACACTATATAACAGTTGAATGAGGTCGAGTTCATAATTTGGTATTTAGTGTACTTCGTTTTCATTTAACTCAGTCAAGGCAGGATGAATAGCGTTAAAAAGCTAAATGAATAAGCTTCACATTTAGTGTAGCTATAGGAAAAGGTGTCCTTAAATGTTTTAATATATAATAGGTACTAATAATTACCAATAGTAGCAATTCTGTAGGATCATGACGCTCACGACGTTACATCTGCCATAAGGTTAATTTCACGAATTGTTATGTTTATAAAGCAATAAATGTCAGTGTTTTACTTGTTCAAACATGATATACAAGACACAAGTATAAGGTTACATACAAATATATTGCTTTGTTTTATGATATTTTAATATAGTTTAACAGATTGCAGATAATTATTATCTATCAATGGGTCACTTTCTCGCACGTCGTTTTTTTAAGCGTTTTTTCCGTAAACGGACTATATTTGATCTTCCCGGCGCTACGTACAGACAACAAAGACTATCTAGCCTTTTCAGCAGAAATGAAGCTTGCATCAAGAAGATAAAATATGGAAATGCTAATATAAAAAATCCTTTATTTTCTTGAAACAAATTACATTTTTCTCAAATGAAATAATATTTCATGAATTTTTTTAAACAATGTCACGTTGAACATTATACATATTGTACCTGGGCATTCTGTGCAGATGTTATAAAAATTGGAAAAGGTCCGTCTCGTATTGACAGAGCGCCGACCTTTTAACTGAACATAGTTCGCTCGCAAATTAACACAAATCGACGTCCAAAAATACCTTAACGTCGACATGTAACTTTACTCGTAATACCCCATTTCCATTTCGCAAAGATGAATATTTCTGTCGTTAATTAATTACCGGTGTTACATACTCATTTTCCCCCTACTCATTTTCCCCCCCGGAAAAATGAGTATATACTAGTTTTTCCCCCGGAAAGATCAGTATATACTCATCTTTCCCCCTGATTTTTAGGGGGGAAATCTGAGTATATACTGAAGTTTCCCCCTCATACTCAATTCTCCCCCTTTGCACTGATAGACTATACAAGGGCAATAACTCCTATAAGGGGTCGACCCTATGGAGACTTTTGTAGAGCTTTTGATGCTGAAGAAGGAAGATCACCTCTATTTTTCTCTATATGTAATACCTTTTGAAATATTAGCCAATGACTGCAGTTTGACCCCTATGTTCTATTTTTAGCCATGGCGGCCATGTTTTTTCATCGATGGATATATAATTCACAAACTATAGTCTACACATCCTAAGGGTCATTCATACCAAGTTTGGTTAAATTATGTTCAGTGGTTCTCAAGAAGAATATCAAAATGTAAAAAGTTAACGGACGGATGACGGACGGACGGAAGGACGACGAACGCAATGTGATGGCAAAAGCTCATCCTGACTTTTAGTCAGGTGAGCTAAAAAGGGGGGTTCCAGTCTAATTTTTGCCGAATTTCACGGATTTTTCAAAATTTGCCGAGCAAAAGGACGGGGGTTCCGACCACCGGAACCCCCTGGATTCGCCAATGGTTATCTGTTAATTTATTCTTAAGAATTTCAACTGTTTACAGTACACCGAGACACAACATAATTAGCTTTAAACTAAACAAACTATTGTGTAGTAGCTTGTTTGTTTGTAATCGATCGTTTTAAATAAAGATCAGTAACTATAGAATGGCAGTGTCCATCAATGACGCATAACTATGAATGATACAATTATTAGTTCTACTGTCAGAGTGTGGATTTGTTTTACCGAACATAATTATACCAATTTATCATATTATGTTCATTTCAAATGATGAACTAAACGGTAACAGTATTCTCTAAATTAAACTACTACTATGAGGGGGGAAGGACCCTTTTCAGGACTCCGGGATGGTGTTTTTTTAAGCTCGAGAATTCGGGATTGACCATTTCGGGATTTGGGATTGAAATTTTATTATATTCGGGACTTCTGGATTTTAAGTTTTTTAGTTCGGGACTAAGGGGATTTCAAGTTTTTTAGCTCGGGGTTTCGAGGTCATACCCCCTCCTAACCCCCTCTACTATATCAGCACAACTATTTTTTGCTTCGTTTCATGATCAAATTATTATAAAATTGAGCCATCTTGATAAATGCGTTTGCTTCCATCTTTTTTGATTGATCTACCGAAAGTGGTAGCACTATAATACCATATTCACACGTATTCCGGATTGAAATCGAATTTAAATCCGTTATAATTGTCGTATCGGATTTGAAATCAGTTAGCGTTCACATATGGTCAACCAATGCGTAATTGTTCGTCTGCATTGAATTTATCTGTGGTTTGCATATCGACTAGAAATTGTACTGAGGGATCTGGTGTTTGTTTAGATCGGATGAGGGATTTTTTCCGATTCGTCAACAAATGGTCATCAGGAGACATTGGAAACATTGTTAGTTTTTCAATAATCTTTTTTCAAGAACCACTGAAGCGATGGTATGGAAACGTGATTTGTATGTTCATTTTAAGGTCCTTGACAGGTCTTGTTACTTTTTGAGCCCATCGGAAATTCAAAATCGTTGCCAACGGAGGTCAAAGTTTGCTTTGAAACCATATGTAAAGCAACATTTTCATGATCTACTTGAAAAACACTGAACAGAATTTAACCACACTTGGCAGAGGTGTTCACTATTATGTCATACGCAAGTGTTGTTACTTTTCATGCCAATTCGTTAAAAAATGAATAAAAGAAGAATGTGTCTGAGGACACGGAGTTCTCCGCTTTCAGCTAAGTGGGCCTAACTTCCAAGCCGTATATGGGATCTGGCTGAAATTGAACTTGGCCTGCATATTATGGTTGTAAACATTGTCTTGAAATTTCAGAGTCCTTTACAGGTGATAATGGTTTTTATGCCGATCGGAAATTCAAAATGATCGACAGCGAAGGTCAAAATTGCTTTGAAAACCTATGAATTACATTTTCGTAATCTCATTGAGAACCACTGAACATAATTTAACCAATTTAACGTTGAGGGTGTTCACTATGAGGTACTACACAAGTGTTGTTTCTTTGGTGCAGATCGATAGGAGACTTTGAACATTCTGATTAATCGATTTTCAAGAACCACTGAAGGCATTGTCGGGGGAAATTTATTAAAGCAGTCGTCCTCCTCACTACCTTTCTCACCCTTCCTCTCCATCCTCTTCCTCACTGCCTCTCTCTCTCCTTCTCCATCCTCCTCCTCACTACCTCTCTCCCTCCTTCCTTCCCATCCTCCTCCTCACTACCTCTCTCCCTCCTTCCTCTTCTCTACTTCTCTCCCTCCTTGCTCTCCTCTTCTTACTACCCCTCTCCCTTCTTCCTCTTCCTCCTACTCACTACCTCTCTCCCTCCTTCCTTCCTATCCTCCTCCTCACTACCTCTCTCCCTCCTTCCTCTTCTCTACTTCTCTCCCTCCCTGCTCTCCTCTTCTTACTACCTCTCTCCCTTCTTCCTCTTCCTGCTACTCACCACCTCTCTCCCTCCTTCCTTCCCATCCTCCTCCTCACTACCTCTCTCCCTCCTTCCTCTTCTCTACTTCTCTCCCTCCTTGCTCTCCTCTTCTTACTACCTCTCTCCCTCCTACTCACTGCCTCTCTCCCTCCTTCCTCTCAATCCTCCTCCTCACTACTTCTCCCTCATTCATCCTCCTCACTACTTCTCCCTCATTCCTCTCCATCCACTTCTTCACTACCTATCTCCCTTCTTCCTCTCAGTCATCCTCACTACCTCTCTCCCTCCTTCCTCTCAGTCATCCTCCTCACTACCTCTCTCCCTCCTTCCTCTCAGTCATCCTCACTACCTCTCTCCCTCCTTCCTCTCAGTCATCCTCACTACCTCTCTCCCTCCTTCCTCTCAGTCATCCTCACCACCTCTCCATCCTTAATTCCTTTCAATCCGCCACCTCATTACCTCTCTTCTCTTTCCTGTAATATTATCATCCACCTCATTACCTCTGTCTTTCTTCCGTCTCCATCCTCCTTATTAACTCTTCCTAATTACCATCTCCGTATACTTTTCTCCTCCATCGTCATCATCATCCTCCTTATTACCTCCTCCTCACTACTTCTCTCCTCCTCGTTTACCTTTTTCACTTCGTCCTTTCTATCCTCTTCCTTCAAATCTCCTCTTCAATACCTGTTTCACTACTTCCTCATCATTATCCTCCTCACTATCTCCATCCTTTTCCATATTGACTCCCTCCCTAATTCCTCCCCGTCATCCTCCTTATTTTATACCTCTAGTATCTCTCCTTCCTCCCCATCATCTTTTTACCATTCTCCCTACGCCCTCTCTATCATTCTCCTTATATTCCTTCCTTTCTGCCCTCTTCCTCATACCTGTCAGCTGTGCCTTCCAGCACTTAGCAAACTTGAGTTTTTCTCACTTGCACTAAGGAAGATCGCTTTATCACTCAAGTGTTTTCCCATCATTTCCTCCTACCTTCTTATCCGTTCTCACTCCATGTTCATGCTTGCCTTAGTTATTACTATTATCATTGTTGATACCTTCTTTCGTCCACATTTAACTATTATGTCTTCCACCATATACATGTATAGAAGTGTACACAAGAAAAACCCTATTAAAATAGGAGAGGGGAAAAACTAGTATGAGGGGAAAAATGAGTATGTGTTAACACATACTTGGATTTCCGGGGGGAAAATTCAGTATATACTCATTTTTCCGTGGGGGAAATCTCAGTATATACTCATTTTTCCGGGGGGGGGGGAAACTGAGTATATATTCATTTTTCGGGGAGAAAAATGAGTATGGGGGAAAAATGAGTATGTAACACCGGTACAATCCTCATTGGTAAATTGGGATATAACTATATGATTATTATAATAGGATATGATGCATTCGGAATAACTGTATAATGCATTTTATGTTTTTTTAAAATTTATTTTGTATTTTAATTATTGCATTGTATTGGCAACAATATTTAATCTGGATGATCTGCACCGAAAAAGAATTATGATTTTGTTCCTGATTACATCTGATGTTACTCCACTCAACAAAGTAACGAGAGATGAATGCACAACCTGTGACTCATGGGTGTTGTTGATAACTTTGCTTTGTTAAATTTTCGATTTTATTCTAATTAAATCGTAGATGCCTAATTTAGTGCGCGCGACGCTTTTCAGAATTAGACTTTACCAGGTAGGCTGATAATCAAAAGACTGCAAAATCAATTAATTTAAAGTTTTTGGTATCAGGTAAACTAAAGGGTCTAAACAGGATAGCCAAAAATCTAGTTACCAAGGCCTCAGGAGGTGACCTTACTCTTGATAGACTGACGTATTTTGGAACTGGAAGCAGTGATAATAAAACATGAATGCTGACGTAATAAAACCGTATGTATCTAATTTAGTTCACACGACGGATTTTTGAATTAACCTTGGACAGAACAGTGACAAAAATAACAGAAAACACAACACAGAAGGCATCATTAAAATGCGACATTATATGCTGGTGTTTTGAAAGTCTTAAAACATTCATGATCGGTTAAATCTCCAATGCTGACGTTCTTGTTTTATCATCAACTATTCTATTTAGCAATGGCGTTTCATGATTTTAAAAGATATTTTCATCCGCGGTGTCATATGGTATTTTGAACCCCATGGTATATTGACCCAGGAGTCAATTTTCATTCATGGTATATTGAACACCCTTATTAAAAACTGCCCCCCCCCCTCCCCGTATGGTAAATTGAACCCCCATGGTATTTTGAACCCCCTCATTTCTAATCATGAGATAGGCAGGTGGTTCGATATACCATAGCTAGGGGTCAATATATCATCGGTAGGGGGTTCGATATACCATGATAGGGGGTTCGAAATACCATGGATATGGAGTTCGAAATACCATGGATATGGGAATCGAAATACCATGAGTAGGGGGTTCGATATACCATGGGTAGGGGGTTCCATTTACAATGTGTAGGGGGTTCGAAATACCATGGACAGGGGGTACGATACACCATAGGCAGGTGGTTGACATATCATGGGCAGGGGATTCAATATACCATGGATAGGGAGAGGCTCGATATACCATGGGTAGGGGGGGTCAAAATACCATGGGTAGAGTTTTCAATATACCATGGGCTGGGGGTTCTTAATAGCATGGGTAGGGTTTTCGATATACCATAGATAGGGGGTTCATAATACCATGGGTAGGGGGTTTGATATACCATCGGTAGGGGTTCAAAATACCATGGAAAGGGGGTTTAATATACCATATCATAAGCATTTTCATATAAAGGATCCAAAAAAATAGTATAACAAATAATGATAATTACAGTAAAGGAGTAGGTATGATAAGGGCAGAAATTGGCCTAAGAATAGACAAATTATAAATGAAACGTATAGCTTTCGTTGTTTCTTGATTTTATAAGACCTTTACCCCAACTACTATTTTGGTAAACATTTTCCATATTTGCACGTGCGATGACGTCACACTAGTCAATGAAAAGTCTATCGTTTTGTGAAAATATATGAAATCTAACAAGAAATGTTTATTTAATGTCAATTTTCAGTATAACCACAAGCAGGTACCAACGGCATATTTTAGTATGATGTGTAATATACATAAACACATATCTCATTTAATTTGTGTGTTGGTACCCGAGTGTGGAGAGTATGAAATCTGCAATCAAAAAATAATTTTAAGGTCGATTTCTCGTCAGCGTCCATTTTTTATTGACCGTTTTCATCCGTAATAGACAGAAATAGAAATCGACCTTTTAATCTCATCGAAAATAAAGTTGGTTATCGTAGTTGTTTTGCTACGGGAGTAAAACTAGAACAATTTTTATAAAAAAGTTTTGACGTTATATAGAAAAAAAAACGGCTAAATTTTGGAGGTGATTTAATTACTGCCGACCTGATTGTGCATCGAGTCCAACGTGGTTGTTTTTCTAACCCTCAGTGGAATTTCATGTGCTACTATTCTAAAGTATACTTTAATGTTATCCCCACAATTCACAAAAAGTACAGAAAACAAAACAAACAACCAAAAAGAAAAATCAGGTAATACTAGTATTAGTACGTCAGATTATCATGAAAATTAATTCATTGGACATGTAAACAATACATCGGAATTTTCTATTTTTAGTAGTCCCTTTACTTTTTATTATTTTTATTTTGACAAATATATTTTATTTAGCTTTTTTGCAAAGTGAATTCGCGATGAATAATTGTAATAACGTAACTTTGATTTATATATAACTTAATTCTACCTTTTTAATATTCACGTTGCGGTGGCGTAATGGTTAGCACACATGACTGCCGATAACAACATCTTGAGATCGACTCACTGATTTTTTTTTTCTGTTTTTAGTTTGTTTTTATTTTGACAAAATTATTATGCATCATAAGAAAAAGTTTTTGATGTGCTAACATTATTTAATGTTAATATGAGACACGCATCCTGTTTGAGGAACGAAGTCCTAAAATTTCAATAATACGATGATCTGTACAAGTTATTTTGAATGAATTTTGTAGCCTATTTGTTATGTCTGTTCCGTTCATTTGACATACTGTACGCTGCTCTTCCGTCGGGAGTTTCGTAGAAAGATATTTTTTTATTAGAATTTTATTTCAAGTTTATTTCGATTTTACATAGAGTAAATAATTAAAGAATTAGGAATTTTTTATTGAAATATATTTCTTTTGCGTTTCTAAATTATCAATTGATCTATTTTTTAAACTGCCGGTGAACAGATATTTGGCTATCAATATAGAAGGAAACATCGGACAGCCTACCGTTATGTTTTGTTTATTTGTTATGGTACAGCCGTGGAACATAGGAGTCTGTTGAATCGATCAGGTATTTGTGACGGAATTAACCGTTGTAATATTTTTTTGTTCATGCAGCCGTTTTGAGTATAAAAACAGCATTTGATTTGGTAAAAATACATTTATTATTCCGTATTATACCATTGATTCAGTGAAGCGTAATGTTTTGTCGTCCATGTTTTAATCATTTTTTGGGGACTGAAATATATACCCCGTCTGTTTTCCGAATATGTGCTGACATCCAGGGCTGAAGAACCAATGAAAATATGTAAGGCTAAGCGAATAGTGCTGCAGTGTATCAATGGTGTGGGTTCAAATCCCGTCGAGGGAAGAACAAAAATTTGACAGCTCTAAAATCTAATTCTAACACTGTTTGGTTTAATTTTCAGACGTATATAATATTTAGTATTAACCTAGTATCCTTAGTAACTTTCAGATCCAGTGGGACAGATATATTGTATGGTTGTCACTTGCTTCTAGACGTTTGTATAATATACTTTATTTCCTGTGACTGTATAATGAATTCTTCATTATCCTATACAATGTATTAAAAATTGCTGAGTTAGATTGCTGTCAAATTATAATATTAAGTATATATGTACCATCTACACACGCTTATACACATGTCTTACGTCTATCCATAGATTTACCTTACGAGAAAAGGTAACACTAGGATTATTGAAGCTCCTTTTTTTAGGTAGTGGACGTGGTCGAGTGGTCTAGGGCGCTGGACGTAAGGCTAAGCGAATGGTGCTGCAGTGTATCAATGGTGTGGGTTAAAATCCTGTCGAGGGAAGAACAAACATTTGACAGCTCTAAAATCTAATTCTAACACTGTTTGGTTTAATTTTCAGACGTATATAATATTTAGTATTAACCTAGTATCCTTAGTAACTTTCAGATCCAGTGGGACAGATATATTGTATAGTTGTCACTTGCTTCTAGACGTTTGTATAATATACTTTATTTCCTGTGACTGTATAATGAATTCTTCATTATCCTATACAATGTATTAAAAATTGCTGAGTTAGATTGCTGTCAAATTATAATATTAAGTATATATGTACCATCTACACACGCTTATACACATGTCTTACGTCTATCCCTAGATTTACCTTACGAGAAAAGGTAACACTAGGATATTGAAACTCCTTTTTTTAGGGAGTGGATGTAGTCGACTGGTCTAGGGCGCTGGACGTAAGGCTAAGCGAATGGTGCTGCAGTGTATCAATGGTGTGGGTTCAAATCCCGTCGAGGGAAGAACAAAAATTTGACAGCACTATAATCTAATTCTAACACTGTTTGGTTTAATTTTCAGACGTGTTAGAATTAGATTTTAGAGCTGTCAAATTTTTGTTCTTCCCTCGATGGGATTTGAACCCACACCATCGATGTGGTTCCATATTATGGTTGTAGGCATTTATAAGACAAGCTTTTAAATTTTTGATTACCGTAATAACAATTATTGTTAATTCAAATTGTTTTATTTGATAATTCCATTCTTTTAGCCAAAGGATGGTTACCTCAACTCGCTCTTTTGAGAATGTGTACCCCTATAGCAGCTTATTTGTGTTCCGACATGTTTGCCCGTTTGGCATTACACAACACCCACTCAGGGACAATTTAATTGGTCAGAGTTACTTGTGTTTTATCCATTTTGCACGATTATTTGTAAGTAAAATATGCTTCAACTAAACTCCAACGTTGATAGTCGAGGTAGGATATTATTTCCACACATTCTTAAGCTATATTGAAAGTTTCCTTTGATTTTGTTTGTCTTTCTACTGCTTTGTTGTCACTCGATATCTTCTGTCTTTTTCTCTCATGTGATGATATTTCTTCTAGCTAGGACGACGGACACTACTATCTTTCGGGTTAGGGTCATGGTGTTTAACGCCACTTTCAACATTTTTTCAGCTATATTGTAGCCGTCAGTTTTATTGGTGGAGGAAATCGGAGGACCCGAGAAAACCACCGTCCTGTCGCAAGTCACTGACAAACTTTATGACATAATGATGTATCGAGTACACCTTACCATGAGCGGTGTCTGTATACCTTTTGGTGATTAATTTGTTTATTGAACTGCGTTTTCGTTTTCAAACTACACAATATTTTAATCAATTGGGGACGGGCATATATCATGCGCTCATGGAGCAGCTGTTTATTAGAATCAAATCAAATCTACCATCATTTCTGTAATCATTTGGAGCAGCGTGCTAGAGCTACTCTGATGAAAGGTCAGAACTGGTCTCTATTTGTATATCCATTTTTTATTTTCAGATTCCATGTCGTCCATGTGACCTGGACCCCCTCACCCCCTCCCCCCTTTCCCATGGTCTTTAAATATATAGTTTAATGTTTTATTGGATTTTATTTGATTTCTTTGGAATATGCAAGTTCACCCCCGATTCTAGTGGTGTTCGTGTTACTCATTCTTTAGTTTTATGTGTATGTTTTGTAGATCGTTGCTTGTTCTTTTGTACTTTTTCTTTTTGGCCATTTTATTGTCTGTTCTTCTTCGATATACGGATTCTGATTACCACTTTGGTATCTTCAAACTCTTCTTATAATGTTGTTGTCTAGCTCTAAACTTGTCAGTTATCTTCTTCAAAAAGTGGTTCAAAAATTCATGTGCGCTCGTACGTGAAGTGCAATTTGTAGTGTAATTTTATCAATTTTAACGACAATTTCCTTAAAAATCTTATTAAAATACAAAAAATCTTCTTAAAATCCAAAATCCTGGTGTTTGTTTTTTTCCTAGAACATTAATTTCATCATTTGAAATTCTATTTATTTACAGTTTCTTTTGGATATAAATACTAAGTAGTTGAAAACAAAAACGATAACAAGTTATTTATTGACAAATGAATACAAAATATTAAATAAACAAATAAATAAATTATAAACATGCAATTTTCGTGATCATTGTGCATATATATATAGATATATATACACCGGTATAAATAATTATGTAATACTAGTTGTAACACAATGGATGGATACATTGTTTAATGTCAAATGAATCCTGAATATCAAATAGGCAAATATTGACTTTTTAATATATATATATATATATACACCGGTATAAATAATTATGTAATACTAGTTGTAACACAATGGATGGATACATTGTTTAATGTCAAATGAATCCTGTATATCAAATAGGCAAATAGATTATAATAGTTTCAAGAAAATTCTATACGTACATATACATATATAATCATGCTATATGCATTGTCACACAATGGACGGATATACAAGATGAATGGAATACAAAGACGACGGTGAAAATGGTTTCAAACTTATTTGGCGCCAACTGTTGTATAATAATAGCGTTAATTATGTCTGTTGACGTCTGATGGATCAATTTAAACTTTGGTGCCAACTCGACATTCCTTAAAACTAATCCATGCTGTTATAATACTCACAATCTGTAATATAAATACAAACACACTATTAAAGGACAGTTTGTTTACATAGTAACCATTGTGATATTTCAACATTTCTGTAATATAAATACAAATACAGTATTAAAGGACAGTTTGTTTACATAGTAACCATGGTGATATTTCAACATTTCTGTAATATAAATACAAATACAGTATTAAAGGACAGTTTGTTTACATAGTAACCATGGTGATATTTCAATATTTATATCTATCTCTGATCAACAGAGGATCCGATCCGAATACTGCACCGGATTCGAAGTATAGGACTTGACAACAACAAGATATAGAGTTCCGGGTGTCGAAGCTAATATTGCACCGGATTTGAAGTGTAGGACTTGACAACAACAATATATAGAGTTCCTGGTGTAGAATCTCTTGTTTCATGAATCTGTGGTTATTCTTAGATTTTAAGTGTTTTATTTTATATAAAACGTTTGTAAAAATCAAATGACGCTATAACCATACATTCTAGATACAATCAAACATAATATTTGATACTCTAAATAGTTACAAGTTACCAGAATTGAGAGGTTGTGACATAAAGTGCAATAAAGTTTATCCTACTATTATGAAGCAGGATACATGATAATATTCTATCACATGCAGTCTATAATAAAGGCTCCCGCTGATGGTGTAAACCACTAATTAATTTCTTTAACATTTTCTACTAAATTTGTGTTTTTTCGAGCCTACCTAGCCATTTTATTTTAAGCTTAACCTTTCCAAGAACATACATTTTCTGAAGCGTACATGATTCCTCTATGTTCTGTCAAAATATCATGGGGTGTTTAAAATATTACAATGAAATGCCAGGCTATGGAAAACACCTACTCTAAAACTAGCTCCACCACCCCCCTCCGAAAATTCAATATTTATAGGTCATGCATCAAGTCCTCCATAGATGTATTAAAATACAACTACATCCATCAAATATGGGCTCAAAATAATCTTTATATATTTAACTTCAATTATCAATTGTGTTTATTCCATTCCATTCAGTATTTTTCACAATACCACAAAGCGAAAGGAACTTTTTTCTTTAAAAGGGACCACTTTTGTATATGTTCTAAGCTCTGATTGATGAATTAATGGTTTGACACCTGATGACGAGTTCTACACGATACAACATTATGTGATAAAGTTTGTCAGTGACTTGCGACATGTAGCTGGTTTTTTTCTGTGTACTCTGGTATCCTCCACCAATAAAACTGACCGCCACGATATACATGAAATATTGTTGAAAGTGGCGTTAAACACCATAACTTTAATACTAACCCCCCATAATAAATTCGACCAATAAACTACAATTGTAAATGTTGTACATGTACAGCACAAATGGGAATAAGAAAATATAGGAAGAAAAGGGGTGTGTCAGTAGATCTGATCCACTACCAATGGTAGATGCTGTAGAAGGCAAATAGTTGTCTGTTAATGTTGTAGAAGTAAAAGATAGTGTCCTTAAATGCGGTATAATATTAACAGTTCTACATTTAAAGATAAAGAATGTTATTATTAGAAGATCTAGGGCAAATAATATATGTAAATTAGTAACTTATTTAAATTTGATGTTTGTTGGATGATCTGTTTTCTATCTGGAGGCTCACTATCTCTCTACCATCATAGTGATTATGTGAACTAGTAGAAAGCTACTGAATGTGAATGAAAAGGTACCAATGAAAACCAGACACAGGATGTCGTTAGATATTAGTAGATAGCTGGATAATAATAGAAATTAAAAGGACACAACAAACCACTTGATCCTTTCCAGTTCGTTTACAAACCACGCACGCGAAAAAGTAAGTACTATTTATACCACGGTTTTCCGAGTTAAACGGTTAAACAATCGAACGCGAACACTGTTGATACAATATAACACCCATCTCTTAGTCTTTTATCTCCAGCTCTCAGACCACGAGGTTTAAGACATGTGTTTAAGCGTGTGTTGAAGGTAAATATACAATCAATCTTTGGTATTTCCAAATCAAATAGATCGTTTTCATGGAAACCTAAAAGGAAACATTTGCTCCGATCGTAGTAGCTTTCAGTTTAATTTATTTCAGATAACTCGAATACACGGATATGTTCAAAGTAAAATTGTCGGTCTCTTCTAATTCAACAAGTTGTTCAACTCTGCATCTTAATCAGAGAATCAGATAAATAGATTTCATCATGGTCTCGAAAAAATACGTGGCACGATATATGTCTTTGTAAAAACAAACGTAGATATCAAATATAGTGCGCATGACGCGTTTATGGAATAGTCTTCACTAGGTACGCATCAAACCCAAAGTTTAAAATTTTTGGGAGCAAGAAAACCAAAAACCTGAACTGGATAGTCAAAAAATAATACATGCATTTTGGAAGGACAAGTAAGATAATATTACATACGTACAAACACTAAACCATTTGATCCTTTCCAGCTCGTTTACAAACCATGTATGCAAATATTATGGCTGCAACCTGCAATTTTTAAAGATTACATGTAACTATTACAGGAAGAATTGTCCTCTAAATCTCCAAACTGATATGATTCGGAAATGAAACTGCATATGTCTCTTAAAACATATTGTCAGCAATACCGTGGACTACTCCAAACATGCACGTTTGTACGATCAATTCATGAAATATATTTGAAATTTCCTCTATTTCAAACTGAAACTTGAATAGCAAGTTGAGAAAAATTTACCTTTAATACAAGTGCTACAAGTTATCAGACAGTTTAACTTTTTTAACAAGTGCTACAAGTTATCAGACAGTTTAACTTTTTTAACAAGTGCTACAAGTTATCAGACCGTTTAACTTTTTTAACAAGTGCTACAAGTTATCAGACAGTTTAACTTTTCTAACAAGTGCTACAAGTTATCAGACAGTTTAACTTTTTTGTAAGTGCTACAAGTTATCAGACAGTTTAACTTTTTTAACAAGTGCTACAAGTTATCAGACCGTTTAACTTTTTTAACAAGTGCTACAAGTTATCAGACAGTTTAACTTTTTTAACAAGTGCTACAAGTTATCAGACAGTTTAACTTTTTTAACAAGTGCTACAAGTTATCAGACAGTTTAACTTTTCTAACAAGTGCTACAAGTTATCAGACAGTTTAACTTTTTTAACAAGTGCTACAAGTTATCAGACAGTTTAACTTTTTTAACAAGTGCTACAAGTTATCAGACAGCTTAACTTTTTTACAAGTGTTACAAGTTATCAGACAGTTTAACTTTTTTACAAGTGCTACAAGTTATCAGACAGTTTAATTATTTTAACAAGTGCTACAAGTTATCAGACAGTTTAACTTTTTTAACAAGTGCTACAAGTTATCAGACCGTTTAACTTTTTTAACAAGTGCTACAAGTTATCAGACAGTTTAACTTTTTTAACAAGTGCTACAAGTTATCAGACAGTTTAACTTTTTTACAAGTGCTACAAGTTATCAGACAGTTTAACTTTTTTACAAGTGCTACAAGTTATCAGACAGTTTAACTTTTTTAACAAGTGCTACAAGTTATCAGACAGTTTAACTATTTCACAAGTGCTACAAGTTATCAGACAGTTTAACTTTTTTACAAGTGCTACAAGTTATCAGACAGTTTAACTTTTTTACAAGTGCTACAAGTTATCAGACAGTTTAACTTTTTTACAAGTGCTACAAGTTATCAGACAGTTTAACTTTTTTAACAAGTGCTACAAGTTATCAGACAGTTTAACTATTTCACAAGTGCTACAAGTTATCAGACAGTTTAACTATTTCACAAGTGCTACAAGTTATCAGACAGTTTAACTTTTTTACAAGTGCTACAAGTTATCAGACAGTTTAACTTTTTTACAAGTGCTACAAGTTATCAGACAGTTTAACTTTTTTACAAGTGCTACAAGTTATCAGACAGTTTAACTTTTTTAACAAGTGCTACAAGTTATCAGACAGTTTAACTATTTCACAAGTGCTACAAGTTATCAGACAGTTTAACTTTTTTACAAGTGCTACAAGTTATCAAACAGTTTAACATTTTTACAAGTGCTACAAGTTATCAATCTACAGAGTTTAGATAGTGATGCAGTTAAAGAATTGATGTGATGTGTTGTAAGAAATACTATAAAGACAAAACTTATCTACGTTCACAGAATATAATGTGAACATTGCAGCATGTGTTTGCTAAATGTACATGCGCACAGTTTTGCAAGTGTAAACGCATAGAACTTGGCAGAGTGTAACATTATCAAAAATGTTGTTGTTTTTGTTTTTATTGTTGGAAGAAATATTTTGAATTATTCAATTTATTTCTGTATGTGATGATATACACCAAAATAACCGACTGTCGTCAGATATGATTATAGTCAAAAGATTGAACATCAAAATAATTTAATGTCTTTGTGGGCAAAATAACCAAAGGGCCTTAACAGCAGAATACAATTGGTTTAAGGTTATCTATGTCAAATATATTGTTGTACATATCTGTAAATCTGAAATATAAAATCATATACGCAAAAAGGGCAACGCTGTTTTTTGTTTTATTTGCATGATATTATTTAATCACAGGCAATAGGGTTTCTTACACCCGAGGGTTATTTTGTGGACGCAGAGAAGTGGCGGTTCAGACATTTATAAACCAAAAACATACTGCTATGGAGATATTGTTTATGATATAATGATAAATATGTCAGTGCTTTGCCTGTCTAATGGTTTATTGATTGATTGATTGGTGTTTAATGCCAACTTTAGTAGTATTTAAGCTATACCGTACCGCCTTCCTGTCCAACAGAAATAACACTTACCTCTAACAACAAGACAGATATGCCAAGCACAATAAAGCCTATTGAATACTTCTCGATAAAATCTTTCACAGCATCATAACAACCCTGTCAAAACAACAAACAATGTTAGAAACAAGTATTTGAGTTAGAGTAGCAGTAACAAATATACTAACGATATACAACAGTTTAAGGTAGAGACTGACACTAGTCACATGACTTTTAAGAATATTGAATAAAATGTGGTAATAATTATTAATTATGTTTGCAGTATTTCTTGCGAGGTATTTTACTTTTTGAATTTTCTACATATGATTTGTGGTTCTCAAATTAAACTGAAATACAAATTTAATACAGTAATTTCTTGGCAATAATACATTATATGTGTAAAATGCTATATGAAGCATTTCGTCAAGGGAGGTAATCATGTCTCAAATGATATTAGAATATGATGAGTTTTGCATGTTTTTGTTAAATATTGAAGTTTTTAATATTATGACCCCAGACTTTCCTTACACTTCTGAAAATGAAACAAAATGCACCATATTATATCAAAAATTTAGAAATTTTAAATGACAGGATTTTTCGCTATTCAAGAATTTTGAGGAGAATCTATACATTTCACATACAATGCATTATAAAAGTTGAAGATTTAAATGCTTTATATCTTGAAAATTAGTCTGGTGACCTATATTTATTAATTAAATTCCTTAAAGTCTGCCACAAAATCTGGCCAGTTTTAAGGAAATTCAATGACAAATTATTTTAGTATGAAATGTGGGTCTCTACCTTAAAGAGTGCAAAATTAGCTCTAAAAATGTACTTTTCCTGCCCTGGAAGAATTGTAGACAGCTTAATTTGCTAACTATATCACCTAGAAAGGAAAGTTTTCCCTTACAAACATTATTTTTGCCTGTTTTATTTTCATTTATTCAACGTCTTATTAAAAAAAGGGAAAAATGTGGACATTTTTCATAAAATTGACAAAAAAAAGGGTATATGTCAGGGTGTCTTTCTAAATCCCTAACTTTTTTTTTTGCCTGGAAACATATCTTTATCTTTTAATGATATGTAGCATGGATATAAGTAATGTGATATATCTTTTTAAAAAAAATTCATTGCCCCATTTTTTTTCTATTCCACTTTAAAATCTAATTTTGTTGGATTTCACCAAGGCCAGTTACAGGCTATATTGCCAAAAAAAGGGTAGCCATTTTGAAAAAAAAATGAAAACATTATAAAAAATTATGTCTTAGATATTCCAAATTATTCATTTATCATATTATACTCAGATAATTAAAAAAAATTATATGCTATTTTTTTTTGTACCTTAATGACACGGAAAAGTGAAAAAAAAATGACATTTTTTTGGACTTCAGAGGGGGGTAACTCTTTCAGGGAATATTTTTAAAATAAGCCTGGAAACCTATTCTCAAATTTTGATATCTTGTTAGGTACATCCCAAAGAACAATATATATGAAATTCAAAAAAAATCATTGACTAGTTTTTTTTTGCCCATAGTGTCCTTCTCTACCTTAATGGTCTTGGCACGTTTCTATGACAGTTTTAAAGAAACATATATTACATAATTATGCGTAAAATATCACTAGACAATGATCTAGATGAAACTATATGGATTGAAATTCGAAATATATTAACAATTATTCAACAACGTGTCTCCTAGCTTGTTAAACATAGCTCACACTTGTTGGCCTGTCGCATATACATTTTATCATTTAAAACCAAAACTATTCTACTGCTAAAACACACAGTCAAGTATATAAAACAACGACTGGTTAATATAACAAAACTATATTGGCGGAATGAGTACGTTCCATTCTACCTTAGATATTTTGCCAATATTTATAACTGAATTATTCGAGGATATAAATTTTCTCGTTTTTCAAGTCCCCGCGAAAGTAGCAAAGATAAATAAAACACGAACTGTTTTTGCATTAAAATATATCAATGATAGTTGACTGAATGTTTAAACGTATATTATATAAACATAAAAAAACATCGAAGGGGAAATCAAAAATGGACAATACAGAGAAACTCACAACAAGACGAAGAAAAACAAAACAAACGACGGAGGTACACTGGTAACACTTTTAGATAGCAACTAAATGTATCTAAACAAAATTAGTAGATCTCATATCAGCCAAATTGTCGATAAAATCTAATCAATGTTAATTACTTATCAATAACTGAATATATGAGATTTCTGACTGCTATTGTATACTCGAGTTATTTCCCTTTGAGTATGAAATTCTATATTGTGTATTGTAAATATTAACTGCATGCATTGTTGATTGTTGCTGTTTGGCCTTGTGTATGGAGAGGATTTATATAGGCTATTATTGCCTGCTATCCAATCCATTTCATTTATTTATGAATAAAATATGTTTAAAATGAAAGACACAACACAACACAATATGTGTTGGACACCCACTATACGCAAGCAAACACAAACAACGTAAATAAGTCATGAGCCCTCCTACAACAACTGGAGGTAAAGACGAACCGAACATATAGATAATACAAACAAATCCGGCCAATCCGGCTACTGGAGGTAAAGACGAACCGAACATGTAGATAATACAAACAAATCCGGCCAATCCGGCTGCTGGAGGTCAAGACGAACCGAGCATATAGATAATACAAACAAATCCGGCCAATTCGGCCACTGGAGGTAAAGACGAACCGAACATAAATACAAACAAATCCGGCCAATCCGGCTATTTTGTATTGTAATCGATAAGCAGACAGCTACTATACGATCATGGGCACGGCAACCACTAAAAATAAGTACCTCTTCCGTATAAAATAATGCTACACTAAAGAATAATAAATTAACTAAGCCCGAACATTGATTACAAACTGACTGGTGAAATCCTCGCCCATGGGTGGGTGTCTGCAGATATTAACATATGTGACGGGTATCAAGTCGTGAACTCATGTCATTGACGTTCTATCTGAAGTCAGAGGTCAACAACCTTGATCACACTGCAACCCTTAACCTTTTATTATTTTATGTATGTTTTGCATATTTTATTGATTATTATGAAATTATATTTACTCTTTTGAGTAGTACACGTAGCTAACAATATATCTCTCGAAGGCTTAGATAAAAAAAATCTAATTAAGTTCATAATGTAATCTCAGTCAAAAAATATCTAATTAAGTTCATAATGTAATCTCAGTCAAAAGATTTAAAAGCAATATCAACAGTAAATTAAACATTACATTACATAAGAATTGTGACCTTCAACTATGAATATACATGTATTTTATTAATCACATAAGAGCAGAAACACTGACTCCTTCGGGAACTAATAGTCCAACAGCAGAGGAGATAGTAATAAAAATGTAAATATCCGTACCTAATATGCCTTTAGCAGTTTCCATAACAACACAATATCACTTAAATCTCCTATTAGATGAACTGAACAGATCATACTAATCGATGAAGCCTTCATCATCGATAACCCATGGGTAATTGTTTCCCATCAATCCCCTTTTAATATTTTAGTTCCTTTCTTTTTAAAAACTTGTATCTGATTGGCTATGAAACTGGGTAAATACTATTCACAATATTTTTAAATGATTCATGAAAAATGCCTTCATAAGTTGACACACAGTGTGATCAGACGTGGGTTATCGACGATGTAATTTAGAGTTTATGACGCGCTTCTGAGACACTACATCAGGAACAATAAAAGTCAAACGATTGCAACACCAAATAATATAAAAGTCCGTGGGAACAGTATATCCAAAGGGCTTATTAATATCAAAAATTGGAAGTTTATGTTTGCTTGACCTGACCTCAATTTGTGTTACCAAAATTACTATTTAGAGTACATCCAAGTGTTTCATTTGTTCCGGCAGATACATGTACAGTACCGATCATCGCCGGAAGCCCTCGGCTGGATTACACCCCGATTACTCCGCACACCCATCATCGGTGTATCTCTGCTTTCTGACTTATTGACAAGAGAAAAGAAAATTCTACGTTCCTGTTGTAAGACCACATTTCTAGAACAAGACTTAATGTCTAATCTGTTTGACTCGAGAAATCTCTGCTTTTGCTATAAGAAAATCGCTGTTTTTGTTCTTCGAAAATGTGTACGTTTGTTCGAAAACAAATATATGTTTTTGTTCGAAGGGGAATTGTATGGTGTCACAAATATATTTTCCAATGCATTTGAAGAAAGAATACCGATTTACTCGCATAACAAAATATTTTTGATATACAACATCTGTTCAGTTGTTCAAAATCCGAAATAACAAGTAAATGTTAAAAACACAATGCCTACATCAAACAAATACACTAAAGCAAAACAAAATATGTTTGATATATGACAGAAAATGTGACAAAATGATAGTGGATCTCTTGACAGTGTGTCTAATTCATCAGTAGTTTGTTTTATTCTAAAAAAAATACACAGAATGCATATATTTCTGATATATTAATACAATAATTACCTTTGAATAGTGTCCGGAAGGTGAAACATTTTTAGCTGACGGGCAAAAAGAGTTATCAGCAGAACTGCTCATGTATGATGAAGACGTTACTCCTGGACAACATGACAAAGGAACGTCATTTGATGCAAGTGGGGAGATACTTGTTTGCCAGGTTGAGACGTCATAATCATTTATAGCACTAGTGACAGCGTCTACAGCACAACACTCTAACTACAATAAGAAGTTAATGGTTGATCAATTAATTTTAGAGTCACATGTCATTTTATACGTGTTTTGATTGATTTAAAAAATTGAGGTTATTTGTCAATGAACGGAATCTAGAAATAGACGTCGTTCTCAAAGCGTCGCGTGCCGTTGTCGGTTCATTCGAAATAACCTCAATCAAGTTGTACACACCCTTGCGTAACCCGCTACGCGGGTTATGCGGTGTGTACAACCTGATTGAGGTTATTTCGAATGAACCGAACAAAAATTGCCATCAATCCTTAAATAATTTCATATATTCATAGGAAACGGTAACATTTGATAATTTCGTATATTTAGCATCGGTTTCATAGGAAACGGTCGTTATCACATCATTATCAAACAAAATGTAGACTTTATGGAGGTATAATTTTCTTGTAGTATAGAGAATATGCGGACATGTATTGTGAACAATAGTCAACACATTTTTCGCTTCCAGGTATTAATACCTAATCAGGCCAAATAGAAATAAAAATAATAACTATTTTGCTTTCCATGATCTCGATAATTATTCAAAATTTCGAAAATAGACATGTATGTTTATTATAAAACAATAATGTAACTAAATGATGAAATAATGTGTTAGGATCATGTCTTCAATATAAGAACTAATTCGAACCCATAGTAGTGAATGAACCTAAATATCATTTAAAGTGAATTCAAAAATTGGTTAAACAATTAATTTTATTTACATGTAACGATAGTTTATTACATTTGTATTTAAAGGAAATTCCAACTGACATAATGACATGTTTTTCACTAACAGTTAATAATAATAATAAATACATGTTGATACAATTTTCCCAGTCTTATAAGTCCACTCTCACCAAATGCCACTTATCAGGCCAGATTTCCGATGCATTGAGATAGTAAGTACTACTAAAATACCCCCTTATATGATTGATTTGTGTTCAACGGCAACTCTAGAAGTATTTCAGCTATATCGTTGCGAGAAAAATAATTATTAACTTGGATCCCCCTTATAAGAAGGCCTATTGTAGGGGTCAAAGTTTGAATGTTTTGTAGTTATTATGTACATAGTATGGACAGTTATCCTGACTCGAGTCAGTCACCCCTCGGTCTTAACTCGGTAATGTTACATACAACAAATACAAACGTTATTGCTTTTGGTTTGAAAATTTTACTAAGTTAACAAAGGCAAATAATCTTATAAGAAATATATAAGAAATAAAAATCAAAATGTAATACACTGTTCATTGGCAGTACTATATATTAGGGAGTTTGTTGACTTACATTCATTTGTAAATAATTCCATCCTGCAGAGGTTTGATCTCCAGTTAGCGAATCTTCAGAAAATGTGCCTAGTCCTTTCTTCATTTCCGACTTCAGCTTGCCCTCTATCTAAATAAGCAAACAAGTATTTGTATTAAATGAAATATTAACAAAGGGCTACGCCCAGGCTAAAAAAAAGTCGACAATACTTTCCTCCAGCAGTGTTTCAGTTATATCTGGGCGTGAACAAATTATAGTAAATTTATTTTCTCAACTAGAAGAAACTCAGAAGTAAGACATCTTTGTCTGTAAAACAATCTGGTAATACATACAAATAAAAGAAAACTAAAACGGTAAAACCATATATTAGGTACTTTGGTTTTCCTGTTCCCAAATACTTTTGAATTATTTTGGTTTCCAATCTTTAGATTTTGAGCGTACCTGATGAAGGTTATTGAGTGTACCTGATGAAGGTTATTGAGCGTACCTGATGAAGGTTATTCTTTCCAATCTTTTTGACCTTGAGCGTACCTGATGAAGGTTATTCCAGAAATCCGTCGTGCGCACTAAGTTTGATATCTACGGTTTTTTTTTATTAAGACCGTTATTATCAAATTATATTTTAGTATATAAATAAATTTCTTTTAAGCATTTTAAATTTTGTTTCCTGTGACATTTGTAAATAAATCAGAAAAAAGAGTTCACGTTGTAGAATGTCTGACGAATATCAGCAACATCAATGCAGTCAGTTTTAAGTGGAAGTTTAATTCATAAAACAATCATTAACATAGAAAATGTGCTTAACTTCTATCTGAATCTGTAGTCACAATAACTCATTTTCTTAATTGATTAATAAATAATCGTAGAAATGAGGGTTTCAGAAGGTTTGGTCAATGAAGAAGATAGATCCACAACATAGCACAGAACACAGTCGGTGTCTACTCAAAAAAATATCATAGATGAAAAGATAAATTGATGAATCAACGAGTGTGAGGCCATGTGTTCCGATAATGTCATCACATCCTGTTTAAGTAACAACATCTATAGCTATAGTAACAACCATTTTCAGACTTTATTGGATATGATTGATTGATTATTGTTTAAATTCTAGCGAGCAGTATTTCATCTATATCCAGGACGAGTACAATAATATATTAATACAATGTAAAAATGTTGGAGGAGATGTGTAAACCGAGTCCATGACTTTTGTCTGCCACTGAAAAAGGTATGGAGAGTTGTGTAGAAACGAAACATTTAGTCTTTTGTAGCGACTACAATGTGCCTACTCTTTTTCGAAATCTACAAAAGAGGTATTTAGCTTTACACACTATGGTTCATGGTCAGGTTTTCCGTATTATACCCTGACAAATATCCATAGTGAGGGATCCCCCTATCCGCCACCAGATGACGCACTGAGCAGTTCTGTGGGTTTGAACCCTGGTTCCGAACCTTCATCAGTATCCAGGTGGATAGGAGATTCTACAGCAATGACGTCAAACGATGTCGCTTGACAGCAACAACATTTCTTAATTAGTTGTCTGCAAACAAGTGCCAGTAAATATCATCTATTGTTCGTGGGAGACAATGTTAGCATGGTCATTGGGTAACAGTTCATATGGTCAACTTCTATATGAGTGAGTATGTGATTGCTGTTGAATGCGTATTTTGTAGCTATATTATGGCAACAATATTCTATTGTAAGATAAGACAATGATAATAAATAGCAAATAATTCATGGCACTGAGGGTTATATGCCAGTATATGGACCGGTCCGTCACCAAACAAATATTATATGGACCGAAGCTTCTGAGGTCCATATAATATTTTTTTTTGTGACGGACTGGTCCATATACTGCCATATGACCCAAAGTGACATGAACTATTTGCTATATTATACTTTTTATCTAAAATAATGCAGGTACCTGGCCGGTCCATATACTACCGGTCCATATACGAAAATAGTGACCGGCTGCGCTAACAAAGACAAATAGGGGAAATAAAAACGTAAAGTGTAATATATGTAGATATGATTATGCCTACTTTGTATGAGATTAACAAGACTGAGCTGGAAGTTATATTGTGCTAGCTCAAATATCAAAATTCAGACATGTCACACACTCGAACACACAATGAAGACTCTGAGCCAACAGGTCTTTATATATGTACTTATTTCTTAATGCTGTATACGTTAAGAGAAAGGAGCAAATGCCAAAATTATATCATGTTTGATTTGAAATTGTCTCAACCTTATGATCTTTTGCACTGCAGTCGAGCGTGTTAAATGTTACAGCACAGAGGCGGTCTCCAGTTCTAATGATTTATTAATAATTTATGAATTAAAGTGTAAACAAGGTTGGTCAACCATTCCACCAATATCAACAAAACAAACAATCATCTCTCACCTCAAATTATTGAACACAAAACAGACCACGACATATAATGTTAGGAATCCAGGTCCTGGCTTGTGACAGGAACACACATGTGGCAGGGTTAAACCGGTTTATGTGATCCCAACCCTTGTCTCTAATGTAATTCTACTTACCTCAACATTCATCATGATCCATAATATCACAACAACAGCCTTGGCAATGAACAGGATAGCGACAACGACCATATACTGTGGATAGAGAAATATAGACATGTATGTTATGTCAGTGTAGTACTTGTAACTAATTTGTTTTATTTCTTAAACAATTATTTTCTTAATAGTTGTAGAACTACCTTAGATTGTTATCATATTCCTATCCTTCCATTTTCAGGATAATATAAAATCGTGTGTGTTCAATATATGGTTTTATGAAATGAAAGTTTAAACAGTGATGGTCATCAAATGTTTGGGGTATTTCGTGTGAAAAATCACGATTTTACGCCGAAAAATCATATTTTTACCAATTTTAGTGGGGGGGGGGGGGGGGGGGGTGCGCCGAGCGAGCGAGCGCCCCTCCCCTGGATCCGTCCCTGCACATACACATCATCACATACTCTCTATTTTATTTATTGAAGATTAATAATATCAAAATAAAGCTAGTCGTATCTAAGTATGATAATGATATGTTTAGAAAATGAGACGAATATAGGAATTGTGATATTTACAAAGTATTCTGCATTATTGCCACAAACACTGGAAAAACATTTTACAAACTCACTGATGTCCTCAGAACAACATAACAAGGACTTATAATGAAAATAAAGGAGATAGTGAATGTAGTTTAATGCCAAGTGAGACATTTTTAGCCATATCATGGCAGGAACATGTTACACATTAGTGAGATGACAATGAAAATGGCTTTGTATTAGACCAGCATGTTTAAATTGATTTTAATAGTGCTAGCTCACTGAAACAACAGTTCCATGAGGACAAATGTTCTTGATTCCAAGGCAACCAATCTTTGTTCTTATTCCACTATTATATATACCTATCGGAGAAGCAACAAATACCTATTCCATAGTCGTTGGTTTGAATCGATCGTGATTTGAACCCACTATCTACCGCACTCCAGAAAACCACGTTAACTATTACATAACCGATGGTTTTTAAAGTAAATGAAGGTAAGTATTGGACATAAATGTGTCATAAAAAGCTGTTAGATATTTTTAGGGCTAATTCCATGACACAACAGCCCATAGACCGATATGTCACTCCACTGTTTATGTTATCCCGATTCAAAGCTGTCCTTTGTCATATTGCTTCATGTTCATCCTTTATGAAAATTTAATGATCAAGGTCAAGGGGTTATATTTAGTCACATGGATGTAAATAAATGTATGTTGTATTACCTAAAATGATCAATATTATTCTAACCTTGCATTGGCTATGTTTTCACCCAAAAAACATGCTTTTATAAACATATTAAGAAAAAATAGAGTAATATAAAGGTGTTCATGATTTAGACACCATTCTTGAAATCCAGGATTTATCATTGAAAATATTTTACCAATCTTTAACACCTTGGTCATAAAATATATCATTGAAAGAGAAGTTCAAAGATTGATTGGTGTTTAGCGTCAACTTTAGAAGTATTTCAGCTATATCGTGGCTTGGAAGAGGAAGTTATTAGCAAAGCTTACTTTAATGACAGAATGTGCTTTTCATATATCACACCAATACGTATGATAGACAGACATGGTTATTAATAAAATAATAATGATAATATTTTAACAATGCTACGTGAGTGTATACTTACTATGATAAGACAACATCGTATTTCATAGCAAGCTCCACAAGCGCCAACGACAGACACGATAAGAACAAAAGAACCAATGACAATTAGGGAAATAGAAAGTGACTTTGCCAAGTCTCCCAGATTTGATGTTCCTATGCTGATACTCTTTAATGCTGGCAAAACCTTGTCGTTAATAACATCTTCGTTATATACGACCAACAGTCCTGGGATCAAAAGTGCCAATCCACATAACTGAAAAACAAATATTAATAAAATCGTCAGTTAGTCCAAATAACTGAACAAATTGATAAAATCGCCAGTAGTCCAAATAACTGAAAAAATTGATAAAATCGTCAGTAGTCCAAATAACTGAAAAAATTGATAAAATCACCAGTAGTCCAAATAACTGAAAAAAAAAATGATAAAATCGTCAGTAGTCCAAATGACTGAAAAAATTTATAAAATCGCCAGTAGTCCAAATAACTGAAAAAAATGATAAAATCGTCAGTCGACTGTCAATAACTGAAATAAAAAGTAACTAAACCGTCTGTAGTAACACATCAACAATGTGTTGAGATATAAATAGTGCTTTAGTTTGTTATTTATCAATTAATTATAAAACGTTTATTTTTGCGATTCTTCCTTCTCAAAGATGTACAAAGAAACGATTTAAGATATCAAAGAGATTATAAATCAAAGGACATACAAAACAATTATCCAAAGAAAAAAGTGAATGCATGATTGTTGTTTAACGACAAGTGAAAACAAGTTGTATGTTGGTTAGATGATTATGATGATGGTGTCTACTTCGTACTAGCTCAACATCTTGATTTTCTTATAATGCTAGCTCAATGATACGAATTAAGCATGTCGCGCCACTCGGATACATTATCTGGATTCCGTGCAAACCAATCTTTACTCTTGGTCCTAAATAATGCGTGCTCATCGGAGAAGCAACAAAAACCAACTTCATAGCGTTTGGATGGACCGGGGACCTAAACCCAAGATAAAGTGCACTCGACACGAGCACACTTACGATTACACCATCGAAACGGGAAACGAGAAAGGGAACAAAAAGGCAAATACTGATCAACAAAATACTACAAAGTAAAAAAAGGACTGGGCAACACTACCCAAACTTAATAACGGGATGTACAAAATGCTGAATATAATCATACATTACATAAATGGATCTAACCAACGAATCTACCACACACGAGGCGACAACAAGACAATTCAACTCATCGGTCATATAATGCCGTGATATTTAACGAATACATCTTCGATGATGTGATTAGAAATAACAGTTCAATGTTCAGGCTGTATCCAGAGACATTGTTGTTCCGTTTGTATATTGTGCGATTGTTCCTACAATAAAGCCACTTACAGAAGAAGGAAAATATGTTTCTCCTATGATCAAAACGTCAAACATATTTTTTATGTTGTTTAAAATTCCTGTCGTTAATCATCGTCGAAAGGCCCTTAAGGGAATTATCATGTAGATTTCAACTACTGTGATGCCAAAACATTTCATTGCCATTTACTATGCCTCCATCAGGCATATATGACCATAGCCGAGTTTGGATATCCTGTTTAGGCCCTTTGGTTTTATTGCTCTTAAAACTTAAAATTATTTGGCTTTCCAATCATTCCATTTTGAGCATACCTGATGAAGGTTATTACAGAAACGGGTCGTGTGCTCTAAATTTAAATTTGATATCTATGCTTTTACTACATGTAGTTAAATTGCTGACAGCTACGATAAACTTCTAAGTGTCGTTAGTGATAAATGTACCTACCATAAATATAACGTTAATAATAACTAGACCATTCTTGGCGTTTTTAGGACTACACATCGTTCTTGTTTTTTAATGTGATCACTGAAAAATATAAGTTAAATTTGTGTTATATAATCTATTGAACACAAGTTAAATATAAAAAGAATGCATATATGGTACATGTATGTAGTAAAAAGTAGAATATAGTACAAAAACTATTATTCGCAATACGGAACCCATACACATTCATATACTTTGTATTGCTTAGTTATCTGTTACTCTTTCATATAATACATCAAAATCTAAAAGTCGCACATTATAATTACTTAATTATGTATGATATAATTAACATAATCTACTTGAGTTGATTTATAACAGAAACTTTCACTTCTGCTTTTACATGTAAACGAATTTCACCTAGCAGTGAATCAAAGAAGCTGGGGGCTTGTAGAAATACAATCTATTGAAATAGCATTTCTCAAAACCCCCCATCCTTTAGCATATTGAAGTGTAAAATTTACAAACCAATCAATCTATTTTTTCCCTAATAAACTCTCCATACTTTCCCAGTTGCAGCCAAAATTCGTTTCCCCTGTTGTTCTATGCCTCCCTCATTTTTCTGTATATTTTTCTTGTTCTTGTCCTATCGCCCTAAAGAAGCTCAGGAAGTGATCCTCCCTCATTTTCTTTTATCGAATCCCTCTAATTGTAAGTTGAACACACTCTTTTTATATGAGTGAGTGAGTGATTATTGTTTAACGCAAACTCAGCAATGTTATCTGCTATATCATGGCAAGAACATGTTGCAGTTTGATGAGAAGATAATGATGACATCCGTGACTTACTAGACCAACATGCACAGAAGTTGTATTTTTATTATGCTAGCTCAATATATATATATTATGGGAACACCATACATATCATGTTGTGGTCTTCTATTTTCTTTTTTCTTGTTTACTTAAAACAAAATATTCAGATTCTATAAAAATGATTTTGCATTATAAAAACCTGAAAACTATTAGTATTGGACAATGTCTTTGTGAACACAACATCTAACGTAAACATCTATTAATATTCTTTGTTATTGATTCTTTTTTGCTCTCAAGTAAAATATAGAAAGACTCTAAGAAATTTAGATAAAAACAAATCAACTTTGGCACATCGAGGGCACCCTTGATAAGTGTTACAATAAACCTTAATACATGTACTTATATTTTAACTGTGAGTTGCGGGAATCATATCATGGAAAACAATACGATGAAATATCAGAAATAGTCACTTTAAACAGTTGTAAGCATTTGAATAAGACGAACTTAGAAGTATTAAATATATAAGGAAATAAATCTACATGCCTTGTTCACATTACCACGTGAACTATCAATCATAATGAAAGATAATATTAGGTAAGAACGATTGATATTTCGTTGGAAATATTCTAACAATAGTATTATTTTTCATTGAGATATTTCATTATGTTTAAAAAGTATTTTGTAATTTATATATCTTTGATATCTTTAAAGGTAAATAGTTGTATATTCATGTGTAGATCACAACCGCTTGTCTAATCTAAAGAAAATATGCTTTATGGCCTTTTTAAAGGGCAACAACGAAAAGCTTGCCAACTGCTTGCTTTTAAATTTATTTTATTATTCTAAATGAAAACGTATTTACCACTGTCTTGTATATTCCTAAATGATTATTCTATCAGTTTTTGCAACTGATATTTCGATCACTTTCCTAATTTTAAAGATATAAATTGAAAAGTATCAAAAATAGAGATGAATTACACGAAGCTTAAATCTTTTAAGTAACGCTTCAGCAATTCAGTAGTGTCCGTCATTAATTGTTATCCATACATAATTCTAGTATCTCCACTGACTGCAGATAAGCTTTCAATATAAACTTGAAGATATTTGTTTTTTTAACGTGCTTTGAGAATTAGGATAATTATATAAATACGAAGGAAAACAAAGAATACCACACTTTCGGAACATTTCCAAAATCGAATCGAGAAATCGTAGAAACAGATGCCAAATCAATACCCTATCTGCTTACTTTCCTGGGGTGGCGGCTTGGTACAGCTGTTTCAATAAAAAAAAGTGGCGGGAAAACGAGCTTTATGGGCCCAAACCTCCTCTTACAACTGGATTGTTTTTACCAACATTACTATATGTTGCGTTAGTTCTTACAGTTAACCAGTTTGATAGAATTTTACCACTGCGAAGAGGGGTTATCCTGGTCGTTTGAATTACAACTACCTTTGCAATCAGTGCATATCATCACTAAAAATGTGAGTTCGAATTCCGTTCATGGCGAGGTGTACTCGATACAACATTATATGGTAAAGTCTGTCAGTTACTTTCGATAGGTCGGTAGTATTCTTCTGGTTTCCTTTACTAATAGAACTGACCGCCATGATATAACTGAAATATTACTGAAAGTGGCATTAAACACCACAATCCTAACCCAAACAATTGCTAAGAAAAGAATTGAGTAAAATTGGGAAACGAATGGAAACTTTATCTGCAGTCTCCATTAATAGTTGTGGTTTCTAGAATTGACCCAACACTATCATCATGGCTTAGATAACACCTTTGATACTTTGTCCACTAACAAGTATGGCAAAAGCAAAAGACATTGATTCTAGGTGGTATGTCTGAGGGAGTGTAATTACTTTTGATGGTAGTGGATGTTGAAGTAAAATAGCTATAATTTTTCAAGATGGCTATGGTCTTATAATCATAAAATAATTTTTGGAGGTAATGTTATTAAGGGTGGGACGGAGGGGTGTCAAATTTGTTTTCTTATTTCTATGTTTAGCTACGTATTATGTGTGAATACTCGCTTTTCCTAAGTAATAAACTAGTGAACTTGAAGACACTAAAACTTTCAAAAGTGACCATTAAGGGTTTGGCTTTAAGGTTTATAGTGTTCAACGCAACTTTCAACCATATTTCAGCTATATTGTGGCGTCCAGTTTTGTTGGTGGAGGAAACTAGAGTACCCGGAGAAAGTCACCGATCTGTAGTAAGTCACTGACAAACTTTATCATATCTAAGCTAATAATTTTATTAGGTTTGTTTTTTTAACTCTCCAGATTAAACAAGTAAGAAGATGAACGTTGATGTTTACAGTTTTTGTCTACTTTTTCTATGTAGTGGAATCGTGTTTCTATGATTTTATAAAATATTGATTTAAATTCTACCACTATATGCAGCTAGATTTGTTATTTGAACGTTTGATGTTTATTGTTTGTGAATTGGTATGGGACCATACATTTGCTACATGTTTATTAATTATCAAGAAATGTGAGACTATTCTCGGTAAATGTACTTTCAGTAGCAACGAGTATTTTAAAGAGTCGCATAATATGATTTTTTATACAAGATCTTCTCACAATATGTGCTGTTCATGTGTAAAACATTCACCTGTGTCAGTTAGCAAATTAAACAGTCAACAAGTTCTTTATGCATTTATAAATAAATATATACAGATATATTCAAAAACAGTTACAAAAGCTATAGAATTATATAGGTCGTAGGAATGTATCGCTTGTCTTTAATTTTAGAAAATAATACTTCTGAGAATTGGTTAGATTATACCCAAATATAGACTAAACACGAACAATGAACAATTGTCATACATCACTGGTAATTTTTCAAAAATAAAATAGTTTTCGTTGAAAACAAATATAATCTGTCATTAAACATTTAGAATATACTGCAAAATTGTAGTACGCATCAAATATTGAGGTCATATTATTTTTTTGAATGTTGTTCTCCTTCGTATGAATCTTTTATATTTATTCTTTCATGGACATTTCCGTGGTGGCAATATCGATATCATACACATTTAATACATGTATTTGGATATTATTTTTATTTTTTTTTATTTTACCCCCTCCTTTTTTGTATCAATACATTGTACTCTATATTTATCTTTTTATGGACATTTTCGTGGCATCAATATCGATAGATTACACATTTAAATACACTTTGTATCATACATTCTACTCTATATTTGTTTATGAATATTTTCGTGTTGGTAATATCGATCCCTGTATCTCAGGTAAAAATATGGAACTACATGTGTTGTAATTCATCATCCACCATTGATTTACAGTATAACAGTAACCAAATATGTAATTTTAGTTTCATGATTTTTTGTTTTTTATTTTGATCTTATTATCATTTATCAATTGTAATTATCGTCATTTTGCTTTCCGAAATATCACTGAAAATTAATTAATGATTATATTGTATTTATAATAAATTAATTAATGATTATATTGTATTTATAATAAATTAATTAATGATTATATTGTATTTATAATAATTTAACATCATAAGAATAAGTAAAATTCTGTATTTTTACCCGTTTTCAGATTTCAGTCTTTCCTATTTAATTAATCCTCTGTAGAGTATATCAAAATACACAGCTAAGCAAACACGGTTCTTTGATCAACTCAATATAACTGACTTTACCTATTTGTATGATATTGAATACATCACGATCACATGGCCACAAATTACGAATAATGCATTGCTTTAAACTGCATTGTCACGCAAACAGTTTAATATAACAAAAATAAATGCGTAACAGTTATTTTTACGAGACATTATGTGATATAGTTTGTCAGTGAATTTCGACATGTCGGTGGTTTTCTCCGGGTATTTTGGTTTCCTGCACCAATGAAACTGACCGCCACGATATAACTGAAATATTGTTGAAAGTGGCGTTTAAGACTATAACCATAACAATTTTTGTTAGATCGTATTATGGTATGGTATGATGATGTCGGTGTCGGTGTCGTAATATCTGTAGAAAGGTCGTATCATGGTATGATGATGTCGGTGTCGGTGTCGTAATATCTGTAGAAAGGTCGTATCATGGTATGATGATGTCGGTGTCGGTGTCGTAATATCTGTAGAAAGGTCGTATCATGGTATGATGATGTCGGTGTCGGTGTCGTAATATCTGTAGAAAGGTCGTATCATGGTATGATGATGTCGGTGTCGGTGTCGTAATATCTGTAGAAAGGTCGTATCATGGTATGATGATGTCGGTGTCGGTGTCGTAATATCTGTAGAAAGGTCGTATCATGGTATGATGCTGTCGGTGTTGGTGTCGGTATCGTTTTGTCTGTAGACAGGTCGTTTCGTGATGATATCTTTAATTCTAGTTAATAGAATCTATTGGTATTTTAGCACAATGATCATGGGCACAAAATACAGATTGGAACTATTAATGGATTCTGCCTCCTACAGATTTAGAAAAATAAAGAGTAGGATTCTCAATGTATTATGCCTCCTACAGAAAAACAAAGGTTAAAAGGGACGATAAATCCTAAAATAGGATGTTTTCATAAATATGGGTAGAAATTATTTATTGTTCGTCTGCTGTGATGAGGTTTTATTTCTTAATTTGCAGGGAAAATGTCTATCAGAACAAAGCATATGGCTATTATATAATACTTCATGTTTTTGATGTAGAAAGAACCAACAAATTATCTTTTTTTGTTTTGTTTCGTTTGTTTGTTTGTGTTCCTATTTGTTGTTGTTGTTGTAAATGTTCATCTTTATTGGTGATTGATAAACCATAGAAACACATCTAATTTTGGGACGGGGTCTACGAATTATAGAAAATATAAAATATCTGTACCGATACATTCTAAAATTTATATAATTTACATACATATACCTTCCAAATAAATAAAACCCTTTCACAACTTTGTTCTAAATATATATTTATAAAACGTTGTAGTCACCTAGTAGTGAAAACCATTATATTGACAAAATGTTACCATTTATTAATAGTTTTTGTATGGTTTCGTAGCAACAATGAAATGTTTGTTAATGCATATTTTATTTGGTTATTTGCTAAAGCTAGATTATTTTAGGTCTCAAAAGGATGTTAATAATATATGAATTCTGGAAATTGTGTGCTAAATAAACGTTAGAGAATACCGAAGGGGAAATTAAAAATGGACAGTTCCACTCAAACTTGACATTACTTGATTTGTGTGAAATTTTCATTAAAATTGTGGGCATGTATAAAACAAAAAATGCTGGAATTTGTATTGGCCTTGGTGCTTTGATTTGTGGCTGTGGGGAGATGTTGTCTTGTAGAAACGTACAACTTGTATGAAACTTTTCAAATGCAAATTCAATTTACTTTGTTTTACTTACACACCACATGCAGGCATATTTTCTAAATATATTTTTTAAAAATACTGAATTACTATTGTTATTTGGTTATTTGTTAACTGCTTAAGATTCCAGCAACCCTGTTTATACCCCCTCAGATCGCGGGAACCAATGAGTATACAAGCAAGATGTAGTTTCTCCGATGCCTGATTAAACACCTCCAAAGGTGTTACATGAGAGGGAAGAATTAAATAGAAAACCCCTCCCTTACCAAGAGACACTTTACCTCGTGTATTGAGAATGTCCTTCCTAAAAGTCAAATTGCCGGTCCAGAAGAGACACAATTTGTAAGGAGTGGTCGTTGAAGACCATTACAAGGCAAACATTTCCGACCTATTATCTATAAACTCCCATTTTCTTTAAGGCAACCCAAACATTAGTCGATAGGATCCCTTGACGGTAGGCAGCAATCGATCAAAAGAAAGCATGTTTATAACTTTTGTTCGGGGCCGTCGTGTATTGATTGTATGGTACATGTAGTTGGATATATAATTACCTATGCAATCAGTGATTATCACTACTAACTTTGTGAGTTCGAATCCCGCTCAGGTGGGATGTACTCGATACAACATTGTGTGATAAGTTTATCAGTGACTTTCGACAGGTCGGTGGTTTTCTCCGGGTACTCTGGTTTCCTCCACCAATAAAACAAACCGCCACGATACAACTGAACTATTGTTGAAAGTGGCGTTAAATACCATAGCCCTTCCACAATAACGTTTATTCAATGGCTACTCTATAAGAATCTCCATGTACTTACAGTATAAAATATAAACAATGTTTGTGTTACATTACCATGGAATTGATAGTAAGTAAATAGATCCAATTTAATATAACAAATGCTGCAAAAAACCCAAGGAACAAAAAGAGGATATGTATCCCGGGGAGGATACAATCACTTCAAAACTCTGGTTGTACTAATTATATGCACAATTCACCATAAACGGGGACATACTTGTTGTATTTGTAGAACTCATTGCTTTTTCCTGTAAATCATAACTTATAGCAATTGGGGACCGAACACTAAGCTGTAAAGTATACGTCTTTTTTCCAGAGAAGAATGCGTGATACCGATTTATTTCAGATCAGAGTATACATTTGCAATCACACGTATTCTTATTTTCGATTCATATCTAATGTATGTCTAAATCGGATGTGGATCCACTTGTCGCATTTCATTGGGAATACATGTGAAAGTGGACGCAAACTATAATTGTTGTCAAATCGGATTTTGCTGTGTCGTGTGACCAAATGGTTTGACTTCGGATTGACATACATTTAATCCAGAATACGTGTGAACGTAAATCGTACTTGTTTTTGTCAATTCGGATTTCATCTGAATTTGTTGTGTCTTGTGAACTGGGTTTTAAAGAGTATTTTTTGCGATATTACTGAAATATTGTTGAAAGTGGCGTTAAACACCATAATCCTAACCATAAAGACTGCATTTCTATATTGAATGTGAGGGATGGGGTTAACTATTATCTTAAAGTGAAACATAATCACGTTGAATGCAATAAATATAAAAATTGACACTGTATGTTTAATTATCATTGTTATACGTGTATAAATATATTTAAATCCCACGTCACTAGAACTCCTTTAGGTCGATGGTAGCTTTGACTAAAAGTAAATATTGACTGAAATACGTGTAGAAAATTTCTATTATTAGTTTATTATACAAGGAATTTTTGTAATGTGATATAAATATCTTGTATGTTAGCCAAAAACAAGTAAATTGAAACTGACCAATGAACGTAGTTTTATTTTCAATGTCAGGTAATTATTCTAAATAAATCGATTGGAAAATTGTGAATTCTTGTGTGGTCAAAATGTGATATTGATATTTTTAGATTTGATAGATTTCATACAATGTTGGGTTCGAGTAGTTAAATATTGGGAAATAAAACTTGTTTAATGTTTTATATGGGAAATAAGGAAGTTTTTGTAATTATTATGTTTTTTTAAAATTTGAGCTTGAGTAGGTTTTTTCAGTCTGTAAGCAACTTCTTTCTACCAGGATACCTAGAGGTCAATTTGACAGTCATATATAACATACATAACGGTCACCCCATGGTATATGTTATATGCATATGCTTCTTGTTTTTCTTTTCATATTATTTGAAATTGCCACGCAAATTATTTTCCATTTTCGCCTAATATTTCTTGCCCAAGAATTTTCAAAGCGAAGACAAACAGTACAACCCATTCGACCCAATTTCCCCCAGTGTAGAAGGGGAATAAAACCAACGCAGAGTACATAACTCCAAACATACTTGCCGTAATTCTATTTATTTGCGCATACCGGTGTCCACCACGATTTCCATATCAGATGATATTCGTGAACACAACGTGTGCCACTAATGGAGCAGGAATTGCTTACCCTTCCACAACATATGAGTTCACCCGGATTTTTATGGTCTTGTTGATCAATCTTTTGGGTTTTTTTTGTAATGTTTTGTAGATCAATGTTTGTACTTTTAGTTTTTGTTTTCCATTGTAGTGTCCGTCCTTCAACTAACGAGTTCTGATTGCCCACCCTTTTGGTAACTTCAAGAGTAGAGGAATGATCGGAAAATATTGACAATTCCCTTTTATTTTTCCTGTGTTTAGCCAATTTATTTTGTCATTTTGTATGGTGGTTTATGTTTTATTGTGATTTATCTTTTTGTCCATGCTTGTAATACGAAATAAAAATAATGTATCAACTTATATGTAGGCTCATTAAGACTAGTACGAAATAAAAATAATGTTACAACATATATGTAGGCTCATTAAGACTAGTAATGTATTGATTTTTTTTACAATTTTATTAATTAGATATATACATGTAACAACATATTATTTGTAACAATATCGTGATATAAATATATATACATTTGATAACAATATTTATCAACAATTTGACAAAGGGATTCAATTACAAAGAGAGGCAAGGACGACATGACATTCTATCAATACAATATTAGAGATGACATTCGTTTAGGAGCGCGAACAAGGGGTTAGGAGCAGGGGAGGGGGCCATTTGTTTTTACTGTTGACCAGGAAAGCAATGGTGGAGAAGGGTATGCTTTGACATCAAACTATTTGTTTTTCATATTGTTTTCGCTTGAGTTTTAAAAACTTCCCCCCCCCCCCCCACACACACACACTTCCGGTCCACTGCTAAAACTTGCCCCCGACTTTCCGGTCCAACCCTGGGCACCCAACGCCCAACCTCCCCCAAGTTTGCTTAACTTGTGTCTAATCCATTTTGTCTATTTATTTGGCAAATAAAATATGTTTAAGTTAAACCCTCCCCCCCAACCATACACACTTTCCGGTTCACTCCAACGCTCCTGATGAAATTAATAGTGATCTGCCTCTGATAACGAAAATCACAGACATATTTCTAGCTTTTGGCTTAAGTAGCGCACCAACGTGGACTCTATCTCATCTTTATATAGCCATGTTCACAATAAACACAAAAACGTGCAGAGATCGTCCTTATTTGCAGGAAAAACGAAAATCACAATATTTAAACGATAACACACATTTGATATATATTTGATAAAGTCTTGATGTAATATTTCCAAACTTCAACTAGAAAAATGATTGCATGAACATTTCTAGATATTACAGGATATACCTGTAAATCTTATAGAATGGAATCTCTGGTAAGTCATACCGAAATCTTGAAGAAATATGTTTGAACAAAATATTTATAACTGAAACCCAGTTGTCGTCGAATTAATAGATATATTTTTTTTTTGCATTGCATTGCATTGTCTAGCCTTCGATCTACGGTTTCTAATTACTTATCTGGTACATTCAAACCTTTCTTGAAATAAGTAATGGCCACCACACCACTGGCATGATTTTATAAGATTCATTAAAATATATACAGTCGATACACGATACGTCAATGGAAATTTTCTATAAATATTTATTTTAACTTCAGTATTTAGAAAAAAAAAACTTTTAATGAACACAATATGATTTTTTACAGTTCAACAAATATTACAATGCCTTATTCTCAATACAGACCATACGTCACACTTCATTGAATAAGGACAACGAAACATAACTTGCTTGATTTAAAACACTCACAGTTATAAAACGTAACCATCATAACAATTATTAACTAAAGATATAAATACATGATGCATAAAACAGTGAATATATACGATATGTAACGAGATTAACAACCTTAGAAACACTTTAGAGCCACATTCTGTATCAGCATCAGTCGTCCTTCTCGTGTTTACAAAACAGGTAAATTGCACAAATAATACCAATGATCTAGAAATTAGAAATTGAAATGATTACATGTTGTATTTTGTATCGATGATCTTCTCATTTACATCTACATTGTTGAATTACAAAGGGTCTAAGACCCACCACGCCAGTATTTTATGTTTGTTTAAGACCCATCACGCCAGTATTTTATGCTTGTCTAAGACCCATCACGCCAGTATTTTATGTTTGTCTAAGACCCATCACGCCAGTATTTTATGTTTGTTTAAGACCCATCACGCCAGTATTTTATGTTTGTCTAAGACCCATCACGCCAGTATTTTATGTTTGTCTAAGACCCATCACGCCAGTATTTTATGTTTGTTTAAGACCCATCACGCCAGTATTTTATGTTTGTCTAAGACCCATCACACAAGTATTTTATGTTTGTCTAGGACCCATCACACAAGTATTTCATGTTTGTCTAAGACCCATCACGCCAGTATTTTATGTTTGTCTAAGACCCATCACGCCAGTATTTTATGTTTGTTTAAGACCCATCACGCCAGTATTTTATGTTTGTCTAAGACCCATCACGCCAGTATTTTATGTTTGTTTAAGACCCATCACGCCAGTATTTTATGTTTGTCTAAGACCCATCACGCCAGTATTTTATGTTTGTCTAAGACCCATCACACAAGTATTTCATGTTTGTCTAAGACCCATCACGCCAGTATTTTATGTTTGTCTAAGACCCATCACGCCAGTATTTTATGTTTGTCTAAGACCCATCACGCCAGTATTTTATGTTTAGTTATCCAATATGATGCTCGGTAAAAACATATTTACATGTGCAGCTTAAAATCAGTTTTTCATTCTGTCATATATGATGTGAGGCTGGTCTTGAATATTTTTAAGTAAATTTAAATGAATATGATTTTCACCAGCTGTAATTTCCTACCACAGCGATATGTGTATTTCATACTGGTAGTTGACACGTGTACCACTGTCTTACTATATTATAGTAGTTGGATTTATAACTACTTGTACTACCAGTGCCTATCATCGAAAACGTTGTGAGTTCGATTCTCCTCATAGCGAGGTGTACTCGATACATTATGCGACAAAGTTTGTCAGTGATTTACGGCAGGTCGGTGGTTTACTCCAGGTACTCCGGTTTCCTCCACCAATGAAACATACCATTAAGATATAGCTGAAATATTGTTGTAAATGGCGTTAAACACCATAACCCTATTACTATATTTTGATTTGTTTTGAAAATTTGTATGAAAATCGTACGAAATGAAACAGTGTTATTATAGATGTAATTACAAATCTTTGGCATGAATAATAAATCTCAATACATCGATTTGTTTGGTTGTATATTAATACCTGGTTTTCGTAAACCAATATGTAAATTATGTTTTAAAAACCTACCTCTATCAAGAATAGCATTGGTCCTCCAATAAAAAACCACAATGAATACCCCTTGATGAAATCGTACACAGCATCATAACATCCCTGTTACCGAAATAAAAATTACATGTAGATTATAATGTACATTGACTATAAGATGAAAAAACAAATTTACCACACTGTGGGGAAAATACGACAAGCCAATCGAATGATCGTAGAAAGAGGGAATATCTAAATCCTTACACACGACCGTTAACTATCCTGGTTGGTACAGGCATTGCAAAAGAAAGTGAGCTGAAATGGCTTATTTCTAGACATAATGACTACAATTAGTATTTACATAGACAGTATATTGGTCTTCATTTCCATGATCGTATGTTAGTTATAGTACATCTGCTTCGCGTCGCCAGTAAAACGGCATTTGCGACCATCAAATCCACAATTGACACTTCCAATTCTTCAAATACAGTACTGTTATTCCTTAAATAATATTTCTTTATATGTCACATTCTTTCTTGTAGTGTCTTGTATATTTTCCAGGCTGCTTTGTTTTATTTTATATTGCTCCATAACGACTTGCTGTTTCATGTATCTGTATGTTGATCTGTGTTATCGTGTATGCTACTTGTTGCCTTGTATTGTATAATACGTTCCCTGTTGCCATATATATATATATATATATATATATATCCAATATGCAAAGTTTGAGAATATCAAACCGTAATCGGAAGAAGTACAGACAATGCATTGACATAACGAAAAGAAGAAGTACAAAAAAAACCAAAACATTGGTCGACAAAGCACTACACAGACAACTAAAGATTGATCACCCTTACAAACTGAATAGGAACTCAGATACTCCGGGAATAACAAACAGTTGCTACTCCACTAGTGGGACCCGTTGTCTTACTCATGTGCTAAGGTATGAAAGGGGAAAGAATGACGAGATTGTGACAACGACAAACAGTTCATCCCGTAACACACAAAACTCTGAAGGTTAACCAAGTCATTATCTCCACCGTAGAACTCATGAAGTCATGACTTTAACTTAGTAACTAGGAATCATTGGTTCAGAACCATCATGGTATGCAGCATATGTCTTTATTTTATACTATGACAATTCTGTAATGGTTTTTATTTAGAGAAATAGAATGTTTTATAAATATCGTTACCAAATTACCTTTGAATATTGTTCTATAGGTGTAACTGGGCAAAGTGGATTAGTTGCCGCTGCTAGTGTATAATTTGATGATGTAACACCTGGACAACAACCATAGGGAATTTGATAGCTTGGTGTACCTGCTTGCCATGGTGTATTGTCAAAGTCATTCACTGCACTGGTAACAGCATTTACTCCACAACACTCAAACTGTAAATTGTAAATAAAACTTAAAATCGAGAACATCATTGTAAAAAGATCTTCTGTTTACCTCGGAAATTTGTTTATTTTACCATGGGAAAACTAGTAACAAACTATTTACAGGTTACCTTATAAATACAGTCAAACCTGTATTAAGAGGTCACCTTTGGGATAAAGCAACTGCGGTCTTTTAAAAGAGATGTCCTCTTAAAACAGGTTCAATTTATCAGGACAAGCATAATTCATTCTTCTAATAAGTAATTGAAGCATTTGCATAAAACTGTTCTACAAAGAATATGCTGCTAATACTTTTTTGAAAAACCACTAACTATCAGACGATTTTGTTTGGTTACCACTCTTCTATAATCACTGGGTATTACTGCAGGGGCCATCGTGATCGTATGACAGTTGAATAAACAACTAGTTGTGAAATCAGTGCCTATCACCACTAAATTTGTAAGTTCGAATACCGCGTATTGGCGAGGTGTACTCGATATAACATTAAGTGATAACGTTTGCCAGTGAATTGCAGCAGGTCAGTGGATTTCTCTGGGTTCTCCAGTTTCCTCCAACGATAAAACTGACATCACGATATCACTGAAATACTGTTAAAGGTGGCATTAAATACCCTTACCCTAATCTATCTTAATAAAACGAAATCTAAAAACAAATATTAGGCAGTAATTGTCTAACATAATGCCAAGCAAAACAACAGAAACCTTCCCTCTGACTGTATTACGTCTAATTTACTTACTGCTAAAAATAGATAATTCCAATATTCTTATTTACTTACTGCTAAAAACAGATAATTCCAAGATGTAGAAGTTTGATCGCTAGTCAGGTCATCATTCGTGTATTTTTTTTCCATGATAGATTTTAACTCGCCTTTCATCGTTGATGTAAACTAAACAAAATTAAGGTTAGACAAATATGTAATATCATAGTTAGAATGTCGTAATCATTTTGGGGTTTATTCATCTGAAGTTGTATTTACATTTTTAATAATCAATAAAACTAGTTGGGTTTTTTTCATTGGTTATTGAAATGCCAGCTCCTCAGGAAAAACAGCTACACTTTTCCAGTCCTGTCAATTATCTCCCCTTTTCCTTGTGTCAATCACAACATCCGGCAAAAATCCCTCTTTGACATCACCTACATGATATAATGTAAGTTTCCCTTTTCCAGACCTAATCATGAATACAGCTGAACTATTGCTCTACTTACGTTAACCAATACCATTCGTAAGAAGGCTTACACACAATAATTCAAATGCGACGTGTTGGATGACGACAAGAATCCACATAGCATATCATGGTTTGTAGATATAAACGTTTGATTAGATAAACATCTAGGAATGTCAACATATATCCATGGCAACAAAGGGGGCATAAATGATAATTCAGATGGCCGACAGTTAAGCTGCAGTACTTTGATAGAAATTAAAATATTTTTGTTTATTAATTATGCGTTCGTATATTGACTTTTTGGTATTGTATTATCACACAATATTTGTAACGAAATAACTTTAAAATACACATTTACTTGAAAAAAAGCCAATATAATACAAAAACGTCGAAATCTGGGAGTGATTGATGAATTTATCGGTCTTTAGTAAATATTACCATCTGAATTTGATATATAAGAGGTTAAAATAATACCAAACTGTAAAATATTATTTAGTGATTTTAAATCATAGCCGGAGAATCGATGAAAATATCACATGTCAAAGTCTAAGGTGATAAATTTTCTTAATTAATATATATATATATACATGTATATATATCAGGAAATGTAATTGAAATACAGAGAATATTTTTAGAATTACATTTACTGTAATTAGATATTAAATTCTAACAATGAAGGGCCGTCGTGGCCGTGATGGTATGGTAGTTGGATTTACAACTACCTATGCAATCAATGTATATTACCACTGATGTTGTGAGTTCGAATCCCGATCAGGTCAAGGTGAACAGCAGTATGTGATAAAGTTTGTCAGTGACTTGCGACAGGTTGGTGGTTTTCTCCACCAATAAAACTGACCGCCACGATATAGCTGAAATATTGTTGAAAGTGGCGTTAAACACAATAAAACCAACCAATCAATCATTCTAACAATGACAAATTTCAAGTATAAATACGTACTAATATGGAAGTACAATTTCCATTGTATAATGTAATGTGCATACAAATAAGAATAAAACGTTTATAACAAGATAAACAATATCAAAAGATTGTTGTTGTTTTAATATGGTAAAATGTCTTAAACAAAAATATGTGTATCGTGTGTATGAGAATTGTCTTACCTTGTCATTCATGAAGTACCACATAGCCAGAACGACTATCTTTCCTATAAGCAATAGTATCACAATAATAGCGTACTGAAATAAAAAAAAAATGTTATCTTCTACCATTTATACAGAACCAGCTGGGAATGCGTCATATTCGCAAGAAACTATTTCCAGTACCCTTTCGAGGTTGTATTACTTGTGTAACTCATGCTTGGAAACCCCCATTACAAATCCGAATTCAAATCAGCCATTGTCTTGGATATTGCCCATCACATACTTTCAAAACCAGTTGGCACTACGAAAGATGACACAAATAAACGTTCCTTTTTTAATTAAGCTTTCGTTTGCCAACAAATGACTTGATGGCATTAACCTAAGCAATGACCTTCATAGACAATCTCTCAAATATAAAATTCCTCTTTATGATATCAGACTGTTCTTATAATCTCGTATACATATACTACACATATTACAACCAATTTCTTCACCTGTAAACGCGTGTTTCAGAATCTCAACATTGCCGACTTCAAGTTTAAAACTCCGGTTTGCACTTGTGTAAGCTCCCTATTCATATATAATCTGACTGGCCGCATTATAACTGGTGAACTTAATATTATCAAAAATAACTGTTTACATGTGTTAACCAAAGGGACGAACTATCGTGAGCCTAAATCCATCAATTGGAAACACAGCTTAAAATTGTCGTCGATTATGCCAGAAAATGTACAAAGCTAGAAAGAGAAGACATACATACTATTTTGGAATCGGTGGATGGTTGTGAGGCCGTTAATCCAAATTAAGATTAAAAAATCTTAATTGGCCAATGAGCACTCAAGCAACATCTATTTAAAAAAGATCCGATAATCGAGGTCGGGCCGACAATACAATGGCAAAAAAAAGGACAAACTGGATTTGAAGTCCCAATTTTAGTGGTGATGGACACTGATTTCATATAGTTAGTTGTAAATCCGACTACCATATACGATCACGACCACGATGTCCCTGTAAGGTGAGAAGGACGAGGTCAGAAGCAGACTTGTTAGCTTCAGTAGTATCCTATACTTCAAGCTTATTTGGATGGATGAGATAGAGATGTTCATCGAATGGTGAATTGTTCAATAACAGAACACAATGTATAAAGCGGGAGGTGGAAATAAAGAATTGGGAAATTTCTGTTCTATCTTTAATCTTGAGAAGCCTTTGATTGAAGTATGACTCGTAAAAAATCGTAGTGGAGCACAATTAGTACTCATTGAAATACTGATCTTCTGTTGAAACTCTGGTCAAATATGTTGTCGGTCACACAATGGTCATTTGAATGATCTCGACTTGTTCATATTCATTACTAGATTCTGAATAGCTTTTGACAAAGTACGATTGATCTTTACCATTAACAATATAATGATATATATCTCTAGTACAGAATTTGTCGCATTTGAAATGAGTGAGTGATTATTGTTTCACGCCAAATGAGCCATTTGTTTCAGCTATGTCATGGCGAGAACAAGTTACACTCAATGAGATAATGGTGATGTTCGCTTTGTTCTAGACCAAAACGCCGAGTTGGATTTTTATAGTGTTAGCTCACTGAAACAACAGTCGACGGGTAGACATGTCATTGCTCTTACTCCTTAATGTTGCGTGCTTGGCGGAGAAGCAACAAATACCAATTGTATAGTCTTTGCTTTGACCATACCGTGGCGCGAAAAGACGATCTACACATTCGAGGCGAGCCACGCTAACCATTACACCACTTATGCAGTTGTAGGTCGTATTTGGAATGTTGATATAGAAGGTAGAAAAATCAAATGTTTTAATACTACATACATGTATTACAAATTAATGAGATCTATAAACAAAAAGTATAAACTAAAGCCTCCATCATGTCTTTTTAGTTTTCAAATAGTCACATTTCATGAAGCCACTTCTGAAAGTAGTATATAGAAATCCTATTTATTCCGAAAAATGACGTATTTTGGGAGATATCGTGTATCTATTTTAAAAAAAGTTCAATAGTAATATTACTGATTGAACTGCGTTTGAAATAAAAACCAGAAAAAAATCACAATGAATGTTAAATTGACTGTAGTTGGTTGGTTATCAAGGCATAATAAAGTAAAACGTAGTGAAAGAAACATTCAATTTGAGAGAGTAATCGGGGGAAATTAGTATAATGAACGTTCTTATTTTGAAATCCTAGTGTTATGGATAGATGTTTCATACTGAGATGCGATTCTGAAAAAAATCAACACTTTTTTGTAGCAAAAAGATGAAAGGACAATTTCAAAAAGTATATAATTAGCTGGTGATTATGGATAAATAGAACACATTAGAAGTACTAGGACACGCATTTTCGTGTGAGTACACGCATCTTACTATAATACGTAGTCTTAAACTAAGGTTCTCCTCCCTCAGAAATAGGTGACCTTAGGTGATTTTAGCTATCCTGTTTAGGCCCTTTAGTTTTCTTGCTCCCAAAACGTTAAATTATTTGGCTTTCAAATATTTTGATTTTGTGTTTTATTCCGGCATCGCGTCGTGCGCGCTAAGTTGGGCATCTAAGTTTTCATTTCAAATATTGTATTGATAAGTCAATAGGATTGCATAACAGGCTATGCCTATACAAATCCTCTCCAACACCAAGATGGAACAATTGGAAAACAATTTACATAAGACATAGAGCAATCTACCCATCATGTATGCATGCAATTCATCTTAATTACCAAGCATAGACACATGTATATTAATAGCAGAATCATACAAACAAAACAAAAAAGATTTTTCTCTTTCATTTCTTTTTTTGTTAATAAATCTAAGTGTTTTATTATATACATAACAACTTACCACCATAAGCAAACATCTGATTTTACAACAGCATGCTCCTAGCAATCCTACGACAGATATAATAAGCACAAAAGATCCAAGGCATATCAGTGCTATAGGAAGACTTTTGGCAAGGTCACCAAAATTGGATGACCCCAACGAAACTTGTTGGAATAAAGGCAAGATTTTATCATTGATGATGTCATTATCGATGAGCAGTAGGATTCCTGGTATTATCAGACCAAATCCAAGCAGCTGTCAATAAATAATAATGACTAATAAGGAAACGTATGTATATTAGAATAACATGTGTATTGAATACGTGTTGGCATATCTCTAATGACAATGTATCTTTTCCTGGTTACGTATATTGTTTCTTTCTTCTATCACCGACAAGACTTTTATCGGATTTGGCTATATGAGTAACACGGCAGGTGTTTTATAGGAAGCAGGAACTGCTTGCCCTTCGCGAACACCTCGGTTCACCTCCGGATGTTTTTATTGTGTCCGTGTTTCTCATCTATTTAACTTTCTGTGTTATGTTTTGCTGTTGTGTCTTCGTCTTTGTGTCTAATGTTAACAGTATCTTTGGATTGTCCATTCGTGATTGCCCCTCCGGTTTTCTCTAACTGTTATTTATAAACAATACATATTATAGTTAAATGTATTAAATTGCATTGTTAATATTGTTGTGTATGTGAAATGATAAATAGTTGGGCTAGTAAAACGGAATTGTTAATATGTTGTCAGGTAGTATTACATATTTCATATTTCTGTCAATTCAAATAACTGAAAACAAACGTTACGTTTTATCTTCAGCAGCATTTGTTGCCCCATCCACAACATATAATGCATGGGTATTTAATTTCTTATGATAATGTTATATATACCGTTTCTTAAGACTACACCTCATCTATGACTAAACAAGTGAGTGAGTGATTGTTTCTTAAGACTACATCTAAACAAGTGAGTGAGTGATTGTTTCCTAAGACTACATCTAAACAAGTGAGTGAGTGATTGTTTCTTAAGACTACATATAAACTAGTGAGTGAGTGATTGTTTCTTAAGATTATATCTAAGCAAGTGAGTGAGTGATTGTTTCTTAACGCCAAGTGAGCAATTTGTCAGCTAATTCATGGCGAGAATAAATTACACTTTGATGAGATAAAGATGATGTCCATTTTCTGGTAGACAAACATGCTCAATCGGATGTTCATAGTGATAGATATAACATGTTTTCCACATTCCGAGCCAACCAGTCTTTGAGCTTCCTCCTTAATGATTATCACAGAAGCAGCAAATACTAAATTTTATAGTTTTTTGTTTTAACCTGTCGGGGCTCGAACACACGATCTATCACACTCGAGGCGTGCACGCTAACCATAACACCACCGACGTGATCTTGGGGTTCAACCAATTCAACATGGCAGTAGTTCGTGCATGCTTTATAGTGTCAATGCCTTATGAACTATATTTTACAACGGTTGTCGTTTTCGTAATGCAAATCACAGAATTTGTTATTAGACTTATTTTTGACTTTATTTTTCTAGTGTTTATTCAGATTGTGTTTTTACACTGGCAAATCTACTTTGTGTAATACTTTTGTCATACATAACAATATATATAAGTAGTACTTACAAAAAATATAACGTTGATTGCTATCAGAATAATGGATGCTACCTTTGGACTACACATGGTGTCTCTTTATATACTGAAAGAAAAATGACATTGAAAAGTTAAATTTCAATCATTTAGATTCTGCTTATATGTCAACATTGTCGATGTGTATCACTCTTTACACCATCATACATTCTTAATCGAATAAAAAGGTCGCAGTTGCACAATGTTTTAGAAAGTATGTAGTACATACGAATAATAAGATTTACGGACAGATAAACCTCATTCAACAAACACACAAAGAACACTGACACCACCGGCGTTTGATAGCGTATTTGTTGAGTTCTGGCGTCAAGTTTCCCGACATTCTAAAGTGTTCGAAATGTGCACCATTACTTTCTGGCGTGTTGTTTATTTCAGGCGAAGCGTGATGACTTCCCATTTTAAAGTTGTAATATTGCAGGCTCTCAAGCATTTCCAACTATTTCATAGTCTGTTCTAACTATCAGAACTTTCTATAAAGGGGGTTATATCTGTCAAGTAAAACAGGCTCCTTTAGTAAGTAACGATATGGATGTAAATGAACATGAGAGACTTTCCAACTCTCCAGTTCGACAAAAATTAAAGTAAAACAATAGCGCTTTTATTGTTACATTTCAGTCACAGTCAAAGTTTTCAATAAAGAACATAACGCATACAGACTATATCTTGACATCCCTGTAGTATTGGTGTTATTTCTTTGTCTATTTTAGTACTATATACTGACTTAATGAATGAGGATTTCATGATATGTCCCATGAATAGAGATGGGTTATGCATTAACAACACCTGAAATCGGTTATATTTGTATTGTTGTTGTTGGCGCGGAGTCGTCTGTTCTTTTGTGACGTAATTTGTGCTTATTGTTTTATTTTAAAATGATTCGTTATCATGCTCCCTCTCTTTGGTGTTTTGATGACTTTTTCATAATAAAATCTACCAAAGTTAAAAAAAAATTATTCAATCACATCTCCAATAGACATTAATCTCGTTTTATCTTTATGTAAAATTAAAGGTCAGCTGAACTGAACCAGGCATTCATCCATCCGTTAGTCAGCAAAGATTCGAACTCGGGTATATTTGAGACTAATTTGAAGTAAATAACTATTAATGGTTCATACAATGATATTAGTGAATATTTTGTCCAATCAACTCATATAAAGCTGCCACAAATAATTACTGTTATAATTTTTATATTTTTTTTTTATAAAATAATCAAGGTATTCGTTCACTCAAACATGCGACACGTTTTAATTTATGTCTCCAAATAGTCATATTGCAACTAGTTTGGAACCCCAATAGGGAACAAGCACTGCTTCAGGTAAATAATACTAGAATAGTAGCTGAACCATATGATTAGTGCGTGTGCATGAGGGAGGGGTGCGAGAAAAGATCATACCAATCGCAACTGAATTTTTATGACAAAACGTCGATGATTTTTGGAAAATGTTCCAGGTTTGATATTGAAGACACTTCTAATTAGAAAGACCATTTCGTTGTTTGATTGATTTATTGATTAATTGGACCCTTTATATTGAAATCTATACTAGATAATAATAGTCATAAATAAACTATCAATTTTGTGTTAAGATTTGTTTTTTTGATGGTGCTTAACGCCTATTTCCACAATATTCCAGTTATATCATGGCGGCATTTTGTGTTGAAGCATATTGTTTAATTTTTCTAACATTGTTGATACACCCACAAGGAGAAATTTTGCTAATATGCTGCTTAACGTTAATTGGGATGTATTTCAGCTAAATTCAAAATGAAAACAAGTTTTAAGCAATAAATTAGACTACTTTTTAAATGTGTGATATATTTTTAAATGCTACGAAGAATGATACTATCTAGAGTGTGACCGTTTTACCTGTCAATGGTACTTAAATATCACTCCCAGTAAGCATTTGGAGTTGCTGCAGGTTTTATAACACGGAGCATTACAAAAACATTCAGTACCCATTAACGTCCGACCCTACTCACAAGCTGTGTATTGCATCAATCTCGCACAACCAATTAACCCTCCTTTCAGAGAGACATCGATGGTGTAATGGTTAGGGTGTTCGTCTCGTGTGTTCGAGCCCCGGTCGGGTCAAACCAAAGACTATGCAATTGGTATTTGTTGCTTCTCCGCTGAGCACGTAACATTAAGGAGCAAGAGCAAAGATTGGCTGGCTCGGAATCAGGATAATGTGTCCGAGTGGAGCGACATGTCCACCCGCGGACTGTTGTTTCAGTAAACTAACACTATAAATATCCAACTAAGTATGTTGGTCTAGTACAAAGCAGGCATCATCATCATTCCATGAAAATGTAAATTGTTCTCGCCATGATATAGTTGAAAAAATGCTGAGTTGGTGTTAACCAATAATCACTCACTACTTTCAGAGGGTTGTATGTCGCATCGGAGAAACTGATATCAACCAAATTTACCACGGTAGACGTTTAAATGAAAAGAAAAGACAGCCCATCAATGTATTGATAGCTTGGTTTGCTTCCTGTTCAGCCTATTTCTTTTTAGATGAAAAAAAGTGGGTCATGCCTATTTTGCAATAATGCTTAAAAAAAATAGGTACAATGCAATACAATTCATATTTTTATATACAAAATGAATATGTGGTGATACGCGCACTTGTGAAATTTTCAATTTGAGAAAATAAATGACAAATAAAGCAGAGGTGGTATAAACTGTAATCAACAATAATCGATTAATATACATTGTATTTCAATGATATTGATCCTAAAACATTAACACCTACGTTACGTGAAAACTATAAATTGTTGAAGGAAAGGTAATAAAACTTTACAATGACAATAATATGGTGGAAAATATAATCAATATTCATATGATAGCTTGGTCAACGAATACGACTACTGTAAATTTATAAGATTATTTATGGTGTGATATTTTTTTTGGACTTCATTTTATGGTTGTTGACAATCTGAAATAAGAAGTAAATTTTAGAAATACAATGCCAATATTATGTGATAAAGTTTGTCAGTGACTTGTGACAGGTCTATAGTTTTCCCCGGGTACTCTGGTTTCCTCCACCTATAAAACTGACCGCCACGATTTAACTGAAATATTGTGTGGCGTTAGACACCATAAACTAAACCAAGCCAAACTGTCTTCAACGGGACGACTTCAATTTTAAAATTATAAATTTTCCAAACATGTGCAGCAATATACCAGCTTCTCCTGCATATGGTGTTTACATCTCGCAATTGATTCGCTATGCAAGGGCCAGTAGCAATTATTCTGATTTCCTGAAATGTCATCTTTTTCTGAGAAACAGGCTACTGGACCAGGGCTGTAAAAAGATTCGCCTTATTCGATCTCTTAAAAAGTTTATATTCCGATTCCAAGATCTTGTCGAAATATATTCCAATAAACGATGGATTTTCATATAGTGAAAATGTATAAAGATCAGGAGTCAACAAAAATGGAAAAATACTTTTTATCAATGTGTGACGTAAAAGTGTTTTTGACATTTACTTTCGTAGTTAAAATACTTCATGTGACTCGGGGTTGTTGATGGAGATGGTTCACGATAGATGTTCCACCCTCCTCACTGAATTTGGTACTGCTTTGACAACTATTTTACCTATTTTGTTCCAGTATTGTTATAAATACTGTTATAGTGACAGCCGGAACCTTTGAGCCGTAATGAAAGCGGGAGGTTTGACGCCTTAAAATCTGATTCAACCCACCATTTCTTTAGAAATGCCTGTACCAAGTCAGGGTCATTACGGTTTTCACAGTTTTCCGGTTGTTGACTGATTTTGTCTGTTTATATACTTATGAGTTTTGACTTTCCCTTTGGAAGATTGTTCGGAGTTCGATAATTTTGTTATTACCCTTATTCATGTTATTGCAAGTCTTGTAAGACAAATTTCTTACTTAAAGATACGTAATTGAACTGAGGTGTTATCTGTCGTGTTACTCTTAAACGACATGAACATCATTTGATATGGCGATCGTGCATACTCTTTCATAGTTAATGATAGTTGTCTGCGGGAACATATATACCAACTTAAAGTTGTATGTTTATAGACATGTAATAATATTTGGAAGATTAATTTTAAGTCAGCCATTAGTTAAATCACTCCATACAAAAGCAACTTCATTTGAATCAATCTCCTATTAAGGTCGCAACGGTAGTGTCCATGTTTTTGGTTATAGCAGACAACCGTAAAAATTAGAATGTTCATGGTAGGTTACTCATGATCACTGAGGCACGACAAGAATTATTTAACGATGGATAATAGAATTATTCGCTGGATCTAATTCATTTCGGGGTTATTCACCTTTAGATGATTTGAAGATGCCAAGAGGTAATCTTAAGCAGCCGTTAACTGAAGGACAGATAGATAATGCAATGATCTTCAGAGCAGCCGTTAACTGAAGGACAGATAGATACTGCAATGATCTTCAGCAGCCGTTAACTGAAGGACAGATAGATAATGCAATGATCTTCAGAGCAGCCGTTAACTGAAGGACAGATAGATACTGCAATGATCTTCAGCAGCCGTTAACTGAAGGACAGATAGATAATGCAATGATCTTCAGCAGTCGTTAACTGAAGGACAGATAGATAATGCAATGATCTTCAGCAGCCGTTAACTGAAGGACAGATAGATAATGCAATGATCTTCAGCAGCCGTTAACTGAAGGACAGATAGATCATGCAATGATCTTCAGCAGCCGTTAACTGAAGGACAGATAGATAATGCAATGATCTTCAGCAGCCGTTAACTGAAGGACAGATAGATAATGCAATGATCTTCAGCAGCCGTTAACTGAAGGACAGATAGATAATGCAATGATCTTCAGCAGTCGTTAACTGAAGGACAGATAGATAATGCAATGATCTTCAGCAGCCGTTAACTGAAGGACAGATAGATAATGCAATGATCTTCAGCAGCCGTTAACTGAAGGACAGATAGATAATGCAATGATCTTCAGCAGCCGTTAACTGAAGGACAGATAGATAATGCAATGATCTTCAGCAGCCGTTAACTGAAGGACAGATAGATAATGCAATGGCCAAAAGAAAAACGACCAAAAGACAAACAACGGTCAATATGCAAAAAGCTAAATATTTAGCAAGGAGAATCCTCCTAAAAACCAGGCGTGGACTCCGATACTCGGGTGCTTCGGTAGGGTACACAATGCCTTTGCCGCAACTGTCCTCTTACTGTTAAACATCTCGAACATCATCTGATATGAAAATTGTGATGGACAGTAGTGTACGTAAATAATACAAATAACAAAAAAAATATGAATCCCCTTAAATCGCTTAAGACGCTGAAATCGCAGTGCGCATCACAACACGAAACTAAAAGGTTAAGACATGCAATTGGTCACAATGAACAGAACAAAACGCACAAAAAAGCGGGGAAGCTCCTGTGCTCCGGCAGAGTAAGTAGTTTCTTCTCTACTAGTGACAGCCATCGTGCTACTCATGATTAAGAATTTGTGAAAGAGACAATAAGGGTGGGATTTGATTTAGACAAATGGAGCATGTCGTGACACAGATTTTTATAACAGACAACCAAGTTATGGCGACCGTAACATTTTCAAAGGGGCTCAGTAGTTTTTTCGTTAGCAGCAACCCTCTATCAGTGTAATCCTGATGGGAACCGCAAACTCTGTAATATTATATTAAACGATAGATATATACTCCATATGCTGGTTCTGCTGGAATATTGCTACATGTAAGTGGAAAGTTTACAATGGAGAAAATGAAATCATCGGTTAAGTCGGTCAGTTTCGTTCACATCTGACTATGTCTGTGAATTTATAAGTGTAGATCAAGTGTATTCATAGCAGTCTTGGCTATATCTGTGGTATCCTTTAATTCAATTTCAATGGGATAGATGCTACCAACAATAGTCACTAAACTGTGAATTATTCGGTGAACGCACATCATCTATAAAGAGGAATGTGAGGTTAAATGACACGGGAGTATCTTCTTTACGTTTTCTCTTGAGATGTCCCACAAGAAGCCTAGTTCATAGAACTTGCCCAGAAGTAAACTCATCAAACTTAGTTCATGTCACCTGGTTATTATATTTCGATTTTATATAAGGTATATGTAAATATATATAAGGTTATAAATGCCCAAAATACACGGTTATATATTGTTACGTTTGAATCACTTCTAAAGTATAAGAGATTTTTTCTAGATATAAGGAGATAATTACAATAAATTATTATTTGTTGTAAATCTCCGTCATCTTGTGTTATATTTCATTCAACTGAAGAGGCCCCCTCAGTCATATGTAACCATAGTCGATTTTAGTTATACTGTTTATCTCCGTTGATTAAATTTCTCCTAAAGACTTTTAAATTATTTGGTTTTGCAATCTTTTGACTATGAGCGTCACCTGATGGCGGCTATTCCAGAAATGTGTTGTGTGCACCAAATTAGATATTTACGGAATTTTATTACTTTACTCGATGTTGGATTATCTAGCCAAGAACTTTCCATCCAGGAGACAGAAAAGATTGAATATACCATCAACCATTTAAAAATATATACTACTAGTCCACTACAATCTAGGGATTGTTTTGCACTCAATTTAGAGCATAGTTGATAATTATCACGGAATATCCAATAATGATGAAAAATGTCGTTCAAATCAAATTAAGACAACATTTAATATTTGGATATTGCTCCAATGATAGATAATTTTATCAGTATTATTAAATTTCTTACACATTCCATCATTAATAAATGATATTTTATTTTTATTAATATAGAAAATGAGTCTGACAAATATTATATTAAATTGGGATAGCTACATGTATTTATTCATATTCATCATTATGACTAATATTGTAGCAACTTGCCATATAATTAGTGACTTCAAATATATCTTGTATCCACAATCAGATGCTGGACATGAAAACGTCCTTCAAATAGTAGGGATTTTCCTGTTAAATTTATTTCATTTTCATTCAGTACAATAGTATTTTTCCTAACAACAAGCTCAGTAGGTTTGACCTATTTATTATACTAGTATAAAAGTTCTGCATCAGAAATTTCATATTTTTTTAAGTTGAAAAACCTGTTTTGTGGTAGTTATTTAATGTAAGCTAGAAAGAAATAAATAATCTTTCAGTGACTCATTTTTTTGTTATTTTATATTTAATGTACCCCTCCCTGTAGTCGAGATATTGTGCCTCTAATTTAGCGCATTCCTTGTAATAATGTATAATTAAACACCGGACTCACAAATAAACTCCAGTTAGAACAATAATAAGACTAAGATAATATATGACAAAAGACAAAAGTATAGAGTAATTATGAGATAATTCCAATCCCAAATTCCTGTATGTAGACTGAAATGTGTGTGTCTACAATCAGTAGAGACACGGTTATACCAGTCTACAATCAGTAGAGACACGGCTATACCAGTCTACAATCAGTAGAGACACGGCTATACCAGTCTACAATCAGTAGAGACACGGTTATACCAGTCTACAATCAGTAGAGACACGGTTATACCAGTCTACAATCAGTAGAGACACGGCTATACCAGTCTACAATCAGTAGAGACACGGCTATACCAGTCTACAATCAGTAGAGACACGGCTATACCAGTCTACAATCAGTAGAGACACGGCTATACCAGTCTACAATCAGTAGAGACACGGCTATACCAGTCTACAATCAGTAGAGACACGGCTATACCAGTCTACAATCAGTAGAGATACGGTTATACCAGTCTACAATCAGTAGAGACACGGCTATACCGGTCTACAATCAGTAGAGACACGGTTATACCAGTCTACAATCAGTAGAGACACGGCTATACCAGTCTACAATCAGTAGAGACACGGCTATACCAGTCTACAATCAGTAGAGACACGGCTATACCAGTCTACAATCAGTAGAGACACGGCTATACCAGTCTACAATCAGTAGAGACACGGCTATACCGGTCTACAATCAGTAGAGACACGGTTATACCAGTCTACAATCAGTAGAGACACGGCTATACCAGTCTACAATCAGTAGAGACACGGCTATTCCAGTCTACAATCAGTAGAGACACGGCTATACCAGTCTACAATCAGTAGAGACACGGTTATACCAGTCTACAATCAGTAGAGACACGGTTATACCAGTCTACAATCAGTAGAGACACGGTTATACCAGTCTACAATCAGTAGAGACACGGCTATTCCAGTCTACAATCAGTAGAGACACGGTTATACCAGTCTACAATCAGTAGAGACACGGTTATACCAGTCTACAATCAGTAGAGACACGGCTATACCAGTCTACAATCAGTAGAGACACGGCTATACCAGTCTACAATCAGTAGAGACACGGCTATACCAGTCTACAATCAGTAGAGACACGGCTATACCAGTCTACAATCAGTAGAGATACGGTTATACCAGTCTACAATCAGTAGAGACACGGTTATACCAGTCTACAATCAGTAGAGACACGGTTATACCAGTCTACAATCAGTAGAGACACGGCTATACCAGTCTACAATCAGTAGAGACACGGTTATACCAGTCTACAATCAGTAGAGACACGGTTATACCAGTCTACAATCAGTAGAGACACGGTTATACCAGTCTACAATCAGTAGAGACACGGCTATACCAGTCTACAATCAGTAGAGATACGGTTATACCAGTCTACAATCAGTAGAGACACGGCTATACCGGTCTACAATCAGTAGAGACACGGTTATACCAGTCTACAATCAGTAGAGACACGGCTATACCAGTCTACAATCAGTAGAGACACGGCTATACCAGTCTACAATCAGTAGAGACACGGCTATACCAGTCTACAATCAGTAGAGACACGGCTATACCAGTCTACAATCAGTAGAGACACGGCTATACCGGTCTACAATCAGTAGAGACACGGTTATACCAGTCTACAATCAGTAGAGACACGGCTATACCAGTCTACAATCAGTAGAGACACGGCTATTCCAGTCTACAATCAGTAGAGACACGGCTATACCAGTCTACAATCAGTAGAGACACGGTTATACCAGTCTACAATCAGTAGAGACACGGTTATACCAGTCTACAATCAGTAGAGACACGGTTATACCAGTCTACAATCAGTAGAGACACGGCTATTCCAGTCTACAATCAGTAGAGACACGGTTATACCAGTCTACAATCAGTAGAGACACGGTTATACCAGTCTACAATCAGTAGAGACACGGCTATACCAGTCTACAATCAGTAGAGACACGGCTATACCAGTCTACAATCAGTAGAGACACGGCTATACCAGTCTACAATCAGTAGAGACACGGCTATACCAGTCTACAATCAGTAGAGATACGGTTATACCAGTCTACAATCAGTAGAGACACGGTTATACCAGTCTACAATCAGTAGAGACACGGTTATACCAGTCTACAATCAGTAGAGACACGGCTATACCAGTCTACAATCAGTAGAGACACGGTTATACCAGTCTACAATCAGTAGAGACACGGTTATACCAGTCTACAATCAGTAGAGACACGGTTATACCAGTCTACAATCAGTAGAGACACGGCTATACCAGTCTACAATCAGTAGAGACACGGCTATACCAGTCTACAATCAGTAGAGACACGGCTATACCAGTCTACAATCAATAGAGACACGGCTATACCAGTCTACAATCAGTAGAGACACGGTTATACCAGTCTACAATCAGTAGAGACACGGCTATACCAGTCTACAATCAGTAGAGATACGGTTATACCAGTCTACAATCAGTAGAGACACGGTTATACCAGTCTACAATCAGTAGAGACACGGCTATACCAGTCTACAATCAGTAGAGACACGGTTATACCAGTCTACAATCAATAGAGACACGGCTATACCAGTCTACAATCAGTAGAGACACGGCTATACCAGTCTACAATCAGTAGAGACACGGTTATACCAGTCTACAATCAGTAGAGACACGGCTATACCAGTCTACAATCAGTAGAGACACGGCTATACCAGTCTACAATCAGTAGAGACACGGCTATACCAGTCTACAATCAGTAGAGACACGGTTATACCAGTCTACAATCAGTAGAGACACGGTTATACCAGTCTACAATCAGTAGAGATACGGTTATACCAGTCTACAATCAGTAGAGACACGGTTATACCAGTCTACAATCAGTAGAGACACGGCTATACCAGTCTACAATCAGTAGAGACACGGTTATACCAGTCTACAATCAATAGAGACACGGCTATACCAGTCTACAATCAGTAGAGACACGGTTATACCAGTCTACAATCAGTAGAGACACGGCTATACCAGTCTACAATCAGTAGAGACACGGTTATACCAGTCTACAATCAGTAGAGACACGGCTATTCCAGTCTACAATCAGTAGAGACACGGCTATACCAGTCTACAATCAGTAGAGATACGGCTATACCAGTCTACAATCAGTAGAGATACGGTTATACCAGTCTACAATCAGTAGAGACACGGTTATACCAGTCTACAATCAGTAGAGACACGGTTATACCAGTCTACAATCAGTAGAGACACGGCTATACCAGTCTACAATCAGTAGAGACACGGCTATACCAGTCTACAATCAGTAGAGATACGGTTATACCAGTCTACAATCAGTAGAGACACGGTTATACCAGTCTACAATCAGTAGAGACACGGCTATACCAGTCTACAATCAGTAGAGACACGGCTATTCCAGTCTACAATCAGTAGAGACACGGCTATACCAGTCTACAATCAGTAGAGACACGGTTATACCATATGAACAAGTTTACAGTGGTGCATGTGGCTAAAAATCCCCAATGTCAGTTAATGCAAACAAAATAGACTATAAGAAAACATGCTGATAAAATGAATAAGGGATTTTTGTTGCTAATTGAAGGTACGTAATATATTACTGTGACAGTTACTTTTACTGTTTACACTACACTATAGGAAAAGGAAATCAAAGGTTGGTTTAGGGTGTATAACGCCACTTTTCAACAATATTTCTGTTATATCGTGGCGGTAGGAAATCAAAGGGAAATGTCACAGTATGGATCGACAGTCTAATCAATACCTGGATTTTCAACGTCACATGTCGTGTTTTTTTTCCTTTTTAGTGTGTGTGTGTGTGTGTGTGTGTGCTCAATCGGTTGTTTAAGGAAGCAGTGACTGGTCGTGTTCGTGATATTGGCGGAATTGTTGTGTTTGCCGTCGCTGATTGAGCGTTCGTTTCATAATCAAATAAATATCTTTAAAAATATCCATATAACTGCTGTCACACGCTGATGAATGCCCTTCACCATATAATTAATTGAGCAAGAGTTGTCTACCTTTTCGCTTAAATTGGTACTTCTCCCCTATCTGTTACATTTTTTTTGTATATCTGTTTTATTTCATTTTTTTTTAAATTATCTATGCTAAGAGAAAACCTACCTCCTTCTTCAAAAATGAATTCCTTTTGATTTTTACGTCAATAAATTCCAATGTGTACCTTGTTATTATATTTGTTTTGTATTTCTTATCTCAAAGTATTTTCCTTAGCGAATCAGCAGAATCGAGGAAGTCTTTCCTTTCTAATATATTGTAAACACTACTCATTACATTTGATATGTCAATATGTGCAGGGAATTAATTCTTCAATCTTGTTCAGAACATCGCATCAGATTTTGTTTAAAAAAGAAAATGCTGTAGTTACCTATATGGAATCAACCGCTAGCTTAGAAAATGTCAGCTTTACCTGGAGATAATGAATCCTTAAATAAATCGATTTACTTTACACATCAGTTTATCTATGCAATTCACTTAGAGCTGATATGAAACCTACATTAATTATTTACTGGCTACGCCTGGCCAGTTTATATCAAAATAAATATAAGGTCATTTACACCCCAATAATTTTTGAACCAGGGCGTTTTTTCCAGTAATTTATAATTTTCATTTGACACACTCGCCAATTTTTTTTTTTTATTGCAATTCCCACATTTTTCACACTGACAGAATTTCTATTATATATATACATATGTGTAAAAATAGGGAGAGACAGTGTCGTCTTACCACATGGACATGCTGGGTAGTTGCCCTGGAGTCCCACGAGTAAAGAAGCACCATGCTAACATGTGTATGTTGTTACTTGCTGTCAATAAATAAATAAATACTACACTATACTAAACTATAAATATTTTTTATTTTAGCATGTGTTTTACTAAAGATAAGGAACAATATTCATGTTGATTTTTATGATAAAAAGTGGTCTGTTCCCAGGGGCCGGGCCTATAATGCTGTTAAGACGGTCCTGTGGAGAGGGGGAATATAATCATATGATTGTGACCGGCAGTTCGAAATACTCTAACGTCGTTTTTTATACAAGTTCATCAAAGACTAAATATGTTGTATCTGTAACCAATATGGAAACAAAGCAGTGCATCCATAATAAATATACCACGATATAGCTGAAACACTACTAAAGTTGGCGTTAATCATCAATCAATCAATTGATCAATCTAAATTGTCAATCAATCAATTGATAAATCTAAATTGATATCCTTCATTTTTATTACTTCTATTTAAATAACCTTAAATGGTGTTCTGAAATATTTCGGCGATCTGTGTTATGTTTATAATTAAACAATGAAGAGTGAGATTGTTTAACTCTGGAAACCGTTGTATAAATGATTTGTAAGATGAAGCCATGCATTACCACATCCGGGTCGTTGGCTATTGCACGACTGTCTGAGATTAATAAAACAACAGCCCATATTTAAAGTGTGCAATATCTGGTATCTGCGTGTATTATTTGATAGTTCTTAGCTGTTTCTTACATTCTGGTATATAAACCATAAATAGATCAAAGGAAAAGAATGCATTCATGTTACAATAACACGAAAGACTATACATCACTGAAACACCATATATACTCTTAAACAAATCACACATCGTTGAAAAAACGTTTTTTTTCCTTTCGGAAATAAAACAAATTCGATCAAATTTTATCTCTACTATAGTATTATTAAATGAGTGTTTTGATATTAATCCTGTATTATGTCCAAGTACAATCGTATTGAGTCGAGGACAGCTGTATTGACCCGAGACAACGCCGAGGATCAATACAGCTGTACGAGACTCAATACGACTGTACGAGGACATAATGCAGGATTAATATCAAAAGAACCATTTCATGTTACCTTTATTAACCAATACACCAATGTGTAAAATACAACCAATATCAAAACATCCAATATTAACCAATACACTAATATGTAAAATACAACCAATAAATGCAATATGAAGGGGTGGTTGTCTCAGACACATTCCACATTTCAATGTTTGTACGAGGACATAATGTAGGATAAATATCAAAACACCCATTTCATGATACTTTCAGTAACCATACACCAATGTGAAAATACAACCAATTTTATTCAATACTATTAAGGGGTTGCTGTCTCCGACACATTCCACATTTCAATGTTTGTACGAGGAAATAATGTAGGATAAATATCAAAACACCCATTTCATGATACTTTCAGTAACCATACACCAATGTGAAAATACAACCAATTTTATTCAATACTATTAAGGGGTTGCTGTCTCCGACACATTCCACATTTCAATGTTTGTACGAGGAAATAATGTAGGATAAATATCAAAACACCCATTTCATGATACTTTCAGTAACCATACACCAATGTGAAAATACAACCAATTTTATTCAATACTATTAAGGGGTTGCTGTCTCCGACACATTCCACATTTCAATGTTTGTACGAGGAAATAATGTAGGATAAATATCAAAACACCCATTTCATGATACTTTCAGTAACCATACACCAATGTGAAAATACAACCAATTTTATTCAATACTATTAAGGGGTTGCTGTCTCCGACACATTCCACATTTCAATGTTTGTACGAGGACATAATGTAGGATAAATATCAAAACACCCATATCATGATACTTTCAGTAACCATACACCAATGTGAAAATACAACCAATTTTATTCAATACTATTAAGGGGTTGCTGTCTCCGACACATTCCACATTTCAATGTTTGTACGAGGAAATAATGTAGGATAAATATCAAAACACCCATTTCATGATACTTTCAGTAACCATACACCAATGTGAAAATACAACCAATTTTATTCAATACTATTAAGGGGTTGCTGTCTCCGACACATTCCACATTTCAATGTTTGTACGAGGACATAATGTAGGATAAATATCAAAACACCCATATCATGATACTTTCAGTAACCATACATCAATGTGAAAATACAACCAATTTTATTCAATACTATTAAGGGGTTGCTGTCTCCGACACATTCCACATTTCAATGTTTGTACGAGGACATAATGTAGGATAAATATCAAAACACCCATTTCATGATACTTTCAGTAACCATACACCAATGTGAAAATACAACCAATTTTATTCAATACTATTAAGGGGTTGCTGTCTCCGACACATTCCACATTTCAATGTTTGTACGAGGACATAATGTAGGATAAATATCAAAACACCCATATCATGATACTTTCAGTAACCATACACCAATGTGAAAATACAACCAATTTTATTCAATACTATTAAGGGGTTGCTGTCTCCGACACATTCCACATTTCAATGTTTGTACGAGGACATAATGTAGGATAAATATCAAAACACCCATTTCATGATACTTTCAGTAACCATACACCAATGTGAAAATACAACCAATTTTATTCAATACTATTAAGGGGTTGCTCTCTCCGACACATTCCACATTTCAATGTTTGTACGAGGACATAATGTAGGATAAATATCAAAACACCCATATCATGATACTTTCAGTAACCATACACCAATGTGAAAATACAACCAATTTTATTCAATACTATTAAGGGGTTGCTGTCTCCGACACATTCCACATTTCAATGTTTGTACGAGGAAATAATGTAGGATAAATATCAAAACACCCATTTCATGATACTTTCAGTAACCATACACCAATGTGAAAATACAACCAATTTTATTCAATACTATTAAGGGGTTGCTGTCTCCGACACATTCCACATTTCAATGTTTGTACGAGGAAATAATGTAGGATAAATATCAAAACACCCATTTCATGATACTTTCAGTAACCATACACCAATGTGAAAATACAACCAATTTTATTCAATACTATTAAGGGGTTGCTGTCTCCGACACATTCCACATTTCAATGTTTGTACGAGGAAATAATGTAGGATAAATATCAAAACACCCATTTCATGATACTTTCAGTAACCATACACCAATGTGAAAATACAACCAATTTTATTCAATACTATTAAGGGGTTGCTGTCTCCGACACATTCCACATTTCAATGTTTGTACGAGGACATAATGTAGGATAAATATCAAAACACCCATATCATGATACTTTCAGTAACCATACACCAATGTGAAAATACAACCAATTTTATTCAATACTATTAAGGGGTTGCTGTCTCCGACACATTCCACATTTCAATGTTTGTACGAGGAAATAATGTAGGATAAATATCAAAACACCCATTTCATGATACTTTCAGTAACCATACACCAATGTGAAAATACAACCAATTTTATTCAATACTATTAAGGGGTTGCTGTCTCCGACACATTCCACATTTCAATGTTTGTACGAGGAAATAATGTAGGATAAATATCAAAACACCCATTTCATGATACTTTCAGTAACCATACACCAATGTGAAAATACAACCAATTTTATTCAATACTATTAAGGGGTTGCTGTCTCCGACACATTCCACATTTCAATGTTTGTACGAGGACATAATGTAGGATAAATATCAAAACACCCATTTCATGATACTTTCAGTAACCATACACCAATGTGAAAATACAACCAATTTTATTCAATACTATTAAGGGGTTGCTGTCTCCGACACATTCCACATTTCAATGTTTGTACGAGGAAATAATGTAGGATAAATATCAAAACACCCATTTCATGATACTTTCAGTAACCATACACCAATGTGAAAATACAACCAATTTTATTCAATACTATTAAGGGGTTGCTGTCTCCGACACATTCCACATTTCAATGTTTGTACGAGGACATAATGTAGGATAAATATCAAAACACCCATATCATGATACTTTCAGTAACCATACACCAATGTGAAAATACAACCAATTTTATTCAATACTATTAAGGGGTTGCTGTCTCCGACACATTCCACATTTCAATGTTTGTACGAGGACATAATGTAGGATAAATATCAAAACACCCATTTCATGATACTTTCAGTAACCATACACCAATGTGAAAATACAACCAATTTTATTCAATACTATTAAGGGGTTGCTGTCTCCGACACATTCCACATTTCAATGTTTGTACGAGGACATAATGTAGGATAAATATCAAAACACCCATATCATGATACTTTCAGTAACCATACACCAATGTGAAAATACAACCAATTTTATTCAATACTATTAAGGGGTTGCTGTCTCCGACACATTCCACATTTCAATGTTTGTACGAGGACATAATGTAGGATAAATATCAAAACACCCATTTCATGATACTTTCAGTAACCATACACCAATGTGAAAATACAACCAATTTTATTCAATACTATTAAGGGGTTGCTCTCTCCGACACATTCCACATTTCAATGTTTGTACGAGGACATAATGTAGGATAAATATCAAAACACCCATATCATGATACTTTCAGTAACCATACACCAATGTGAAAATACAACCAATTTTATTCAATACTATTAAGGGGTTGCTGTCTCCGACACATTCCACATTTCAATGTTTGTACGAGGAAATAATGTAGGATAAATATCAAAACACCCATTTCATGATACTTTCAGTAACCATACACCAATGTGAAAATACAACCAATTTTATTCAATACTATTAAGGGGTTGCTGTCTCCGACACATTCCACATTTCAATGTTTGTACGAGGAAATAATGTAGGATAAATATCAAAACACCCATTTCATGATACTTTCAGTAACCATACACCAATGTGAAAATACAACCAATTTTATTCAATACTATTAAGGGGTTGCTGTCTCCGACACATTCCACATTTCAATGTTTGTACGAGGAAATAATGTAGGATAAATATCAAAACACCCATTTCATGATACTTTCAGTAACCATACACCAATGTGAAAATACAACCAATTTTATTCAATACTATTAAGGGGTTGCTGTCTCCGACACATTCCACATTTCAATGTTTGTACGAGGACATAATGTAGGATAAATATCAAAACACCCATATCATGATACTTTCAGTAACCATACACCAATGTGAAAATACAACCAATTTTATTCAATACTATTAAGGGGTTGCTGTCTCCGACACATTCCACATTTCAATGTTTGTACGAGGAAATAATGTAGGATAAATATCAAAACACCCATTTCATGATACTTTCAGTAACCATACACCAATGTGAAAATACAACCAATTGTATTCAATACTATTAAGGGGTTGTTGTCTCCGACACATTCCACATTTCAATGTTTGTACGAGGACATAATGTAGGATAAATATCAAAACACCCATATCATGATACTTTCAGTAACCATACACCAATGTGAAAATACAACCAATTTTATTCAATACTATTAAGGGGTTGCTGTCTCCGACACATTCCACATTTCAATGTTTGTACGAGGACATAATGTAGGATAAATATCAAAACACCCATTTCATGATACTTTCAGTAACCATACACCAATGTGAAAATACAACCAATTTTATTCAAAACTATTAAGGGGTTGCTGTCTCCGACACATTCCACATTTCAATGTTTGTACGAGGACATAATGTAGGATAAATATCAAAACACCCATATCATGATACTTTCAGTAACCATACACCAATGTGAAAATACAACCAATTTTATTCAATACTATTAAGGGGTTGCTGTCTCCGACACATTCCACATTTCAATGTTTGTATGAGGACATAATGTAGGATAAATATCAAAACACCCATTTCATGATACTTTCAGTAACCATACACCAATGTGAAAAATAAACAGTGTCAGTTATGTCGTCTGCCATTTTTTTTTGCTTATTGATAAGTGCGCATGTCCACTCCTGTATAAAGACCAGTTCCAAGCCGTATTAAACCTGTTTTTCCGTATTAAGACCTGTATAGAAACCACTTAAAGAATCTGCATTAACTGGTCAGTTTCCTACGTATTTTGTTCCATTGCATTGGTTAATAAAAAATGTTATTAAATACACAGGTAAGAACTGTAATAGGGTACTGTGAAATCACTTTTATTCGTGGAGTACCAATTTTCGTGGTTTTCGTGGGTAGGCTGATCCACGAAATTAAGAATCCAACGAACAATGAAACTTGGGAAGCAGTTTGACATCGATATATAGCCATGATGTCCTCGAGTGACCTCGACTTTCTGGACCAGCTGTATGTGGTACAGTTGACAATTGTAATGACGAAATAAGTACGAGCATACCTTTTAATGGGTTATAATCCACATGAACATGTTTGTGAATTATTTGATTTTGAATGCATGTGTAAAAACGACAGAAATGTTTATTTGTGAAAGGATTTTAACAACTTCGGGTAATATACTTCCAAATCATACACTAACGAAGACACATTTGTAGGTGTTGCATAAACATTTCACTAATAAATTATAACACCCTTCAATTAGCATATTAGATCACCTTTCTTTAAACAATTAATTATAAGTTAACTGTACATTTGCCCCGGGTTCAGGATTAATCTTGTGAAACGATTACGAGTGGTTTCAATCCGAGATAAGGGTAATGTAAGATCGCACATGTTGAAGTAATTTTACAAGTACAATCTGTCATTGCAATAAAAATAATGAGAAAAAACAAACTTTATTTAGTTGTGAAAAATAAAAATGGAAAATAAAATGGAGATTAGATATTTGTAAAATATATTTTTTTTTAAATATATATTGATGGAAATTGCTAACGTACGTGCTCATATAATAATTTCAGATAATTTTTATTTAATTTTCAAATTCTGTGAATTAACACTGATTTGCACTGATCAATGATTATGAAATTTAAAAGTTGATTTTGTTCCGATTCTAAGTTGATATATGCAAAACAATAATTGCGAAAATGAGCACGTTAATATCCACGTTCCACTTCCGATTACATAATTCTACGGTTCATTTGTCTAATGTACTGAAGCTTTCTCGAAGTTTTGAAACCCAGTGAAACTTCTTATGTTGAAAATTTAAAATCAACGAATTTTATTTCGGTACAAACACAAAATCCACGAATGTACGAATCCACGAACTTGTAATTTTTAGCCAATCTACGAAAATTGATACCCACGAAGAAAAGTACTTTCACAGTATTAAAATGTAATGTCATTAACTGGGACGTATTGTGATTGAGTCTAAATTCCTTCTCGCATACATTGCACTTTCTGTTCGACTCGAACGAGTTTGCATGCAGTTTTTGTGCAAAGTGGGTCTAAGATCTTTCAAAAGGCATGGGTACCCCTGTCTGAAATCAGTTGCACATGTAGAGTCAACAGAGAAGTTATGTCAGATCTACATGAAGCTCAACGCAACAATGCAATTGGTCGCCTAGAAGCTGGTGAATCTCAGACAGCCGTTGCAGCAGAGCACCATATCTTGCCTTTGGGATAGGTATTATCAGCAAGGCTCTACACGTGGTCGCCCACGATCGTGCCAACCCAGGACATGTACATTCGACTACGTCATTTATGGGAGAGGTTTACAGCAGCATCCTCTAATGCCTCAGCAATACCAGGTGGGCTTGGAATCTCCGATCAGAGCGTACATAACCGTTTACGGGAAGCCGGAATAACTGCAAGACGACTAGTCAATGCTGTGGTTCTGACGGAAAGTGGGCTCAAACGCACAGAGTATGGCCACAGCAGCTTTGAAGAACAGCTTGGTTAAGTGATGAGTCACGATTTCTGCTACAAATGCATTCAGCAAGTGGGCATACATTTTTGTATTTGGTGGAGACAGTGATATGATGTGGGCAGTGATATTTTACACAGGCAGGACCAATCTGGTACAAGTTCAAGGAACTCTTACGGCACAGATTTACTGTGATGTGATCTTGCAGCCACATGTCCATCCAATAATGCATCCAAATGGCGTCATATTTCCACAGGATAATGCTAGACCTAACACTACAAGACTGACGACTGCTTTCTTCCAAACTCATAATATTGCAGTGCTACCATTGCCGTCCAAATCGCCATATTTGAATCATATTGAGAATCCTTGGGATGAATTGGACAGTCAGAAACCTTACCACAACTTGCTCTAGAGCTACAGCAGAATGGAACAAAATTCCCCAACAGACAATTCCAACCCTGATCTAATCGATGGGGAGACGCTGTCAGGCTGTTAGTGATGTTCGTGGAGAACACACTAGATACTTGAACTGTTGTGAACTTGATCTTCGTATATGCTATAAACATTCCATGAAAATGAACATTTATACTTTGTTACTGTTTTCTCTATATTTATTAATTTATTAAAGGTTTAAGTTTTTGCAGAATGTTCGTTTTGAAATTCTGCTCTAATTCGCTATCCGTTTCTTTTTTGAAGAGTATATAATGAAGAATACAGGAAATAACAATCCGAATAGACAAACCAAGAGGAAAATCCTTGCTTACATAGATTGTACAATTATATCAATTTACCCCTTGGATGTGGAATGCATTGACATTTCTTTCTTTCTGAATAAGCAATAGAGGAACTGAAAGGGTAAGCAAAATGGACAATACAGAGACATATGCATCACTGAACACAAGAGACAGAACGAAGAGCAACAACACAAACAACCCGAGGTGGACCCATGTGCTCGTCAACAGTAAGCAGGTCTTGTTTCTTATAAAACACCAGCCGTATTACTTACTTATTTTCAAGGTTGGTAAAGGTTTTGTCGGTGATTGAGGAATTAACAAATATATATAAAATGGAAAACATCACTGTTCCGGGAAGGCCAGACCACTCTGGTAAATGGTGTTCTTTTATTAATATAGTTTATAGTAAACACGTTTAAACGTATTTGTGCATATTTATTTTCAAGGATTTCCAATCTTGATCATTTCAAAATATAACTCTAATAAAGTGTGAGATAAATATATTGTGTTTTAAATTGCCTTGCTTTGTTTTTTGCTTGCCTTTTATCGTTTTGATGACGATACATAAACATCCAGCTACTTGTTTAATAAACTAATATCTTACCCATGAGTTAATTCAATACTACTGAATGCATTTAATATATATCTACATTCAAATCAAATTCTCTGCTATAACACATACAAGGACCGTCGTGATCGTCATTGTATGGTAGTGGGATTTACAACTACCTATGCAACTAGTGTCTATCACCACTAATGTTGTATGTTCGAAACTCGCTCAGGCGAGGTGTACTCGATACAAGATTATGTGATATAGTTTGTCAGTGACTTACGGCAGATCGGTGGTTTTCTGCTGGTACTCCGGTTCCTCCAACAATAAGACTGACCGCCACGATATAACTGGAATATTTTTAACGTGGCATTAAACACCATAACCATAACCCCTAAAACACGTGCAGGTACTTGAATAATGATGGTATGAGAAAAGATATCCATTGATAAAATCCGAACTCGGATCTCGTGCTAGGTCCGATTCCTGATTTGAGATGCTGGGTCCGAGTCCGGATTTTATGTACCGAATTCGAGTCGCGTCCGGATTTGTGTCCTCATTCCAATCCAGATTATATATAGTAGGTCCGGATCCGCGTCTTATGTACTGAATCCGGTTCCGGATTTATAAATTTAAAAAATATTTTTAAAAAACAATAAAGCCTGATAATATCCTTGTTTGTGTATGCATTAAAGGTTCAAAATAAGGAATGACAATCCTGTAATTGAAAACATCATGTCTTGTTGATGTCATACTATTACGTTTTACCTGCACCTGATAATGACTATCCTGTTCTGACAGTTTATCACCTATATTTATCTTAGTGCATATTCTATTAATAATTAATGAGATTGTCAACCTATTTAACGAACCGGTGAAAAGAGAATACATTGTATTGGTTCATAAACTACTGTCGACATATCGTCGTCACAACATTGAAGTAAAAAATATTTCCCTGTTACTATACAATCAGTGTATGCGTGATCACGAATTGATTATATAGACGTATTAAATGTGCATTTTAATATATAACCCCATTCGACCTTAAATGTATTGTTATTTAATTTTAATACTCAGACTGTATGATCACAAGACAACAATACAATGTTTTCCCATTGATGGCATCAGTCTTAACCTATAACTTGAAAGAATAATCATTTGATTTAGGTAGGAACGTTCTACACGGAACATATACGGCATTTTCTAAAAATCTAAACGTTTGATGTGTCATTTCAAAGTGCATACCTTAAATAACCTTAAATAGTGTTCTGAAATATTTCGGCGATTTGTGTTATGTTTATAATTAATTCTAATATGACGTCCTTCAAACGCGTTGAGTCCAAACCCGTGGTAAAAATAATATTAATCTATGACCGATTAAATTCATGACGTCATCGACAATTTATAAATATTTTTTACCAATTTTTACATATTAGAATCGAAACAATTCATACCATATATACTCTTAAAAAAATCACACATCGTTGAAAATTTTGTTTTATCCTTCGGGAAATAAAACAAATTCGATAAAATTGTATCTCTACGAGATGTTATTAAATACACAGGTAAGAACTGTAATAGGGTATTTAAGTGTAATGTCATTAACTGGGACGTATTGTGAATAAGGGTAATAACAAAATTCTCGAACTCCGAGCAATCTTACAAAGGGAAAGTCAAAACTCATAAGTATATAAACAGACAAAATCAGTCAACAACCGGAAAACTGTGAAAACCGTAATGACCCAGACTTGGTACAGGCATTTCTAAAGAAATGGTGGGTTGAATCAGATTTTAAAGCGCCAAACCTCCCCCTTTCATTACGGCTCAAAGTTACCAGCTGTCACTATAACAGTATGTATAACAATACTTGAACAAAACAGGTAAAACAGTTGTCATAACAGCACCAAACTCAGTGAAGTGAATGTCAAAAACATTTTTACGTCACACATTGATAAAAAAAATATCTTTGACATTTTTGTTTTTGACCACTTATCTTTATACATTTTCACTATATAAAAATCCATCGTTTATAATCTGTTCTGCAGAGACGGAATTGAGTCTAAATTCCTTCTCGCATACATTGCACTTTCTGTTCGACTCGAGCGAGTTTGTATGCAGATTTTGTGCAAAGTGGGTCTAAGATCGTTGAAAAGGCATGGCGTACCCCTGTCTGAAATCAGTTGCACATGTAGACATTCAACAGCGAAGTTATGTCACATCTGCATGAAGCTCAACGCAACAATGCAATTGGTCGCCTAGAAGCTGGTGAATCTCAGACAGCCGTTGCAGCAGAGCACCATATCTTGCCTTTGGAATAGGTATTATCAGCAAGGCTCTACACGTGGTCGCCCACGATCGTGCCAACCAAAGACATGTACATTCGACTACGTCATTTATGGGAGAGGTTTACAGCAGCATCCCATAATGCCTCAGCAATACCAGGTAGCTTTAGAATCTCCAATCAGAGCGTACATAACCGCTTACGCGACGCAGGAATAACTGCAAGACCACTAGTCAATGCTGTGGTTCTGACGCAACGTCATCTCCAAAGCAGATTCCAGTGGTCTCAAACGCACAGAGTATGACCACAGCAGCTTTGGAGAACAGTTTGGTTCAGTGACGAGTCACGATTTCTGCTACAATTGCATTGAGCAAGTGTACATACATTTTTGTATTTGGTGGAGACAGTGCTATGATGTGGGCAGCGATATATTACACAGGCAGAACCAATCTGGTACAAGTTCAAGGAACTCTTACGGCACAGATTTACTGTGATGTGATCTTGCAGCCACATGTCCATCCAATAATTCATCCAAATGGCGTCATATTTCCACAGGATAATGCTAGACCTAACACTACAAGACTGACAACTGCTTTCTTCCAAACTCACAATATTGCAGTGCTACCATTGCCGTCCAAATCGCCATATTTGAATCATATTGAGTATCCTTGGGATGAATTGGACAGTCAGAAACCTTACCACAACTTGCTCTAGTGCTACAGCAGAATGGAACAAAATTCCAACCCTGATCTCATCGATGAGGAGACGCTGTCAGGCTGTTATTGATGCTCGTGGAGGACACACTAGATACTGAACTGTTGTGAACTTGATCTTCGTATATGCTATAAACATTCCATGAAAATGAACATTTATACTTTGCTACTGTTTTCTCTATATTTATTAATTTATTAAAGGTTTAAATTTTTACAGAATGTTCGTTTTGAAATTCTGCTCTAATTCGCTATCCGTTTCTTTTTTGAAGAGTATATAATGAAGAATACAGGAAATAACAATCCGAATAGACAAATCAAGAGAAAAATCCTTGCTTACATAGATTGTACAATTATACCAATTTACCACTTGGATGTGGAATGCATTGACATTTCTTTCTTTCTTAATAAGCAATAGAGGAACTGAAAGGGTAAGCAAAATGGACAATACAGAGACATATGCATCACTGAACACAAGACACAGAACGAAGAGCAACAAAACAAATAAAAAACACAGCACAAAAAACCCGAGGTGGACCAATGTGTTGGTCAACAGTAAGCAGGTCTTGTTTCTTATAAAACACCAGCCGTATTACTTACTTATTTTCAAGGCTGGTAAAGAATTTATCGGTGATTGAGGAATTAACAAATATATATAAAATGGTAAGCATCACTGTACTGGCCATAAACTCTAGAATAATGTATGAGTTGTAAAATGTTAACTTGTCCATCTAATTTGATTTCCTGTATGATAAAACGTAACTGCAAAATCAGGAGTTCATCACTAGGATTTTGTAAGTGTGACATGTGTGTTGTTCACTGTGTAGTGTATTGAGGGTCATTTTTGTCTTTTCGTCTTTTATTATTTAGCCATTGTATTGTCTGGTCTTCCATGCAGGTGTTAAAATTTCTACTCATTTGAGATATTGATATTTATCGTAAAAATAGTGTAATAGTATTACTGGGCTTGAACTCGATTTCCATTCAATCGTCTCCGTTTATTAATATAGTTTATGGTAAACACGTTTAAACGTATTTGTGCATATTTATTTTCAAGGATTTCCAATCTTGATCATTTCAAAATATAACTCTAATAAAGTGTGAGATAAATATATTGTGTCTTAAATTGCCTTGTTTTGTTTTTTGTTTGCCTTTTATCATTTCGATGACGATACATACATATCCAGCTTCTTGTTTAATAAACTAATATCTTACCAATGAGTTAATTCAATATTACTGAATGCATTTCATATATATCTACATTCAAATTAAATTCTCTGCTAAAACACATACAGGGGCCGTCGTGATCGTCATTGTATGGTAGTGGGATTTACAACTATGGGCACTAATGTTCTAAGTTCAAAACTCGCTCAGGTGAGGTGTACTCGATACAAGATTATGTGATAAAGTTTGTCAGTGACTTACGGCAGGTCGGTGGTTTTCTGCTGGTAGTCCGGTTCCTCCAACAATAAGACTGACCGCCACGATATAACTGGAATATTTTTTTAAAGTGGCATTAAACACCATAACCATAACCTCTAAAACACGTGCAGGTACTTGAATAAAGATGTTATGAGAAAAGATATCCATTAATAAAATCCGAACTCGGATCTCGTACTAGGTCTGATTCCTGATTTGAGGTGCTGGATCCGAGATCGGATTTTATGTACCGAATTCGAGTCGCGTCCGGATTTGTGTACTGATTCCAATCCAGATTATACATAGTGGGTCCAGATTCGTGTATTATGTACTGAATCCAGTTCCGGATTTATAGAATACAAAAATATTTAAAAAAACCAATAAAGCCTGATAATATCCTTGTTTGTGTATGCATTAAAGGTTCAAAAAGATCAAAGAAGGAATGACAATCCTCTAATTGAAAACATCATATCTTGTTGATGTCATACTTTTACGTTTTACCTGCACCTGATAATGACTATCCTGTTCTGACAGTTTATCACCTATATTTATCTTAGTTCATATTCTATTAATAATTAATGAGATTGTCAACCTATTTAAGGAACCGGTGAAAAGGGAATAGTTTATGATGATTTTATTTGTTAAGTTAACAAAAGGGATAGGACACAAGTTTTGCCAACTTATGAAGTTTTATCCCATTAATACAATAAATTATCATAGTATAATGATCATTTTGAGAATGCATATAATACATATAGAAATATATTGTAAACAATTAACGAGTTAATAAAAAGGTTGTGTTGGATGGATGCGGGGTTGGAGAGTAGATACTTATCAAATATTTATACTACAAGGAATCTCTCTGAAGATTTAATAAAATTGAAAACGTGTTTCAAAATATTGATATTTTCTTCGTATGCTAAAACGTCAGACCCACAGATTAGTAGATTGAGATCGATTGTCTGTACCCAATTTAAATTGTTCATCATAGTAAGTCTTATTTCCGCATAGTTTGGACAAGTAAAACAATAATGGTATGCATCTTCCCATGGAGCTCCACATGAACAAGAAGCATCATTCCTTATTTACTATATTAACCTTTGATAGATCGTAATTTAGAAAGGAATACGAGTTACGAAGTTGGGTAAGAATAATATTAAGTTTTCTGGGACCATAATAAAAATGTTTCGGGATACGTTTTGTATTATCTGACTGTTCCTTTCGAATGTTTTTTTTTTAATTTAGTTAATGTGTCAAGATTACGATCAGATTGATCTAGCCGATTCCAGAGTTTAAGAGTAGATGGAATAAAAGATTCGGTTGTAATCGAGAGTCTACAAAAAGGTATTATCAAATCCGAACCGTTTCTTAAGGGGTAAGTAGTTGTGCTTTGTACAGTTGGAGGAATAAGTTCTCTAAGATAATTTGGTGCATGTCCATTCTTTATATTATAAAATAACTGGAGTTTCCTATTATGTCTTCTACTAGAGAGAGTAGTCCATCCAGTTTCTGAGTACAATTTATCTGTTTTTGTGAAAATTGGTAAACTAGTTACAATCCTTGCAGCATCTAGTTGCAATTTTTCAAGTTTGGTTGAATAACACACTCCACAATTATCCCATATTTCACAGGCATATTAAAAAATTGGGCGGATATATACCAAGCACAGTTTTTCTAGACTTTGTCTACTTAATATATATTTTAATTTTCGCAGTATACCTAAATGTCTTGATACGTTTAAGATTATGTTTTCAATGTGGATATTCCATTTAGCATCGCTTGATAAGGTTACACCTAAGTGTTTATAGTTCGTTGTTATAGGAATATTGTTTCCATTAAGTGAAAAATTAAAATTATATCCAACGTCTGCATTGGAAAATACCATAATCTCAGTTTTGTCTGGATTAAAAGACATTAACCATTTTGTGGATCAGGTATTTACTTCACACAAGTCATGATTTATAACATTTTCAATTTCAACAACATTTTAAATAGCAATGGGCCTAAAACTGACCATTGGGGGACTCCAGCAGAGACTTCACAAACAGTTGATGATGTTGCCCTATTTATCACTTTTTGCTTTCTTTGATACAAATAATTTTCAAACCATTTGATTAAAGGACCTTTAATACCATAATAATTCATTTTATATATTAAACCCCTGTGCCAAACCTTATCGAAAGCTTTGGAAAGTCACAGAATAAAAAACAACTAAATTCTTATTTTTCTAGTGAATTGAGTATAGAGTTGTATAGTTCTAGCAACTGGTGGATAGTAGAATGTTTCGGAAGAAAGCCAGACTGATACTCATCAGGGACGGATCCAGAGACTCTGTTGACGGAGGGGCTCAGTTATGGAGCAATATTTTCAATAATTGATGGAACCAACTGTAGTCCCAGAGCGGTTCTGGCGTGTAGGTCGGTAAACCTTGTTTTCATTTCATTTAGCGTACAGTAGAGAAAAGGTACAGTTATTGACTCCCTACAGTAGTCTTCCGGACTCTCTGCTTCAACATTATCTCTCATTATTTGTCTCCCGCATATTATAGGTTTTTTAACCTCTATGTCTAGCGGTTCACATATTTTAGCACTCCTCTCAAAACACTGGTGGTTGAATTGTTCAACATTTGCTCTGCAGTTTAGTGAGCTCTGAATTAAATTTACGCTTTCTTTTTAAGAGTCTGCCTATGTCAAGTGATCTCTCTTGTAGTGATCTTGTAGAGGACCTTTGTAAGTTGGAATAACTTGTGTCCGATCCAAATGTTATATAGTTAACAATAAAATAAGTTTAATCTAATTCTAGTGATCTGCTGAGCCCTTTCTTAAAAGCCAGGCACATTTGAACAATAACAATGGTTAGGACAAAATCAAAGTTGCAAATGGAATTCAACAAAGAAGTTACATCTGCTTCTTCTGGTCTGGTGTATGTGTATTTTGGCAGTTTTGTAAAGTGGTTAAGCAGGGGAGGATCCAGGGGGGTGGGGGGGGGGGGGGGGTGGGGGGGGGGGGGGGGTGGGGGGGGGGGGGTGAACCCGGCGCACCCCCACCCCTAAAATTGGAAAAAATACCCCCCCCCCCTAACTTGAAATCCTGGAACCGCCCCTTCAATTGCAGGGAAAAAATATAATTTAAGTTTATTTTATTTCTAATTAATTTTAATTATTTTATATCTGTTCATATTTTCATTTAGAGTTTAAAATATGCTGTATTCATATATTTAAAAAAAAACAGAAACTCATGTATTTTTTTTTTTTTTTTTTTTGTAATACAGCATAAAAATAAATAATAAAAGAATTTCCTTGAAAGAGCCTCAATTTACAGGTGTTGGTGGTTATACCTATATGAAATTGTGACGCTAGACATGTTTATATAACGGTTTAAGACAATACCTGATTAATTGGTATTTTGACAATACATTCATAAAAACTTCAAATAAACTTGAAAATTTGATTTAGCATAATTACGTATAATTACCTCTTTGAAGATTAATTCAATACAAAGAAATTAATTTCTATTTTCTTTTACTTTCATCACACAGATCGAAACCATTCAATTAAAAGCCATATCGTGACGTTAATTAGTCTTGAAAAGCGTATGTTAATATATGTGCTTGACTTATTCGACTGGGGGGGGGGGGGGGGGGTTGAAGCCCCCAAAGCCCCCCCTTGAATCAGCCACTGCTCATATATAAATTTGTTTCTAACAAGATAATTATAAACATCTTTATAAATTACTCTCTCCATAATTTTACCAACACAACTTATTAACGATATCGGACGGTAATTTGCAGGTAAGGAGGCATCACCTTTTTTCAAAATAGCTATCACGTGAGCAATTTTCCAGCTCGAGGGATACTTGCCTTGTCGTAACGATTTGTTGAAAATAATTTGAAGTGGTTCGGCAATTTTTTCGGGGGCTATTTTGAGCATTTTATGGCTAATTTTGTCAGGATCGGACGCTTTTTTTTAGGTCTAATATTTGAATGATATCTACAATTTCACTAGCAGACACAAAAATGTCGGTCATTGAGTCATTAGTTTTACTTTCAAAGGTGGGACTGGTATATTTTCTTCCTCCAACTTAGATACTAAACTGAAATATTTATTTAATAGTTCACATTTTTTGTCGTCGTCATATATCATTTCATCTAAATGTTCATCATTAATTGTATTTCGCAGAGGAGGGATACAGTTACTTCCCTTGTTAGATTTAATTAGCATTTTCATTATTTTCCAGTAAGTTTTAGGGTTCGTCGAATTATCTAATAATATATTGTCAAAATTTTCTTTTGTTTTCTTTTTCATATTATTCACCTTGTTCCTTTGTTTTTTATATTTCAAAATATCACTTTCCCTCCCAAATGTTAGAACATTTTTTCTCAGGCGATTGCGCAGTCGAATTTCTTTTCTAATTTCGTTATTAAACCATGGTTTGTCATAATCCCGTACAGTTATAGTTTTCGTTGGAATACATTTCCTAGCTATGTCTAAAAATAATTTTGTAAATTCTTCTACCATGTCATCTACGTTGTCTAAAATGCATATCTTTTCATTCCAGTTAATTTGGTTCATTTTGTTATTAAAAAGTTCTAAATCTGTATTCTCATACTGCCAAACTCTGGTAAATGCACATGAGGTCGGTTTTGGACATTTGAGAAATGCAACTGCTGCATCGTGATCGCTGATTTCGGGTGGCAACTTAAAAACATCAGAATATAGTGGGGTCATGGTATCGGAAATTATAATTGGGTCTAATAAATTATTTAATCTTGTTGGTTTTAATATAACATTTCTAAAATTAAATGTGGTCATCAAGTCAACCAGCTTGTTATTACGCCTATTTACATTAAACAGATCAGAATTCAAGTCGCCCGAAATCACGATGTTTTCGTTTATCTGATGAGCCAATTCAATAGCATGCGTTAATCGTGACCAGTACCCGTTATCAGTCCACAAAGGGAATACATTTTATTGGTTCATAAACTACTGTCCGAGATATCGTCGTCACAACATTGAAGTAAAAAATATTTCCCTGTTACTATGGAATCAGTGTATACATGATCATGATTTGATTATATAGACGCATTAGATGGGCATTTTGACATAAAGCACTATTCTACCTTCCATGTATTGTTATATACAAATGTAATTTTAATACTCAAGACTGTATGATCACAAGACAACAATACAATGTGTTCTCATTGATGGCATCAGTCTTAATCTATAACTTGAAAGAATAATCATTTGATTTAGGTAGGAACGTTCCTCACGGAACATATACGACATTTTCCAAAAATCTAAACGTTTGATGTGTCATTTCAAAGTTAATTACACCTTATATAAGAATGCTGGATTCTGATTGGTTAATAGCCGTGATATTTTTTTTTACAAATTCAGGCCTTGCATTGTGAATTTGCCGGATTTTTACTTCATGTAGATGTATTTGCATAAGATTTAACTTTTTTTCATGGTATTTGCAAAATCGTTTTTGCCCTTTTTACCCTTCACCAAGACGCTTGTAACAAAATTTGTAAAACGTTATCAGTTGTGCGTTTTATGTAACATCATTCGGTAGCATTAAACAGATACATCATGTAAGGTCATGAAAACGGCAAACAAAAGGTATTATTTATTTAGCCAGGGTTCTAAATAATATTCGGTGTAATTAAACAGATATATCATGTTTGGAAGGGATATTTGCGAAAAATACCAGTCTTGAGACTAAATTTCCCTCGCCATTCGGCTCGGGAAATTTTTCGTCTCTCGACTGGTATTTTTTCGCAAATACACCCCCCAAACATGATATATCTGTATAGTATACCTTTGTGTAGGGGTATCGATTTTACTTCTGTTTCTACGATTTACGATTAGATTTTTAGGAACGCTTGCGATGATGTGGTATTTTAGTTTCACATTTTAATATTCTAAAATATATGTGAGTTCGAACCCCGTTCATGGCGAGGTGGACTCGATACAACATTATGTGATCAAGTTTGTCAGTGACTTGCGACAGGTCGATGGCTTACTCTGTTTCATATCTGTGAAGGTAATAATTGGTACACGAGTGATGTGCATATTTTGAATAATTTATTCTCGTCAGTAGTTCTTGAAATCTACTTGTAAATGATTGAATATCCAAATAAATACACAAAAACACACACAATGATGTGAAGCACAAACAACCGAAAAGAGGACTTGATTAACGCCGGGTATTCGGATACTCGAACCCGGTGGGGACGCTATGAATTCGATGCAATCTAATAATTTTGAATGTTTTCATTGGTCAATTTAGAATTTTTGTACACTACATACCGCGGAACATTCTTCTCCGTGTTCCATTGTAGAATACTCCGCCCTCTGTAGTGTCCACAAATTCAAAATTATAATTAGGGGCCTACCATTTAACTTGAAGGAGGAGGGCATGGTTTTTTCCTAAATGTCCCCCCCTTTTTTTGTGTCCTTGCTCCGGCAATTTTTTTTCTCTCCATGAACTCCTTTCTCAAACCCTTTTCTCCTTATTTTCCTTTATCCTGTTCCGCTTTAGATTGAACATGAGGCAAGGGAAGAAAAGATGTGCTTATACAGTATATCACCAAATTTACCAAAGAACAGTCACATGTTAGTTTAAAAAATCTGGAGTTGGTAAAATCAAACTCGGCTAACGGGATTATAGGAACCCCGGACTGACGTACATGTCGTGTAAAGGAAGTGTTTTACGATCATGATCATTGCCCTTTTGTAAACATTTACTGTAGGGCTTCATACGATGGTTAGTTTTTGCCGTCTTCCGCCTCGAAACAATATTATAAGATTGATTGATTTTTTATTTTTGGTGTTTTAACGCCACTTTCAACAATATTTCAGCTATATCATGGCGACCAGTTTTAGTGGTGGAGGAAGACGGAATACCCGGAGAGAACCACCGACCATGGGCAAGCAACTGGTAAACTTTATCACTTGCGGCTGCGAGTCGAGTGCACCCTTTTTTGTTATTTACAAAACCGGGCGCGAACCCACGCCGTATTGGTGATAGGCTTGTCCATCGACCTAACTCATTGAGCAACCCCAATACTACAAGACAACAATACTCTGAGGACCAAAACTTCCGATCACTTCCTACAATTTTCATCTATTCGTCACAAAAATATGCCTCGCCTCGTCTAACGAAAGGATGATGAATGCTATCGTCTTTTCATCCCACAGATTTGCGGGTTTTTTTTTTGTTACTGTAGGACAATGAAAATAAATTAGACATTTACTGCTTGTTCTCCTTTCGCCTCGAAAATAATAAACCTCAAATTTCTTTTCGTTATAAGGTCGTAAAGGTATCTTTGAAAGGCGTATAAATACGTTTCATAGAATTCATTTATTGGTGAGAATATTATATAATTTTTCATTCTCTTTCATTTATTTCATTCTCCGGTTGCGTTGCCCTTTCATCCAATCCAAGGAATACGGCGGGAAAGATCCACGACGTTTTACCTATTAAAATACATTGTAGGGTAATTTGGCACCGAAATTGACGATGTCTAGGTTTGTCATGAAAAATGCACGGTTTTTGTTCTGTAGCTAAAAAACAAGCACATGTACCCCCTTACTTTTTGTTAAAATTCAAATAAAATCATTGCGAGAATATTATGACAAAATATTAAGAAAATATCAATTTTTTTTCTACATGCAAATTTATTCATGAAGAAACCACTAAATAATCCATATTCCACAAATAAGTAGAATTTTTGGACTACTTACTCTATTATTGGTAATGTACATGTTCGTCATCTTTGAACGAAATTATCATAGGAAGCTATTGCAAAAAACCGGATGCAATTATCTTTTACCGTTTTGAAATTGTGATATTTTCTTTACCGCTATAAAAATCCGTATTTTAAAAATTTGTCGAAAAATGGTCGAAATTTGCATATTTGGAAAGAGCATGTCGAAATTGACCAAATCACGAATTTTCATGAAAAAATCAATTGGGAATCCTTACTGTATCGTATTCCCTTAAGGCATCCGTATACGTTAATACTTAAATGACACCAACACGTGAGAATAAATCGTAGTGTTAATTGTACCGGTATTAAATATATTTTATTGTTCAAATATACAATTGAAACGGGTATGCAGAACATTATTTGATATCCTCTTTTCTCTGAAGTGCCTATGCTAAGAAATGTTTGAAGATAACAAAGGGGTAATCAGAAGCCGTAAATCGAAGGACAGATAATACGATGGCCGAATGGAAAAGGAAAAAAGGACAATATTGTTTGACTGATAAATAAATGTTTTGTAATGTAATTTTTAACAAACTACTTGGGACTCTGTAAATTAAAGTATATAAATAATTAATGGTTTTTTACCTTGTACTCAAAAACGAAATGTTTGTTTATATTTAAGACATGTGAAAAGGCAAAACGTATATTGTTTGCGATTGGATGATTTTTCTACCTAAACATTTTAGAAAAGAATATATTTGAAAAATAAATCACCACCAAATAGCAATGAAAATATAACGTCATAATTATGTGTAAATAGTAAAGATTTTGTCCCAGCGTATGCAAATTTTCGCCGAAATAAAAAAAAATCAACATTTGAATGATCTCGTCCTATTTATATTTATTATTCTTGCTACCAAAGACTTAACTATTTTGGCATTGAGCGTCACCTGATGAAGGTTTTTCCAGAAACATGTCGTGCGAACTAAATTAGATATCTACATTTTTATTATCGAATAATTCACAGTTCATAATATTCTTCTCTAAATGTTAAATGCCTATTATTTACGAATATCACCGATTATTGGTTTATTAAATTAACTTTGATATGCTTTCAAAAGTACACAAATTGAACATTTATTGAAGAATTTTAAACCACCATGATATATAACGCTCAATTTAACTATTAACGTCACGTTGAAATAAAACAAAATGTATATTTTATTAACTTAAATCAGCATAATTACTCAGTCATACAATTTTAAAATAACGTTATTGAAATACGTGTATCTGTATCTTGATTGTGTGATTGATATAACGACCCAGTGAACACATCATACATATATATTTATTATGTATCCATAGTAGCTAAACATTATTGTCTTGCCTATTTTGATAGGAAAATCGTGTATCTTTATTTTAATTGTTAACCAATGATGCATTATTAGATTCCCGTTGATAGAAAAGTAAAACATGTATTTTGCTGACATTGACTTTAATCAAAATAAACAAGATTAATGTAAAAGAATATAATGTTAAACCTGTCTAAGCCGAATCTCCTTGGAATCATCTTCTGTGTTCACAATAAACAGGTATTGGGTGTATAGCGATTAAATTAACACATATTTCCTTCATTACGATTTTATTAATAGTTCGTTTATACAGAATTCGGCTTAAACAGGTTTCATTGTACGTTGTATTAGTGTATTATAGTTTCAACGATCAGTTGCACCATACTGCCAATAATTTACAAAACACATGTTAAGTTCTATAAAAAGTATAAAAACAAATAGATCATGTAGTACCTTGGACATCCAGTATTCTGAAATACGTGAGCATGTTTAGGATCGCTGACTTTTAGAATCCTTAAAAGAGTACATAACTTATGGCATAATAGATTATTCACGTCATTCCATATTTCACAAATATAATGTTGAATACATTAGTTTTTTTTTCAAGCTTTTGCTGCACCTTTTAAGTCAGCGCCGTCTTTTTTCCTCGTACAGAGTGACAAAGCAGCTACAATACTAACGGTCTGAAATTAAAAAAAAATAACACAATTAGATTGATCAAAGACAGTGTTGGACGTATTTGTATCCCAATACAAAATATATGTATTGATATTTTTCATGGACATTAATGTCATTAAATATCATCCATCGTTGGTGTCATGATTTGCGTGTTATCCTCTAGTTCGGTAGATCATGGGTTCGATCCCCGGTCGAGTACCACATACTTTAATATTGATATTAGCTGCTACTCCGCTAAGTACATAATGTTAAGAGGTAAGAACACAGACTGGTTGGCTCGGAGTCAGAATAATTAACGAGTATTGGCATCGCGATATATCTACATGTGGACTGCTGTTTCGGTGTGCTCGCACTATATAAATCCACCAAACTGTTGGTCTAGTATAAAACAGACAATGTCATCATCATCATTTCATCCCAAAATAACTTGTTATCTCCATGAAATAGCTATAAAATGCTAACTTTGTAGTTAAACAACCATCACTGGTTTAGCGATTGTCATGATTATCTTTGTGTAATATAACCTTGTTATTCAATTTGGTATACATACCACGATGAAAACACATTACAAAGTCATAACTACTTGTAATTAAAATGACATTAAGATTTCATAGAGTCGATTTTTATCAGATTACCATGAAAACAAATACAAAGAAACTGTCGACTTGTGTTCAAAAATAGTAACCATACTAAAGTGTTATGTAAATGAAGTAATGTTCTTTAATGATTGTTTTCACTGTGTTTTCAAATTATTGCTGAAAGTGCGTTTCTGTAAAGCATCGGTCGTTCGATGCAAACGGAACTGCATAATTGAAATCTTTAGCATACTACTATTTGTAGTAGTCATATTGTCTATATTTAAGAACACTGACAACATCTTGGGTTATATAATGACCTCTTTGAGTCTTACATGGTTGTTATAATGTTTGTCAAAAGCAGACATGATTGGCTTTATTCAATACAAATACAACTAACCTCGTCAATCTTTGTTCTCCGATTAGTGGAGGGAATCAGATGAAACACGTTGTACTTTGTTCATCTCCATGGTAGTTATGTTAAGTATATTATAGGCTACACTTAGTGTACAGTAGTCCCTCTCTTATAAGACAAACCCCTTCTGTATTCTGGTCTTATAAGAGGAGGGGGTAGTAGCATTTTATAATTTCAATACATCTGACATCTGACATTATACAAGATGTGGCCTTTATTGGGAGGGGTCTTATAAGAGGAGGACTACTGTATAACATTCCTACTGATTTATCCTGCAATCAGTACATTTGCTGTACAAATATGCTATGCGAATACATTTTTGCTTTATTCGTACTAGACGAATAAACTTTTCAGCCGACGAATAAACTTTCCTGGTACCCTGTATGTACAGCGGAGGGCGCAGACAAGTATGAAACTGGTACTGATGTAACGCGGACCACGAAGAAGACACCCTTGACAACATTTATGAAAGGCGAGGAATGACGCGTGTTTCTGTCCTTTTTGTTTAAATCTGACAAGTTTTCCGACTTTTTTGACATTGCAGGATAAACACAATATACGTACATTGTCGTTAAATATAAAATTCATTTGTACTCGCTGCGAAACAGGCCTGAAAAGCTCGCCAAAGGCTCGCTATTCTGCCTGTTTCTAAAGCTCGTACAAATAAATTTTATATTTACCGACAATGTACGTATATTGTATATTTATTACAATAATGGATAACAGACAGACAGACATGTAATGCACTTCATGACTATGTTATGGTGGATTAATGATATATTGAACCAATATTTGTTAGAATATTACATTACAAGCATAGGAATCTAAAAGGGAATGTCTACAATAGAGTACAATTCAAGCAAGAACAAAAACAGACATGGAATATTTGTGAGCATGTTCATTATGGCAGACGTTATCATGTGTGAGTCGTTACAACATACATTTACATATATTTTACTGGTTAATTAGACAATACCATTTTTAATTTTACAAGAAGGAGAAAAGAGAATTGTGTTATATTAGGATTGATGTGATGATATATGACATATAGTGGTATATATTATGGATGTGGTTCTTGGGAGCAGCATACATACATTTTACTTAATAATTAAACTACTTCATCTGCTTTAGATTTCCGTTTGCATATGATAATGGCACTGACAATGCCTGCGATCTGAAGAAAAGTAAACACCCGCATCGTTTTAATGATATTTTATATAACATTCAAATTGTTATATTTAACAAGGAGTATATCATAAGTGGACTGTTTTCTGATTAATACTTAGAATAGCATTTCCCTAATTTGATAGTGTACCGTCCTTTTTATAGTTATAAAAGTATTCCTGACTACACACAACAAACTATTAAACAATTTGTCTGATTGTTTTCATTCACCCTTTACATCTGATGAACCGTGCTGTGCTACCATATCGTGCAATGCATGATGTAAATATAGACAAAACACAGAAATGAACCCACATCAATGCTTACTCTATTCAAAATGAACCACAAACTTTACTTTTTTTAAATAAGTATTCATATTTATTTTATTGAAATTATATTTTATCATAGAGTTCTCAGCAATGTACATGTATTTTCAAATTCATATAAGATTAAATAAAAAAATACCACACTGTCGGAACATTTCCAAAATCCAATTGAAAAGTCATATTCGATACCTCTAACACACATATACACATAACAGCTAACTATCCTGTCAAATGTATTTCATGGGTCAAAGAGGCATACAATGTTATGACGGGGGTGTTTTTACATATATTTGAAATGAACACAATGTACAAGTGCGGATGTGACTAAATCAGGATTGTATTAAGCAGTCAGAAATCTTACTTCAAGCAATGTATCGCATATATGTTGAGTGATTGGCATGACTTATTTATGAAGATACTGTGAGAGAGTTTCAGTGTTGTACATTTTCAACTGGTACTTATGATTATAATGACATAAAACGTTGATGTAAAACTTCTATTATGTATATACCTACGTATATATTTCGTAAGAAAATGATATGGATGTAAATGAACATGGGCGACTATCCAACATTACACGTGGACATATTAAAGTAAAGGAACATGGGCGACTATCCAACATTACACGTGGACATATTAAAGTAAAAGAACATGGGCGACTATCCAACATTACACGTGGACATATTAAAGTAAAGGAACATGGGCGACTATCCAACATTACACTTGGACATATTAAAGTAAAGGAACATGGGCGACTATCCAACATTACACGTGGACATATTAAAGTAAATGAACATGGCCGACTATCCAACATTACACGTGGACATATTAAAGTAAAGGAACATGGGCGACTATCCAACATTACACGTGGACATATTAAAGTAAAAGAACATGGGCGACTATCCAACATTACACGTGGACATATTAAAGTAAAGGAACATGGGCGACTATCCAACATTACACGTGGACATATTAAAGTAAAAGAACATGGGCGACTATCCAACATTACACGTGGACATATTAAAGTAAAAGAACATGGGCGACTATCCAACATTACACGTGGACATATTAAAGTAAAAGAACATGGGCGACTATCCAACATTACACGTGGACATATTAAAGTAAAGGAACATGGGCGACTATCCAACATTACACGTGGACATATTAAAGTAAAGGAACATGGGCGACTATCCAACATTACACGTGGACATATTAAAGTAAAGGAACATGGGCGACTATCCAACATTACACGTGGACATATTAAAGTAAAGGAACATGGGCGACTATCCAATATTACACGTGGACATATTAAAGTAAAAGAACAGCGCGCTTTATTGCTGTATGATCGATTATGGAACATGATGGTAGTGATTATCCTTTCACTTTTTCTGCAGTTTTATTCCCCCCCTCACAGTTTCCCCATTAACCAGTCACAGTGTCTTTTATTTTACATTTGATATAATTACTACAATACGTATCAATTCTTACCTCGACAATCAATATGAAGATCAAGGTCACAATAAAGGCTATCAAGTAAGACTTTAATAAACTGTACACTGCATCGTAGCATCCCTGTAAAACAATAGTCACAAAAAAGTTTAGACATAAATAACGTTGTATGTTATAAGGAAGTCAGGAACTTGCATAAACAAGTGTACATTGAACTAGCAATAAAGAATACAACTGATACCTGTACAGCTAGATCTACTATCTTCATCTTTACCTAGAAATTGACAGTAAGGTACGATAGAGAGCGGAAGATAATATTTTTATATTCCCATCTGAACTTATCATATAGCAACATTCTAGCAGCGCTTGGATATGTAGTATTCATCTCTTAGTTGATACGACATTCCAGAGCTTGGATATGTAGTATTCATCTCTCAGTTGATACGACATTCCAGAGCTTGGATATGTAGTATTCATCTCTTAGTTGATACGACATTCCAGAGCTTGGATATGTAGTATTCATCTCTCAGTTGATACGACATTCCAGAGCTTGGATATGTAGTATTCATCTCTCAGTTGATACGACATTCCAGAGCTTGGATATGTAGTATTCATCTCTCAGTTGATACGACATTCCAGAGCTTGGATATGTAGTATTCATCTCTCAGTTGATACGACATTCCAGAGCTTGGATATGTAGTATTCATCTCTCAGTTGATACGACATTCCAGAGCTTGGATATGTAGTATTCATCTCTCAGTTGATACGACATTCCAGAGCTTGGATATGTAGTATTCATCTCTCAGTTGATACCACATTCCAGAGCTTGTGTTTCCTATCAGAATTGATTAATGGAGTGTTATTGGTAATAAGAAAGCTACTGAACCAATGATTCCTAACGGTAAAGTTGAAGTCATCTCTTCAAAAGTTTTATGGTCGTAATCATGACTGTTAAATGTTACGGAATATCTGTGCCACGGATATGTTCTGTTTGCTTGTGTTTCTTTCATCGTTCATGATTTACTAAAGGTACCACGACGATGACACTAGTGAAGCAGAGGAATTAGAACCCTCCCGTTGCACCTGGGTTCACCTATGGTTTTTTGTTTTGTTTCATGTTCCCAAATGTGTAGTATATTGTGGACGATCATTTGTCTATTTATACTTTTACCTTTGGCCATTATATTGTTTGTCTTTATATTACCCCTTTGCTATATTAAACGTTTTCCTCGCACTGACAGTGCCCATCAATGTAAACAAACAAACCGTAAGATAAATATGTATTGTATTTGCCGACGGAGGTTATACTCTGAACAGGTACTTGTTTATCTAGTTTGATACAGAGTATCACTATAGTTGTATAAACAATATTGACATACCAATTAAATATATATGTTATATTAATTATTACTATCAAGATAAGGTAATCCATCAAGTTGTGTATTCCTTATGATAATTAAAAATATCAGAATCAATTGTTTCGCTGGTAACATTCAAACAAAACAGGAAATATTTTGTATTGCAATCGATCGTGTCATATCGTATTATGAGATAAAGTAAAAACGGTGATATTTGTAACTAATACATCAAGAGTCAAGAGAAAACAGACAATCTGCTCTGTTTCTCATCTCATAATGTAAAAAATGTGATATTTCTAACTAATACATTAAGATTCAAGTGAAAACAGACAATCTGCTCTGTTTCTCATATAGTAAAAAAGGTGATATTTCTAACCAATACATCAAGATTCAAGTGAAAACCGACAATCTGCTCTGTTTCTCATAAAGTAAAAACGGTGATATTTCTGACTAATACAAAGTGCATCAAGATTCATGTGAAAACAGACAATCTGCTCTGTTTGTCGTAATGTCTATAAAATGTGTAGTGTTTTGACAAATATGTGTTCAATTTATCATTATTTGTATATGTTTCTGTTTAGCCAATGGCAATAAAAACGTAGATATCCAATTTAGTGCACACGATGCGCTTCTAGAATAATCTTCATTAGGTACGTAATAACCTTCATCAGGTACGTAATAGCATTCATCAGCTACGTAATAACCTTCATCAGGTACGTAATAACATTCATCAGGTACGTAATAACCTTCATCAGGTACGTAATGACCTTCATCAGGTACGTAATAACATTCATCAGGTACGTAATAACCTTCATCAGGTACGTAATAACATTCATCAGGTACGTAATAACCTTCATCAGGTACGTAATAACATTCATCAAGTACGTAATAGCCTTCATCAGGTACGTAATAACATTCATCAGGTACGTAATAACATTCATCAATTACGTAATAACATTCATCAGGTACGTAATAACATTCATCAGGTACGCTCAAACTATATATCAAAACAAGAAGGTTTGGATTCCCACTTCACCTCTGCCGTACGTATGCGCCTGTTGCAAGCCAGTATTTAGATTTCATTGATCTTCTGTCCTTCTCAATATTGTGCTTGGCTTCTTTGGCTGTTTGGGTTTTAATCGTATTTCAGACGTCCTTAGCCAGTATTATACATTTATTGCATGCTGGTGAGGGAAATATGAAAATTTATTCTCCCAAGAGTATAATATTTCCTGAGGGCAAACTGTTCTGATTTTTACCCATTGTCCAATCAAATTAATATATTTATGGTAATTAATATATGAGGTATAATAATATACATTTATTGCATGCTGGTGAGGGAAATATGAAAATTTATTCACACAAGAATATCATATTCCCTGAGGGCAACTCCCGAGGGGAATATGATACTGTGGTTGAATCAATTTTCATTTTTCCTGGGCTTGGATGCTATAAATGTTTTATTATACCGAATGAAACCAAGAAAACACATACATGTAAAATACTGCTGGAAAACATATTTTAAGTCCATTGGAACTTTGTCTCAGACATTTAAAAGCCACATGCGTTCCGAGTGCCTCTGACGTTTTCCTGTCAAAGAACGATAGCTCTGGCGGGAAAACCCGCGTGGCTTCCGAGGGGGTGGAATATGATTTTTATTTCACGGAATATGATTTTGTCCTGTGTGATCACGTGTTCTGATTTTTACCCATTGTCTGAACAAATTAATCTATTTATGGCAATTAATATATGAGGTATAATAATAAACTTTATACCGTTGTTATGGATATTTCTTTCTAAGCAATATGAATATTAGTTTGTTTGGTTGAAGCGAAATATGCATACTTAACAAACGTAAATAATTATACAACTAATGTAATTTTTTTTTAGAAGAATTTAAATTTACCGTGGAGTATTGCCCGACAGGGGCAACACCGCTAGCAGATGGACATCCTGCATTGGTTGCTGAACCAGAGGTATAGGAAGACGCTGTCACACCAGGACAGCATCCTAGTGGTATATCAGTATTTGGACTTCCAGTTTGCCATGAAGTTGTATCAAAGTCATTGGTAGCTGAAGACACAGCGTCAATTCCACAACATTCCATCTGAAATGGTACGAATTTAAATGAACATGAATGAAAATACACCTACAACTCAGGTAAAACATAACACATACTACTTAGTCGTGTCTTTATTGTTGTTCTTTCCTGAATTTACCGTGAAACGAAATATTGTCAAATACCTGAAAATGAGTGTGGTACGGTTTTACGCCTGCAAATGAATGGTATGCTTAGCTCTTAGCTGCAAATCAAGGGTTTGTTTATCTCTTATGCGATAAATGATACATGTTTACATTGTCACTCGCAAATGCTAATCTAACGGAAATATTATTTTACATGTGCATAAAAGCATAATAAGACTGTCATCATCCGAATAAGGAACCGTATCCTATTCTGCTAATGAATTTGTTATTCAGAAAGTGGAAATATTTTGAATAAACTTCATATTAAGTATTCTTGATTTTCTTGAAACCTTTTAATTCACTTTGTCTGAAAACAGAAAAAAACCAAACTCGGTATGAACACATTTATAACTGGTTAAGCGGGAAATTAGATCCAGGTTTTTTGTTTGCTTGTATTAATGCTGTTCAGCAACACCTGTCACTATGTATTATGTGTTTATAACATGATAAACAAAATATTAGAATTGTCGAATATCAAAAACCTTATTTCTTATCCACGTGTGAATGTTTCATTACAAGATAGGTCTCTTCTAGCCCATATTATACAGCATCTTCCTATTTAAACCATCTGAATGTTTCATTACAAGATAGGTCTCTTCTAGCCTATATTATAAAGCATCTTCCTATTTAAACCATAGGTCTCTTCTAGCCCATATTATACAGCATCTTCCTATTTAAGCCATCTATTTCAAATGTTGTTTATTGAGTTCACCGGTATATTGTTAAATTCGCGATAAATTTGCAAATACCATTCCAACGCGGCAGAGGTATCACCCTGGCTATGCATCTAAGTACGATCGTCACGATGCTCTAATGGTTGGTTGGTTTATGGTGTTTAACGCCACGTTCAACAATATTGCAGTTATATCGTGGCTGTCAGATGTATTGGTGGTGGAAACCAGAGTACCTGTCGCAAGACACTGAGAAACTTGATCACATAATGTTGTATCGAGTACACCTCGCCATGAACGGCATTCGAACTCACAACTTTAGTGATGATAGGCACCGATTACATAGGTAGTTGTAAATCCAACTACCATACGATCACGGCCACGATGGCCCCTGTTCTAATAGGCATTGATTTTAGATGAAATGAATTGTTCTCACCTGTATAAAAAGGTAATTCCATGATGTTGAAACTTCATCTGTTGTAAGATCGTCGTTAGTGTACCTGTCCAGAAGTGCTGTTCTTAGTTCTGATTTAAGTGTACTTACTATCTATAAAAGAGTATACAGAGTTAATACAGTTATTTTACAATATATGCTTGTTCTAATTAAGTCGCATTTGTTAAATGAAGATTATTGTTTTATTTTATCCTGCACGTAATGAACAGTCAAATTGCATGGACGACTGAATGCAATTTTGCTATATACTGTCACCGACAGAAATATAGCTTTTCTGGTATCTCTGTCACATGTAACCTGTTGAGCTTTGGGAAACTAGTTGTACAACTAGTTTACTTCCTGTTGACAGAAACATCAAAAGAGGCAATCAAGGAATAATGTGTAGTCGGCGCAATACTGGGGAAAGGCTCGGTGAACCTCGTCTTTATTCCAGTTGTTAAACCTCGTACACATAAACTTTATATAGCAAGATACTGTACTGATATCGTCTATATTACACGTTCTTAGATAAGCCGAAGGGTCAATCAAAAATTGACAATCCCGAGAAACTGCCAACACATGGGACACAAGACAAAGAACAAAAAACAAAAAAACAACACACACAATATGTGTTGAACACCACCACACGCAAACAAACACAAATAACGTAAATAAGACATGAGTCCTCCTACAAACAACTAAATGTAAAGACGAACAGAACATCGTTTTTATGGGGAAATAATAGACAGAAACAATAACAGTCGTCTATTATCAACTATATAATATAGAGGATAAATGTAGTAAAATAGTTTTGTAATTTGAAAATACAACAAAGTTTGTTTATTCTTTAGTTCTTTAGAATTGCCATATAAATGCAAAATATCCTTTTTCTTTCTTTTGGCCATTGTATAATCTATGGATTTACGGCTTTTGAATACCCCTTTGGCATCTTCAAACTTTTCGTCAAATAACCAAACAATGCAATTATATTTCACACAAATATAATTTCAGCATAATACAAGAAACTTTTCACCAATTAATTCAACAAACAAAAATCAAAGAAACATCATGTATGTACTGTGAATTATATGTTAATCACGTGACACTACTACAGTAATCACATCTAGTTAGTTTACTTGGTTCTGAAACTGTTTTTAACAGAGCGGCGAGAATTGTAACAACAGTAATGAATAAACTAAAGCTTTATTTTTCTTTTTTTACAAAGAGAGAAAACCATTTCAATTAGTAAGAAAGGATATTGATGTAAATGAACATAATAGACTATCCAACATTACACTTAGACACAAATTAAAGTAAATGAACAGCGGTGTTATTGCTACTATATATTTCAGTCATAGTAGGTCTTCCAAATGAGCTATATCTCATTCCCAATAATGAGAGTGAAACTGTCCTTAGCCTAAAGTTGAGTGGTAGACTTTACTTCTGTCGAGGTTGTATTACTGCACCATTACCAGTATCCACACCACTCGGAATAAAATACTGGTCATGGGTAGTCATAGTCATGTAGTACTGATTATACTGGTCATGGGTAGTCATAGACATGTAGTACTGATTATACTGGTCATGGGTAGTCATAGACATGTAGTACTGATTATGCTGGTCATGAGTAGTCATAGACATGTAGTACTGATTATACTGGTCATGGGTAGTCATAGTCATGTAGTACTGATTATACTGGTCATGGGTAGTCATAGACATGTAGTACTGATTATACTGGTCATGGGTAGTCATAGACATGTAGTACTGATTATACTGGTCATGGGTAGTCATAGACATGTAGTACTGATTATACTGGTCATGGGTAGTCATAGACATGTAGTACTGATTATACTGGTTATGGGTAGTCATAGATATGTCGTACTGGTCATACTGGTCATGTGTAGTCATAGACATGTAGTACTGATTATACTGGTCATGGGTAGTCATAGACATGTCGTACTGGTCATACTGGTCATGGGTAGTCATAGACATGTAGTACTGATTATACTGGTTATGGGTAGTCATAGACATGTAGTACTGATTATACTGGTCATGGGTAGTCATAGACATGTAGTACTGATTATACTGGTCATGGGTAGTCATAGACATGTAGTACTGATTATACTGGTCATGGGTAGTCATAGACATGTAGTACTGATTATACTGGTTATGGGTAGTCATAGATATGTCGTACTGGTCATACTGGTCATGTGTAGTCATAGACATGTAGTACTGATTATACTGGTCATGGGTAGTCATAGACATGTCGTACTGGTCATACTGGTCATGGGTAGTCATAGACATGTAGTACTGATTATACTGGTTATGGGTAGTCATAGACATGTAGTACTGATTATACTGGTCATGTGTAGTCATAGACATGTAGTACTGATTATACTGGTCATGGGTAGTCATAGACATGTAGTACTGATTATACTGGTCATGGGTAGTCATAGACATGTAGTACTGATTATACTGGTTATGGGTAGTCATAGACATGTAGTACTGATTATACTGGTCATGTGTAGTCATAGACATGTAGTACTGATTATACTGGTCATGGGTAGTCCTAGATATGTCGTACTGGTCATACTGGTCATGGGTAGTCATAGACATGTAGTACTGATTATACTGGTCATGGGTAGTCATAGACATGTAGTACTGATTATACTGGTCATGGGTAGTCATAGACATGTAGTACTGATTATACTGGTCATGGGTAGTCATAGACATGTAGTACTGATTATACTGGTCATGGGTAGTCCTAGATATGTCGTACTGGTCATACTGGTCATGGGTAGTCATAGACATGTAGTACTGATTATACTGGTCATGGGTAGTCATAGACATGTAGTACTGATTATACTGGTCATGGGTAGTCCTAGATATGTCGTACTGGTCATACTGGTCATGGGTAGTCATAGACATGTAGTACTGATTATACTGGTCATGGGTAGTCATAGACATGTAGTACTGATTATACTGGTCATGGGTAGTCCTAGATATGTCGTACTGGTCATACTGGTCATGGGTAGTCCTAGATATGTCGTACTGGTCATACTGGTCATGGGTAGTCATAGACATGTAGTACTGATTATACTGGTCATGGGTAGTCATAGACATGTAGTACTGATTATACTGGTTATGGGTAGTCATAGACATGTAGTACTGATTATACTGGTCATGGGTAGTCATAGACATGTAGTACTGATTATACTGGTTATGGGTAGTCATAGACATGTAGTACTGATTATACTGGTTATGGGTAGTCATAGATATGTAGTACTGTTTATACTGGTCATTGGTAGTCATAGACATGTAGTACTGATTATACTGGTTATGGGTAGTCATAGACATGTAGTACTGATTATACTGGTCATGGGTAGTCATAGACATGTAGTACTGATTATACTGGTTATGGGTAGTCATAGACATGTAGTACTGATTATACTGGTTATGGGTAGTCATAGATATGTAGTACTGTTTATACTGGTCATTGGTAGTCATAGACATGTAGTACTGATTATACTGGTCATGGGTAGTCATAGACATGTAGTACTGATTATACTGGTTATGGGTAGTCATAGATATGTAGTACTGTTTATACTGGTCATGGTTAGTCATAGACATGTAGTACTGATTATACTGGTCATGGGTAGTCATAGACATGTAGTACTGATTATACTGGTCATGGGTAGTCATAGATATGTCGTACTGATTATACTGGTCATGGGTAGTCATAGACATGTAGTACTGATTATACTGGTTATGGGTAGTCATAGACATGTAGTACTGATTATACTGGTCATGGTTAGTCATAGACATGTAGTACTGATTATACTGGTCATGGGTAGTCATAGACATGTAGTACTGATTATACTGGTTATGGGTAGTCATAGATATGTAGTACTGTTTATACTGGTCATTGGTAGTCATAGACATGTAGTACTGATTATACTGGTTATGGGTAGTCATAGACATGTAGTACTGATTATACTGGTTATGGGTAGTCATAGACATGTAGTACTGATTATACTGGTTATGGGTAGTCATAGACATGTAGTACTGATTATACTGGTTATGGGTAGTCATAGACATGTAGTACTGATTATACTGGTTATGGGTAGTCATAGACATGTAGTACTGATTATACTGGTTATGGGTAGTCATAGACATGTAGTACTGATTATACTGGTTATGGGTAGTCATAGACATGTAGTACTGATTATACTGGTTATGGGTAGTCATAGACATGTAGTACTGATTATACTGGTTATGGGTAGTCATAGACATGTAGTACTGATTATACTGGTTATGGGTAGTCATAGACATGTAGTACTGATTATACTGGTTATGGGTAGTCATAGACATGTAGTACTGATTATACTGGTTATGGGTAGTCATAGATATGTCGTACTGGTCATACTGGTCATGAGTAGTCATAGACATGTAGTACTGATTATACTGGTCATGAGTAGTTATAGACATGTAGTACTGATTATACTGGTTATGGGTAGTCATAGACATGTAGTACTGATTATACTGGTTATGGGTAGTCATAGACATGTAGTACTGATTATACTGGTTATGGGTAGTCATAGACATGTAGTACTGATTATACTGGTTATGGGTAGTCATAGACATGTAGTACTGATTATACTGGTTATGGGTAGTCATAGACATGTAGTACTGATTATACTGGTTATGGGTAGTCATAGACATGTAGTACTGATTATACTGGTTATGGGTAGTCATAGACATGTAGTACTGATTATACTGGTTATGGGTAGTTATAGACATGTAGTACTGATTATACTGGTTATGGGTAGTTATAGACATGTAGTACTGATTATACTGGTTATGGGTAGTCATAGACATGTAGTACTGATTATACTGGTTATGGGTAGTCCTAGATATGTCGTACTGGTCATACTGGTCATGAGTAGTCATAGACATGTAGTACTGATTATACTGGTCATGAGTAGTTATAGACATGTAGTACTGATTATACTGGTCATGGGTAGTCATAGACATGTAGTACTGATCATACTGGCTATGGGTAGTCCTAGATATGTCGTACTGATTATACTGGTCATGGGTAGTCATAGACATGTAGTACTGATTATACTGGTCATGGGTAGTCCTAGATATGTCGTACTGGTCATACTGGTCATGGGTAGTCATAGACATGTAGTACTGATTATACTGGTCATGGGTAGTCATAGACATGTAGTACTGATTATACTGGTCATGGGTAGTCATAGACATGTAGTATTGTTTATACTGGTTATGGGTAGTCATAGACATGTAGTACTGATTATACTGGTCATGGGTAGTCATAGACATGTAGTACTGATTATACTGGTCATGGGTAGTCATAGACATGTAGTACTGATTATACTGGTTATGGGTAGTCATAGACATGTAGTACTGATTATACTGGTCATGGGTAGTCATAGACATGTAGTACTGATTATACTGGTCATGGGTAGTCATAGACATGTAGTACTGATTATACTTGTTATGGGTAGTCATAGACATGTAGTACTGATTATGCTGGTCATGGGTAGTCATCGACATGTAGTACTGATTATACTGGTCATGGGTAGTCATAGACATGTAGTACTGATTATACTTGTTATGGGTAGTCATAGACATGTAGTACTGATTATACTGGTCATGGGTAGTCATTGACATGTAGTACTGATTATACTGGTCATGGGTAGTCATAGACATGTAGTACTGTTTATACTGGTCATGGGTAGTCATAGACATGTAGTACTGATTATACTGGTCATGGGTAGTCATAGACATGTAGTACTGATTATACTGGTTATGGGTAGTCATAGACATGTAGTACTGATTATACTGGTTATGGGTAGTCATAGACATGTAGTACTGATTATACTGGTCATGGGTAGTCATAGACATGTAGTACTGATTATACTGGTCATGGGTAGTCATAGACATGTAGTACTGATTATACTGGTTATGGGTAGTCATAGACATGTAGTACTGATTATACCGGTTATGGGTAGTCATAGACATGTAGTACTGATTATACTGGTTATGGGTAGTCATAGACATGTAGTACTGATTATACTGGTCATGGGTAGTCATAGACATGTAGTACTGATTATACTGGTCATGGGTAGTTCTAGATATGTCGTACTGGTCATACTGGTCATGGGTAGTCATAGACATGTAGTACTGATTATACTGGCCATGGGTAGTCATTGACATGTAGTACTGATTATACTGATAATGGGTAGTCATAGACATGTAGTACTGATTATACTGGTCATGGGTAGTCATAGACATGTAGTACTGATTATGCTGGTCATGGGTAGTCATAGACATGTAGTACTGATTATACTGGTCTTGGGTAGTCATAGACATGTAGTACTGATTATACTGGTCATGGGTAGTCATAGACATGTAGTACTGATTATACTGGTCATGGGTAGTCATAGACATGTAGTACTGATTATACTGGTCATGGGTAGTCATAGACATGTAGTACTGATTATACTGGTCATGGGTAGTCATAGACATGTAGTACTGATTATACTGGTCATGGGTAGTCATAGACATGTAGTACTGATTATACTGGGCATGCATAGTCATAGACATGTAGTACTGATTATACTGGCCATGGGTAGTCATAGACATGTAGTACTGATTATGCTGGTCATGGGTAGTCATAGACATGTAGTACTGATTATACTGGTCTTGGGTAGTCATAGACATGTAGTACTGATTATACTGGTCATGGGTAGTCATAGACATGTAGTACTGATTATACTGGTCATGGGTAGTCATAGACATGTAGTACTGATTATACTGGTCATGGGTAGTCATAGACATGTAGTACTGTTTATACTGGTCATGGGTAGTCATAGACATGTAGTACTGATTATACTGGTCATGGTTAGTCATAGACATGTAGTACTGATTATACTGGTCATGGGTAGTCATAGACATGTAGTACTGATTATACTGGTCATGGGTAGTCATAGACATGTAGTACTGATTATACTGGGCATGCGTAGTCATAGACATGTAGTACTGATTATACTGGGCATGCGTAGTCATAGATATGTAGTACTGATTATGCTGGTCATGGGTAGTCATAGACATGTAGTACTGATTATACTGGGCATGCGTAGTCATAGACATGTAGTACTGATTATGCTGGTCATGGGTAATCATAGACATGTAGTACTGATTATGCTGGTCATGAGTAGTCATAGACATGTAGTACTGATTATACTGGTCATGGGTAGTCATAGACATGTAGTACTGATTATACTGGTCATGGGTAGTCATAGACATGTAGTACTGATTATACTGGTCATGGGTAGTCATAGACATGTAGTACTGATTATACTGGTCATGGGTAGTCATAGACATGTAGTACTGTTTATACTGGTCATGGGTAGTCATAGACATGTAGTACTGATTATACTGGTCATGGTTAGTCATAGACATGTAGTACTGATTATACTGGTCATGGGTAGTCATAGACATGTAGTACTGATTATACTGGTCATGGGTAGTCATAGACATGTAGTACTGATTATACTGGGCATGCGTAGTCATAGACATGTAGTACTGATTATACTGGTCATGGGTAGTCATAGACATGTAATACTGATTATACTGGTCATGGGTAGTCATAGACATGTAATACTGATTATACTGGTCATGGGTAGTCATAGACATGTAGTACTGATTATACTGGTCATGGGTAGTCATAGACATGTAATACTGATTATACTGGTCATGGGTAGTCATAGACATGTAATACTGATTATACTGGTCATGGGTAGTCATAGACATGTAGTACTGATTATGCTGGTCATGGGTAGTCATAGACATGTAGTACTGATTATACTGGTCATGGGTAGTCATAGACATGTAGTACTGATTATACTGGTCATGGGTAGTCATAGACATGTAGTACTGATTATACTGGTCATGGGTAGTCATAGACATGTAGTACTGATTATACTGATAATGGGTAGTCATAGACATGTAATACTGATTATACTGGTCATGGGTAGTCATAGACATGTAGTACTGATTATACTGGTCATGGGTAGTCATAGACATGTAGTACTGATTATACTGGTCATGGGTAGTCATAGACATGTAGTACTGATTATGCTGGTCATGGGTAGTCATAGACATGTAGTACTGATTATGCTGGTCATGAGTAGTCATAGACATGTAGTACTGATTATACTGGTCATGGGTAGTCATAGACATGTAGTACTGATTATACTGGTCATGGGTAGTCATAGACATGTAGTACTGATTATACTGGTCATGGGTAGTCATAGACATGTAGTACTGATTATACTGGTCATGGGTAGTCATAGACATGTAGTACTGATTATACTGGTCATGGGTAGTCATAGACATGTAGTACTGATTATACTGGTCATGGGTAGTCATAGACATGTAGTACTGATTATACTGGTCATGGGTAGTCATAGACATGTAGTACTGATTATGCTGGTCATGGGTAGTCATAGACATGTAGTACTGATTATGCTGGTCATGGGTAGTCATAGACATGTAGTACTGATTATGCTGGTCATGGGTAGTCATAGACATGTAGTACTGATTATGCTGGTCATGAGTAGTCATAGACATGTAGTACTGATTATACTGGTCATTGGTAGTCATAGACATGTAGTACTGATTATACTGGTCATGGGTAGTCATAGACATGTAGTACTGATTATACTGGTCATGGGTAGTCATAGACATGTAGTACTGATTATACTGGTCATGGGTAGTCATAGACATGTAGTACTGATTATACTGGTCATGGGTAGTCATAGACATGTAGTACTGATTATACTGGTCATGGGTAGTCATAGACATGTAGTACTGATTATACTGGTCATGGGTAGTCATAGACATGTAGTACTGATTATACTGGTCATGGGTAGTCATAGACATGTAGTACTGATTATGCTGGTCATGGGTAGTCATAGACATGTAGTACTGATTATGCTGGTCATGGGTAGTCATAGACATGTAGTACTGATTATGCTGGTCATGAGTAGTCATAGACATGTAGTACTGATTATACTGGTCATTGGTAGTCATAGACATGTAGTACTGATTATACTGGTCATGGGTAGTCATAGACATGTAGTAGTGATTATACTGGTCATGGTTAGTCATAGACATGCAGTACTGATTATACTGGTCATGGGTAGTCATAGACATGTAGTACTGATTATGCTGGTCATGGGTAGTCATAAAAATGTAGTACTGATTATTCTGGTCATGGGTAGTCATAGACATGTAGTACTGATTATACTGGTCATGGTTAGTCATAGACATGTAGTACTGATTATACTGGTCATGGGTAGTCATAGACATGTAGTACTGATTATACTGGTCATGGGTAGTCATAGACATGTAGTACTGATTATACTGGTCATGGTTAGTCATAGACATGTAGTACTGATTATGCTGGTCATGGGTAGTCATAGACATGTAGTACTGATTATGCTGGTCATGAGTAGTCATAGACATGTAGTACTGATTATACTGGTCATGGGTAGTCATAGACATGTAGTACTGATTATACTGGTCATGGGTAGTCATAGACATGTAGTACTGATTATACTGGTCATGGGTAGTCATAGACATGTAGTACTGATTATACTGGTCATGGGTAGTCATAGACATGTAGTACTGATTATACTGGTCATGGGTAGTCATAGACATGTAGTACTGATTATACTGGTCATGGGTAGTCATAGACATGTAGTACTGATTATACTGGTCATGGGTAGACATAGACATGTAGTACTGATTATGCTGGTCATGGGTAGTCATAGACATGTAGTACTGATTATGCTGGTCATGGGTAGTCATAGACATGTAGTACTGATTATGCTGGTCATGGGTAGTCATAGACATGTAGTACTGATTATGCTGGTCATGAGTAGTCATAGACATGTAGTACTGATTATACTGGTCATGGGTAGTCATAGACATGTAGTACTGATTATACTGGTCATGGGTAGTCATAGACATGTAGTACTGATTATACTGGTCATGGGTAGTCATAGACATGTAGTACTGATTATACTGGTCATGGGTAGTCATAGACATGTAGTACTGATTATACTGGTCATGGGTAGTCATAGACATGTAGTACTGATTATACTGGTCATGGGTAGTCATAGACATGTAGTACTGATTATACTGGTCATGGGTAGTCATAGACATGTAGTACTGATTATACTGGTCATGGGTAGTCATAGACATGTAGTACTGATTATGCTGGTCATGGGTAGTCATAGACATGTAGTACTGATTATGCTGGTCATGGGTAGTCATAGACATGTAGTACTGATTATGCTGGTCATGAGTAGTCATAGACATGTAGTACTGATTATACTGGTCATTGGTAGTCATAGACATGTAGTACTGATTATACTGGTCATGGGTAGTCATAGACATGTAGTAGTGATTATACTGGTCATGGTTAGTCATAGACATGCAGTACTGATTATACTGGTCATGGGTAGTCATAGACATGTAGTACTGATTATGCTGGTCATGGGTAGTCATAAAAATGTAGTACTGATTATTCTGGTCATGGGTAGTCATAGACATGTAGTACTGATTATACTGGTCATGGTTAGTCATAGACATGTAGTACTGATTATACTGGTCATGGGTAGTCATAGACATGTAGTACATATTATACTGGTCATGGGTAGTCATAGACATGTAGTACTGATTATACTGGTCATGGTTAGTCATAGACATGTAGTAGTGATTATACTGGTCATGGTTAGTCATAGACATGCAGTACTGATTATACTGGTCATGGGTAGTCATAGACATGTAGTACTGATTATGCTGGTCATGGGTAGTCATAAAAATGTAGTACTGATTATTCTGGTCATGGGTAGTCATAGACATGTAGTACTGATTATACTGGTCATGGTTAGTCATAGACATGTAGTACTGATTATACTGGTCATGGGTAGTCATAGACATGTAGTACTGATTATACTGGTCATGGTTAGTCATAGACATGTAGTACTGATTATACTGGTCATGGGTAGTCATAAAAATGTAGTACTGATTATTCTGGTCATGGGTAGTCATAGACATGTAGTACTGATTATACTGGTCATGGTTAGTCATAGACATGCAGTACTGATTATACTGGTCATTGGTAGTCATAGACATGTAGTACTGATTATACTGGTCATGGGTAGTCATAGACATGTAGTACTGATTATGCTGGTCATGGGTAGTCATAGACATGTAGTACTGATTATACTGGTCATGGGTAGTCATAGACATGTAGCACTGATTATACTGGTCATGGGTAGTCATAGACATGTAGTACTGATTATGCTGGCAATGGGTTGTCATTGACATGTAGTGCTGATTATACTGATAATGGGTAGTCATAGACATGTAATACTGATTATACTGGTCATGGGTAGTCATAGACATGTAGTACTGATTATACTGGTTATGGGTAGTCATAGACATGTAGTACTGATTATACTGGTTATGGGTAGTCATAGACATGTAGTACTGATTATACTGGTTATGGGTTGTCATTGACATGTAGTGCTGATTATACTGATAATGGGTAGTCATAGACATGTAATACTGATTATACTGGTCATGGGTAGTCATAGACATGTAGTACTGATTATACTGGTCATGGGTAGTCATAGACATGTAGTACTGATTATACTGGTCATGGGTAGTCATAGACATGTAGTACTGATTATACTGGTCATGGGTAGTCATAGACATGTAGTACTGATTATACTGGTCATGGGTAGTCATAGACATGTAGTACTGATTATGCTGGTCATGGGTAGTCATAGACATGTAGTACTGATTATGCTGGTCATGGGTAGTCATAGACATGTAGTACTGATTATGCTGGTCATGAGTAGTCATAGACATGTAGTACTGATTATACTGGTCATTGGTAGTCATAGACATGTAGTACTGATTATACTGGTCATGGGTAGTCATAGACATGTAGTAGTGATTATACTGGTCATGGTTAGTCATAGACATGCAGTACTGATTATACTGGTCATGGGTAGTCATAGACATGTAGTACTGATTATGCTGGTCATGGGTAGTCATAAAAATGTAGTACTGATTATTCTGGTCATGGGTAGTCATAGACATGTAGTACTGATTATACTGGTCATGGTTAGTCATAGACATGTAGTACTGATTATACTTGTCATGGGTAGTCATAGATATGTAGTACTGATTATACTGGTCATGGGTAGTCATAGACATGTAGTACTGATTATACTGGTCATGGTTAGTCATAGACATGTAGTAGTGATTATACTGGTCATGGTTAGTCATAGACATGCAGTACTGATTATACTGGTCATGGGTAGTCATAGACATGTAGTACTGATTATGCTGGTCATGGGTAGTCATAAAAATGTAGTACTGATTATTCTGGTCATGGGTAGTCATAGACATGTAGTACTGATTATACTGGTCATGGTTAGTCATAGACATGTAGTACTGATTATACTGGTCATGGGTAGTCATAGACATGTAGTACTGATTATACTGGTCATGGTTAGTCATAGACATGTAGTACTGATTATACTGGTCATGGGTAGTCATAAAAATGTAGTACTGATTATTCTGGTCATGGGTAGTCATAGACATGTAGTACTGATTATACTGGTCATGGTTAGTCATAGACATGCAGTACTGATTATACTGGTCATTGGTAGTCATAGACATGTAGTACTGATTATACTGGTCATGGGTAGTCATAGACATGTAGTACTGATTATGCTGGTCATGGGTAGTCATAGACATGTAGTACTGATTATACTGGTCATGGGTAGTCATAGACATGTAGCACTGATTATACTGGTCATGGGTAGTCATAGACATGTAGTACTGATTATGCTGGCAATGGGTTGTCATTGACATGTAGTGCTGATTATACTGATAATGGGTAGTCATAGACATGTAATACTGATTATACTGGTCATGGGTAGTCATAGACATGTAGTACTGATTATACTGGTTATGGGTAGTCATAGACATGTAGTACTGATTATACTGGTTATGGGTAGTCATAGACATGTAGTACTGATTATACTGGTTATGGGTTGTCATTGACATGTAGTGCTGATTATACTGATAATGGGTAGTCATAGACATGTAGTACTGATTATGCTGGTCATGGGTAGTCATAGACATGTAGTACTGATTATGCTGGTCATGGGTAGTCATAGACATGTAGTACTGATTATGCTGGTCATGGGTAGTCATAGACATGTAGTACTGATTATGCTGGTCATGAGTAGTCATAGACATGTAGTACTGATTATACTGGTCATTGGTAGTCATAGACATGTAGTACTGATTATACTGGTCATGGGTAGTCATAGACATGTAGTACTGATTATACTGGTCATGGGTAGTCATAGACATGTAGTACTGATTATACTGGTCATGGGTAGTCATAGACATGTAGTACTGATTATACTGGTCATGGGTAGTCATAGACATGTAGTACTGATTATACTGGTCATGGGTAGTCATAGACATGTAGTACTGATTATACTGGTCATGGGTAGTCATAGACATGTAGTACTGATTATACTGGTCATGGGTAGTCATAGACATGTAGTACTGATTATGCTGGTCATGGGTAGTCATAGACATGTAGTACTGATTATGCTGGTCATGGGTAGTCATAGACATGTAGTACTGATTATGCTGGTCATGAGTAGTCATAGACATGTAGTACTGATTATACTGGTCATTGGTAGTCATAGACATGTAGTACTGATTATACTGGTCATGGGTAGTCATAGACATGTAGTAGTGATTATACTGGTCATGGTTAGTCATAGACATGCAGTACTGATTATACTGGTCATGGGTAGTCATAGACATGTAGTACTGATTATGCTGGTCATGGGTAGTCATAAAAATGTAGTACTGATTATTCTGGTCATGGGTAGTCATAGACATGTAGTACTGATTATACTGGTCATGGTTAGTCATAGACATGTAGTACTGATTATACTGGTCATGGGTAGTCATAGACATGTAGTACTGATTATACTGGTCATGGGTAGTCATAGACATGTAGTACTGATTATACTGGTCATGGTTAGTCATAGACATGCAGTACTGATTATACTGGTCATGGGTAGTCATAGACATGTAGTACTGATTATGCTGGTCATGGGTAGTCATAAAAATGTAGTACTGATTATTCTGGTCATGGGTAGTCATAGACATGTAGTACTGATTATACTGGTCATGGTTAGTCATAGACATGTAGTACTGATTATACTGGTCATGGGTAGTCATAGACATGTAGTACTGATTATACTGGTCATGGTTAGTCATAGACATGTAGTACTGATTATACTGGTCATGGGTAGTCATAAAAATGTAGTACTGATTATTCTGGTCATGGGTAGTCATAGACATGTAGTACTGATTATACTGGTCATGGTTAGTCATAGACATGCAGTACTGATTATACTGGTCATTGGTAGTCATAGACATGTAGTACTGATTATACTGGTCATGGGTAGTCATAGACATGTAGTACTGATTATGCTGGTCATGGGTAGTCATAGACATGTAGTACTGATTATACTGGTCATGGGTAGTCATAGACATGTAGCACTGATTATACTGGTCATGGGTAGTCATAGACATGTAGTACTGATTATGCTGGCAATGGGTTGTCATTGACATGTAGTGCTGATTATACTGATAATGGGTAGTCATAGACATGTAATACTGATTATACTGGTCATGGGTAGTCATAGACATGTAGTACTGATTATACTGGTTATGGGTAGTCATAGACATGTAGTACTGATTATACTGGTTATGGGTAGTCATAGACATGTAGTACTGATTATACTGGTTATGGGTTGTCATTGACATGTAGTGCTGATTATACTGATAATGGGTAGTCATAGACATGTAATACTGATTATACTGGTCATGGGTAGTCATAGACATGTAGTACTGATTATACTGGTCATGGGTAGTCATAGACATGTAGTACTGATTATACTGGTCATGGGTAGTCATAGACATGTAGTACTGATTATACTGGTCATGGGTAGTCATAGACATGTAGTACTGATTATACTGGTCATGGGTAGTCATAGACATGTAGTACTGATTATGCTGGTCATGGGTAGTCATAGACATGTAGTACTGATTATGCTGGTCATGGGTAGTCATAGACATGTAGTACTGATTATGCTGGTCATGAGTAGTCATAGACATGTAGTACTGATTATACTGGTCATTGGTAGTCATAGACATGTAGTACTGATTATACTGGTCATGGGTAGTCATAGACATGTAGTAGTGATTATACTGGTCATGGTTAGTCATAGACATGCAGTACTGATTATACTGGTCATGGGTAGTCATAGACATGTAGTACTGATTATGCTGGTCATGGGTAGTCATAAAAATGTAGTACTGATTATTCTGGTCATGGGTAGTCATAGACATGTAGTACTGATTATACTGGTCATGGTTAGTCATAGACATGTAGTACTGATTATACTGGTCATGGGTAGTCATAGACATGTAGTACTGATTATACTGGTCATGGGTAGTCATAGACATGTAGTACTGATTATACTGGTCATGGTTAGTCATAGACATGTAGTAGTGATTATACTGGTCATGGTTAGTCATAGACATGCAGTACTGATTATACTGGTCATGGGTAGTCATAGACATGTAGTACTGATTATGCTGGTCATGGGTAGTCATAAAAATGTAGTACTGATTATTCTGGTCATGGGTAGTCATAGACATGTAGTACTGATTATACTGGTCATGGTTAGTCATAGACATGTAGTACTGATTATACTGGTCATGGGTAGTCATAGACATGTAGTACTGATTATACTGGTCATGGTTAGTCATAGACATGTAGTACTGATTATACTGGTCATGGGTAGTCATAAAAATGTAGTACTGATTATTCTGGTCATGGGTAGTCATAGACATGTAGTACTGATTATACTGGTCATGGTTAGTCATAGACATGCAGTACTGATTATACGGGTCATTGGTAGTCATAGACATGTAGTACTGATTATACTGGTCATGGGTAGTCATAGACATGTAGTACTGATTATGCTGGTCATGGGTAGTCATAGACATGTAGTACTGATTATACTGGTCATGGGTAGTCATAGACATGTAGCACTGATTATACTGGTCATGGGTAGTCATAGACATGTAGTACTGATTATGCTGGCAATGGGTTGTCATTGACATGTAGTGCTGATTATACTGATAATGGGTAGTCATAGACATGTAATACTGATTATACTGGTCATGGGTAGTCATAGACATGTAGTACTGATTATACTGGTTATGGGTAGTCATAGACATGTAGTACTGATTATACTGGTTATGGGTAGTCATAGACATGTAGTACTGATTATACTGGTTATGGGTTGTCATTGACATGTAGTGCTGATTATACTGATAATGGGTAGTCATAGACATGTAATACTGATTATACTGGTCATGGGTAGTCATAGACATGTAGTACTGATTATACTGGTTATGGGTAGTCATAGACATGTAGTACTGATTATACTGGTCATGGGTAGTCATAGACATGTAGTACTGATTATACTGGTTATGGGTAGTCATAGACATGTAGTACTGATTATACTGGTTATGGGTAGTCATAGACATGTAGTACTGATTATGCTGGTCATGGGTAGTCATAGACATGTAGTACTGATTATGCTGGTCATGGGTAGTCATAGACATGTAGTACTGATTATACTGGTCATGGGTAGTCATAGACATGTAGTACTGATTATGCTGGTCATGGGTAGTCATAGACATGTAGCACTGATTATACTGGTCATGGGTAGTCATAGACATGTAGTACTGATTATACTGGTCATGGTTAGTCATAGACATGCAGTGTCAATGTATATAATTTTAATTGACTTCATTCGTGTCAAGTAATCTTCACAAAGACTGGGTGTAAGATGCTAACAAATACATGTTACAATTTAGAATGTTAAATTCTAAAATCTGAAATACGACAATGTCGAATGGGTGTATACTGGTATATTGTTGTATATATCAGCAATGAGACCTACCTGTTCTGCGGGATACAACTGACCTCCCCCCTCCTCCTCCGCATGGAACGTCAGTTTTTTTTTAGGACGAATCAAATAAACAAGTCACCTGAGGGACGGGAGGTAAATAAATATCACGTGCTTTAAAAATGGCATATTAATTGCACATTAAAAGACAACTTGAGCAACAATTTGTTAGGGTGGTCGTGTCGTTGGTGACCATCTTTGATTCAAATTATTTTAACTTAGGTAATATTAACATGTTGGGGTATGGACGACTATAAAATGATATCTGAAGACAGGCGTTGTGGTTATTAGAGGTAATTTGTAAATGGAAATGGTAGTGGTCACCAACCATAGCAACACGTACACTGAATTAGCTAACCTTAAACCCCAACAAGGAAGAAAATGACAAAAAATCACACGGGACAAGCACAACAATGTTGTGGTTTTTGACTTATGGAAAACATCGCCTTTTATTACAGAATAGCCATCCGAATAAGAGAATAACTCCTGTTTCGCTTACGAGTGTTGTAATGTACTGTGTTTGAAAGGTTATCCTCTTTCAGACATAGGTGACCTTAGTCGATATTGGCTATCCTGTTTTGGCCCTTTGGTTTACTTGCTCTCCTCCCTCAGACATAGGTGACCGTAGTCGATATTGGCTATCCTGCTTAGGCCCTTTGAATTACTTGCTCTCCTCCCTCAGACATAGGTGACCGTAGTCGATATTGGCTATCCTGTTTAGGCCCTTTGGTTTATTTGCTCTCCTCCCTCAGACATAGGTGACCTTAGTCGATATGGGCTATCCTGTTTAGGCCCTTTGATTAACTTGTTCTCAAAAACTTAAATTATTTGGCTTTCTAATCTTTCGATTATGAACGTACATGGTGAAGGCTGTTCTGTAAATGTGTTCTACTCACTAAATTAGATTTCTACGCTTTTATTGAGTCTAGTGGATTCAAATCAAAAACAGTATAAAGGTGAATCCAACCGATTTATTTGGAAGCATATGTCGCAGTGATGAGTGTGCCCAGTCAATTGGAATAGTCAAGCCTTTTCGACGACGCCTCCATCTTCATTTCACCTTCGCATATTAAAGTAACATAGCGTTAAATTATGGATGCTATTTATGTACTTATACCGCCAATTCATTATAAATATTTTCTAATATATGCGTACTTACCGCGTCATTCATTACAAACCAGAGTACCAGGACAGTTATTTTACCAAGGAACAGAATGGCAACAAAAATAGTATACTGAAAACAGAAATAATAAGTAGATGAATTTACTAGAAAACACAACAATTACCACACGTAACACTAGTGGAACGTGAACTGTTTAATACCCTTCCGGAACACTTGTGTGCATCCCCGGTTTTTTGTGGTGTTTGTGTTGCTCAATCTTGATTTTTCTGCATAGTGTTTTGCAGAGCATTGTTTGTCATTTATACTTTTTCTCTAGGCCATTGTATTGTCTGTCCTTTTCTTTTTCTCTTGGCCATTGTATTGTCTGTCCTTCGATTTACGGCTTCTGATTACCCTTTGATATCTTCAAATTCTCTTAATACCACGTTCATTTGTCCAAATTAGGGTTAGGTATAATATACTTAATTCTATCGATTGACTGAAATGAATGAACGACAGATGAAGTGTGCTGTGGTACAAAATGTACGGGCTACCATAAAAATGCAAATCGATGACAAAACTCCCTTGACAACTTGTTAAGTAGATGAAGAACCTCGGTACACGTGGTTAGACATTAAAATAAACCCTATAAATAATTTGGAGGTTACACCATTGTTTATATAAAAATAACATAGACTAAATCTACTCTTGTCACGATTATCGACTACATACATTATAAAATCAACTGGTTTAATGAAATAACCCGTCTACCTCATGGTGATCTAAATACGATTAAAGTCTTAACCGTTCAACGCACCTGTTAGTCCTGGATCAATGATTAGTTTTATAAGTACATGGTTTGTTTTCCTTTTTTAACCAATTGTCATCATTCCTGATTGGTTTGTTCAGCATTTCATTGCTAAGCATAGTATATATTATGTAGGTGAAGACAGTAATTAATTTAGCACCACTAGGCTCGTAACATTTGCATTGAAATAGAGTATATCCATGGAATAAAATGGAAACATGACAAGCATATAAAAAACACTAGGGCAATATGTATACATGTATTTCCAATTGTGACGATTAACATTTTATATAGTTCTTTTCATCCTATTTTTCCACATGTTACAACAGTATCTATGTGACAATTTCTGATATGTTACTGTCTAATAGGGTGATATATCAACGTATTACTCTAGTATCTATGTGACAATTTCTGATGTGTTACTGTCTAATAGGTTGATATATCAACGTATTACTCTAGTATCTATGTGACAATTTCTGATATGTTACTGTCTAATAGGTTGATATATCAACGTATTACTCTAGTATCTATGTGACAATTTCTGATATGTTACTGTCTAATAGGTTGATATATCAACGTATTACTCTAGTATCTATGTGACAATTTCTGATATGTTACTGTCTAATAGGTTGATATATCAACGTATTACTCTAGTATCTATGTGACAATTTCTGATATGTTACTGTCTAATAGGTTGATATATCAACGTATTACTCTAGTATCTATGTGACAATTTCTGATGTGTTACTGTCTAATAGGTTGATATATCAACGTATTACTCTAGTATCTATGTGACAATTTCTGATATGTTACTCTCTAATAGGTTGATATATCAACGTATTACTCTAAGTAAGCTAACAGTGGGTGAGTGAATGAGTGATTATTGTTTAACGATAAATGACAAATTTTTCAGTGATATCATGGCGAGAACAAGTTATTTTAATGAAATGATGATGATGTCCGCTAGACCGTGCTGGGTTGGATTTTTATAGTGCTAGCCCACTGGGACAGCAGTCCGCGGATAGACATGTCGCTCCACTCGGACACATTATTCTGATTCCGAGCCAAACAGTCTTTGTTCTTACTCCTTAATGCTGTGTGCTTAACGGAGAAGCAACACATACCAATTTTATAGTCTTTGGTTTTATCCGACCGTGGCTCGAACCCACGATCTACCGCATTCGAGGCGAGCACGCTAACCATTACACCACTGATGCGGTTGGTAAGCAAACATGAGCATATCATTCATAAATACAGTCAAAACAAAATGGTAAACCGGCATTGTGGAACTCCTTTTCAAATATGTAAAAAGAAACTGACAACGAACCAAAATGCATACAGTGCTCTCTGAATATTAAATAATATCGTTGTATCATTAACCATGTATATACGATGCAATTATTTAAATAGAAGTCAGGTGTGCGGGATAAATTGTTTATATTTTCGACTATATAACCGTTCCCTATTCATGTTTACGTGATTATTTGGTTGGAAATAATGTCTGTTAATCACCAAAAGAATATTCCACTGTGTTGGTATTTATATGTCGAAACTAGGTTAGGGTTATACATTTTAATCATCGCGTTGATATTTTTGTCGAAACATTGTTATCAAGTATCTAAATAATCAGTTCTTCCATTTTAAAGTTCATGATGAAAGGAATTATTTTCTTGAATTTCACATTAATCTCTCATTAGATTCATACGTTACTTCATACAAAGGGAGAGAAATTGTATTTATATAAGTTCTATCAAATTTTGATGGTTTTTCAAATGTACTATGCTGGGAACTGGTGATGGTTCCTATGGCTCTTGTCAGTGCTACCTAGCACGTCCCCAGGTAGCTGTTAAGTTGTGTCCTCTTAATGGGAGGGCAGTTGTCCCGCTATACTCCGAAAAGTCTGACCGTGGACTACAGTGAGTGCCGTTTGTGTATCGTGCAACGCTACTTGCACATTAGACGTGTAAATTTTTAAAAAGGGCAAGCACATTGTAGCGCTACAAGACACTCATTTTTATGTTACTATTCTATTTTCTATTTTTCCAGTGCCTGTTAGTAGTCGTTATTCGGTAGACCACTTCCGTCCTTATTCTGTCTTTTTTATAATGTTTAATTTGTTTTCGTCTTGAATATGTATGGTTTATTCGCTCATGTGGAAGTGTTCTCTATACAACAATTTGTGGTAAAGTTAGTCAGTGACTTACGACAGGTCGGTGGTTTTATCTGGGTACTCCAGTTTTCTCCACCAATAAAACTGATCGCCACGATACAGCTGAAATATTGTTGAAAGTGACGTTAAGCACCATAACCCTAACCCCTTATATGGTATATTTAGGGCTGAACTTCAACCACCAACAATCAATCAATTGAACTATATGTTACAATGTAAAACGATTGACTCTTTAATTTATTTTAATGTTATTATATAATACTTACAAGACCAAGACATAATCTGTTCTGACAACAAGCACCACAAGCTCCCAATGATGATACTATTATTACAAACGAACCAAATATCATCAGTGTAATTGACAGACCTTTTGCCAGGTCACCGAGGTTAAACACACCTACAGATACCTGTTGCATCACAGGTAATACCTTGTCGTTGATAACATCTACGTTTAATACCATCAACAGACCTGGGATGAAAATCCCCAAGCCAAGAAGCTGAAAATGGAAGGCAAAAAAAAAAGATATGAACGTTTCACAAAATATAAATGTACATACTAATATGAAATTAAAGGAGAGTCTTGCATTGCATTGTTTTAAATGCAATCAGTGTCTATCACCACTAATGTTGTTGTTTCGCGCCCACTCAGGGCGAGGTGCATGCGATACAACATTATGTGATAAAGTTTGTCAGTGACTTGCGGCAGGTCGGTGCTTTTCTCTCCGGTTTCTTCCACCAATAAAATTGACCACTACGATATTGCTGAAATATTGTTGAAGGTAGCGTTAAACACCATAACCCTTATTTGATAGGTTCATAAAAACAATAGGTTGATATCTGACGAAAAACGTTTTGTAAGATAAGTTGAGACAATTCTTTAAAAATCCTTGACTTAATAGTTTAGTACTCAGAAGGCAGTGACGTTGCGTAAATCATGAATTGTGAAATATAAACCTCCACACGGTGGAGCGGTCTATATATTACTATTAAGGTGTGAAAAGTTTATGATGGGAAATTTGAAGTCGTCTCTTTTACAAAAGATTCTTAATTAGTCTGTTCGAATCAGGATGAATAAAAATAGTTATTTTACTCTATAGTCGATATCAAATAAACGGTTCGTTTTATACAATTCAATGTACATGGAGTAGTTTTCAAATAAGAATTTTAATCAGAAAAAATAATGTGAATATTCAAGAATATGTGACGAATTTTCCAACGTGTATTTGATACAGCTGGAATTTTCTCCCAACTAGTGTCGTGTGTCCAATGTTGCCTACTTCTTCCTGGGTTGGCTATTATTGAACGACCTTCGGTTCTCTCTAACGGTTTATTGTAATACGAGTTAATTTTGGCTATCCTGTTTAAGCCCTTTGGGTTTATTGCTCCCAAAACTTTAAATTATTTATCTTTCCAATCTTTCATTTTTAGCGTACCTTATGAAGGTTGTTCTAGAAACGCGTACTGCGCACTAAATTTGATATCTATCGTTTTATTGACTTGTTGTATATATATTTATTTTTTTTGCTTACCATAAAGATGGTGTTGATAACAATCAACAAGATTTTGCTGAATTTTTCACTGCAACACATGATTATGGATTATCTGTAAAAACAGTGAAAACTTCAAAATTAAATTATTTCATTTTATTTTATAGCATATAGCATATATATGAATTAACATACATTTAGCAATGCATTGTTACCTGTACATGTGGGTGAATTATAGACAGATACACTTTTTCTATTCTAATTTGTAAAAAATAAACGTCTAATTTTCAGGAAGCTTTACAGTAACGTATCCCACCCCCCTTTTCTGAAAATAAAACCCTTAATTGTGTCGATTTATAGATGTGTTAGAATATATATGCTAGACGTCAAACCTTTGATATCTGTTCAATTGTGATAAACTGAAAATGAAACAAATAATACTCGTCCTAGGCACACGTCATCCGGAGTTTCTTTTTGTATTATTTTTAAACCAACTTTCCAATCAATAAATAAAAAAAACGGGTAATTTATAATGGACAGTTTTTCTTTGTGCTGTTCGGGCATGATTTATTTTTGTGTTGGACAACTGTTTTTATGTGTTAATAAAAAGAAAGTTTAAACAGGGATGGTCAACCATTCAACCAATATCAACAATACGAACAATCACCTCTCAGCTTAACTCACTGAACACAAAGAAAGAACCTAACCTTACCTTACCTTACCTCCGGATCTTCACCCCCTCTGTAGGGGAACCATACAGGGTCCTCTATATGTAGAACTAGTGTTCCAAAATTATATACAGTGATATATCCTCCACCAAACGCATATTTATGTGCACAGATTAAAACGGATAAAAAGAGTTCGGGTAATGCCCTCATTATCTATTTACAGTCCAATCGTTAACATCTAAAAACTCCTTCCACAAAGTGTTGTCGTTTAAAACAGTATAAAATGGGTATCACAGGTCGTTTAATAAAAGGATGGATTGTTATAAGCTGGTATTTTCCGTGGTAGGATAAAGATTAGAAATGTCCACTTTAGTCTACCCCTCAAATGTATAAAATATTGACACTACGCTAATGAGTCTGTCTTAACATGACGTTGGAATTGTAGGTCCTTGTCAATTCTTCATACCTTAATTCTCATTATACAACAAAAATTATTGACATTTTCTTTCTCTTTTTTGTTCCTAAATTCAAATTTGAAAGAAGCGTTAAACACCATAACCCTAACCCTATCTTTTTTCTAAATTCTAATTTGAAAGTGACGTTAAACACCATAACCCTATCTTTTTTTTGTTTCTAAATTCAAATTTGAATTCGGCGTTAAACACCATATCCCTAACCCTCTTTATTTTCTAAATTCAAATTTGAAAGTGACGTTAAACACCATAGCCCTAACCCTGTCTTTTTTGTATATAAATTTCAGTTTTTTGACATTCAATATACAGGTAACCATTAGTTATTCAAACCGCCATCCCTGCTTCACATAGAAGGAGGTGGAACATTAACAATCAAATGTTCAATTCTGTGATACTACCAAAAAAAACTGTAATAAACAATTTTTTTCAGAATTGTGTGTACCTCTTGCTTAATATATATAGTAGGATTCCATTTTCTATTTAATTACACTATTTACTTACCAAAAACACGTATATCCTCTCTTTCCTGTGGATAAATAACAAAATATATACTTCAGATATGTCCGTGAACTATGAAAACGTTTTGATAAATAATTCGAATCCTTAAAAAAATATTAAAACACAATTGACCGATTAAAATAACTGGCCTTTGTAACTGAACATTATTATTTAGGTATTATGTATACATGTCCAGACTATTACCTAGGTAATCCGATTTAAATGCACACAAAAATATCACAATTAAAATTAATTACAATTGCATTAATTCAACATCATTAATTATAATATAGTAAAAGCTTGTCAAATCGAATTGTGACAAATAAACAATAAGTGCTCGTAATTGAATAAATTTCGCTCTAATCTTTGAGACACAATTTTGATAAAAGTCGGGAGAAACTGCATTAATTATTTATAAACATGTAGAGATTATTTTGACTTGTAAAACAAATTTATGATACTTATTTAAAAAATCCAAAATAATTACGAACTATAAAATAAAATTAATTATGAAATATTGAGATAAAGAACTTCGAGAATTACATATTTTCCCAGATATTAAACGTGTCGGTTATATTACCCCGTCGAACCCAAGCTGATTCATAGAATCAGTAAAAAATAAATCAAGTATAACTATATAGTTACAAAAGAAAACATAATTGATATTGTATATCTTTATTTCTTAAACTGACAGTTCATAACACATATACAGAGAAATCACAAAGAAATGAACTGATCAAGCTCACAGGTACTTGTGGACAGGATACCCTATGGTGTCTCTGAATGTCCCTCCCCCTTTTTTTAACATCGATTTTTTTTCATGTACACAACATTTTGCAACTTTCTGTGTATTATTGTATGACATATATCACGGCTTGTAATCGGCACAAGCAGAACAGTTGGTTCTGCAAAGAAATTCGTGAGGATAACTTCCGGTTTTGGTGGAGGAGAGTTCACGAAGACGCTTCGCAAGGTATGTACATGTCAAAAATTGAAATTTTCTTTTTTACTGCTCGAATATTGCAAAATCAGAGAATGCTATGCTGTGGCGAATGCTTATCCGATTAGAAACATGTATCGTTTATTCTTGTATATGAAGTGTAACTCTCGCAAAATCAATCGTCCCACGAAAAACATGACGAAAATTGTGAAACTCTTACATTTATAAGTTGTTCTTGACAAAGATGCAAGTTAAATTTTCAATATTTTTTCATCATGGGAGTCTAAATGTAATCGGGGATAAATTCCGATTCGTCAGAAGTAAATTGAAGTCTAGATAAATCTACAAACTGTCAATTTTCTCGTTTTCCTGCTTGAGGAGATCGGTTCTGATAGAGCACATTGCGAATGCATGAGGAGATTTGCTAGTTTTGGTACAACACATGTAATCCACTGTATAATCACAAATTGTGCATGTGTGTCTGGTAATGAATTCACGAACTGATGCCCTTCTTCCCATCGGGTTTTTAAAAGTATAAAAGTAATATTTCATTGTTCATAGGCTATCCACCTAGAAAGAAACATTTCATTTAAGGAATCAATTCATAATTGTAACTGCGGTTTCCCATGAATTAACTTGTCATTATTGATCATTTGTTGTTTGTGACAACTTCCATTGATTGTGAATTGGATACACAAGATTAACTTCCCTTACATTGGTAAAAATTGAAAATGCACTCACTGCAAGATAATTTTATAATCAAGAATAGTTAAACTTAATGTGAATCATATCTTTATAATTTCTAATACAAATGATACACTCTAAATTAAATATCATACAGTTGAGAATAATATTAATTTGTGGTTTGTTTTTCTATTATGTAGTGTGTTATGTGTACACACTTGTAAATAAAACAGATCTCTGTTAGTAGTGGTTACAAGATGTAAAGCGCTTTACCGATTTTAAGGATATGTCCACAGTTTAATTGACATCTTGTGTTTAATTTATTCATGACAACTAGCACTAAGTGAACGTTTATTTACGTTAGACCTATGTATGTGCTGATATCATGTAATATTATAACTTGTGTAGATCTGCAGTGAAGTTTCCGTCATCTTTAGTAAAAAGATTGCGCCGAATAGATGTGGAAACCCGTTTGAAAGGATATAAATATTTTGAAATTGAAAGAGATTTTTTTAATAAACTTGGTCCTGATTGATGGGGATTTTAAATTTGGTGTACTGCTACTTTGTTTCCTTGGCGGTGATACAGGCAATCTATATCGAAATGGTTTTTTGTAAAGAGTCAATGTCAGTCCCCTTTTCCTCTTTCCCTTGAATCCTGGCATCTCCTGAAAGTGGACAGAGAATAGTTTATGATTATCAGTTTTGTGTTTAAAAGTGTCAATTTATCAATTTTGCAGAAAACAATTAACAAAACTAGCAAATCTCCTCGTGCATTCGCAATGTGCTCTATCAGGACCGATCTCCTCAAGCAGGAAAACGCGAAAATTGACAGTTTGTAAATTTATCTAGACTTCAATTTACTTCTGACGAATCGGAATTTATCCCCGATTACATTTAGACTCCCATGATGAAAAAATATTGAAAATTTAACTTGCATCTTTGTCAAGAACAACATATAAATGTAAGAGTTTCACAATTTTCGTCATGTTTTTCGTGGGACGATTGATTTTGCGAGAGTTACACTTCATATACAAGAATAAGCGATGCATGTTTCTAATCGTGAAAGCATTCGCCACAGCATAGATTCTCTGATTTTGCAATATTCGAGCAGTAAAAAAGAAAACTTCAATTTTTGACATGTACATACCTTGCGAAGCGTCTTCGTGAACTCTCCTCCACTAAAACCGGGAGTTATCCTCACGAATTTCTTTGCAGAACCAACTGTTCTGCTTGTGCCGATTACCAGCCGTGATATACAATATGTCAGAAACTCGGTATGGATAGAAACTACTGTTTAATTGTATTTATTGTATATATATGTCATACAGTGATACATAGAAAGTTCAAAAATGTTGTGTACATGAAAAAAAAAATCGATGTTAAAAAAAGGGGGAGGGGCAATCAGAGACACCATAGGGTATCCTGTCCACAAGTACCTGTGATTAAACTATATACAATATATACAAGTACAGTAAATCGAGAGATGGAATTAGACGGGAGGACAAACTATCATATATATCTTCCTTAGCTTTGACGAACACCTACAACACGCCGATGCACTAAGCCGTAGACAGTACGAACCAGAACCAAAGATATTAACTGCTAATAAATCAACTACTTCCACTCAGACTGATACACATGTTGTTGATTTCAATCCAGCCGCTTCAATATGTGAACGATATAAAATGTATCGGCTATAAAACATTATCGCGACTCTCGTATTACCACGATCATAGTTGGATTGTCATGGAACAGTTGTTCCTCCTTAATATTTGTTCCAGTTCGGGCTCAATTTACCACTGCACTGATCTATACTGTGATACAATATCCATAATTTATCAGGTGTTTACTTCTTGTCGATCATTTGTGCTAAAAGTTCATAAATAAATGAGTTCGGACGCTATTTCAAGGCGAATAAAATAAGTGTTACATTCCTAGTATTTTGTGATATTACCTATGATACATCCATAGTGGAGGCTGTCGTGGTTGAGATCATATGGTAGTTGGATTTACAACTACTTTACCTATGAATTAGTGCCTATCACCACTAAAGTTGTGAGTTTGAATCCAGCTCATCGTTATAACATCATGTGAAAACGTGTGTCTGTGACTTGCAACAGGTCGGTGATTTTCTCTGGGTACTCCGTTTTCTTCCATCAATAAAACTGACTGCCAGGAAATAACTGAAAGATTGTTGAAAGTGGCGCTAAGCGTCATAACACTAACCCTGTAAACCTACTCGCGGTCATGCAACTTTTATTTTAGTAATGAGTTACTTTTTTCATAAGAGTCGCGGTAATTATATTGTGTTCCCACCGAAAAAAAAGACAAACAACGATGAAAAAACCAGTTCACAGAAAACTAAAGATTAAGGAACATGAACCAAAAACTCCTGAGGTGAATGCACATGCTAACTCATCAATACATGTACATTATAAACAAGGATATATAACTTAGTGCACACGACGCGTCTTTGGAACAACCTTTATCAGATAGGTTCATAGTCAAAAGATTGTAAAACCAAATAATTTAAAAGTCTCGGGAAACAAGTAAACAATTGGCCCCAAATAGGATAGCCAAAATGATACCGAAACACTGACTAATAATGGGAGTGTGATACATTAAGTCCACCAACAGAGTTATCGACCCAATATGTATTAATTATAAAATGTAAATATCTAACTTACCGGTAGTATGCGAGATGCGTTCATCAGGTACATGTGTGTACAGCATGTGGCCAAAAGTTTTGCCACATGTAAAAAAAAATCCCTATATAATCAACCAAAACCATATTTTTTCAAAAAATTATTGTGAAGTCATTTCTGGATAGATTTTAACAAATTTCACACCAATACATTCAGAATTGTCAATATTTTGATTGTTTATTTGCTCATTATGTTTATATGAGTGATTTTTATTTGTACATAATTTAAACAGGATTGTTAATTTTTAGGATTTATTTTTAGTTGAAATATATAGGAAAATCAAAGTCAATTTCTATTTGTTATGTTTAAATTATGTACAAATAAAAACCACTCATATAAACATAATGAGCAAATAAACAGTCAAAATATAAACAATTCTGAATGTTTTGGTGTAAAATTTGTTAAAATCTATCCAGAAATGACTTCACAATCATTTTTTGAAAAAATATGGTTTTGGTTGGTTAAATAGGGATTTTTTTTTTACATGTGGCAATACTTTTGGTCACATACTATCCTTCCGTTCCCCTTAACCCTTCCTCTTTTTCCTCCCCCTTCAACTTAATCCTACCATTCCACTATGTACGTTCAAATAATTTGAAAGTCGTTGGGGTTAGAAAGGTCTAAACAGTATTGCTAAAATCGGCCAGCGTTACCTATATGTGATGAGATTGACTTACGTTTTAATACATTTAATTATTTATAAATTATACATGAATATGGTGCAAAGTTGACTGTTGTTCCGTATTATGACTTACGGTGGCCTTGTGTACTATCTAATATTTAAATGACGGTTGATGCCATCCACTCTCTTTAATAGAACAAATATTATACATAGGGCAACTTCTCTGTCATGAAGATTATATATATTATGCATATAAAGCTCAAGATTAGAACGTTTTTTAATAACATCGTTGATTATCCAGTTATGCGAGTCCGATTTGGAACCATGAAATGACGACCAAAACCGTGAAATATACCAGACGCATGGCATATTGCTACTCATGACTTCAGGTGGTTTTACAACAGAAGCAATTTATTTAACATACATTTTGTCCCTTTTAGAATATGCTTGTGAATTATGGGATGGGTGTACTCAGCAAGAATATAATAAAATTGAACAAATTCAGCATGAAGCTGCCAGAATTATAACTGGATTACCCAAATTTTCTAGTTTGGAATCGCTTTATTTCGAAACTGGATGGGAACCACTTCACTCTCGTCGAAGAAGAAGAAAATTAAATATGTTTTACAAAAATCGAAATAACAATGCACCTTCGTATTTATGCGACTGTCTATTACCCTTTGAGCGAAACGAAAATGCTTACAATTTGCGTAATCAAACAGATTATAGTAACCCATTTACTAGGTTACAATTGTATCGCAACTCATTTTTTCCTTCTTCGACCAAACTTTGGAACAATTTGACACCAGAGATAAGAAGTGCCCCGACAGTTAGTAGTTTTAAAAAGTCACTAATAAATGATGTTAATTTATTGAAACCATCTAGATACTATTCATATGGTTGTACATTGTTAAATATCCTAAACACTAGACTAAGACATAGATCTAGTAACTTGAATGCCGATCTGTTTAGGGTAAATTTAATTAATGATCCAGGTTGTGTCTGTGGATGGGTAATAGAGGATGCGATTCACTTTTTTCTAGAGTGTTGTTTATATGTTGAAGCTCGTGAACAGTTGATAAATAATCTGCAATTTCTTGACAGTTTACTTATTGAAACTCTACTATTTGGCGATGATAGCTTATCTGAGGAACAAAATGCACAAATATTCAAATCAGTGCAGTTGTACATCAAACAAGCGAAACGTTTTACCCCACAGTGATCACACTTCATATATTGAATTTAACTATTTTCTTTTGTGAACATTTTCTCCATTGTTGATTTACCTCCACGAATATGACAATTCTGTACTGTTATAACTCAATATATTATATAATTTCAAAAATCTATTTTTTCTTTTTTTCTCAATGTTGTTATAAAATGTAATTGTTATTTATACATTATTACTTGCTGGTGCATGGAATATAAAATTGTATCTAAATATGTGGAGAGGACCTTTGTAAGTTGGAATAACTTGTGTCGGATCCAAATGTTATATAGTTAACAATAAAATACGTTAACAATAAAATAGTCGATTTAAAAGCTCACTAGAGCTTATGGTTATGTGTTATAGATATTTCGACTTTAAATAAAACTTATTTGATTTGATTTGATTTGACGTTTAATCTAATCTAATCTACAACAGATTGTAATCAAAATTAATAGGTAAATGAACTTAAGCTACAGTAGATGGAAATAATTGTTCGTCATCTCCGATTTTCCCATAACCACGATTTTTCAAATAATTATAGAAATGTTATTCCCTGACCAATTTGGTGAAATTTTCGTTCACAAACGCAAAATGTTTTTTTTTATTTATAATCGTAGTATAATTTGATTGAGATTATTATATGAGATTTTTAAAACGTCATGAATGACGACGGATATTTTCCACTTGTCATAAGCACTTCCCGGTCCTTTCCCCATTCATGAATCATCACCGGGTTTGTAACTGGACCAACACGACAGGTGTCACTAGTGGTGCAGTAACTGCTTACCCTTCTGGAGCACATGAGTTCACTCCCGGTTTTCAGTGGGGTTCGCGTTGTTCTATCTTTAGTTTTATGTTTAGTGTTTTGTAGATCGTTGTTTGTCCTTTTGTCTTTTTTCTTTTGGCCATTGTGTTGTCTGGCGCTTCATTTTACAGTACTGGCCACAGGAAAATGAACATAATACATGCAAATACTAATCTAAGACATAGATGTAGTGGCCTTAATGCCGATTTACATAGAGAAAATTTAAGGATGATACACGTTGTGTATGTGGAAAATTATATGCATTTTTGTACATATTTTAGATGTAGTAAAATATTCTCTACTACGAGTAAGGCTATTTATAAAAATTAGAGTAATGAATATTCGGATATAACCATCTTTCAAGTTTTATCGTGTTCATTTTCGCCACCTTATCATATGTATTGTATATTGATTTATTATGGTTAATGCTAAATTAAGTATATTAATCCGACCTGATAATATTGATTGTTGTATAACGTTCAATGAGGGGAATTTCTGTTATTTTGATGACGACAACAAGCTTAAAATCAATAAATCTTGGAGGTAAAGCGATGTCACTAGAATGGGTCTAAGGGTGGAAATTTAGATAGGCACTCTATATAGATAACCATTGGGACAATTTTTGTCTTGCAACGGGGCGTTAACGACCGCTTCCAACGAACGATCACTAATAGAACATTCTAGAAGTTGTCGATATGAGCAAAGACTGTGCTACTTGTTTACATCCCATCTTAAGGGAGGGTTGTTCTTTTTATTCATCACGCACTACTTACTAGCGGAGATAATTTTGGAGGGTTATACTCCGCATTACAAAAACAATGTCCTGTTTCTATTCCTATTGGATATGGTATGAGTGGGTTATAGTTTTTAAATGCCAAGTAAATTGGTGTTAAGATATATATCTAAAATTTAAAAGAAATAAGGTGTGACATATCTAAAATTTAAAAGAAACAACGTGTGACATCCACAATGTTTACCATTGATATAAAACTTCAAAATATATTTTTCAATCGTCTTTGGTGGTGTATGGTTTGTCCATGATTTTTCTTCAAAAGTTCATTTAGCCTTTTATAGTATTAATACAGTATACTACTCCAGATATCGGATTATGCAAAATGGCAGTGGTTTATGACAAACAAATGTGATGACATTTTTTTTTTCATTTTCTCTATTTAAAATGTATGTAGCCTTAACACAAGTGTAGTATTTTTTGTTTTTCATTTGATCAAATCCTTAATTCATACTATAACGGAATCAGTGTCTATGACCACCAAAGTTGTGAGTTCAAGCCCCGTTCATGGCGAGGTGTACTCGATATAACATTATGTGATAAAATTTGTCATTGACTTGCGACAGGTCTGTGGTTTTCTCCGGATACTTCGGTTTCCTCCAACAATAAAACTGACCGCCAAGATATAACTGAATTATTATTGAAAGTGGCGTTGAACACCAATTACAAACCAAACCATACTATAACGGACGGAGAATTAATTATTTAGGCAATGGATACAGTACGTCATTAGGCTTAGATTTATGAGTGTTTTACACACTTTCAACAGTACTTCAGTTTATACTTACTATATCGTGACTGTCAACTTATTGGAGGAAACCAGAGTATACCGCCGTCCTGCTGAAAGTCCATGACAAATTTTATCACATATATTTTAGGTTGTATCGATCACACTCCAAAAGGTCTCTATTTGAATTGACACCATTGGTTGTGATAGGCTATTATACGAGCACATTCACGACACCTCAAACATGACCGTAAAGGGACAAAGTATTTCGTTGTAATAAATGAAGAACAGACATTGACACTGCCAGGCCAATTCAATAATATACACTTTAATAGGAAAATAGTATTTCGTAGAAACAAGTGTTGCCACTTCTATACTGGAAACACACATATACATGACCGCTGACTTTCCTGGCTTGGTACATGCACTTCTATAGCGGGTTTAAACACCTCCTATTAGTGATACGGTATGATGCCGTCACGCATGGTTAATTTCTGGGCACTTCCTTCCGTTTTGAGAATAACAAAGGTATTCTTAGTATGTGTACTTTATCTCTCCTAGATTAAGGGCTCTGCCTATTTGATATATTATAATTAAATTTAGAAATCGGTTCAAATTTTAAGAAAAGGTTAAACAGAAAATTTGTGTAGCATTGCTCATTACATTATTCTAAGACAGACAACCATTTAAAATGAGAGAAATTAAAATATTTGATCCATATGAAAGTTAGCTATCAAAGTTTAATAAACAAGGAACACAACAGCTTGAAATTACGCGAAATGACCACCTGTCATGTAAAGAAATAATAACTGATTAAAAATATGGCTAATTGACATGCAAGTATATTGGCTTATAATTAATGTTTTATTAAGATGAAATTTTCGTTTGGTTTATGGTGTTTAACGCCACCTTCAACAATATTTCAGTTATATCGTGGCGGTCAGTTTTATTGGTGGAGGACACGGAGAAAACCACCGATCTGTCGTAAGTCACTGACAAGCTTTATCACATAATGTTGTATCGAGCATACTTCGTCTGAGTGGGATTCGAACTCAAAACATTTGAGGTGATAGGCACTGATTACACATGTAGCTGTAAATCCAACGGCCACGGCTACGACGGTCCCAACATCGCCTAGTAACAAACAGTTAAACAAACATCCTTCTCATCACATCATGTCAACGATATTATAAGGAATAAATAATTTGATCATAAATTCTTAATTTTAATCATATGTCAAATGAATCGTAAGTATGTTTTTCAGATTCAAAATACTCTTCCAAGTATACAAAAATGTAATTTGAACTCTTATGGGAAAACCAGTATTTAGGTGGTAAATATGTATTTTAATTGTACAAAGTAAATCAAAATAGAACATAATAAAATATATATGTCATATCTTTAAATCGTTCAAGAATATTTGACATTTAAGATTTCTGTTTATACGATACATTACAAGTAAACTATAATATATTGGCATTATCATTTTGATTTATTCACAGTGTTAATATAAATGGAAATAGATAGTAAGTGCTTTAAAATTTGATAAAATGTGTTAAAATATCTGTGTCGCAAATGACCACGGATATGTTCCACTTATCGTAATCCCTTCCCGGTCCTTTCCTCGTTCATGACTTATCACCGGATATGTAACTAGAGTAACACACCGGGTGCCACTAGTGGAGCAGGAACTGTTTGCAGGAGCACCTTCGTTCTCTTCTGTTTCTAAGTGAGGTTCGTGTTACTCGATCTTGGCGGTCACTTTGTCTGTTTTGTTGGCCATTGTGTTGTTTGCCTTCTTCGATGTACGGATTCTGGTTGTCCCTTTGGTTTATTCAAGCTCTTCTTAGAAGGATCAGTTATGTTTGTTCTTCTGTCCTAGGAATAATGGTATTTAATCAACATATTATATCGTCCTAGCTAGTAGTGAGTTAGCCACTACATTCATTGACACTACTGTCAATCATTGACACTACTGTCAATCATTGACACTACTGTCAATGTTTGTATTGTCGTTAATCTTTGTAATAGTGTGTGGTCATTTTGAGTTGAATCTGTCCAGGATTTTAATGGGTTGTTTATATGCGTATTTCTGTTGCAGACCCAGGTATAAGAGGGGGTGACAGGATTGTATTAACCAGTTTAACCCCGTCACATTTTTCTGCATGTTCAAAGCCAGGATCTGGACTTACAACGCCATATGTCATGGTCTTTTTTATATTCAATGGTTCGAAGTGAGAGGTCCGTTTTGTTGATATTGGTAGAATTGTAGTCTATTACAGTTTAAACTTTCTTGCATAATTTGTCAACCAGGTAACAGAGATTGTTATTCACTGACTATGAAATGTGTTCCAGTTGTCTGGGTATTTGGTGACAAAATCAAACACAACTGAATCATGTTCCGTTATTCATTTCACGGATATTGCTTTAATTAAGAGGGTAGCATTTTATTGTCGGTAATATTTCGATTTCAATTTTTATTCCGTTGTTTCATTAGATATGAACCCAGGTGTGGGCGGTTGGTTAAGATCGTAGACTTTCTACTACAGACCTAAGACCACTAACGTTAGTCGAAGCCCCGATACCCACTTCTTGAATTAATATTTCCAGACACCTACATGTACTTATGGTCAGGCTTTCCTCTTCCATTCAGCATGATTGTCGCGATATAGATGAAAGTGACGATAACCAACGGTGATCTATCCTTCCGTTTACCACTAACACTTCATGTATTTTTATCGTGTTGTGATTGGACAAAAAGTTTCGATTGCAAAAGTCAATCATATACTCTCCAGCAGCCATGCCAAGAAACCAGTTATATCCAATACGGGCAACTTCTTTTGTTTCAATAGTAATGTATATAACTTGTACAACAATGATCCTATAATTTATAAAATATAACAAAAGAACAGTTTTGTTTGTGAACGAGTTTACCTAAATATCATATTACAACATTGGTCAAATTCTTAAGATGGTTCATAAAAAGAAATGCAAAAACAGTGGCCTGTAACTGATATCAGAGGCCACATTTACAATAGTATTGTTAGGGTATTATTGTACAGTTTGTGCTATATCTTAAATGGGTACCATAAAGCATAATGATTTCGTCATGATATAATATCATAACATTTGCTAGTATTTTATTTGTTTACATTACATATACATTTACCGTATAATCAATTACATAACTGTATGTTATGAATGTTTAAATGCCTTCGTCTTCAGGCGATCAACACATGCGGTAATAAAAATCAATCACTCCCAGCAATTTTAATTTCATTTCAATAGAAGGAATTTGTAAGTATAATATATTTACATAATTTATTAGTACTTTTATTTTTCGAAATAAGATAACATATTTATATCCTTTTCCAATCTTTCCTAATTAAAATCCCTTATTTTCCACATTTCTATGTAAAACACCTATTGGTATTCTGTTCCTTCTCTCCATATGGAAATTGATATACTTTTCCATCTCTCTAACTGAAAAGATATGATGATATTAATCACATTCTCTTATTTTGGGTGAGGCTAAGTTTGATATTTGACGATAATCTCGACACTTCTAATAATAGACACAATCAATTACAGCTTAATCTTTATAAGAAGCTTATGAAGCTTTATTAGATATATTGTTTATTGAAATTTACAATTCCTAATTCAAGTAATTATTATCAAAACTAAGGTACTCCTTCCTCAGGCATAGATGACCTTAGCCGATTTTGGCTATTCTATTTAGGCCCTTTGGTTTTCTTGCTCCCAAAGATTTCAACATTATTTGGCTTTCAAATATTTTGGCGCTGAGTGTACCTGATGAAGGTTATTCCAGAAACGCTTCGTGTGCACTAAATTTGATATCTACATGTTTTATTACTGCCACTAAGTCGATACATCTGCTTGTGGACTATTAGTTCCCGACGGTATTATCCACCCAGTAGTCAGTGTTTCTATCACTGGATAGATACCTCCGCTTGTGGACTATTAGTTCCTGAGGGTATCATTCTCCCAGTAGTCAGGGTTTCTATCACTGGATCAATACCTCCGCTTGTGGACTATTAGTTCCCGAGGGTATCATCCACCCAGTAGTCAGTGTTTCTATCACTGGATCAATACCTCCGCTTGTGGACTATTAGTTCCCGAGGGTATCATCCACCCAGTAGTCAGTGTTTCTATCACTGGATCGATACCTCCGCTTGTGGACTATTAGTTCCCGAGGGTATCATTCGCCCAGTAGTCAGTGTTTCTATCACTGGATCGATACCTCTGCTTGTGGACTATTAGTTCCCGAGGGTATCATTCGCCCAGTAGTCAGTGTTTCTATCACTGGATCAATACCTCCGCTTGTGGACTATTAGTTCCCGAGGGTATCATCCACCCAGTAGTCAGTGTTTCTATCACTGGATCAATACCTCCGCTTGTGGACTATTAGTTCCCGAGGGTATCATTCGCCCAGTAGTCAGTGTTTCTATCACTGGATCGATACCTCCGCTTGTGGACTATTAGTTCCCGAGGGTATCATCCGCCCAGTAGTCAGTGTTTCTATCACTGGATCGATACCTCCGCTTGTGGACTATTAGTTCCCGAGGGTATCATCCGCCCAGTAGTCAGTGTTTCTATCACTGGATCGATACCTCCGCTTATGGACTATTAGTTACCGAGGGTATCATTCGCCCAGTAGTCAGTGTTTATATCACTGGATCGATACCTCCGCTTGTGGACTATTAGTTACCGAGGGTATCATTCTCCCAGTAGTCAGTGTTTCTATCACTGGATCGATACCTCCGCTTGTGGACTATTAGTTACCGAGGGTATCATTCTCCCAGTAGTCAGTGTTTCTATCACTGGATCGATACCTCCGCTTGTGGACTATTAGTTCCCGAGGGTATCATCCGCCCAGTAGTCAGTGTTTCTATCACTGGATCGATACCTCCGCTTATGGACTATTAGTTACCGAGGGTATCATTCGCCCAGTAGTCAGTGTTTATATCACTGGATCGATACCTCCGCTTGTGGACTATTAGTTACCGAGGGTATCATTCTCCCAGTAGTCAGTGTTTCTATCACTGGATCGATACCTCCGCTTGTGGACTATTAGTTCCCGAGGGTATCATCCGCCCAGTAGTCAGTGTTTCTATCACTGGATCGATACCTCCGCTTATGGACTATTAGTTACCGAGGGTATCATTCGCCCAGTAGTCAGTGTTTATATCACTGGATCGATACCTCCGCTTGTGGACTATTAGTTACCGAGGGTATCATTCTCCCAGTAGTCAGTGTTTCTATCACTGGATCGATACCTCCGCTTGTGGACTATTAGTTCCCGAGGGTATCATACGCCCAGTAGTCTTCGGCATTGACATGGTTTATTAGATACATTTGTTATTGAAATTTACAGTTGCTATAATGTGCGAAGTCTGTTGTTGAGGAAACAAATGTCTGCCGATGGAAAACCTGAACGCGGTCGTACGAGAATATTAACTAATTTTACTAGAAAAAGAAACAGGAAAGAAGTTTAGGCGAATTATAATAAAACAAGAATTTTAACATAACGTCCTTCTTTCGCTTTGTAATCAAACGAGAGATTTATCGATTGGGTATATTCTCATTAGCACATACGACGGTGCATGTGACTGACTTTCGCGTCGTAAATGTACATGTTGGTGAATTATCGTCTGCTCGAATTTGGCAGCAAAAATTGTGTGCGACATTGTCCGCAAGCGTAAATATAAATTACCGTCTTCCAATCAAAGTATACTACCGTATTTGTACTGTAAGACATATCAGAATCGAAATAAATCATGGAAGCCAGAATGTGTTTTGAGTTTTAACATTGTTTGGCGGATATTAGTAAATTTTATCCCTCGCATGTAATCATGGAAGCCAAAATGTGTTTTGAGCTTTTTGGCGAGGATAAAATTTACTAATATCCGCCAATCCATGTTAAAGCTCAAAACACATTCTGGCTTCCATGATTTATTTCTTAATTAACATAGGCCACCAACATGACCGTTGGATGGAATTGAAGGAAGCCTTGAGAGTTCAAACTCATGTTGATGTGTAATCAATAGTGCCATTGCGCATGTAGTACGGAAATGGGGACATACATAATTAATGATGCTGAGAGACAAGCTGCACACAAAAAACAACGAAAATACACTTTGGTCGAATCTCGCCATACGACGTTTTATACTCGTGTTATGAAGGTATGTTATCTTTCAACGCATAAAAAAACTTTCCAAAAAAATACCAAACTCACAGGCACTGTCCCTTTAGCCACCATAACCTTATAAAAAAAATGCATTTAGATCCTGAATTTCCAAGGTCGTATGTCGTGGGGTTTTGTTTTCAGTGATTTTAAATGATTGTTTCTTTTGTTGATATTGGTGATAATGCATAATTGGTGTGCGTCAAGGGTCATATTTGATTTGATTTTAAATTTGAACTCGCCTATTGAAACTTCTTGTTTCTAAAACATTAATTATACTTTTTGTTCATTAAAACAACTACAAAATGTATGTACTAGTTCAAGTAATGGATATGGCTTAGTAAGTAAATTGATATATGAAGTCACCTTTAATGTAGGACAATGTACGATACATTTACTATTTGTTATTACTTGTCCACTCATTCCGTTTATTGATGATTGTTAATGGATGCTGTCGGACAAACGTACCGATTGGATAGTCAACATCATAATGGTAAATGCAATATTTTTAAAAGGAACAAAACAATATTGAAATTTCCATTGTCAGAGACTTGTTTTATCTTAATTGGTTTAAGAATCAAAATATGGTATATAAATTAAAAATCAGATCATTTTATAAACCGAATATTGTTACAAAATGCATCGAATGAAAACGGACTGATAATTTATCATTTTTATAGTATTGGTATTCAAAATGTATATATTCTGAACGTACAATATAGGCGCATCAATGGCTATTAAAAACCGTGTTATTATTTATGGAATTATTTGTGGTCTTCTGATTTCTGGGAGAGGTAAGTGATACATGTATATTCATACTAAATAAAGTTTAGGAATATTGTAGAGGAGAGTAAAAGGTTTGCTATAAAACTATAAGAAGCAACCGTGACTATCGGGTCGTTTGGTCTACATCTGACGTGGTGTTTCAGCTTAAGGATGCTAACACCACTTGAAAGAGTATTTCAGTTGTAGAGTAGAGGTCACTTTATAGGTTGAGGAAATCAGAATAACCGGAGAGAAAGCATCGACAACACACATGAAGTTGTATCGAGTACACCTTTCCACGACCTTTTGCAAAGATATAGATTATATACGAACATTGTCGGAAAATATTTTAGAAAAAATTGTACGAGCTTTGAAAACAGGAAGAAAGGCGAGGAGCTTTTCTGTCCTGTTTCGCAGCGAGTGTACGTATATTGTGTTTATCCGGTAATGTTAAAAGCCCCAAAACAACTGTCAAATTGTCTTAAAAGGACTGAAAAAAGCGTCGTTCTCATTGTTTTGATTGTATCCTATGAAGTCCGCGCTTATACTGCCACCGTTGTTCAACATGAATCAGGTACCCGTAAAGGTAAGCAGTGGAATTGGTTCTTGAACCCACGATCTACCACACTTGAAGCGAGCAAACGAACCATTACACCAAATATGCGTTCTAAGATACTTTAAAACTGTAATGATAGAATAGATCAAACTCACATGTGTGGCATTTCGTTATTTAATAGTTCGTGTTATTAAATGTAACGAGAATTGGCAACAGCCAATGGTTACGAGCGGATTTCGAGTTATTGATTTCTGACCATATTCATTTTTATACCTTTGAAATAGTTCCGAATATAATGTTCCTTCCGTGGAACTAGTTTAACCCCACCACTTTTGTATCAAATTACCGTATCAAACAAGGAAAGTAAGTGTATCAAATTACCGTACCAAACGAGGAAAGTAAGCGTATCGAATTACCGTACCAAACGAGGAAAGTAAGCGTATCAAATTACCGTACCAAACGAGGAAAGTAAGCGTATCAAATTACCGTACCAAACGAGGAAAGTAAGCGTATCAAATTACCGTACCAAACGAGGAAAGTAAGCGTATCGAATTACCGTACCAAACGAGGAAAGTAAGCGTATCAAATTACCGTACCAAACGAGGAAAGTAAGCGTATCAAATTACCGTACCAAACGAGGAAAGTAAGCGTATCAAATTACCGTACCAAACGAGGAAAGTAAGCGTATCGAATTACCGTACCAAACGAGGAAAGTAAGCGTATCAAATTACCGTACCAAACGAGGAAAGTAAGCGTATCAAATTACCGTACCAAACGAGGAAAGTAAGCGTATCGAATTACCGTACCAAACGAGGAAAGTAAGCGTATCAAATTACCGTACCAAACGAGGAAAGTAAGCGTATCAAATTACCGTACCAAACGAGGAAAGTAAGCGTATCGAATTACCGTACCAAACGAGGAAAGTAAGCGTATCAAATTACCGTACCAAACGAGGAAAGTAAGCGTATCAAATTACCGTACCAAACGAGGAAAGTAAGCGTATCAAATTACCGTACCAAACGAGGAAAGTAAGCGTATCAAATTACCGTACCAAACGAGGAAAGTAAGCGTATCAAATTACCGTACCAAACGAGGAAAGTAAGCGTATCAAATTACCGTACCAAACGAGGAAAGTAAGCGTATCAAATTACCGTACCAAACGAGGAAAGTAAGCGTATCAAATTACCGTACCAAACGAGGAAAGTAAGCGTATCAAATTACCGTACCAAACGAGGAAAGTAAGCGTATCAAATTACCGTACCAAACGAGGAAAGTAAGCGTATATCGAATTACCGTACCAAACGAGGAAAGTAAGCGTATCAAATTACCGTACCAAACGAGGAAAGTAAGCGTATCAAATTACCGTACCAAACGAGGAAAGTAAGCGTATCAAATTACCGTACCAAACGAGGAAAGTAAGCGTATATCGAATTACCGTACCAAACGAGGAAAGTAAGCGTATCGAATTACCGTACCAAACGAGGAAAGTAAGCGTATCAAATTACCGTACCAAACGAAGAAAGTAAGCGTATCAAATTACCGTACCAAACGAGGAAAGTAAGCGTATCAAATTACCGTACCAAACGAGGAAAGTAAGCGTATCAAATTACCGTACCAAACGAGGAAAGTAAGCGTATCAAATTACCGTACCAAACGAGGAAAGTAAGCGTATCAAATTACCGTACCAAACGAGGAAAGTAAGCGTATCAAATTACCGTACCAAACGAGGAAAGTAAGCGTATCAAATTACCGTACCAAACGAGGAAAGTAAGCGTATATCGAATTACCGTATCAAACGAGGAAAGTAAGCGTATCAAATTACCGTACCAAACGAGGAAAGTAAGCGTATCAAATTACCGTACCAAACGAGGAAAGTAAGCGTATCAAATTACCGTACCAAACGAGGAAAGTAAGCGTATATCGAATTACCGTACCAAACGAGGAAAGTAAGCGTATCGAATTACCGTACCAAACGAGGAAAGTAAGCGTATCGAATTACCGTACCAAACGAGGAAAGTAAGCGGTCATGTATGAATGGTTAGGGTATCGATTTTACCCTTTCAACGATTTTTCTGTTAGAGTTTGGAACAGGTCCAATAGTATGTTATTTTGTGTTGTTCATTTTATTATTATACACCAATTGTTATTTATGTGTACTTACAGTTTGTGGGGCACAAATGTGCAGCAAAGGGATATATTATGCGGATAATTCCGCATGTTTCTGGTTGGTATTGACGAAACAGAACTTTGCCGATAGTCAGCAGATATGCAGCAATGACAACGGCATATTAGCTCTTATTCCTGATCCAGGCACACTGACATTTCTGAATAATTTAAGAGATATTAATGGGTAACTATACAAGTATAGGAAGTTTAAAGTACAAAATGACCTATACCAAAGAGCGGCAGATATTATTTTGAAGGATGAAAGGTTTGGGCAGATGTAACTAGTTTTACCCTGCCCATGTTATTGAAGTGACGGAACCAATCAAGGAAAGCTAGCGGTCATGTATGTGTGCTAAGACTATCAATTTTGTCTTTCTACGATTTTTAGATTGCTTGGTTGTTCCGACAGTGTGATATATTTTGTTTGTTTGTTGTTGGTTTTTTTTCTCTCCATTTTATTTGTATGAGCTTCAGAAACAGGTAGAGTAGCATGTTTCTGTCAGGGAGTGCAAATAAAATCATTTTTATCGACTGTACTTTCATTATGTATATCATCTAATGTCAAAAGATAAAACAGACTACTTCTAAATTTTTACTGAAAAGTGCTGAGACAATGTTTTTCCAACCATTTTCAATTGTGATCAACTTTCACTTCAGTGCTATTCTGTGCCATTTTTTTAGCGATCGCTCTATATGAGTCAGATACCAGGAGAGTAGGGTATGAGTATGTATTAAGATAAGTCTCTACGTATCCTGTATTACTACTGACAATGTAATGATTATAGTACCGGTATGATTCAAATGAACTCTCAATGATGGTAATCTAGCGCCAGTTGAAGAATATTAAGCCATATCATGGCGAAAACAAGTGGCACTTGGATGAGATGAATGGTGTACACATTGTTCTATCTCATTGAAATATCCGTCCACCGGTTGACATATCGGTCCACGCTGACATATTATCCTGTATTCGCACAAACCAGTCTTTGATCTTATTTTTCAATGTTGATCCTTTTAGTTCTTTTTTCACTCGATCGGGGTTTGTTTGTTTATGTAACTGATATCTGATATCTCGATCGAAAAGTAGAAATAATGTACATTTAGTTTTGAAAAGCAGAAATACATAATTGCGACCTAAATTGTAGATATAATTTAGACTGAAGGGAAGAGTCGTTTGTAAGTTTGTAATTATCACAGCTTATATGGTATATTTAAAATTACGGCATTATCTTCTATTACTCTTCTGTCTTTCGTTCGTTTCAATCGTTGAATTTAAAATACTGCTTACTTGAGTAAGTGACTGATTGATGTTTAACGCCAAATGAGCAATTTTTCAGATATAGCATGGAGAGAACAAATTACATTGTGATGAGATGGTAATAATGTCCGTGTTGTACTAGACCAACTCACTTAAGTGGTTTTTATAGTGTTATCTCATTTAAACAGTCCACATGCAAACATGTGGCTCCACTCCAACATTATTACTAATATATTGATTCCAAGATAACCAATCTTTGCTCTTTCTCCTTAATGCTATCTTCTTAGCAGTGAAACAAAAAAATACCAATTTATAGTATTTGGTTTGACAAGACCGGGGCTCGAACCCACGATCTAACGCCGATGTGGCTGTGCTTATGCTTCCAATTTCTCTGGATTATCCATTCTTAGTTGCCTCTTCGGTTTTATCTAACATTTATCTAATTACGTAATTACGTAATTCAAGCAATAACACTATTTTTTAAAAAAATTTTAGACATAAATTTGATGAATTTTATATTGGATATACTGTGGATACCAATACTAATGAACTGATAAGACTTGATAATAATAACATACAAGCCTGGACTTCATGGAGAACAGGTGAGCCGAGTGGATCCGGAACATGTGTGTCATCATTCAATATAGCTGGAACATTTTGGTCAGAGGACTGCAGCAATCTATACTATGCGATTTGTCAATGTAAGTATACATGTATGTGCTAAGTAAGAGGTTTAATTCGTATGTGGCCGTGGTGATCGCGATCGGTTGATAGTTGGAATTACCTATGCAATCAACTAACGTTGTGAGCTCGAATTTCGTTCTTGGCGAGACAAAGACAATACAATGGTCGAAAGAGGCGAGACAAAGACAATGCAATGGTCAAAAGAGGCGAGACAAAGACAATACAATAGTTGAAAGAAAAAGGACAAAACGACAAACTATAACAGACAAAATACTACACAGAAAACTGAAAACTTAGCAACAGGAATCCATCCCACAAAAATGGCCAACGTAGACAGAAATACCTTGTTTTAAGAAAGGAAAAATCTTATTTTGTAATAACAATTCTGATTCTAACAAAACGTTATCCGACTACAAATATATCATGCTTGATGGGCGTGTTTAAAAGAGACAGTCGACATTGCTATGGTAATCAACTGTTCTCTTCTGCTCCTTTATTCGTATGACACTTCTCAAAAAAAACGAAAAGAAGCTGTAGCCGGATCCTTTAATCTCACATTTCGCTTGATAGATGGTGTCCTTTCTCTAAACACTTCCGCGTGTAGGGATTATGTTGATAGCAACTATTCCATTGAACTTGTAACGAATGATACCACATATATAGCTAGGTATGCATAATACATTGGCCTACACATACAAATTGAAAGTAGGGGTCGGTTAAAAACAAAACCTTACGACACAAGATTTACATGTATTTTAATTTTTCCAATGCGAAAAAAATGTAAACATAAATATCACATTTAGTGTGCACGACGCGTTTCTCCGAGAACCTTCATCAGATACGCTCATTATCAAAAGATTGAAATGTCGAGTCATTTAAAAGTCGGTGATCGCAAGTAGACCAAAGGGCCTATATAGGATAGCCAGAATCGATTAAAAGTCGGTGATCTCAAGTAAACCAAAGGGCCTATATATGATAGCCAGAATCGGCTAAAGTCACCGAAGCCCGAGGGAGGGGAACATTAGTTTTATTAATAATTACATTGTAAATTTCAATTATAGTTATATCTAATGAACCGTGTCATTGCCGACACCGCGAATATTAACTGGATGATACCACAGTGGACTATCAGTCCACCATCATTGGTTATTAACTGGATGATACCACAGTGGACTACCAGTCCACCAGTATTGGTATTCCGATCTTTGTTCTTTTTAGATTGTGTATAAATTGTTTATTAATTATGTAAGTCAAATGCTTATTTAATTTTAAAGTGCAGGGTGAGACACCAGAAAGTACAACTGTTGAAGCAACGACAGCTGATACGACAAGTGGTCCAACAACGGTAGAAACAACAACCGTTGATACGACAAGTGGTTCAACAACTACTGAACCAACGACCGTTGATACGACAAGTGGTTCAACAACTATTGAACCAACAACCGTTGATACGACAAGTGGTTCAACAACTATTGAACCAACAACCGTTGATACGACAAGTGGTTCAACAACTATTGAACCAACGACCGTTGATACGACAAGTGTCACATTGTCTTCATTTGCAGAAACAACTGGCACGGAAACGACAACGACAAGTACTGCTGTCGGTGTCACACATAATCATATATCTATTACTCAGCAAACAACTGCTGTAGGAGATAAAACAAATCCGACATGTTCGTGTGCGTGTCAACCAACTGTCGTCAAGGCAAATCTTACGTCACAGGAAATAGCAGAAAAGGCAGCAAATATCTCGAGAATACTTAGTGTAGACAAAAAAACTTTGTCATCCACTATTCGATCAAAAACCTCAGCAGTCGATAACAGACCATCAGCCACTGGTGTTGGCTGTGTTGGTGTAGTTTTATTAGCATTGACAATTGGTGGAATTTTTATGTTGGATGTACCTCTTTTCTTAAATTTTGCTAAGTCAATATATAACACCTTTCAAATCATAAAACAATAGAGACAGAATTTTATATTGTGATTTTATGTTTGTTGATCTCATATTATAATATGTTTCTGTACTTGTTCTTTCTTGTAATAAAGATATGTTTTTCCTTTTTAACTGGTTAACTACGTGTATTCACTGATCCTTGTTTATTAACCATTTAAGCATAAGGTTTTTTGGAATCTCTGAATATTTTGTCTATTGTTGTAGACTTTTTGCTTTTTTGTCTGCTGGATATATTTGTATTTTGTGAGGTTGGGAGTCCAATAGGCCGTTTAATCTGTTTGGATTGTCAGTACCGCATGTCTATAACATCCTGTCATGAAAACGTGTTCATTCTGGTACACAGGTCCCCGCTGACGGATTAATGTAAGCTGAATGATCACTAAACATTTTGACGAGTACCCAAAATATTGAATGATATGACCCAATGAACATACGGCTGATGGAACATTGTCAGAAAATGTAATATACGAATGATTAGTTCCGGTTTGTGATGCTTTGTGCTTTTCACGCTAATTTTATTTTACGTTTGCCTTATTTTGACTTTATTTTATTTTTTAATTCAATGGTACAGAACTGCAGACTGCATGCAAAATACCAATACTGTAGCAAAATTCAATATTATTATGATGGACTGCTTGTTGTTTAATGTCAAATGAGGAGTATTGTTGCTATATTCATGAGGCGAACATGTTTATAACCAGTAGATGATGTAGCTTAAAGGGCTGCATATGAATGGTCCAAGGAGAGGAAGCTGAAAATGCCACTTGAAAAAGAAGATCCTATGAATAGGGCCGGTAATTTTGCCTTGCAACACGTCAGAATCCACACTACCAACAAACCATTGATCATTAATAGTTACCACAAGTTGTATTTTACGTGTAAAACTCTCAACACGTGATGCACTCATGTGTGCGTGTTCTATATTTGGTTTGTACCAAACAAACAAGGGATACCCTTTGTGGAAGGGTTGTACTGCGAAGTAGAATACATTAGGTTCTATATTTATAAGACGCAGGAAAGTTTGTTTGCGCATAGTGGTGTCCAACTCATATAGACCATATGAGTAACATGGCCAGTGTCTTATAAGAGACAGAAGTTGCCTATTCCTCGCAGGCACCTGGGCTCACCCCCGGTTTTTGGTGGGTTCGTGTTGCTCATCGGTTTGGTTTTCTGTGTTGTGTTTTTCGTCCTGTGTCTTGTGATTCCAATATTGGCATTGTCTCTGAATTGTTACTTCTTGATTCCCCTTCGGTTTTCTCTAACGTTTATTTTTAAGCTGCTCTTCCCAGCAATGATGAATATTTCTTGATATGCGCACAAATCATATCGTATTGTGTGTGTAGCCATAAACATAATGTCTTTAAGGGCCATGTGAACTGTTGCTGTTGGATATCATCTCTCCAAACCTTTAAACCGTAATGGGGATAACTATCTAAACGAATAACGATATACATTTTTCTATCATTCCTAAAGCCACTGGTGATATCTTATAGAGACTAAGTACATCATATAATTCCACCCCTGTTGTACGTGGTGTTCGTGTTGCTCAATCTAGTAGTTTATTTGCTTAATGGTTTGTGGATCATTGTTTGTCTTTTGTCATATTCCTTTTCGGTCATTGTATTGTCTGTTCTTCGATTTATGGCTTCTGATTACCCTTTTGGTATCTTCAACTTTTCTAAGCAAACAATAAAAGTTTATCAGGTAGAAAATAAGAAGCCATTATTATGATCTGATTTGAGAATTAAATTAAAATCAGTTGGACCTACGTTCCTAATGCTATGTACTGTCTCTTATTACATAATATCTACACTCATGTTATAAGTGTTGTATTCTGCAATGAAAACATTGTATAAATGACCATGCCATAGATGAAATTTTTCTAAGCCGTCTAAGATTATTAACATTTCTACTAAATACTATCCGTTTTCAACAAAACTAAAGATTATTGTAAACAATATATAACTGGAATAAAAAGACTATATTTGATGTAAGATTATTTTCTGGAAGTGTTTTAATCCAATACAAACAATTGTATTGTGCTATCCCACCTCTGAATAATGTTAATTTAAAATGAGGCTTGGCTTCATGGCCAATAACTGTCATTTACCTTTGAAAGGTATTAGTTTTATTTACTAAAGATGAATTGGTGACCGACGCATATGTTGCATAAGATCAAATTACATATAATAATTGTGATAAGACAAGGATTCCTAATATTTATCTGTTATTCGTGACATGGGTATAATATATAACAGTAAACAATATATAATTCCTTCATTGAGAAAGTCGCAGTCAAAAAATATATAATAATAATAATTTTCCTGCAGTAATGCATGTTTTTGACTTAACTCGACGATTTTAATTCTACTGAAAATCATGCTCACTCAGAATTGTAAGAGAATCAGAAGAGCAGTAAATGTCTTTCGACTTTGAGCGTACCTGATTAAGCGCATCCTTCTCACTAAATTAAATATCTGTTTTTATTGCAGTAAAGTAGTTTGTTTGTTTGTTTGTTTGATGGTATTTAACGCCACTTTAAACAATATTTTAGCTATATCGTGACGGTCAGTTTTATTGGTGGCGGAAATCGGAGAACCCGGAGAAAACTACCGACCTGTCGCAAGTCACTGACAAACTTTATCACATAATGTTATACACCTAGCCCTGATCGAGATTCGAGCTCACAACATAAGTGGTGATAAAAAATGATTGCATAGGTAGTTGTAAATCCAACTACCATGCAATCACGGCCACGACGGTCTTTATATTGCAGTAAAGAAAAAGATTGTATATCAAAATTGACAAAATATCGCCTGCTGACTAAAATAACCGAACTACACCAGTCTCAAAGTTAAGCTTTCTACTGATAATTGTATAACCTGGTAGTAAAGTTCTGATAGTCTTAACTAACATCACTAAGTTATTGTGGTCTTTCTTATATTCAATCAGTTGAGGTGATTGTTGGTTTTGCTGTTATTGGTGGAATTGTTGACCATCAATGTTTAAACTTTCTTTACATATCTAGTTAATCTTAATAAATTAGGTAACTATGGGAACGTATTCAATTACAAATAAATCTGTGTTTTATATAACAATGAGATCTGTCTAAGCAAAGCATCCTTTCTTGTTCGAATTATACAGATAAAGTGAAAGTGAGTTCAGATATTGGGACTAATGTAAAGATTATATTACACAGGGTTCCTGTTTATTCAGAGTTCGGCTTAGACAGGTTTCGGTGGACATTGTACACACTCCTTGGTGGTGTAAAATAGGAGGACTGTGTCAAATCAATATACTTAAATCTTGTAAAGACAAATATGAACAATTATCTTATACAGCGAGGGTAAATTGTATCGAGATGAAAAATGCATTGTTATACTGATATATCTTGCACTTGGTTCTTTTTGAGCAGTTAAATAGCATTAACTGGATACATGTTTGCTATATACTGTCATGTGGGAGATACATGTTTGCTGTATACTGTCATGTGGGAGATACATGTTTGCTGTATACTGTCATGTGGGAGATACATGTTTGCTGTATACTGTCATGTGGGAGATACATGTTTGCTGTATACTGTCATGTGGGAGATACATGTTTGCTGTATACTGTCATGTGGGAGATACATGTTTGCTGTATACTGTCATGTGGGAGATACATGTTTGCTGTATACTGTCATGTGGGAGATACATGTTTGCTGTATACTGTCATGTGGGAGATACATGTTTGCTATATACTGTCATGTGGGAGATACATGTTTGCTGTATACTGTCATGTGGGAGATACATGTTTGCTGTATACTGTCATGTGGGAGATACATGTTTGCTGTATACTGTCATGTGGGAGTTACATGTTTGCTGTATACTGTCATGTGGGAGTTACATGTTTGCTGTATACTGTCATGTGGGAGTTACATGTTTGCTATATACTGTCATGTGGGAGATACATGTTTGCTATATACTGTCATGTGGGAGATACATGTTTGCTATATACTGTCATGTGGGAGTTACATGTTTGCTGTATACTGTCATGTGGGAGATACATGTTTGCTGTATACTGTCATGTGGGAGTTACATGTTTGCTATATACTGTCATGTGGGAGTTACATGTTTGCTGTATACTGTCATGTGGGAGATACATGTTTGCTGTATACTGTCATGTGGGAGATACATGTTTGCTATATACTGTCATGTGGGAGATACATGTTTGCTGTATACTGTCATGTGGGAGATACATGTTTGCTGTATACTGTCATGTGGGAGATACATGTTTGCTGTATACTGTCATGTGGGAGATACATGTTTGCTGTATACTGTCATGTGGGAGATACATGTTTGCTGTATACTGTCATGTGGGAGTTACATGTTTGCTGTATACTGTCATGTGGGAGATACATGTTTGCTGTATACTGTCATGTGGGAGATACATGTTTGCTGTATACTGTCATGTGGGAGATACATGTTTGCTGTATACTGTCATGTGGGAGATACATGTTTGCTATATACTGTCATGTGGGAGATACATGTTTGCTGTATACTGTCATGTGGGAGTTACATGTTTGCTGTATACTGTCATGTGGGAGTTACATGTTTGCTATATACTGTCATGTGGGAGATACATGTTTGCTATATACTGTCATGTGGGAGATACATGTTTGCTATATACTGTCATGTGGGAGATACATGTTTGCTGTATACTGTCATGTGGGAGATACATGTTTGCTGTATACTGTCATGTGGGAGATACATGTTTGCTGTATACTGTCATGTGAGAGTTACATGTTTGCTGTATACTGTCATGTGGGAGTTACATATTTGCTGTATACTGTCATGTGGGAGTTACATGTTTGCTATATACTGTCATGTGGGAGATACATGTTTGCTATATACTGTCATGTGGGAGATACATGTTTGCTATATACTGTCATGTGGGAGTTACATGTTTGCTGTATACTGTCATGTGGGAGATACATGTTTGCTGTATACTGTCATGTGGGAGTTACATGTTTGCTATATACTGTCATGTGGGAGTTACATGTTTGCTGTATACTGTCATGTGGGAGATACATGTTTGCTGTATACTGTCATGTGGGAGATACATGTTTGCTATATACTGTCATGTGGGAGATACATGTTTGCTGTATACTGTCATGTGGGAGATACATGTTTGCTGTATACTGTCATGTGGGAGATACATGTTTGCTGTATACTGTCATGTGGGAGATACATGTTTGCTGTATACTGTCATGTGGGAGATACATGTTTGCTGTATACTGTCATGTGGGAGTTACATGTTTGCTGTATACTGTCATGTGGGAGATACATGTTTGCTGTATACTGTCATGTGGGAGATACATGTTTGCTGTATACTGTCATGTGGGAGATACATGTTTGCTGTATACTGTCATGTGGGAGATACATGTTTGCTATATACTGTCATGTGGGAGATACATGTTTGCTGTATACTGTCATGTGGGAGTTACATGTTTGCTGTATACTGTCATGTGGGAGTTACATGTTTGCTATATACTGTCATGTGGGAGATACATGTTTGCTATATACTGTCATGTGGGAGATACATGTTTGCTATATACTGTCATGTGGGAGATACATGTTTGCTATATACTGTCATGTTGGAGATACATGTTTGCTGTATACTGTCATGTGGGAGATACATGTTTGCTGTATACTGTCATGTGGGAGATACATGTTTGCTGTATACTGTCATGTGGGAGATACATGTTTGCTGTATACTGTCATGTGGGAGATACATGTTTGCTGTATACTGTCATGTGGGAGATACATGTTTGCTGTATACTGTCATGTGGGAGTTACATGTTTGCTGTATACTGTCATGTGGGAGATACATGTTTGCTGTATACTGTCATGTGGGAGATACATGTTTGCTGTATACTGTCATGTGGGAGATACATGTTTGCTATATACTGTCATGTGGGAGATACATGTTTGCTGTATACTGTCATGTGGGAGATACATGTTTGCTGTATACTGTCATGTGGGAGATACATGTTTGCTGTATACTGTCATGTGGGAGATACATGTTTGCTGTATACTGTCATGTCGGAGATACATGTTTGCTGTATACTGTCATGTGGGAGATACATGTTTGCTGTATACTGTCATGTGGGAGATACATGTTTGCTGTATACTGTCATGTGGGAGATACATGTTTGCTATATACTGTCATGTGGGAGATACATGTTTGCTATATACTGTCATGTGGGAGATACATGTTTGCTGTATACTGTCATGTGGGAGATACATGTTTGCTATATACTGTCATGTGGGAGATACATGTTTGCTGTATACTGTCATGTGGGAGATACATGTTTGCTGTATACTGTCATGTGGGAGATACATGTTTGCTATATACTGTCATGTGGGAGATACATGTTTGCTATATACTGTCATGTGGGAGATACATGTTTGCTGTATACTGTCATGTGGGAGATACATGTTTGCTGTATACTGTCATGTGGGAGATACATGTTTGCTGTATACTGTCATGTGGGAGATACATGTTTGCTATATACTGTCATGTGGGAGTTACATGTTTGCTGTATACTGTCATGTGGGAGATACATGTTTGCTATATACTGTCATGTGGGAGATACATGTTTGCTGTATACTGTCATGTGGGAGATACATGTTTGCTATATACTGTCATGTGGGAGATACATGTTTGCTATATACTGTCATGTGGGAGATACATGTTTGCTGTATACTGTCATGTGGGAGATACATGTTTGCTGTATACTGTCATGTGGGAGATACATGTTTGCTATATACTGTCATGTGGGAGATACATGTTTGCTGTATACTGTCATGTGGGAGATACATGTTTGCTGTATACTGTCATGTGGGAGATACATGTTTGCTGTATACTGTCATGTGGGAGATACATGTTTGCTGTATACTGTCATGTGGGAGATACATGTTTGCTGTATACTGTCATGTGGGAGATACATGTTTGCTGTATACTGTCATGTGGGAGTTACATGTTTGCTATATACTGTCATGTGGGAGTTACATGTTTGCTGTATACTGTCATGTGGGAGATACATGTTTGCTATATACTGTCATGTGGGAGTTACATGTTTGCTGTATACTGTCATGTGGGAGATACATGTTTGCTGTATACTGTCATGTGGGAGATACATGTTTGCTGTATACTGTCATGTGGGAGATACATGTTTGCTGTATACTGTCATGTGGGAGATACATGTTTGCTGTATACTGTCATGTGGGAGATACATGTTTGCTGTATACTGTCATGTGGGAGATACATGTTTGCTGTATACTGTCATGTGGGAGATACATGTTTGCTGTATACTGTCATGTGGGAGATACATGTTTGCTGTATACTGTCATGTGGGAGATACATGTTTGCTGTATACTGTCATGTGGGAGATACATGTTTGCTGTATACTGTCATGTGGGAGATACATGTTTGCTGTATACTGTCATGTGGGAGATACATGTTTGCTGTATACTGTCATGTGGGAGATACATGTTTGCTGTATACTGTCATGTGGGAGATACATGTTTGCTGTATACTGTCAGGTGGAAGATGATTCTGTTGTTTATATTGACGATCATTTGATAAACAGTGATACCTTTTAGTGAAATTCGTGGATTATTTGGTAGATTTATTTTATGAATGTAAATTTGGTTAAATTGGCACATATAACTGTTAAGTTTTGGACAAACGATAAACAAGACCAGTTATAACAAACAGGGATGGTATTGTAGATATCCATTCTCCGCTAAATAAAAATGTTGATATGCTTGGGAATTGTGAAATATTATTCCAAAGTTTGTCTTCGATTTGCACATATTGCAGAATACTGAACACATTCATTATGTAAATAAAATATATAAAGACAATTGTTATCTCATGATAAAGAAATGTTCTTTATTTAGGATTATTGCTATGACAAACAGTTTCTTATTTGAATCTAAAGTAAAACTCACGTAATACAGGTATAATAATCCCACTGGAAGAGGACACGGAGTAAGAATTTGAGAACAAACCGGTCTGCAGTTTCCTCTTAGCATAATCGTTATATGTATAGAGAAACATAGCCATGTTCGTGGGATCATTGCACAATGAGTTTTTGGTTCAATTTATATATCAACCAGACTCTATTCATGTTACAAGGTAATATGGCCTTAACAAGTATGGCTCGCGTGTAATGGTGGGGATATCGTGCTTAACGCCACTGTCAACAATATTTCAGTTATATCGTGGCGGTCAGTTTTATTCGTGGGGTAAACCGGAGTACCAGGAGAAAACCATAAACTTACCGAAAGTCACTGACAACCTTTATCACATAATGTTGTATAGAGTACACCTCGCCTGAGCAGGATTCGAACTCACAACGTTAGTGGTGATAGGCACTGAATACATAGATAGGTGTAAATTCAACTAACATATGATCATGACCACGACGGGCTTGACTCATGTGTGAGATTCTAATATAATATGATCGTGGTACAGATTAATCTTTAGTTGCTCTTCTTCGTCTTTGTGTGACAAATTAAAATGTCAAATAATTTAAAAGTATTGGGGGGCTCGAAAACCAAAGGCTGGTTGACTGGTTGATTGATAAACGTCCAGCGAGCAGTTCAGTTTTATTCAGAACGATTAAACTAAAGACCTAATCAGAACAGCCAAAATTGACTGAGGTTTACCATGCCTGAGAGAGGAGATACTTGGGTGTAAAATTGGATAGTCTTTCATGTTCATTTTCATCCATATCCGTTCTTACAAATTGTCGTTTTTGAAAACTAAAGAGAAAAATGAAGACAAATTTATGATACAGACACCTAATTTTCTGTACTTATTACAATGTTTTAGGTAGTTCGGAGGTTTTCTCCGGGTACTCCGGTTTCCTCCACCACTAAGACCTATCGCCACTATATAGCTGAAATATTGTTGAAAATGGCGTTAAGCACCATAATCCTAACTCTACAATTCTTTAATTATATCTTGATATCGTCTTCTTTACACTGTAAAAGCAAATATGATTCATAAAAACTAACGAAAGCAAATAAATATATTTTTCCACGACAATTTAGCTTTAATAAATTATATTATTCTGACATTTGTAAAAAAATAAATCAATCAATCAATAATAAAACTGTTATATTTGATATGGGCAAGCGAATATACATCCAGCTGCAACGGTATTAGGAAAATAATCTTTATGTTTGGTAATGATAACGTTGTACAACGTACTAAGCTTAAAGCCAATCTCTGGGGCAACGCAAGTCCATGAACGGAGTTGTGTTTCCAAAGTTTGGAAATTCTACTATTATTGCATTTTCGTACGACTGTTATAGAACACATGTTGCAAAATGGAATCACAGCATCCAAGGTCAAATGATTGTCTCGTTACAATACATACTGATAGTGACTAGTGTATACCGGAAGTATCAAAATGCAAGGTGAGCGAAACTAGCTCACATCTACTTATGGCAAATGTGGAACAAGTGTAAGAAGATATCACAGTATCAGTTGAGCAATAATAAAATCAGGACATTATCTATTGAACTATGTCTTACCCAGTTTACATATCTGTTGCAGTAATAGTTTAGGAAGAATTAACACATCCCCATTACTGTTATATTTTGCTTCATATGCTGCACATTCTATCATACCCCTCCACAGAGGGAGAATGGGCAATAACTTTGACTTCCACATTTCAGCTTTATTACAATTACACTGAATCCTTTTTAAACCATTCGCCAGCTGATGAACGGCTATAACGGTTCCAGTCACATCTATAACCTTAGCACCAACTCGTCTGGCATACCAAATTAACCAGTTATCTATAAGAGCTCTGCCAATTACAAGATCCGGGACATATTCCCATGGAAACAGTTCGTTGGTAAAAAAGAAATCCGCTGCAAATCCCCACGATAAATTTCCGTATTTAGCTAATATGTCTACATCTTTTGTTGTGTTAATTTTAGGATCGTTAAACATAGATATATTTACATCAATTCGTTTACCTACAATAAGAATAGGTCCATCTTTAAAATGGCGACTTTTGGTTATTTCTGTCAATGTTTTTACTAAGCCGTCATTAAATATTATATCAGCATTTGAATATGCATATAGTTTTGTCCTTTGTGGTAATCGCATCACCTCTTCGAACATAGTTCTGAGAACCGGAGTTCCGAAACAAGCCGTTCTTGTAATTGGCATAACATCTACTTTTTCATGCTTTGCAATTCTTGTAATTTCGCTGTCATTAGTAAAAACAATAGTTCTAACACCACTAGTCAAAGAACGCCAGTTAGTTATGGAATTTTTATAAACTATAGGTTTTTGCATAGAAGGATTCCACGTTGTAAATATTGTTAATAAAGGTATATCTTCATCTCGAGTTTCCCAAGTCATATTTTGATATTTTCCAAAATCAAAATCCATTACAACGTTATTTCTAGGAAGCGTTCTTGCAGACTTGCATGCAGGACAACTTATCATCAAATCAGAACGTATGTGTAATAACAAACATATCATCATTAAAATCGCTAAGCACAATATAAAAAGACGCCATTTTGGTCGATAATATGTTAGACGAATAGGAACTATTTTCCATGTCATTTTCGGGATGATTTCGATCTTTCTTTCTCATCTGTAATGATGTCCTGATATATGTACATCTGAAGAAAAAAAATACATGCCAGTAAATATATTAGATCAAATACGAAAAGGTCATGATCTCTTAACACGTGTTTATCTATATAATAATTTGTCATATATATAAATAAATGTATTTTTAATAAACTGATAAAGTGGAGTCAGCTTTATCATAGGGAATACAGCTGTTAACCAAGGCTGAACCAAGGTATATATACAAATGTTTTCTTCTTCTCCCGAGCCCCGTTCGTCAGTTTGTGAGTTTACCGCTTGTGCAGGAGTTAATATATGTCTTATATAAAGTATATTGTGATAAAATTGTGCTTTTTGAACCAACCACTCGGGGTACGGTGTATAAGAAGGACCATCCGCATTTAAAATAAATGCCCATGATAGATTAATTGATTATTGTTTTACGTTTAGCTAGCTGTATTTCAGCTATATTCAGGACGAGAACAAGTTAAATAATACATTTGGAGGTCAAACTGTTGACACCTTGGCGAGGTTTGTTAATTGATTGAATTTATATTTTCGACATAACGAACAGAATTTGAATGGATTTGTATATTAGGGACTGAAATTTGAGAAAATAGGTGTAAATTAAGACGAAGAGCACTAAGTTTAAAACGGGACTTCAGAGAAATGTTGACTTAACCGACATTTCGAGTCAACTGATTTTGACATAACGGTATTCAACTGTATATAGAAATTACATAGAAATGAAGGAAGGGGTGGGTCAACCTAGTCGACGGGATTTTTGACTGCCACTGATAAAGGATAGATAGTTGAAAAAATTAGTATTTTAATTTGCAGCGGCTACAATGCCCCCACTCTTTTCTGAAATCTACAAAAGAGGTGTTTAGCGTGCAGTATTTGAGATTACATTTTTCACAACAATATACGACATTTATTTGATTCTTCATAAGCGGGATATTCCTAAACTGCTAAGCGGGGTTCCAGTATTGTGGAAAACGAAGGAGATACTGCATGATTGGATCCCCCACCCCTTTTCCCACAAAGAGATCCAATTTTAGGTAAAAATATGTTACTCTTGAATGGAGAGTAACTTAAGCTTGGAACGGACTGACGGGCTGTGAATAACATTTTGTTTTCGGACTCTTTGACCAACTAAAGCAAAGGAAATTTTACTTCCTTTCCTTTATTTCTATCAAATAAACATTACATCTTATCTACATCGTAACAGCGTTGTACACAAACTCTTATCACACTGTGTTGTAAGAAATCATCGATGATTAATCGATATTTAACGTTTCTTTAAACTCAAAGTCTAATGAATATTTTAAAATGTCAAGAAAAACCATTCATTAATCATATTATTTAAACAAGAAAAATACATTTTCCCCTAAAAATCGTTTTATTTTCGTCACTTTTACATACTGTTTCGAAAGAAACTTTTCAATTGCTATGTACAATGTACTCATTTAAATGGAATTTCACTGTAGGTTCATAAATCATAACTTCAACCAGTGTGCTATTTTTTTTTTCGGGAAGCCATGAAATTGTTAATCCTTTACGAACACTTCAAGGACACAGGACACTTGCCTTGGGAAAATTAATTTATTCTTAACCACTCTCATCGTTATTCTGTTTGTATCGTTAGTTTGTACAATAATATCCCAGAAACGCTATTGTAAATGCGGCCTCTGATATCACATACAGGCCGGTAATAGAGGCCGCTGTACTGAATATATGAACTTTAACCTTTTATTGTTTTAGGCTTACAAACGTGTTAAACATATTTTGGGACTTTCGGGTGTCAAACCACTGTTGGGCTTTTCAAGTCTACTTTGACTTTCAAAACTTCCATCTAACCACTCGGCTACGGTGACCACACTACTATACGCTAGTATATATTAGTATTAGTATATATGACTCTTGATAGTAAGCTTTGTAAAAAAAAAATATCAACAATTTGTTTAAAAAAGCAAGTATTTCAGATCTTGCATAATTTATGTTCAGAACTGACGAGTATGTGAACTTTTAAGATGTATTCTCGCAATACAAAAACAACTAACGAACCCGCAAGTAATAACAAATCAGACAGACCACAGGTGAAGATTTGGGACACTTGAAAGACCTTGAAATATCTAAATGTAAACGATTATTTTCACATGAAAGACCTTGAAATATCTAAATATAAACGAGAGTCGAAAAGACGTTGCCGATAAAAATTTGTCGTTTTATTTTTGTTAATTGTTGTCTTATTTGGCTTTCTAAACATTAAAAATGTAAAAATATATGCCATACCATATATTTTTTCAACAACACTATTATTGTACAAGTTAGATACATTATTATTGAAACAAAAGAATTTGCCCGTATTGGATATAACGGGTTTCTTTTTCCGCATTCGTACTCAGGTGACGGTAGCACCAAGGCCGTCGCCTGAGTACTTATGCGGAAAAAGAAACCCGTTATATCCAATCCGCTCGGCGCAATTTTTTTTAGGTGCGCCCTCCCCCTAACTTGATATCCTGGATACGCCCCTGAATACGGTCCACTTCAATTGTCTCAATAGTACTGTATCCTATACATATATAACTATGTGTATGTTATTTGCTTACAAACATTAGGTTTCTCCTTCTTATAGTTTCCCGTCCGTTATTAAATTGTAAATGGAAGCTCTATATATGAATATTGAAAGCCGTTTGAAAATATCAAATAAAATGTCAACAATCAAAATCAATCTGATAATTTAAATATTTGTCTTAAAAACAAATAAAAATGTATTAAAAACTTACATTCAGAAACTTCAACCTACATTTTTGTAAATGTATTTTTATAAAATGTCCAGAGTAAAAATCTTCCAACTTGTGAATAGCTACGCAGAGAAAGTAAAATCCCCTATAAAGTCATGTTGTGTGTTTTTTCACCTGTTTTGTCTATCAGTATAAAAGTGTAAGTCGTATTGACATTCGTTTAGGAATTTGAATTACAAATGTAAATAACATGGGAAATTAGAAAAACATTTATTGTAATTATTGAATGACAATCAGACTATAAATTTAATCTAGAATAATCCTAGGTACCCAGTTTATTTTTGTATTTATCTTAAAAATTAGACTGATAATTGTCGTTATAAAGAACCTTTAAGCTGGTCAGAGTTATAATATAATGGGTTCATTCAACCTATTTCAACATTTTTAAAAAAATATATAAAAAGGTAAAGAAGATTGTTGGCATAAGTTGAATAGTTGAATTGTTACATAAACATGACTAGTCATACTTAATTAGTGTAAATATCAGCACATGTATTTAATATCAAACTTTATAAAAATAATTAGGATATTATAACCACATATATTTTAACATCCATCATTATGAAAATAAAATAGGATATTATAAGCATATATATTTTTATATCATACTTCATGAAAATAAATTAGGATATTATAAGCACAGATATTTTTTTTTATCATACTTCATGAAAATAAATTAAAGATATTATAGGCACAGATATTATTAATTAATTACTATAATTAAATATTATCCCCAATCACATCAATATAAAAATGACTGATCTTATGATTATTTAGCTTGGAGTGAAATTAATTATCTTATAAATAATTAGCTTGGGGTGAACTGAATTACCGGTATCTTATGATTAATTAGCTTGGAGTGAGCAATTAAAAAATACTCTTCAAAATTATGATAATTCTAAATTTATAAATAATTTTTTTATTAAAATGCTTTGAATTTAGATTTTAAGAAAATTGCTTAATTGCATGAGTATCATATAATATTTTAAATTCATACATTTTAGAAAGATTTTTTATTTAAATTTTTCTAAAATTTTATATGTTCACCTTTTCTATTTACAGATTTGTGTTTAATTTAATTTTATATATAAATTTTTACAAAAGTTTTTGTTTTTACAAGTTGTTAAATTTTAACAGATTTATTCTTATAATTTTAGATTGTTTTTTGCTTAGTTTTATTTTTTATAATAAATTTTACTTTTGAGACCTGCATTTCCAAATTTACTTACCTGTAACTGTCATTAATTGTTATATAAACACATGTAATATAATGTTTGTTGACATACCTTGAATATGATATTTCAAAAGGTTGAAGACACCATATAATGTATTAAACTGTGTAGAATTGAATATTTATATATTTGGTTTAAAGTACTTTATAATAGTACATCATTTCAATTGTTACCGATTTGTATCTATCATTTTCAATAGACATGTACCTGGATTAATCGTAAAAAGATTTAATAGACACATGTATGTGTGATAAAATGGGACATGTACTTACCACGAATAAGATACTAAATATTTAAAAGTTTTTTTCCAGTATTCTAGTTAAATTCTGACAAGTTGGAGAAGAGCCCGAAAGGCATCCAAATATATTTGAGTGAGTGATTGTTGTTTAACGCCAAATGAGCAATTTTTCAACTATGTCATGACAAGAACAAGCTATATTCAATGCAATGGTGAGGATGAGGATGTCCGCTTTAAACTAGACCAACACGCTTAATTATATCTTTATAGTGCTAGCTCACTGTAACAACAGTCTGTGTATTGACATGTCGCACCACTTGAACACATTATCCTGATTTCGAGCCAACCAGTCTTTGCTCTTACTCCTTAAAGCTGCGTGCTTAGAGGAGAAACAACATATACCAGTTTTATAGTCTTTGGTTTGATCCGACCGTGGATAGAACCCACGATCTACTGCATTCGGGGTTGGTACGTTCATTACACCACCGATACAGTTCAGATATATTTGACTTGGTTGAAAATTGAGAGCTTTAATTTCAAATAAAACATTTTGTATGTCGAAACTGGATAGGAAATTGACTGAAAAATAATTAAATCAATAAAATGTCTTGTCCATTAAAATTATATCAAATACATCTTTTTCCTAAATTTGAAATAAAACTGTTTTAGGTGGCATTCATTTCATTGTATTAAGAAAGCTCAATGTTTGTATTTGAAATTAATGTGGACAATTTTTTCATTAAAAAAGAACAACTTCTTACATTAGATATTCGCCATGTTTCCTCCACATAATTTGTAACTAGTTTAAACGTATTAAACACAACATAAGTTATTTGAAAGGTTAAAACTGTAGCATTTAAGTGGAGAAAAGCTTGTATGCACTTATAAGCCTAAGAATGTATCTGATATGGACATGTTGTGAGGGAAGAAAATAAAAACAAATATTTTTATGACATATTTTTTAACTTCACCAATAATCGATTCCAGCAAGGAAGTAATATTCAGGTTATATGTTTTCCTGTTTCAAACAATACTATTTTTATAGCAGAGAGGTAGCTAAACTAATACTATTTTTATAGCAAAGCGGTAGCTAGACCCTAATATTAATGCAGCAAATTATGGGAGTGATTAGCCTTATATTATTGGAAGTGGTGTTAAACACCATAATCCCAAACATTTCTGCGGAAAACACCCATTATGCAAAAGACATAAGATGCGTAGGTACACCGGCATACGTTGCACTGTTCCATTATAAACAAAATTCTGAATAATGCATTTCCATCCTGTAACTTCAGCTATGCACTAGTTTACCATCTCCTAAGTCAATATTTTCATTCAAAGCAAGAAAAGGACGCTAGAAAATAGAATAATCTATTAAGTTGTTGTTTTTTCTTGTGAACTTCGATTGGACAAACATTTGTCAAGACAATATCCGACTCAGAAGTTATAAATACACTTAGAATAACACAGACGTGATTTTATTTTTTTTATGTTCTATGTACACATACACACTTTTTTTTGGCCATGAGGCATATGCCTAAATGTATCTACTCTCATGTCTATAGCAAAGTCATTGAATATATTCATATTGTATCAGGTGAAATAATCCATTAATTGATTTAGTGTGCTTTGGTGACTTTTTGAAGCATTTGGAAGAACTAATGTCGTCATCGCAGCTCATGCCACTCGTGTACGATTAAAACAATAAATATACATATACTAGAAGAGTTGAATATAAGATCACATTGTTGTGATGCTGACTCTGTAATGTTTACATGGAAAAGAAGAGTGTGAATCAGATAACCATGCCCATGGAAACCACGGATGATCACGCTCCAAAACTCTCCACTGATAACTGGAGAGTATCGGAGCGTGGTTAGTCGTGGATTACCGACAATGCTTGGAGACACGATAAAGGAATTAATTGACAATATCTTGTTATTATTGTGACTTTTATTGGATATGTCTAATTAACGTCGCTCGACACAATACGTAACGGTGACAGAAAAGTACAACATAGTATAGGACAGAAAGTACAACATAGTATAGGACAGAAAGTACAACATAGCATAGGACAGAAAGTACAACATAGTATAGGACAGAAAGTACAACATAGCATAGGACAGAAAGTACAACATAGCATAGGACAGAAAGTACAACTTGAAAAGTGTTTGACAGGCGAAGTACTTGAGAAGTAGTTAGATTTACAACTACCTATGCGATCAGTGCTATTATCACTAAAGTTGTGAGTTCGAATCCTGCTCATGGCGAAGTGTACTAAATGCAACTTTATGCAATAAAGTTTGTCAGTTACTATCGGCAGTTCAGTGGTTTTGTCCAGGTTCTCGTCCACACTGAAAAACTGTCCACTACGATATATCTGAAATATTGTTGAAAGTGGCGTGAAACACCATAACCCAAACTGACGAAATGTATTCAAACGCTTGTTATTTAACGAAAATACTGTTAATGTGGTGTAAATATGATGCTACACATATATCTATATTGTGCAATATTTATACCACGATTTAACTCGGAAAATGGTCTAAATGATTTGTAGCATGAAGCCATGCAATATCACATCTAGGTCGTTGATTATTGCACGGCTCTCTGAGAGTAATACAACTACAGCCCAGATTGTGCAATATCACGTATCTGCGTGTATTTTTTATAGTTCTTAGCTGTTGTTACTTATATTCTGGTATATAAGCACAGGCACTTGCTAAACAACATTATTAAGAAAAAACTGCTGGAACGAGCTAATCTGGGTCACGGGTCACTGTAATCGGACGGCTGTATCGAGAAACAGATACGGTGTTGAAAAAACTGTTGATACTCATAAAATATCTCCGATTTCTATGTAAATTTACGAGTTGAAGTGGGGAAACACCCACAGGTAATTTTAACGATGTATTTTTTATCTTGGACAAGAATAATGAACGTCCTGATTGGATGACCGATTTAAAACACACTGACAACGCATGGTAAAAAGATGCATGTAAATGAAATCTATGTTATATTTATTCATTTGTTTGATTCTGGAATATTGTTTGATCATTGATTTAAGCAAGAAAAAAAAGGGAAAAGGGGGGGGGGGGCCTGAATTTTATTTGTGAATTTTACAGTTAAATAAATGTTATGTACTTTCGACAGTTTAAAGAGAAAAATAAAAATTTGTTGCGACTAAAGCTTAAATCAGCGTTAAAAATTGAACAAATATCAGTGGTTTTGTAAATGAGATTTATTTTAAACAGAAAATCTGAATTTATTATTTATTAATTTATTATTAATGATACAATTTTATATCCCTTGGGAGAGGGAGGGGGCTATGATGAAAATTTGAAATAAAAACACAGGACCGGACTTTAAACAAAAATAATAATCCAGGATTAGTTTTTAATTAAAAAATCCAGGACCCCTGTGTCCACGATTTTTTTTTTTTAAAGTTAATATGAAATATTGACATCCACACTTGCCTTTTGGACAGCACATTTCTGTGTCCACACTTGTTTCATTCAAAAAATATATGCCCCCTCCTCTTCTTTACTTCAAGGTAAACATCTGCCCTTTTCCCCTTCCCCACTTCGCCTCAATATTTTTCTCTTATTTGTGATCCTTTCGCTGACCCAATTATATCGTTACACTCCCGAGATATTTCTCTTTTCGACTGCCATATTTAGAAATACTTACCGGGCCCCCCTCAGACGAATTGGACAAGAATATTCAGCGAAAGTCGCATTTTCTACTTTTAAGTCATTGAAACGAATACAACAACTTCCGGTCCGGTCTAAATTGATTTAGAAAATTAAAAAAAGGTGCTTTAAAAATCAGATGTCAGTAATTTGGAGTTGAACATATTTTTATAATCTGCATTGGAACAATTATCTGTATTTTAAAGGCTTACTTTACATTTGAGAGGAGATGATCATGATGGCATTGTTACACATGGCCGGTCTAGAGAATTCCGAATGCATATGAAAAATCCATCGCAAACCGGAAGTGGTTGTATCCGTTTCAATGACTTAAAAGTAGAAAATGCGACTTTCGCTGAATATTCTTGTCCAATTCGTCTGAGGGATGCCCGGTAGGTATATTTAAATAGGGCAGTCGAAAAGAGAAATATCTCGGGAGTGTAACGATATTATGTTTTTTGTTTATATTATATGCCGAATTGAAATAAAGTTTTTACTTACTTATTGGGTCAGCAGCGAAAGGATCACAAATAAGCGAAAGAGGCGACGTGGGGAAGGGGAAAAGGGCAGATGTTTACCTTGAAGTAAGGAAGAGGAGGGGGCATATATTTTTTGAATGAAACAAGTGCCTGTGCATATAAGCCATAAAAAGATCGAAGGAAAAGAATGCATTCATGTTACAACTATTCTTATTACATGTACTTAGACAAGAGCTTACAATATACCGCGAAACAATATATACACAGACAAATACTTTTGTCACCTTTTTTCAAACCGTGGAAAATTTTTAGAGTTGGTTTCTTCTTCTACAGGTATTGTCCTCCGCTCTATTTCGGAGCACTCCATAATGAATATACACGTATCGCGTATGTTAAACGAATCCATGATGTATTTACATATATATACAGATAACGTCCACACCCGCACCCATACGAATTTCCTCCCACGTAGCATCCATACATTAAAATAATCATGCCGGTGCTATTAATATTCATTATTTAATCGTGCAAGTCTGTATACATTTAAAAACATAACAACAAGTATATATCAAGATCAGCATCCCTCCGTCTTCCAGGATTTCTTTAAAAGTCACAAGTATTCCAACTTGCTGGTTAAAATGTATAAAACCAGATGTAAAAGGAATTTAAAATTCTCTATTTATGCACTCATTAAAACTAATTTCAATTCTGTTGTAGTTGTTATGTAAAATGAAATCTCGTTAGCCCACATCGTAAAACGTAACAAGGGCAACGCAAATCGTGGCGTATCCCCTCGCCTAAAAATTAGACTCTGTGATCTTGACCTTTGACCTTGAAAATCAATAGGGTTCCAGACTCTCCTAAGGACTATGTATGTACCAAGTTTGGTCAAAATCCATTGAAGGATGTTGCTTCTAGAGTGTTCACAAGGATGTTACGCAGTAAATATTTGACCCGGAGACATTGACCTATGACCTTGAAAATCAATAGGGTTCCAGACTCTCCTAAGGACTAAGTATGTACCAAGTTTGGTCAAAATTCATTGAAGGATGTTGATTCTAGAGTGTTCACAAGGATGTTACGCGGTAAAAATTTGACCCGGTGACATTGATCTTTGACCTATAACCTTGAAAATCAAGAGTGAACAGATATTTGGCTATCAATATAGAAGGAAAAATCGGACAGCCTACCGTTATAAGGACTTCGTCCTTTAATATACTCTATGACCTACATTTCTCAGTCACTTACTATAACATAGTGCACAATAATACTTGATATGTAAATGAGGTATCGAAAACCATACATAGGTGTGTGTATGAAAACAAAGATGGTTTACAGAAGAAATAGGTACTTTTATGTGTTGATATGGAACATCGCCGGATCTTTCACTCGTGATAGAATTTGTCTATGTCTTTCCACTCGTTTCGCTGCGCTCCACTCGTGAAAATATAATGAACAAGTGACTATCTATGTATATGTATGATCTGTATGTCTTTGCATGCAAGAGTTTTAAATAAATATATATAGATACATGTAGATATAGATTTAAACCCCAAGTAAAAATGATTGGTGGAGCAAGGTATGTACATATAATACATTTCTCGGACGTCACACTATTGTTCGAACAATTTTTAATAATTTTATTTGATTTTGATATTTCAATCTGATTGGCTAATCCGCCTGGAGAAAATTGTTGTTATACTCGATAACCTGGGTTGGTATTGTGACGTCACCAACGTGTCCATCTGCCAACGACAAATTCAAATAGTCACATGAAATAGTCGTAATTAAAATCGAGGAATCATTAAATTTTGTTGCAAAAATTTAATTATAAGGAATATTTGAAATTGTTGAACAGGTTATACTTGCATAACCTGGTTTGGGTCAGTTTACGCTCGCGGTTTATGAAAAGCGTAAACTGACCAAAACCAAGTTATATCGTATAACCTGTTCAACAATTTCAAATATTCCTTAACGAATCTACAGTTTATTCTTTTGTTCTTGAATATATGAACTGTAACCTTTTACTGTTTAAAACGTGATTACATATTTTGGGATTTCCGGATTTCGAACCACTGCTGGGATTTTAACCTTGTGGATGCCAAGCTCTTTTCACAGATCAGTGCCAAAGGACTTTTTTCAAATTTGTTTACCGTGACGTATCAGTGTAAAACGTCACAGTACATGACCTAATGTAAAATTGCACACGTTTTTTTTGACTTTGTGGGATGTAAATTGTAATGTAAAATTACACACACGTGTGTAGACTTTGTGGGTTGTAAATTTACAATGTAAAATTACACACACGTGTTTAGACTTTGTGGGTTGTAAATTTACAATGTAAAATTACACACACGTGTTTTGACTTTGTGGATTGTAAGGGACCGACCATTTAACTTGCAGGGGGGAGGGGGGCTATGGGTTTTTTTTTTCGTTCAGATTTTTTTTTTCGGACAACACGAGAGGTAGAATATTTATTTTTTTGTCGTGCAAAGCGCGAATTTTTTTTTTCCGGAATTTAACATTAAGTTATATAACAAAAACTCTGAATCAGATTATTTTTTTTTTCCTCCACCAAAATCAGAATATTTTTTCAGCAACATTGGGAATCAGAATATTTTTTTAGAAAAAAAAACCATAGCCCCCTGGAAGTTAAATGGTGCGTCCCTAAATATACAATGTAAAATTGCACAATCTTTTTTCGGACCTTAATGGGTAAAATAGAAAATTACTGACGTATTTAAAAAAAAAAAAATGTTTTTTTGTGTCTAATGTAAAATTGTACACTTGTTTTTTCCCCACACTTTATTGAATCTAATCATGTAAAATGTAAAATTGCATGCGCGTTTATCATACTTTGAATAATGAAATAAATGTAAAATTTGACACGCTTTTGCCCTAAAAAAACAATGCCAATATACGTCGTGGTCGTGATCTTATGTTAGTTGGATATTTTTTTTATAACTAGCTATGCAATCACTGCCTATCACTACTAACGCTGGGAGTTCGAATCCCACTCAGACGAGGTGTGTACTCGATACAACATTATGTGATAAAGTTTTGCGATGACTTCCGGTAGGTTGGTGGTTTTCCCCGGGTACTCCGGTTTCCTCCACCTAAAAAAAATCTGACCACCACGATATAACTTAAATATTGTTGAAAGTGACGTTAAATACCATAACTCTCTTCGCTCCACTCGTGAAAAGACATAAAATTTCTATCACTCGTGGAAGATCCACCGGTCTTCCATATCAACGTATGAAAGAACCTATTAATCTTTCATTTCTGTGGTCTTATTCATTGGAAGCTAATCAGTGCAGGTTATTTATCGCCGTTGATGATTGAATAATCAAGAGGGGTTGGGATCCACTTAACCGGTTTAACCCCGTCAGATGTTTGTTATTGTCCTATACCAGGATCTGGATTTCCGAAGTCATATGTCCTACTTTGTGCCATCTCTTTACCTACACTATTTATTGTTTGTAAATTTATTCCTGTCGTGAATATAGCTGAAATACTGCTCACTTGACATTAAACAAATAATCAATCAATATATTCTAATGGTTTGCAAAGAAAACCAAAATTATGACAACGCACCGTGAAGTACATTGAAGACAGAAAATTAAATATACTGACCTGCTCTGTCCATATCTAACATAATATTGACTAACAATATCTCACATACTTTGCAAATCATTTTACCATTATATAATGAACAAGTGACTATCTATGTATATGTATGATATGTATGTCTTTGCATGCAAGAGGTTTAAATAAATATATACTCTTCAAAAAAAGAAACGCATAGCTCATTTTACACCATTATTTTTATTTTAACGAGATTGCTGTTTCAATAAATGTACATGATTTAAATGTCATTATGTGAGGACAAAAGAATTTTACTATGGGTTTTAAATGCCGGGTCAATTATTGTGACTAGTCATGCTTTTGGTCAAAATTTGTTTTCGCTTGATTGCACCAGGATGCACGAGTTTGAAAACTTTGCACGCTTTTTGCATGAAACCCTAACCTAGGGTCTATAAAATCCAAGGATTCTCAGTTACAAAATCAGCTGCACATGTAGACACTGAACGATCCAACTCATGCCACGTCTTAACGCTATCGGCCGGTTAAAAGCAGGTGAAACCCAGACACATGTATCCAGGATGCTGAATATTTCCCAGAACAACATCTCTCGCCTTTGTGATAGGTACCAACAGCAAGGCTCAACACATGACCGCCCACGGTCAGGACGACCAAGAGTGACAACACCTGCTCAGGATCGTCATATCAGGTTACGTCATTTACGGGACAGGTTCACAACAGCGACATCTACTGCAGCAGCAATTCCTGGACAGCGTAGAATTTCAGACCAGACAGTCCGTAACCGCCTACGTGAAGCCGGAATAAGAGCAAGACGTCCCGTTTAAGCTGTTGTTTTGACCCGCCGACACCGTCAAGTCCGACTTCAATGGGTTCGGACACATAGAGTATGGCCACAGCAACGCTGGAGAACAGTTTGGTTCAGCGACGAGTCGCGGTTCCTGTTGAAACGAGGCGTTGGAAGAGCTAGGGTATACCGAAGACGAAATGAGCGCTTTGCCAATAACTGTATTCACGAAGTCGACCGATTCGGAGGTGGGAGTGTAATGATGTGGGCTGCAATATCGCATACTGGAAAGACAGCGTTGGTGCACATTTCAGGGAATTTGACAGCCCAGTGTTATTGTGATGAAATCCTGTAGCCGCATGTTCTACCGTTAATGCAGCAGAATGGTGCAAGATTTCAACATGACAATGCCCGACCCCACACTGCGAGAATTACAACCGCATTACTCACGAATTCTAACGTTGCGGTGCTTCCTTGGCCGTCCAAATCTCCCGATCTCAATCCAATTGAGCATCTTTTGGACGACTTAGACAGACGCGTTCGCCAAAGACAACCACAGCCTCAATCTTTACAACAACTGGTGAATGCGCTACAAGATGAGTGGAATAACATCCCGCAACAAGCGATTCGAACTCTGATTTCGTCAATGGGCCGGCGCTGTCAGGCTGTTATTGATTCCCGTGGTGGACATACGATATATTGAACTGTAGTGACCTTGAACTTTAAATGTGCAATGAATTTAACAAGAAAATGAACATTTTAATTGTGTTTGTAGTTCTGATTTCTTGATTGATTAATTAAACATTGCTTTACTTGAAATTGGTTTGTTTCTATATCGCCCTAAAATTTCACTATGCGTTTCTTTTTTTTGAAGAGTATATATAGATACATGTAGACTTAGATTTAAACTCAAAGTAAAAATGATTGGTGGAGCAAGGTATGTACGTATAATACATTTCTCGGACGTCACACTATTGTTCGAACAATTTTTAATAATTTAATTTGATTTGAATATTTCAATCTAATTGGTTAATCCGCCTGGAGAAAACTTTGGTTATACTAATAAAAACTTTATTCTTTAAACCAACGTCACAAAGGTGACAGAGTGAGAGTTCAAATCAATACATCAATTATCAAGATTATGGGTGAGCATTGAATTCAAATTATGAAAAAAAAAATTTTAAACGTTACATACAAATGATACAAATACTAACAGAGGTGTGATCGATTTTTTCAAGGTGACCTAATTTTATACAATTATAGTCTTTTGTTGAGGTCAATGACGTCAAAGGTACGGAAAAGGACATCTAGAAATACGAAAAAATGAAAATAAAAGACACAAATATATATTTAAATGCGGTTGGAATCTGTATTTGAAAAAAAAAACAATGGTTAAATCCGTAATATATCTGTTATTCAGCTATCATACAGGGTATATAATGTGACATTCCAGGCTTAGGGTATATATTTAAACGATTTTTTTCTTGTTAGAGGCGTTCTGATTGGATGTCACAACGAGTAAAGACGAGTGCACGTGACTCGTCTTACCTCGGTCGTCTTCACCCGAAAACGGCCATTTACGGAAGAATATTGTGTTTTTCTACATTTGTCCAGCGCCCTACTTCAATCGGTAATCTATGATTAGATGTTCTAAATCTACAAAAAATAAATCTATGTTTGTCATTTAAGACGTCTAAATATTTTTCAAATCTAAAATCCGACTTGAATAATCTATAGCTCAATGCTTTTGGAGATATCTGCAAAATAGAATGCCAATTTTGTTTGAACTGATCGGTTAATCTCAGTTTAATGCTTTCAATTAGCCATTTATGGCTTATGCAATTTTGAGTATGCCAAACGTTTGAATAACCACAGTCATCAAGTATTGATTTAACAAAATTAATCCATGAAAAAGTATTATTTTCATGAGTTTTCAAATACAATAATCTATAGATCAGAGATGATAATTTTGATTGCTTTCCGTCAATTAATTTCGACCAGAATGACAAAATTTTCAACTTAACTGTTATATTCAGAGGGTATCTACCAAGTTCGCCATATAGCATAAAATTTGGTGTTGAAGTTTTCAAATTAAGCAACAGCTTACAAAATTTTACATGTACTTTTTCTAATATGTCAATATTTTTGTAACCTCATATCTCTGATCCATAGGTTAACATAGGTATAATTATTTTATCAAACAAATCCAAATGACAACTTACAGATAAATTATGTACTCTTCCCTTGCTTAAAATATCATACATAACTTTAGATGCTTTCTCTGCAAGATTAACTTTTTTTTCTTTAAAGATCCTGTTCTTTGAAACATTGTATCCAAGTGTATGAATTCACTTACTATTTCTAATTCCATATTATTCATTTTAAGATTAAAATTTATAGGTAACCTCCCCTTTGAAAAAAACATGACTTTGGATTTGTTTGTGTTTACTTTTAAGTTCCATTTCTCACAATATTCATAAAAATAATTTAACTCCGACTGCAATTCTTCAGCAGACTCTGCCAAAAGTACTGTATCGTCGGCATAAAGAATGGTAAATAATTTCACATAAATTTGTATTTCGTTTTCGTAGTCTTCGGAAATGCTTTTAACCCCTTGCGCATTTTTACTAGTCAAAAAAGTATCCAAATCATTTAGATATAGTGCGAACAGAAACGGAAATAGATTTTCTCCTTGTCTAACACCGCTTAAACATGGGAAAACATTTGAAGCAGAATCGTTATAAACAATTTTTGATTTTATATTATTATACAGGTTTAAAATTACATTGTACATTTTACCCTTTATATTACACATAAATAACTTGTACCACAAACCATCACGCCACACAGTATCGAAAGCCTTTTCGAAGTCTATAAATGCACAGAAACGTTTACTCGATAACCTGGGTTGGTATTGTGACGTCACCAACGTGTCCATCCGCCAACGACAAATTCAAATAGTCACATGAAATAATCGTAATTAAAATCGAGGAATCATTAAATTTTGTTGCAAAAATTTAATTATAAGGAATATTTGAAATTGTTGAACAGGTTATACTTGCATAACCTGGTTTGGATCAGTTTACGCTCGCGGTTTATGAAAAGCGTAAACTGACCAAAACCAGGTTATATCGTATATAACAATTTCAAATATTCCTTAAAGAATCTACAGTTTATTCTTTTGTTCTTGAATATATGAACTTTAACCATTTACTGTTAAAAACGTGATTACATATTTTGGGACTTCGGGTATCGAACCACTATAGGCCATGCCTACTCATATTATTTTGTGATATTCAATTTTCACTCAAATATATACACACTGGCCAGACAGAAATGCTGTGCTCGCATCTCGGCAATGCCTACTCCATATTATTTTTTAATTTATTAAATCTCTTCTGACATACTGACAAGAATTTTTGTTTCTACGCGGAAGTTTAACTTTTGGGATTTCGTAAGGAACGACAGCTCGATTGAATGAGACTAGATTCGGCCCTAAAAAAGTCGTCCCCGATATATCTCGGCTCAAAAAATCTCGACACTTTTTGATGCACTGGATGAGCGTGAAATTGCTAGATAATTTTCAGATTCGCGAGCATTCATGGCCGTGCCTGTTTCATATTCATTTAAATTCAAGGAATATTTAATTTCAACAATAACAATGAACTGTCAAATATTTAATTCCCAAACCTGGAACTGGTCATTGTTTTGACAGACGACAGCATCAACGTTAAAGAAAAACGTTTAATACATTGTACACTGTTAAAAGCGCTCAGGTGATCCCGTTTAGACCCCGCCTATTTAAATGACGTAACATTGTTCTAAGCTCCACCCATCAGCATAGTAATGACTCCAACAATAGTACTATGCGAGTGCATAGTACAACGACGCTATTTATTCTTTGTAAAATTATGTTTCGATAATATCATGTTAATTATAATAAAAGTTTCTTACATGAAGAGTAATAATGTGCAATATTTATACCACGATTTAACTCGTAAAATGGTTTAAATGATTTTACATAGCATGAAGCCATGCAATATCACATCTAGGTCGTTGATTATTGCACGGCTCTCTGAGAGTAATAAAACTACAGCCCAGATTGTGCAATATCTCGTATCTGCGTGTATTTTTTATAGTTCTTAGCTGTTGTTGCTTATATTCTGGTATATAAGCACAGGCACTTGTTTCGTTAAAAACCACTTCCGGTCCGGTCTAAATTGATTTAGAAAATAAAAAAAAAGTGCTTTAAATATCAAATGTCAGTAATTTGGAGTTGAACATATTTTTATAATCTGCGTTGGAACAATTATCTGTCTTTTAAAGGCTTACTTTACATTTGAGAGGAGATAATCATGATGGCATTGTTACACATGGCCGGTCTAGAGAATTCCGAATGCATATGAAAAATCCAGCGCAAACCGGAAGTGGTTGTATCCGTTTCAATGACTTAAAAGTAGAAAATGCGACTTTCGCTGAATATTCTTGTTCAATTCGTCTGAGGGATGCTCGGTAGGTATATTTAAATAGGGCAATCGAAAAGAGAAATATCTCGGGAATGTAACGATATAATTGGGTCAGCGAAAGGATCACAAATAAGCGAAAGAGGCTACGTGGGGAAGGGGAAAAGGGCAGATGTTTACCTTGAAGTAAGGAAGAGGAGGGGGCATATATTTTTTGAATGAACAAGTGCCTGTGTAAAAAAGCCATAAAAAGATCGAAGGAAAAGAATGCATTCATGTTACAACTATTATTAGTACATGTACTTAGACAAGAGCTTACAATATACCGCGAAACAATATATACACAGACAAATACTTTTGTCACCTTTTTTCAAACCGTGGAAAATTTTTAGAGTTCGTTTCTTCTTCTTCTACAGGTATTGTCCTCCGCTCTATTTCGGAGCACCCCATAATGGATATACACGTATTGCGTATGTTAATATCCATGATGTATTTACACACATATATATATATATATATATATAAACGTCTGAAAAAGTAGCCAACGTATGAACCTACGAGATGTCGGATCGGAAACAAGTGTTAACGATACTGTGCAAACAAACAAAAATGATAAATAAACGTCTAAAATGTTAGCACAACGATATCAAAAAAAGATGTTAAAATGTAACAAAAATAACTATAAGTCTACAAAAAGACTATAATTATAATTAAATCGACGGATATTTCGCTTGACTGACAAGCTTCATCAGCGTCTGTAATCTGATTTGAAAAATTGTCACGTGACCATCAGTTATCGTGACGTAAATTGATAAAAATCATAATCTTGAATTTTATACTTTATACTTTATATTATTCAAGTATATTGCACACTAATTAATAAATATGAACAGAATGAGAAAATGTAATGATGAAGTTTACCAACTAGCTAAGGACCAGTACATTACCAACTAGCTAAGGACCAGGCACTAGGATAACCTAGCCCCGAGGAACCAAGGGCCTAAACATGATAGTCAACATCGACCAGGATAACCTATCCCCGAGGAACCAAGGGCCTAAACATGATAGTCAACATCGACCAGGATAACCTATCCCCGAGGAACCAAAGGCCTAAACATGATAGTCAACATCGACCAGGATAACCTATCCCCGAGGAACCAAGGGCCTAAACATGATAGTCAACATCGACCAGGATAACCTATCCCCGAGGAACCAAGGGCCTAAACATGATAGTCAACATCGACCAGGGTAACCCATCCCCGAGGTACCATGGGCCTACACATGATAGTCAACATCGACCTGGGTAACCTATCCCCAAGGTACCAAGGGCCTAAAATGATAGTCAACATCGACCAGGATAACCTATCCCCGAGTTACCAAGGGCCTAAACATGATAGTCAACATCGACCAGGATAACCTATCCCCGAGGAACCAAGGGCCTAAACATGATAGTCAACATCGACCAGGGTAACCCATCCCCGAGGTACCATGGGCCTACACATGATAGTCAACATCGACCTGGGTAAGCTATCCCCAAGGTACCAAGGGCCTAAACATGATAGTCAACATCGACCAGGATAACCTATCCTCGAGTTACCAAGGGCCTAAACATGATAGTCAACATCCACCAGGGTAACCTATTCCCGAGGTACCAAGGGTCTAAACATGATAGTCAACATCGACCAGGGTAACCTATCCCCAAGGTACCAAGGGCCTAAACATGATAGTCAACATCGACCAGGGTAACCCATCCCCAAAGAACCAAAGGCCTAAACATGATAGTCAACATCGACCAGGGTAACCTATCCCCGAGGAACCAGGGGTCTAAACATCATAGTCAACATCGACCAGGGTAACCCATCCCCGAGGAACCAAAGGCCTAAACATGATAGTCAACATCGATCAGGATAACCTATCCCCGAGGAACCAAAGGCCTAAACATTATAGTCAACATCGACCAGGGTAACCCATCCCCGAGGAACCAAAGGCCTAAACATGATAGTCAACATCGACCAGGGTAACCTATCCCCGAGGAACCTAAGGCCTAAACATGATAGTCAACATCGACCAGTGTAGCCTATCCCCGAGGTACCAAGGGCCTAAACATGATAGTCAACATCGACCAGGGTAACCTTTCCCCGAGAAACCAAGGGCCTAAACATGATAGTCAACATCGACCAGGGTAACCTATCCCCGAGGAACCAAGGGCTTAAGCATGATAGTCAACATCGACCAGTGTATCCTATCCCCGAGGTACCAAGGGCCTAAACATGATAGTCAACATCGACCAGGATAACCTATCCCCGAGGTACCAAGGGTCTAGACATGATAGTCGACATCGACCAGGGTAACCTATCCCCGAGGTACCAAGGGCCTAAACATGATAGTCAACATCGACCAGGGTAACCCATCCCCGAGGAACCAAAGGCCTAAATATGATAGTCAACATCGACCAGGGTAGCCTATCCCCGAGGAACCAGGGGTCTAAACATCATAGTCAACGTCGACCAGGATAACCTATCTCCGAGGAACCAAAGGCCTAAACATGATAGTCAACATCGACCAGGGTAGCCCATCCCCGAGGAACCAAAGGCCTAAACATGATAGTCAACATCGACCAGGGTAACCCATCCCCGAGGAACCAAAGGCTTAAACATGATAGTCAACATCGACCAGTGTAACCTATCCCCGAGGTACCAAGGGACTAAACATGATAGTCAACATCGACCAGGATAACCTATCCCCGAGGAACCAAGGGCCTAAACATGATAGTCAACATCGACCAGTGTAGCCTATCCTCGAGTACCAAGGGCCTAAACATGATAGTCAACATCGACCAGGGTAACCTATCCCCGAGCTACCAAGGGCCTAAACATGATAGTCAACATCGACCAGGGTAACCTATCCCCGAGCTACCAAGGGCCTAAACATGATAGTCAACATCGACCAGGATAACCTATCCCCGAGGAACCAAGGGCCTAAACATGATAGTCAACATCGACCAGGGTAATCTATCCCCGAGGTACAAAGGACCTAAACATGATAGTCAACATCGACCAGGGTAACTATCCCCGAGGAACCAAGGGTCTAAACATGATAGTCAACATCGACCAGGGTAACCTATCCCCGAGGTACCAAGGGCATAAACATGATAGTCAACATCGACCAGGGTAACCTATCCCTGAGCTACATGAACCTTAGTTTCTTTTCCTTTTTTCGAATACTTGGGGCAGGGTAACGTGACGTGGGTTATGTCTATCCGTTGATTGATGTTTCAGTGTACATGTTAGTACATCCAACTTCTCGTGTTAGTCTAGTACAAAGCCGACATCTCCATCATCTCAATGACAGTAACTTAATATTGTTCTCGTCGTGATATAGTAGAATAAAATGCGTTATTTGGAGTTAACAACGATCACTCGCTTCCCTGTACTTTCCACCACCAACTCGTCAAGCATGTTCACTTCTTCGTAAGCGACAAACACGTCTCAACAAAACAATACACAAGGAAGATTAAAAGTGTCAATTGTTTATCTACATTGTATTTGTACAATTATATCCTTGAGTGGTAATTACATCAAATTGACAAGGAATTGAGGCAATCGCATTGCATTTTTCTATAACATATATTTCTGCTCAACTGTCTGTGTTTTGATTGACATTTCGTTTCATTTCGTTCATATTCGTTTCTTTTTGTGTCGTATCCGTTCCGAAGTACCTTGTTAACCAAGCTGGTGTATATAAAGATATTGACATGTCTCTACATGTATCAAGGTATCGTTACTATTCATTTTAGATTTGATGATATTAAATGTTCGTGTGGGTAATAAAGACTCCCTAGCAGAAACAGTTCCAATATGAATGTTAATGTTAAAAAAGGGGATAGATAGTGTCTTGTTATTGTAACAGGGATCATAGCGTCATGTATGCCATGGTGTATAAATTGTGGCATATCAGAATAATCTTTTGTCTTTACTAATTTTTTGGAGGGGTAGATACAATGTAAAATGATCTGTAAAGTCAACTGCCATATCATCACACTGACAATATTTTCCTTCAATATATGATAATTTAAAGTTTTGAGAGCAAGATATGCTACACAGAATAGAGCCTAAAACTAGAAACTAAATTTCATTTTTTAATTGATTTAGTGGTATGAGAAAAAATGGTTTTTACTTTCCTTTGGTGACCATCTTGTATTATCGAGCCACATGACGATTCACAGCTTCGTAATAGAAACTTCCATTGATGTATCAGATATGTTTTTTTTTGTCTTTGGTCTTAGAGTATTTTTTTTTAACCAATAGATTATACCTTCTTAGCTAGTAGTCAGTTATCTAACAGCATTCATTGACCCTGCTATTGTACATTCCTTGTTTGTGACAGTATGTGGTCATTTTTAAGTGGAATCGACCTTGTGCGGGTTTTTTAATCGATTGTTAATATTTGTATTTCAGTTGGAGATTTAATAATCAAGAGAGGGTTGGAATCCCATTAACCGATATTTATCCACCACATTTTTATATCTGCCCCACGCCAGAACCTGAATTTACAACATGATATATCGTGGAGGTTTTATGCACAAAGTGTTAAGGTGATCCTCGCTGTTTAAACTTTCTTTTCACAATCATGCATATACAGTTTCGATTCAATCGTTTTTGCAATTGATGAGAACATGCCTTCAATTATTTCCCATGTGGTACAATGCTAAACTATGTCCTGTGATGGCATCCGTCTTGAATTTTCGATCAGTAAAATAACACAAGTACTGTAAAAGACGTCTGTGATCAGTCACACTATATTGAATTCGAAAAATAAAGTTTTTACAGAGCTTTATCTCTTATCAAATTGTCTGGTTGGCTCTAACAGGCTAAATTGCATACCGGTATTAGCCTACACTATCACAAATTATAGTGCAGCCCATGTCCATTACGAACATTCCTGTATTTGCGTTTTGTTATATTTGGTCCGGTCTTATCAAGAAGAAGATGTTAAAGCACAACGGCGATGAAGACAGAAGCAAAGTGAAGACAATAACTCACATGATTCTCAAGGTCCAGTCAATAACGCACATGATTCTCAAGGTTCAGTCAATAACTCACATGATTCTCAAGGTCCAGCCAATAACGCACATGATTCTCAAGGTCCAGTCAATAACGCACATGACTCTCAATGTCCAGTCAATAACCCCCATGATTCTCAAGGTTCAGTCAATAACGCACATGATTCTCAAGATTCTCAAGGTCCAGTCAATAACGCACATGATTCTCAAGGTCCAGTCAATAACGCACATGATTCTTAAAGTCCACTCAATAACTCACATGATTCTCAAGGTCCAGTCAATAACGCACATGATTCTCAAGGTCCACTCAATAACCCACATGATTCTCAAGGTTCACTCAATAGCACACATGATTCTCAAGGTCCACTCAATAGCCCACATGATTCTCAAGGTCCTGTCAATAGCGCACATGATTCTCTAGGTTCACTCAATAACGCACATGATTCTCAAGGTCCACTCAATAACCCACATGATTCTCAAGGTCCACTCAATAACCCACATGATTCTCAAGGTCCACTCAATAACTCACATGATTCTCAAGGTCCAGTCAATAACCCACATGATTCTCAAGGTCCACTCAATAACTTACATGATTCACAGGGTCCACTCAATAAACAGCATGATTCTCAAGGTCCAGTCAATAACACACATGATTCTCAAGGTCCAGTCAATAACGCACATGATTCTCAAGGTCCAGTCAATAACCCACATGATTCTCAAGGTCCACTCAATAACTCACATGATTCTCAAGGTCCACTCAATAAACAACATGATTCTCAAGGTCCAGTCAATAACGCACATGATTCTCAAGGTCCAGTCAATAACCCACATGATTCTCAAGGTCCACTCAATAACTCACATGATTCTCAAGGTCCACTCAATAAAACACATGATTCTCAAGGTCCAGTCAATAACACACATGATTTTCAAGGTCCAGTCAATAACGCACATGATTCTCAAGGTCCACTCAATAACGCACATGATTCTCAAGGTCCAGTCAATAACGCACATCATTCTCAAGATCCACTCAATAACCCACATGATTCTCAAGGTCCACTCAATAACCCACATGATTCTCAAGGTCCAGTCAATAACGCACATGATTCTCAAGGTCCACTCAATAACCCACATGATTCTCAAGGTCCACTCAATAACTCACATGATTCTCAAGGTCCACTCAATAACTCACATGATTCTCAAGGTCCACTCGATAACTCACATGATTCTCAAGGTCCAGTCAATAACTCACATGATTCTCAAGTTCCAGTCAATAACGCACATGATTCTCAAGGTCCAGTCAATAACTCTCATGATTCTCAAGGTCCACTCAATAACCCACATGATTCTCAAGGTCCAGTCAATAACTCACATGATTCTCAAGGTCCACCCAATAACTCACATGATTCTCAAGGTCCAGTCAATAACTCACATGATTCTCAAGGTCCAGTCAATAACACACATGATTCTCAAGGTCCAGTCAATAACGCAAATGATTCTCAAGGTCCAGTCAATAACTCACATGATTCTCAAGGTCCAGTCAATAACACACATGATTCTCAAGGTCCACTCAATAACGCACATGATTCACAAGGTCCAGTCAATAACGCACATGATTCTCAAGGTCTTCAAAAATGCACATGATTCTCAAGGTCCACTCAATAACCCACATGATTCTCAAGGTCCACTCAATAACCCACATGATTCTCAAGGTCCAGTCAATAACGCACATGATTCTCAAGGTCGGGTCAATAACACACATGATTCTCAAGGTCCACTCAATAACGCACATGATTCTCAAGGTCCACTCAATAACTCACATGATTCTCAAGGTCCACTCAATAACGCACATGATTCTCAAGGTCCACTCAATAACTCACATGATTCTCAAGATCCACTCAATAACTCACATGATTCTCAAGGTCCACTCAATAACCCACATGATTCTCAAGGTCCAGTCAATAACGCACATAATTCTCAAGGTCCACTCAATAACTCACATGATTCTCAAGGGCCACTCAATAACATACATGATTCGCAAAGTCCACTCAATAACTCACATGATTCTCAAGGTCCACTCAATAACTCACATGATTCTCAAGGACCAGTCAATAACTCACATGATTCTCAAGGTCCAGTAAATAACACAAATGATTCTCAAGGTCCAGTCAATAACGCACATGATTCTCAAGGTTCAGTCAATAACGCACATGATTCTCAAGGTCTTCAAAAACGCACATGATTCTCAAGGTCCACTCAATAACGCACATGATTCTCAAGGTCCACTCAATAACCCACATGATTCTCAAGGTCCAGTCAATAACGCACATGATTCTCAAGGTCCAGTCAATAACACACATGATTTTCAAGGTTCACTCAATAACTCACATGATTCTCAAGGTCCAGTCAATAACTCACATGATTCTCAAGGTCCACTCAATAACGCACATGATTCTCAAGGTCCACTCAATAACTCACATGATTCTCAAGGTCCACTCAATAACTCACATGATTCTCAAGGTCCACTCAATAACCCACATGATTGTCAAGGTCCAGTCAATAACGCACATAATTCTCAAGGTCCACTCAATAACCCACATGATTCTCAAGGTCCAGTCAATTACTCACATGATTCTCAAAGTCCAGTCAATAACACACATGATTCTCAAGGTCCAGTCAATAACTCACATGATTCTCAAGGTCCACTCAATAACTCATATGATTCTCAAGGTCCAGTCAATAACACACATGATTCTCAAGGTTCAGTCAATAACGCACATGATGCTCAAGGTCCAGTCAATAACGCACATGATTCTCAAGGTTCACTCAATAACACACATGATTCTCAAGGTCCAGTCAATAACCCACATGATTCTCAAGGTCCAGTCAATAACTCACATGATTCTCAAGGTCCACTCAATAACGCACATGATTTTGAAGGTCCACTCAATAACTCACATGATTCTCAAGGTCCACTCAATAACTCACGTGATTTACAAGGTCCAGTCAATAACTCACATGATTCTCAAGGTCCAGTCAATAACGCACATGATTCTCAGGTTCCACTCAATAACTCACATGATTCGCAAGGTCCAGTCAATAACGCACATGATTCTCAAGGTCCAGTCAATAACGCACATGATTCTCAAGGTCCAGTCAATAACGCAAATGATTCTCAAGGTCCAGTCAATAACTCAGATGATTCTCAAGGTCCAGTCAATAACTCACATGATTCTCAAGGTCCAGTCAATAACACACATTATTCTCAAGGTCCAGTCAATAACCCACTTGATTCTCAAGGTCCACTCAATAACTCACATGATTCTCAAGGTCCACTCAATAACTCACATGATTCTCAAGGTCCAGTCAATATTAAGTTTGCTTGGGAAACAAATAACAAGAGCGCCTTTTACATCGCTTATCGTTAAAAACACTTAAAAGATATGCAGAATACGCACACCGCTTTTGTATCAATAGGATTTAGGAAATAACTGCATTAATTCGATTAATTTGCAAGATATAGAATAATTGAAATATATTGATCGTTATCATATCAATGAGAAAAGACAACTTCTTCGTTTTTTATTAAGAAACAGCAAAATTGCAACAGTGAATACATTTAGCTGTATTCCTTGAGGCTATGTAAAACTGTATGGCTATTACGACATAATTTATAAATGATATTGTCTGCAAACAAAGAGAATTCATTTGCAATGTTGTTTTATGATAAAATCTTGTGCATGATGTGCTCTTAATATTACCATCAATCTGATTAAAATCAGATGTATCACTTGCTCCCTTCTACTGATATTATGACAAGAAAGTTTAAACTGTGATGGTCAACAATTCCATCAATATCAACAAAACAAAAAACCACTTCTCACCGAAACTCATTGAACATAAAAAGGAGACTGCGACATATCAGTAAAAAGGAGCAGCAAGTTTTGATATCATATTTTAATCAGATTGCTTTTCCTTCCAACTGTAATAGGAAATGAAATCAAGAACAACCCGTTTTTTACTAGTTACACATGTTATTATGAAGTCTAACTATTTTGGAGATTAGATATGAGAATTTGAACAAATGAATGTTATATAATGTCAATATGTATTGTCACTGTGAATACACAATTGTACTTTGGAACTTAAAATTCATACATAGGGACAACAGATTATCTATTTTCAAATCATTAAACCATCCATCAGGAAGTATTGTATGATATTTTACTAAGTGCTTTATAAAAATACATATCAATCAATTTAATTTTGACCTTATTTTTTGCGACATTTCTATAAATAAGTACCCCTGATTTTTTAAGCATTTTACAATATTAAGAAATCCTATACATATTGTTGTACTACTTACATGTATGTATCTAGGTCCATATATAATATTTTCCTCATTCCATCTAATTTTCGCTTATGCACAGTGGCTAAATGATAATCTCCAGGAAATGATATGCCCATAATCAATCATTATTATGTATTGATTTTGGTCAGTTTCATTGTACAATCGATTTTTCCGACCTGTACCGTATATACCTACAATGTAGTGTAATATCAAGTAGTACACTGGCCTTCAACTATCACACGCTTACATTTTTACACATGGCTATTATAGTACACAGAAATATGAAACTTCCGTTTGGGCTTTTATGTTATGTATTCGGAATTTTTAAAAGGATAGGATGTTTATATTCATAAATTCCACTTGCATCCAATTAAGTATGTTGGTTTAGATCAAGGCGGACATCATCATCAGTTCATTTAATGATGTAGCTTAAAAATTGCTCATTAAGGCGTTAAACAACAATTACCCTCTTACTCGCTACTACAACTGTTATTGTTGACTAGAAAATAATCAGTACTCCTAGGTCTTGTGCTATTAATATTTATCGTCATTTTCAGCATATGTTTTAGGTATGTCGTGACTATCAGGCTTATTGGGAAGGAAGGCCCGCTGACAGATTTAGCGACCTTTAGTGATCTGCCTTTAGTAGGTATCTGGAAACAACACTTTAGCTATATAACTTGTATCAGTGGTATTATACGAGCGGTCAGATTCGTGAACATATACAATGTATCAGTTCTATAAGGCTTGCGGTCATATTCTCCGCCTTGGGTAGGTGAATGGAAACAGAATTGTTTGTATAGGTCGTGAACATATATCAGTGGTATTAGACTTCCTGGTTCCCGGTCTTGGGTATGTGTATGAAAACTATATCAGTAGTGTTAGACTATTGTTGTTCAGAACCTCCTGGTATAGGTAGACGTATAGAAACCATAACACTTTAGATTAGTATTAGGTCGTGAATCTATATTATTGGTGTTATACTTGTCAGAAACCCCGGTCGTGTGAAGATGTCTTGAAAGCTTAATTAGTGATGTTGAACTAATAATCACAAACTCGGTCTAGATTATAGATATATCTATAGAAACCGTACGATGGGCATCTTTCGTTCCCTGAATATAAGTTAGTGGTGTTAGACTTGTGGATAGAATAAATAAATAAATAAATAAATAAAGTTTTATTTAAAGTCGATATATATCATAGCATACATAAAAAAAACACAAGCTCTACAGAGCTTTTCAAATCGACTATGCATATAACAAAACCAACATGCATGCATACATACATAAACATTCTAGTAAAAATTAAAACATCTATATTAAATATAATTTAAGCTAATTAAAATTTCAAGCACTAAGTAAATAAATTAAAATTAGCAGCCTAAAAAGTAACTATAATTAAAGACAAAGCACAGATTTCAAAAGCATCACAGATAAACCAAAACAAATAAATAAATAAAATTGGTTTAGTAGCTCATTCCATGTTTTGGCAGCAAAATATTTAAAAGTTTTAATACCATACCTAGTTGTTCTGGTTGATGGTATACTAGCAGTATTTTGGTATCTGAAAGAATATTTACTTTGTTTAATTGTAATTAAATCATGTAAGTACAAAGGACTGGTTTTATTGACAATTTTGAATGTTTCAATGGCTATGTTCGCCTGATTTTTAAAGTGGGTAATTTGGATTTTGTTAAAAGTTCTTCATATGTGCTGTCAGTATCATCATAGATAAATTTCAGAGCTCTAAATTGTATTTTTTCCATTTTATTTGTATTTTGTTCACTGCAAAAGTGCCATGTTACAGGGCAATAATTAAAGTTCGAGAAAATAAAAGAGTAGTATATTGTAAGTCTACCAAGTTTTGTTAAGTATTTACCAATTCTTTTTAAAATGTTCAGTTGTCTTGAGGCTTTTTTACAGATATTTGCTATATGAGTATCAAAATTTAGTTCAAAATCTATTGTGACTCCCAAAAGTTTTACCTCATCTTCGCATTTTATTATAATGCCATTAAGATTAAAAGAGATATTTTCATTTTTATTTTTTTTTTCCAATTGCTATCGCTTGAAATTTGTCTGGATTTGCTTTCATTTGGTTTTCTGTAAACCAGTCTATTAAAGTTAGGCTGTCTCTTTCAAGTACTGTGATTAATTGATCCAGATTGTGGCCTTCATATAACAAAGTGTTATCATCTGCATAATTATAGAGGGAACTTTCTTGTATAAAATAAAATATATCATTTATAAATATTTTAAAAAGGACAGGGCCTAAAATAGAATCCCCAGTCGTCTGCAAATGTTTCGAAACCTTCACATTTGAGGTGGGTATCAGACCGTGAAATTCGTGAAAAAGCTAGCTTGTTCGTATGAAAGTATGTTTGTAATGAATATAAAAAGAAATTTTCAAGCCATTATAAAATTATGTTATTACTCAAAAATGCTAAATAAACACAACACTTTATTGAACTATTTCCGTACAAAACAAAGCAAAAACACATTCAGTATCAGTAATTAACCTTTACCTTTTTTTTGGGGAAAATAGCTTAAAAGAAAGAGTTACCAATCTCTTACATTTGTCTGACTTAGGTTTGTTTAATAAATAGCTTTAATCAGGTATATACTATATACATTTTATTTGGATACTACCCCTATCGGGGTAACAGTGGTTGCGTCCTTAAAGCTATATTCAATGCAATATAAAAATATAATTGATACATTAATAAGTATAATAATAGTGAATAAGAATTACTGTCCACTGTATTAAAACAATTCATGTAACAAGCACTACTTAAGAAATATTGTCTCCATTAAAATGTAAAAATACAAGCACTGTATCATAAAACAGTATACTACACTGCACTATAGTACTATAAATAATGTAATATTAAAAGTGCAATTTGCCATTAGTTTGATGAACTGAATTGAAGAAAATAAAACAGTATTTTACCATTAAATAGTAAAAATATTCAATCAAACATCAGAATCATACGTTTCTCGGCTACATTCTACATTTATAAATTCATAAATTACAACACACTGTTTAAATCATCTTTAGTATAACTTCTAGTTCTCTAAAGCAATTTTTCTCACATTAAAAGCTTTTACAAGATACAGTTTTGTTAAATAATCCAGTTCTTTACTCATTTCTGCACTGATGTCATATCCATAGTCGCCAAACATAAATAAAAGCTTATAGTATGATGAAAGCTCCTTAAACTTGACACTGATATGATTACTGGAGAACACATATTCGATTTGACTAAAAATGTCTGCCCGTATATCTTCATATAATGGGCATTCTAGTGCAAAGTGCTGTAAGTCCTCGACGCTGTGAAGAGGACACACAGAACACCTATCATTATCCGAAAGTGACATCCTAAATAGGGTAGCATTTATGCTTAAACAATTTGTTCTGGCAAGGAGCTTTAAACGAGAAGCTTCAAAATTGAAGTCCTCAGACAGGTAGATCAAACGATCTGATTGTTTATTTGTTCGGGATTTATTGCCAATTAACCAGGTAAAATGGTTAATCAACAGGTAATAAACTAAAACGGTGATAGACGACACGTGTCGATTAAACATTTTTGAAGATACTAAATTTGTACATAGCGAATTCTAGAGTTGGATTAGACAGAGGAATAGGAAAAAGAACTTGGAAAAATAGAAGTGTTATTGATTATTTTATATCATTTTCAAGTTTGTTTCCTTTTATACAAGAGTTCGATATAAATGATTTCAATCCTATTCTGTTTGATATTCATAATTCTATACACATTTCCTTAACAACTTGTTAACAAAAACAACACAAACAACACCACTACGACACAACAAACGAAATCGGTCAAGTGGAATGATAATAAACGTGATAATTTTGTAAGCATGGTTTATAACCAGCATAACGAGTTGACATCTATACTAGGTGACCTTGAAAACATACAACTCAACAATGAATGTAGCCAACAAGATATAAACAATACAAATGTATTATGAATTAAATTTTGGAAGTGTTTCAAATAAGTGGGAAAGAGGTATTCACGAGTAAAAATAAAAGAAATATATTTAAACAAGACTCAAAACTTGGTATACAAACAAATGTTATGAATACAGAAAAAAAATTCACAGAGCAAGAAAAACATACAATTTACACAAAAATGAACCAAATCGGCTTCATATGATACAGTGCAGCAAAGAGTATAAACAAATAACAATTATCAATTTAGACTTGAAAATGAACTTAGGACTACGTCGAAAACTAATTGCAAGGAATTTTGGAAAATTTTAAAGAGTTTTTTAAAAAAAAAATAAAGAAAATGATAAAGATATATCCATGGCAGTTTTATATAATCATTTTGAAAATCTCAACAAAAATAATTTTGATGATGGAAACATTGACATAGATATTGATGTAAATAATCCAGAGATGGATAATATATTTAATTCTCCTGTTACGATTGAGGCAAGTAAAAAATGTAGTCAAAGGATTGAAAAATGGAAAGTCTTCAGGTATTGATGGTGTGATTAATGAATATATTAAGTATACAATAGATGATATGTTACATATTTATGTATTATTGTTTATTATTATGCTTTCTGTAAATTTCTTCTGTAATATAAGTTCATACGATATTTTGGCATATATCCCAAAGAATTATATAGCGCTAATATACTATGCGAAAATAGTACATCTACTATGCCAGTTTCACGCGGAGAAGGTTGAGTTTTCAGCTGTCTGTCAATCAATCAATCATCTTTATTCTCATAAACCATATACAACGGTACAGAGAAGACATAAATATACATATAACAAATACAGAATAGATATTTGGTCTTTCTCGTAAATTTGTAACAATGAACCTATTTCTAAAGTTTGAAAAATGTTCACATTCCATTATGTAATGGTATTCATCTCCAACAGTTATATTGTCACATTTTGTACATATTCTATTGACACGGTCAATATTATTCCACCGACCAGTTTCTATAGGTAATTTATGATTGGTAGTTCTGAATTTGCATAGGGTATATATAAATATCCTTGTCTTCTAAAATTTTAAAGTAATTTTCAAATTCGAAATTTTCTTTAAATATTCTATAATTCAATGCTTTTGGGGAGTGTTCAATTAGGGAGTACCAGCCCTGTTTAAATTGATCATGCAGGCGTAATTTGATACTCGAAATTAACCAATTAGAATTTGGAATATCTTGATTTATCCAAATACTAGAGTAGCATGTTTCATCGAAAAGTTCTTTTAAATATTTATTCCAGACGAAGTGAACATTTTCTTCAATAGAAAGAGTGTATAAAAGTTTATATGATAAGTACGAGAGTAATAGGTTCTTACACGAGTCCCTATTGAAGATCTGGGATTTCTTCTACGAGTGTGAGACATTCCGTCTTTTCACGAGTGGAGCGTAGCGGAACGAGTGGAAAGACCTGAATTTCTCTCACGAGTGGAAGAAATCCCAGATCTTCAATAAGGCCGAGTGTAAGTACCTGTTTCTTCCGTTTCAACTTAAAAACAAAGCATTTCGATTTCATTCATTCATTCATTCGCATGTCAATGTCATGTTTACTACACAAAATATTACAACGCCACGTGGAATGCAGTAAATACACATTTATTTAAAACCGCATTAAATCTATTAGGGGAAATCAGTTAAAATTCAGGTAAAATTGATATTTGAAGCTTTTTTAGATCTACTAAGACGACAATTTATATCACTACAGCAGTCGTAGAAGCGGACTCCTTTTTTTTTTTTTTTTACCGCGGATTGGTTTAGACAGAGAACACCATCACACATATACACACAGAATATGCCGGGAATGGATGATAGACCTTCATCGATCAAAGAGGTTAGAGAAGACATGCGGGTAAGTAAACAACAAATTTATTAATATTTCATCAAATTCAGTGGAAAAACTTAACAACTTTGTCCAGAAATATCATCAACGTCACCCGAGGCATTTTCCCATAATGCATCACTATACGTCATAATAATTTCGCTCCCATATTAAATAATATGTCGGTATCGCCGATTTGATTGGCTGACAATGCCATGTAAGACAAGGTCACGCGCAGCTGTCTTTATGGCTTATCTTACATAGAAAACGCATCAAAACGGAAGAATTTTGTTTCTTTCCCCAATAAAAATCTGGCCCAAAATGACACCATCCTTATTTTTATATCAATTTCGATAGGAAATCGCCCCAGTTCCCCATAAATCATATAATTTGGCTTCGATGATTTTAATTTCAATAGTAATTTACAAAATCGTAATTGTATTTTTTCTAGACAATCAATATTTTTACTAAATTATCAAGAAATATAAGTTCATCTTCAAACATCTGTTTGGATTGTTCAAAACATTATCTCACAATTCATTCACAAAGTTGCATGGATTCATCAGAATTTGTTGAACATCAAGCTATATATAGATAGTCCACGTGCAAGGGGGCGGATCGAATCTGTCAATCTATCATAGTCGTCTAGTATTCATGTTACTGTTTTTAATACTTGTTATTGTTGTTAATTAAATTTCAAACTTCAAAAATCTTTATGTTTTTAAAGCCTTAAATGAAACAAAGAATATTCTCACACTTTCAAGACTATCTGATCCAATATATTAGTCACCAATATCAGGACCTCCTTTGTTGTAATAGTTATATAATAATGTTGTGTTAGCAATGACTATGCTAATATAGTGGTCAGGGTTGAAGACATAGTGCACGACCCGAAAGCACAAAGATCGTTTAAATTATACGACGAGAATATAGACATTATTGATTCATATTCATATTTAGGGGTAGTGTTCAATTATAACGGTAATTATTGTACTGCGAAAAAGAAAGACTAATAGATCAAGCATATAAATCTCTTTATGCATCGTATTACAAGTTGTGTAATTTAACAATTCCAATTGACTTGAAGTTAAAGTTATTTGATTCTCTTATTGCTCCAATTCTTGTATACTCTTGTGAAATATGGGGGTTTGAAAATAAACAGGGAATAGAAAAATTGCATCTTCAATTTTTGAAAAAAATACTTAATCTGAGAAATAACACACCGAACTATATGGTTTATGGAGAAATGGGTCGATTTCCTATTGATATTGTGATAAAATTAAGAATGGTAATGTTTTGGAATAGTCTTATAGACAATAGTGGAAAATTGTCGAGCATATTGTACAAACTTATGCTGAAAATACACGAGAGTAGTCAAGTAGATTTTAAGTGGATCAAGTATATAAAGTCAATTTTTGATGAAATTGGATTGAGCTTTATTTAGAATGATCAAATACATATTAAAAAAGATTTATTAAAGTCTATGGTAAAGCAAAAATTATTTGATCAATTTATACAGACATGGTTCTCTCAATGAATAATTCTACAAGGGTTCAATTCTATGGATCATTTAAAAATGAGTTCAAGCTCGAACTATATCTTTTGAGACTAAATAAATCAGAGAATATATATGAGCAAATTCAGGTGCTCAAATGTTAAATTCCCCATTCGGCATTGAAACTGGAAGATGGGCAAATATACCTCAGCATGAAAGAATATGTCGTTTTTGTCAGGTTCATATTGGAAATGAATTTCATTTTCTTTTTGTGTGCAAACATCCTCAAATCGCCGCATTGAGACATAAATATGTTCCAAGATATTATACAGTAAACCGGCCCGAAAATAAAATGATAGACATGTTATCATACTGCAATGTTATGTTGTATCGTAATTTGTGTTATTTCATCAACAATATTATGAGAGTTTTAGATGTAATGTAAATTGGTGTCAGTTTATGGTATAAAACTTAATAACTTACCTTTTATGAATCTATATAATCCTATTTTATCAGCATTTTTCTCAAAAAACAAACAACGTGTTCAATAAGATATAAAAACAAAGTGGTTAAATCCATTGTTTGTTTATAGAAATCAATTGTTTAGTGAAGTGTCAGATGTAATTGTATATACATGTACTCTGTTATTTACTCCTTCCGCGCATGTATTTGTATAATATCATGCTATGAACTCTTGTACACTATTGTGTCTGAGTAAATAAAGTATTTGTTGTTGTTGTTGTTGAAGAGAAGAATTGCTATCTGCATTTTTTTTTTAATGCAAACATTAATCAAATGAAGCGAGCAAATGCCAACAGCCTGTAAGCCCAACTACCATACGATCACTCCTAAGTACCATATGCTTAGCCGAGAAATATAAAGACAAATTGTATAATTTTTGCTGTGGTCCGACCAGAGATCGGACTCATGAATATCTATCCCGTAATTTAATTGACAATAGCTTTGAATTCAATTGAAAAAAAAACAGTGGTACGATATTACAATTTGTACTAATTTATCAATCAATATTATGACTTCATGCGCGTACTTGACAACTTAACATAACAAATAATAATAATACAAGCTTAAAATAGAACGAAGTTATATATATTCCCTTCAAACCATATAGTCGTGTATATAGATAATTGATCATACAAAAGACAAGGTATTCTATTTAAATCTAATAAAGTAGACCGAGATTAAATACAAAGAACAGGATATCTGTGTAAATCTATTGAATAGAAGCAACAAATGTAAAACGACAATGTTTTAATCGGTCATCGTCCTTCCGATTCTCGTTTATATTTAAATATTTCAAGATCTTTCAAGTGTTCCAGATCTTCACCTGTGGTCTGTCTGATTTGTTATTACTTGCGATCGGTTCGTTAGTTGTTTTTGTATTGCGAGAATACATTTTAAAAGTTCACATACTCGTCAGTTCTGAACATAAATTATGCCAGATCTGAAATATTTGCTTTTTTAAACAAATTGTTGATATTTTTGTTACAAAGCTTACTATACTAATTATAGCGTATAATAGTGTGGTCACCGTAGCCGAGTGGTTAGATGGAAGTTTTGAAAGTCAAAGTAGACTTTGAAAAGTACAGCAGTGGTTCGAGACACGAAAGTTCAAAACTAAGTAAAACGAGTTTTTAAGCCTAAAACAGTAAAATGTTAAAGTTCATATATTCAAGAACAAAAGAATAAACACTAGAATCTTACAAATAATCCACTGTTCGAACAATAGTGTGATAATAGTCAGAGAAATGCATTACGTAAACGATATCAACCTTGTCCCAAAAATGTGTCAAATTATTAAAGTACAGCTGCCTGTATGTGATATTAGAGGCGCATTTACAATAACTTTGCTGGGGGTATTATTGTACAAATCCCGGATGCATACGAGATATGCTGATGTCTTAGATAAAAACAAGTCAAAACATTCCATAAATTAAGACCAAATTATGATAATGCTGTCTTTTGAGGTATAATTCGTAATTGGATAAATATTTCACCGCATGCCAACAATTTAATTATCTTTCTTTATGATGGTTTCCTTTTAATATTTTAGGTAGAAGAAATAGTTTTTTATATTCTTGATTGATAGTTGTAACTGCACGAAGGACTGCATTTTCAAAGTCTGGACATTGAATTGTAGGTTGCTGGCATGGCAGTTGTCAATAATAGACTGGAAGAGTTCCCTGTAAGTATCTTGACATTTATTTTGCAGGAACGCATATACTGCAGTGCCTGTTACATCTTTGAATGGAACCCGGATGGTGTACAGCTGTTTAAATGGGTGCGGAGCTACAGAGAAGGTCTGGGCATTGGCTAATCTTTCCAAACTGTCTGGTGAGTAGAAGAATAACATTCTGTTTTCTGCATTCTGGCCGTTGTCGTATTGTAGGAACTGTTGGCTGTTGGTAGTTGTTGTGTACTCTTCAGGCAATCTGACATCTGCATAGATGGCTGGGACTGGAGGAGTTGGACGCTGGTATCGAATTGTGCGCTTGTTGTTTTCTTCACGGGGCAGCAAGGCATGGACATTGTCGTCACACTGGGACACAACCTGGGCAAAGATCTGGCTGGGTTTGTCTCTGGTGTTGGTTGCCAGGCCTTTCATGGCATTTCGTTGTTGAGTACTTGATGCTTGTATCACTGGGAGCGTGATTGTGTGGCTGCCCAGGAACTGGATTTTCATTCTGAAGTGTAGTGCTAAGGCTTCCTATGCATCCTGTACTTGACCGTTTAACACACTTCCACCACTGATTGGTCTTCCTGGTAGCATGTTTGGCATACATGTACCCCTGGTAACACAGCTTGGAACCACCTCTGTTGCTTGGTATAATCTCCATTTTGGTTTAATGATAGTGAAAGTTAACTTTTTCCTTTTATACAAAAAGTGAAAGAAACCATACATTTTGCTCTGAATTGACTAGGGCATGGAATACACCAGGTATGGTTTCACCATATGTTGATGTTCAACAATTTCTTTCATAATTGTATTCTTAACTATTAAAAATGACCTATGTATGTCTGTGTATAGACATTATGACAAGTGGCTTCGTTTTATAAATTACCCATTTCCATTTCAATCATTATGGTTTCTGAGTCATTTATGAATTAAATACATGCACTAAATAAACAACTGGGTCTCTATTCAGGAATAATATATTAATTACAGTATAAACAAATTAAAGATTAAGGCATTGAAATAATTTTTACAAAAAACTTTAATTATCTGAAAGATGACGTTATATATGCGATTTTTTTTTCCTGTGATTTTTCATCCATGACTTTTTTCCTACATTCTCTCCATATGCATTGTTATTGTCTGTAAGTGTACTGGTATAGTGTACACGTAAAGGGTCTCCTTTCAAATTCAAATGGACTTACACCCGGCGACCACCGCTACAATTTGTTTTCTATTATACTACGCCAAATTGACAAGAAAACGTAAAACGTTTCCCTTTAATATAAACTTACAAACTAAGAAATAGAACTCTATATTTGAAATGCCCAACTTTCATACACTTCGGTAGATTAATGACAATACCATTTATGATGAACAAAATCATATATTCTGTACAAATAATTATCTGTTTATCCCATAATTAATTTCTACGCTTCATTGTGACATCTATGACAATGCAGACTGTAAAGACTCTCGTGTATATAATTTTAGGAAGCTTATGCATTCCAAATAAATATTAATGTTACCTTTTAAATATTAAATATTACCTTTTAAAAATATGCTCCACGATATAGCGTGGAAATCATCGTGCAAAAGATTAATATATCGTGTTCACCACATATATATTAATCTCTTCCACGATGATCTCCACGCTATATCGGACTATATCGTGTTCAACACACATATATTAATCTTTTCCACGATGATTTCCACGCTAAATCGTGGAAAAAAACCACGTATAATAAAAGTTAATCCTTTCCACGATGATACCACCGCGGATGAAATATATCAGTTTACCTGTTCCGTCGTGTTTTCCGCGACGGAGACATCGTGGAAAGGATTAATTTCCGTGACAGAATAGTGGGAAATGTAAAAAAAAAAAACAACACGCTGTTCCCTCTGTAGATAAACTACTATTGAAACAAAAGAAGTTGCACGTATTGCGGGATATTCAATACGGGCCGCTTTTTTTTTTAAATAGTACTGTATCTTATACTTAAAACCATTTCGCTTGAACAGTTGACTACAGAACGACAGGGATATAAATTCCTAACGGTGTATACGTGTATCACATTTCATTTCTTACATTAGCATTAGGGGAAAAGGGAGTATTTAACTCTTATAAAAAGATTTCGATGCTACATTTTTGCAACTGAAAAAAAATACACTCTGAAGCAGAATTGTTGTTCCAATCTCGATCTAGACACCTTTTCAAATAATATAGTTGGTACTTCATATCATTTAAAGGGGAGCTTATTCAAAATAAATCTCAAAACGACTAATGATAACAAAAATTAATAGCAATAATAAATTTATGTTTGTAATAAACAATCCAAAGGGAACACATTGATGATTATTTTCCAACAAAAAATATTCTTTATCTGTATGATATATCCAGTTTAAGGAAAGGAAAATCTTAATTGACCTTCCCTACAATATTTAACTCAGTAGTCCGTTGGGGGCCTTCGTGGATGTGATCGTTTGGTAGTTGGATTTACAAATACGTATGCAATCAGTACCTATCACCACTAACGCTATGAGTTCGAATCTCGCTCAGGCGATACAACATTATGTAATAAAGTTTGCCAGTGATTTGTGGCAGGTCCGTGTTTTTCTCTGTGCACTCGGTTTTCCTCCACCAATAAAACTGACTCCACGATATAACTGAAATTTGTTGAAAGTGGTGTTAAACACCAAACCCAGTAGTCCGTACGTTTCCAATCGTATACGTTTACATTTTATTTATGCTTTTTTTATTGCATAGAATGCTGGGTTTTATGCAAATTCCCAATTTTTTCGTAGCATTTTTGAAATTGTAATTCAAATCGCTTGACTGTTCATTTCAATAACATGCAGCTAACTAAAGTTATAAATAACTTTGTTACCTGCATTAGAATGGAATAAACCCACAAAAAATAATGTGGCATATATACTACAATGAAATAAATTTGATAATTGGGATAGTATAGTGGTGCGTGAATATGTCAACAGATAAGAAGGAACAAATTTGTACATGCCAAAAGAGTTATCGGAAGTCATAAATCGAAGACGGGCAGGCAATGCAATGGCCAATCGAAAAAAGAAAAAATGATAAACAGTGGTCTAAAAAAAACTACACAGAAAACTGAAGATTGAGCAGCACGAATCCCACTTAAATCCCGGACGGAACTCTGTTGGTGACAACTTGAGCCTTTAGATTTACATTGTATGGCAGTTCCAGGTTTTGTACCATGATCCGCCAATCTGATTGTACAAAATATTTGAGTGCACCAAAATTTGTCGGAAATAATTAAAAATAGTAAGAAACAGCGAATTTTCTTTATTTAACTATTTATCATAAGTTATGCTATTCATAATACATCTGCTCAAAATCTTTCCAAAATAAATGCTATGATTAATCCGCTTGTTGTCGAATCTTTAACAGTTAATAACACTACACGAAGAAAGAATATATTATATGTATAAATTTGTACCAAATAATTTTAAAGAGTGTGATTTAGATTTGAAGATTGCTTAAATATAGATAGACCTAGATATATTCATGATTCAAATTTTTTATTTGGAGACAGTGTCTTTATCATTCTATTTTGTTCACTTCAATGTAGTATTTCCCAAAATACAGGTACTTTAAAATGTTGAAATGAAGTTCATCAGCATTGCAGTGTGAGTAACCAAACATCATGTACACCTTGTATAGGCTACACCAAGGTACATGCCAATATGGCTTGTAAAAGTCCGTTGTATTTCTTAATATGTTCATAATAAAACTCTTTTCTTACGACTTAAAGACTAATACTTTTATTTTACATATAATCGTCAACTAAATCTATACTTCTAACAGGTAATACCACCCTGCGCTGTACTAGTTAAACCTTCAATGTTTGCACTGTCCAAATTTTATAATTCATTTCCGTCATTAGGTTAATGTTAGATACAAGCGTTTTTGTGATTCAAACGCACATGTAACCACGTATGGAACAGCAGCGTCACCAAACGGGAGAAGCAGTGAATGGTCCCTATTGCTGGTGTCTAAAAGCTTTTACCTATTTATAGTTTATTTTGTTGGTTCAAAAGCCCATGGAGATTGATACAGTTTTTATGGTATTTTGTTTATGTTTGCAGAACTGAAATAATAATTATCTTGCTACTATTTAATGAGGGAAAAAACTTGGTGTAAAACTACATGTACCGCTGTATTTCATTGCCCCTTTCTTCAAGTTTAATCAACCTAGCATACACACAGAACGAAAACAAGACACATAACGAAAACAAGATTAAATATATAACATTGAACCATATATATGTATATACAGATATACTAAAAATGTATCAGTAGACTCAGTGCCATATTAACGCATGGGAACGCTGAGCAGTTATCCGGGGGCCCCACGAGCATAGGGGTCCTATGCTAATCTTTGTATGCTGTGTGTGGCATGTTTTTTAATGTCTAAACACTGATTTCTTTGGAAGTACCTATACAATAACTATATATTTAATTTAATCGACATTTACATTTTTATTCCTGCGAATGGTTGTATAGGTAGCCGTCTCGGTGTACTGCTTTGCCCGGGGTCCTATAATGCTGTTAAGACGGCCCCGAGTAGACTAGCTTTCCCCAGATTCACAAAACATATACAAAACAATGTACCGGGTAACCCAAGATTCATTTTTATTTAATTAAGATTTAATAAATTTAAATATTCCATCAGTTTCATCCGGTTCAAGTTCTAGATATGAGAATTTACAGGAATAAAAAATAGATTTGAGGGTTACGAGTGTTATCTGGTTTTTTTTCACTTCATCTGTAGGTCATTATAAAAAAGTGACATTTTATTTTGTAAAAAAGAGATGTCAGGGGAACAAAAGAAACAAATCTATCATTACACCATGCACACTCAAATTATAATTTAACAACTTTTTTTTAACAGAGAGTTGTCGAATAATTCAATATGAATATCTACTGATATACCCAATGCATGCAGAGACATAATTGTGTTACATGTCTCTGATACATGAATAAGTAATACATGGATATTCAATATTTTGTTTTGTACATGACGCCCAGGACCAGGTACAAGATTGTGTGATACTGATAGTGATAGAAGTTGACATGGATAATTACACCATTTTACAATTTACTAACAACCACTTCACAGAAACCTTTTTTTTTTTTATATATGAAATAAATAATTGATTAATTATCGAATCGACGACAAATTTAGTTTACTTTAATTAAATAAAGCAAAAAATTATATTGTTTTCATATTTGCCGCCGATAAAGTTAACAAATATTGTTACCTCCCTTTATCGGTGCGCCGGATCACTTGAGTGTTTTATTGTTTTCGAGATTCTTTTCCTCTTCTTTAATTACGGAATAGTGCTCAACATAATGAACATTATTTTCCGGCGCATGCCTACGCTTACAAATTTTGAAAAATAAATATATACACAAAAATTTAACTAAAAGTTTCTATATTTTTGCAATTTATATTTTGCAAATTTTTGTGTGTGTTTTGTGTGTGTTTTGTGTGTGTGTGTGTGTATAAGATAAAAACAGAGCTTTAGATTAACAAAGCTGAGGATATGTCTTAAGGAGAACTTCGTGTGTTAGTTTCTCCTTAAAAGATTTGATACTGTCACTATTTGTTATGGTTTCAGGGAGTTTATTCGAATCCGGTATTGTATTACAAAAGAAAGAATATTTAAAGCTGTCTTTTTTGCAAGGAAGTTGTCTAAATGTTTTTGAGTGTGAAGTTCTGGTTTTTGATTGATTTGGTATAAGTATGTTTGTGTACGGTATTTCCATTTTATTGTTTGAAATTTTGTAGAAGTTAATCAGTCTGGTTCTTGTACGACGTTCCTTAAGTGTAGGCCAGCTCAGATCGTCCATCATTTCTGTGACACTACTTGTGTTATGGTAGCGATGACAGACATATCGTGCGGCTCTCCTTTGTACTTTTTCAAGTTTGTAATTGTTCTCTGCTGTGCATGGATCCCAAACTGAAGAGCAGTACTCCAGTTTGGGACGAACTAGAGCTTGATATGCATTGTTTTTTATTGAACTGGAGTCAACTTTAAGGTTACGGCGTAAAAATGAAAGGGTTTTGTTTGCTATTGATGCTGTTTGATCGATGTGTTTGGTCCATTTTAGATTTGATTGAAGAGTAATACCTAAATATTTTGCAGAGTCTAGACTGATTCTAAAATGTGTCCGTGAAGGTTGTAGTAAAAGTGTTCTGGTTTTCGTTATGTTGTTATGCACATATTTCTGATTTTTCTTTGAGTATTTTTCCACTGATGTTGTCTGAACCTATAGCTTTGCTTGGATTTATGCCTTGTAGAAGTTTTTTAATGCCTTGTACAGTGATGGTGATGTTGTTCATTACAGGATGAGGACTGGGGCCTTTATCTGGTATGTTAATGTTGCTTTCAAAAGTAAATACTGATTGAAACTGTGTGCTTAAAACATTTGCCTTTTTGGTTGGTTCTGAATGGAGTGCCCCTTCTCTTCTCAGTGGTGCTATACCAGTATTTTCATTGTTCTGGCTTTTCATATATGAAAATAGATTTGTTGATTGTTTATTGAATCTGTTTGAGTCTGTGTTTTGAATATCTATATCAAAGATCATGTTCGCAATGTATTGCCAGTAAGATTTGCTCATTTCACTCCAAGATTTTCTTAGTGTTTTTGTACTGTTTTGAGTATTTTTTGTTTTTCTTTTGCATTTTGTACAGTTTGTTTTTCTTATTAATAAGTGTTTTGATTTTTCTGGTTACCCATGGTAAGTGTGATTTTTCTGGCTACCCATGGTAAGTGTGATTTTTCTGGTTACCCATGGTAAGTGTGATTTTTCTGGTTACCCATGGTAAGTGTGATTTTTCTGGTTACCCATGGTAAGTGTGATTTTTCTGGTTATCCATGCTAAGTGTGATTTTTTTGGTTACCCATGGTAAGTGTGATTTTTCTGGTTATCCATGGTAAGTGTGATTTTTTTGGTTACCCATGGTAAGTGTGATTTTTCTGGTTACCCATGGTAAGTGTGATTTTTCTGGTTACCCATGGTAAGTGTGATTTTTCTGGTTACCCATGGTAAGTGTGATTTTTCTGGTTACCCATGGTAAGTGTGATTTTTCTGGTTACCCATGGTAAGTGTGATTTTTTACCAACATTTTTGGTTGGGATGTTCTTTTCTACTCATGTCACTGTCTGATGTTTAAAGTAAAGCCATATTTCATCTATATTTAAGCTGTCTTGGTTTGTTTCAAGGTAGTTGTTTATATTGACCAGGTCTTGCTCTATTTGGTCCCAGTTGGCCTTCTTAAAGATGTGGAAGTTGTGTGATTGTTGTTTGTTCTTTGTAAGTGACTGATTTATTTCAGTGAATGTAATGTCATGATCACTTTGTCCTATTGGTGGCATTGTTTCAAATCTGTTGACAAGTGATGGCTTATTTACACAGAGTAGGTGAAGAGTTTTGTTATCTCTGGTATTTTTATTTACGACTTGTGTGAGATTTTGGTCATTTAAGATGTCAATTAGCTCTTGGTGTAATATAGGATCTTGATTTCCTGTAATTACTGATTATGTTTCCCAGTTTATGTGTCCAAGATTAAAGTCTCCAGCAAGCCATGTATTTGCGTTCGATTTGTTGCATACTCTGAGAAGTGAGGAGTTCAGTTCTTTAAGTGAATCTCCATTGTCAGATGGTGGGGGATAATACGCTCCCACATAAAGTTCTCTATTACCAGCAGATATTATGCTAGCCCAGATGATTTCACATTGAGTGTCAAGTACTGTTTCTTGTGATGATATGAATTTGTTTGAGATGGCTATTAGAACTCCGCCGTATCCATCTTTTCTGTTTTTTGTGTAAAAAGTATAATCTGTTGGTGATATGTATTCATAAGGTGAGATACCATCTGAAAGCCAGGTTTCAGTACCAAATAAAATATCAGGTTTACTTGAGTCTATTAACTGGTCTAATTCAGGTTTTTTGTTCTTTAATGATTGGAAATTCATGTTTAGGACCCTTAAGGGTTTCTGGTGGTTCCTGTTTTGTTTAAACTTTGATTTAACACTTTGACCAGATTTTTGCGTATTGATTGGTGACGATGAAAATGTTGGGTGTCCGATATTAATTGGACTTTGTATGTCACTGTCAAGCAAGGAGTAACTATTGGTCGATTCAATGCTTGTGCTGTTGAAAAAGTTTTGAAAAAGTTAGGCATCCCACAATTAATGCATTCCCATGAAAGATTACTCGAGTTCAGGATGTTGTACATGTAGTCATCCAAACCTTGACAATCAATATGAAACCAAGTTTCACATGTGTCATATACAACAGCTTTGTGTTTCTAGGTAACAGCTTTATTGCATGACCCACATGGGTATTTTGCTGCTGGGCCTGGGTTGGGTTCAGGTGCATAGGAGTCTAAAAGTAGTAAATTGCAAAGATAGATTAATACTAGTCTATCATGCTTTATTGTTCTATTTCTTTTACTAAAAATTTTAAGTGAGATATTATTAAGATCTGACTTACTTATTTGTTGGTTTGAGATTAAAGCTGACCATGTCCCATCATGAACAGTGTCTTGAGTAAGGTTTGGCTGTTCAAAATTTAAGGGTTGGAAAAACTTCGCAAAAAAAAATTTTTTTTATATGTTTTTCCTGATGTATAAATATGGATGTTTATATGTATAATAGCGTTTTATTATGTTGGATAAGGGAATGAAATCGATCTTAAAATTCTGTCAACGATACATGGAAGTCGCCATTTTGATAACATCTCAATACCAAGTATCACGTGACGTCTAAATACCACCACGCCCCAAAACAAGCGTAACAAACCAGGGTCCTCATTCAGTGTCGATATGGCTTGTCAGTCGTACGGTTGTTTAACTCGACAAGGGTATGGCAAAAGCCTATTTTGTTTTCCTGACCCCGTGAAAAAAGAGCTCTACTTGACATGGTTGACCAACCTCAGCATAGAAGAAAGCTTCACCAGTGATAAGCACAAGTTGGTTTGCGAAGACCATTTCGAAACTTCCTGTTTCGAAGGAAACTTGATGGTAATTCTTTTTATTTTTCTTATTATTCTAAATATATGAATTTACTACACAATCACTTTTTGCAGATTTACGTTTTGCTTCTATAAATTATGGCAAAACAAATGAATCGGGGGGAAAGGTTAATCTTAAATGAGACACATTTACAAAAGATTTGTTTCCAAAATAGAAGAACTACGAAATTAAGTTAAAAAAAGAACGGACATCGGAACAATGCCCTGAATTCGTTAAAAAAAATCAAAAAAGGCCTATACTACGAGGCAAAATTGTTTTAATGACATTATTCAGTAAGATCGCACTTTGTAATCGATCGTTCATGCATTACAATAAAGATACACATAAACTAAAAGCACAGAAAATTACAGGGTAGGAAGCCATACAATTGAGAGGATTATGTAAACATATAATTTGTAATCGTTTTTATTTGACAGTTACAGACGATGAGTATTATAAATACTTTTAAAGTTAATTATACAAAACTTTAGGGTACATCTCTTACCTAATAAAATAATTTGTTTATGGTAATACAATATTCGTATTCGCCAACAGTAAAAAGATTAATCTGTTTTCATAACGGTTATTTCTGATTTTTTCAAAGCGTAACATATAATATGTCTCTGCGTAAAGAAAGCATTTTTTGTTTATTTTAATCACGTCTTTCGAACTGACGGACCTTTCTGATTAATCTCAGAATAGTCATAAAAAATTTGTTCTTCACAATTATTGATATTTCACCGCGAATATTTAGTTTGATGTATTGTTGTTGTGTATCAATCATAATTGTTATTTGTATATGCCCTCCTGGGGCCCTGATTTGGTTAATAAATTTATTTCTATTTCTATTTCTATTTCTATAAGGACAAATTGCATACGAATGTTTTTTTTTGTCTATTTTGCAAGAAGAATTTCTACCCTGTCCAGTTCACCTTGCTTTATTTCATAATTTTGGTTGTTGCTACATCATTCTGATGGGGCACAAAAAAATCTAGATAAAAATGAACAATTCAATATAGCTTACGATCAATGGTAATCTTAAGATTTTTTGTGAAAATAGCCCATGAATCATTGCTGCATTAGGTGCGGATCCAGTAGTTTTGAAAACGGGGTGCCAGGCTCTTGTTTGCCAATTCATACACGAATTTTACTAAATTGTCGAACACCTCCTTGATCCGGCAGTGTGCATTAATATGCATCCATTCCTAATGTATACTTCAACGTGATCAGGGTCGTGTATTTTGATCACCTATTAGAACCTTTAAAATGTGCATTGCATCTGCTATTCTAGTCACGGGTAGCGTAATTTGTTTTCATTTTATTGTCTTTTCTTATTTCGTTTTTGTCTATTTGACTTGTGTACGTTGTTTGTATATATTCCTTGTACATGCCTTCAACCATTAGGGGTAAAATTGAGCATTAATAAAGTTAGTTAGTTAACGGGTCACAAAATGTGCATTCCGTTTCTGATTATTGTCAAATATTGTGACACATGTATTCAGGTATTCGGTCAAAGGCCCGTCGACCGGATGTAAAATGACACTTGTATATTCTGCCTGGCGATTTCCTGTGTGGACCTAAACTCATTACGCAATATTAGGTACCTGCTGAGTGAACCGGTGTGAATGTACCTGTCGTTTTCAGAATGAAGATAGAAATAAGTAAATCCCGCATTTCACTTCTTACTTCAGGAATTATTTGCCTTAATTTATTGAAAATAAAATATTAAAAATGAAATATGATCTCTCGCTTCTGAAAATACATGAAAAATATAAGAAATATATTTTTCGCATAATATTTTACGTTTCGCTCATCAAAAATGACAAACAAAAAAAGGAAAGAAATTAACATTTTTAAATCACTTGCTCGCTCTGGACAACGTTTTTAGTACAAAATCCGAAGAACAAGAAGTAAATCTGGTGTGGCCTAATCTCTTTTTAATTCTTGACAGCCCTTCATCTGTTTATACCGCTCATGATCATGATCTCTTCCGAACTTTGTCAATGAATATCAGTGGATATCAAAATTATAGGTCAAGTTTGCTTACGGGGTTCCGAGCTGAAAAAATCATATATTTAGGTTTTGTGCCTTTTGGGGGTCACTGAGCAACGAGTGTTTTTTTTTTTAAACACTACCTTTGTAAACTACAATAAACCGAAGATGCTTAAACATATTTTATTAAATAAATAAATAAATAAATAAATAAATAATATATTGTATATAATTGAAATCTTCATATTAGTTACAGTTTAATTATGTCCATTTTATTTTAAACTAGTCAGAATCTGATATATCACTTTCACATGCACACTCTTTAAAACCTTCATAATTTCCATCTGGTGACGGAAACTCTTCCCTTATAGTTTTGACAACGCAGGTTGGTAGGGTCACTCTGTATTTCTTGCCAAGTGGTTGACCTTTTCTGACCCAACAAACAAACTGACGATATGCCATGAGTCTACTCTGTCGATTAGTTAACACATCTGGAGCTCTTCCTCTGTGACGTTTGTACCTCAAAAAACTAATATAGCTTGTTTCAAGCACAGCAGGGTTGAGACAAACTGTTTTAAAGTTGGTGTTATCGGTAATGCAGTCACTGGGTTCCAATTGACCATCAAACAATGAAAATTCATGGCAGCACTGGCATTCCGACGGCAAAGGTAGTCAAATGCATTTTGAGCATGAGCACCAATTTGTGTCGTTCTGACGTGGGTTGTTCTCAATTTCCAGACGTTGGGCACTCGCTGTCTCTTCCATTTGTCTGAGTTCTTCTTCCGCATATTCTGGTTCAAGTTGGTAACCAAACTCTCCATAGTCGTCGAAATCTACATCACTTGAGGCGCTAGAGTCACTTTCCGTACCTGAGCTCGATATATTTAAGCTACATGTATAACTAAAACGTTAATTTCGGCGCTTTATATAGAAATGCTCCCAAACAAACAACACGCGTTGTCGTTGAACAAAAGAAAAGTAAAGAAATATTGATTGAGTAAAATCATAATCATTTGATTAAATCAAATTAATTAAAACATTTTTTATGAACACCGACTGTTAAAATAATGATTGGGTAAAATCATAATCCTTTGATTAAAATTAAATAAATTAAAACATCTTTTATGAACACCGACTGTTAAAATAATGATTGAGTAAAATCATAAAATCATAATAATTTTTTTTATTGTTATAATAAGGTTGTTTAAAAAGAAAAAAATCATTTCTAAACGTTTAGGCCTCCTAAATCATTTTATTTAAAATTGATATTAAAACATCTTTTATGAACATCGGTTGTTAAATTATTATGATGAGACAGCTATATATAGTTAGGCCAATTTGGCGCCTCTCATAATGAAGACTTATAATTTCAAGGATGGTGTATACTTTTCTGTCATCTAAAACATAAATTGTTCCTGTTATTTCAACATTATATTTATTCTAATGTTTTAAGAATATTTTATCTTTAATAGATAATAAACGATCTACCATCTCGTCTTGGAAAGCAAATAGTGTGTATTCAAATTCCCATGTTATTAATCCGATCACCTTGAATTTTACACCTGTATAATTTTACCCTCCGGCTAGAAAACATCCAAGCGGACATCTACATTCGGAGATCAAAATAACAGTAAACAGCATGCCGAATAATGATTATAAAAAAAGGGATTAAAACAGAATCTAGAAATCAATGCACAAGTTACGCGTTGTCAAAATTATAATAATCTTTATTTCTCAAACTGACAGTGCATAGCACATATACAGAGAAGTTACAAATAAATGAACAGATTAAACTATATACAATATATACAAATACAGTAAATCGACAGATGGAATTAGCCGGGAGGACAAACTATCATATTTATATATCTAATAAATTTACATAGTTTTTGCAGGATTGGTTTCCGTTCACTAGTCATTAAATTTTTGAATTTTATTATATTGAGACGTTCAATTAAATGTTTTGGAAGTAGTGAAGTACGTTTTTCGCTTAAATTAGTACATTCAAATATGTAATGATATTCGTCTCCAATTTGATTCTTTTGACAAAGTTCGCAATAGCGATTTTCCCTCGGAATATTACTCCATCTTCCCTTTTCTATGGGCAATTTATGATTTGTAGTTCTAAGTTTACATAAAAGAAGGGAATTTTGTTCATCTATAATATTAAAATATTCTTCAAATTTAAAATCAGTTTTGAAAATTCTATGATTAAATGCTTTAGGGGAATAATGGACTGACGAATTCCAATCCTGTAAAAACTGGTCTAACAATGTTTGTTTTATACTTTGTTTTAGCCACTCGATGCTTTTGAAAGTTGGCGTTTGCCATATATTAGAAAAAACAGTTTCGTTTAATATTTTTTCGAAACATTTTATCCATTTAATATCGAAATTTTGTTGTGAATACAAATGGTGTGATAAACTATACATAATGCATGATATTTTGGATTGTTTTCCACAAATAATTTTTGCCCAAAAAGAAATAATTCTAATTTTAATGTCGATTTCGAACGGATATCTACCTAATTCACCATATATCATATAATTCGGAGTAGACGTCTTGAGGTTCAAAATCATTTTACAAAATTTTAAGTGTACTTTTTCTAACACGTCATTGTTTCCAAATCCCCATATTTCGCAGCCATAAAGTAAAATTGGTTTAACCATTTTATCGAAAAGACTCAATAAACATTTTATAGATAAATTGTGTTTTCTTCCTAATTTCAATACTGCATACATAGAAACAACTGCTTTATTCACTAAACGTTTTCTTGCCAGATTGAAATTGCCAGTTTTGCTAAAAATAATACCGAGATAATTGAAGTTTTTGACTACTTCAATTTCGGAGCCATTATATTTAAAAGATAAATTTTGAGGTGTACGACCACTCCCAAATATGACAATTTTAGTTTTATCAATGTTAACTTTCAGCTTCCAGATTAAACAGTATTTATGAAAAGCATCGAGCTGTGCCTGTAAATCACTCTCAGATTCTGATAATATAACCGTATCATCAGCATATAGTATTATAAATAATTTCAAATAAATATTTAACTGGTTTTCGAGATCGCCTGAGATTGATTCCATTATATTTTTCAGCACATTAGCGGTAAAACAAAATGAACATAATTGTAAAAGGGATCCGATATATAGCGAATATAGGTGACTGTTGTAAAACACTCTTTCCGTTGTAAATATAAAGGAAATGAAACATTTTGTTCATTTAAAATAGTTGTTTGTCAAAAAGGTACGTAGCTGTTCACTTCAGTATTTAATTTTCCAACGGTTATTAGATTTAAATTACAGTCCTCTGAGCGCTTTAAATGAAGCGAATTTAACATCAGCGACCCAGACTTTAAATTTCAATCCCACAATGCATTATCAGGTTAAAACGTCACAGTCTGGTTGAAAAATTAAAATTACAAATTTGCGATTTGCTTCGTTATTTGTGGAAATATGTCGATAAAACTTTGTGAATATGTATTTTATATCACAAGGAACATATTTAGCTAACATGTAAAAAATCGCGAAGTTTCCCTTTAAGTACCTTTGCCAAGAGTAGACAACTTTTAAATGTTGATATGACATGCGTAAATATATGCATAATTTTTGTGCTGTAAGATATAAGAAATTGTGCAGCAAAGGATAATAAAGCAATTTAATAAGAATAATCTTCGTCCCTCGTAGACTCAACAAAGCAAGCCTGTTAGTTAGTAGAATATTCAATAAGCAGTAAAGATGAGAAATATGTAATGTATCTGTTCTGGTGTTTACTTCAGGTTTTTACTATGGATCATATAGATTTTAATAGATTTGATTCCTATCGCTAATCCATATTACACTTGGCCACCTAGTGTCAAGTTTTAGATTCTTGCATAGAAATAAGTAATCAATGATTTTAGTATTAGCTAGTAAATTATTCATTCGTAGCTAGATTTTAAATTTATAGTTCATTTACATTTTTGTAAGGGTATTTCCCTGCATAGACCTTAGTTATGGTTTTTTCCTTTTTAGTATGATATCTATTTTTATTAAGGCTAACTGTTCAAGAGTTATCATTTGTAAAGTTAAATACCCCCTCTTAAGGGTGCAGTCAGTGGTACAAAATTGTTAGGACCAAATCTGATGGATTCGATTATTATTGATTAAAATAATTAGTAATATCAGCCAAAGCATAGAGATGTGTTTATGAACAGGAAATAATCAGTGATTGTGTGGAACATTAGAACATTAATTTTGTTTATATTTGGTCCTATATATATATTTACAGATTAATACATGGGCATTTCCATAATGGCCTGGTTATCATTTCGAGACCCCCATATTGGCCGAGACGCAGTGATGATGTTTTCATATTGTCGTCGATTTGTAAGGAGACGGATTTATATAAGCTCAGCTTGTTTCCGAATCCTTGTCGTATATTGCATATTGTATTGTATTAACATGTCATATTATTGAATAACATATGTTTAAATTAACTAACGTGGTGTTATGAGTAATGAGTGTGGATAACGCCACATGACAGAAATGTTTATTATTCTGGAGCATATCCACCCACCCACTGTTCTTTGTGGGTTCGTGTTTCTCAGTCTGTTGAGTTCTGTATGGTGTTTTGTAGATCATTGTCATTTTCCTGTTCGTGTTTCTCAGTCTGTTGATTTCTGCGTAGTGTTTTGTAGATCATTGTCATTTTCCAGTTCGTGTTTCTCAGTCTGTTGATTTCTATGTAGTGTTTTGTAGATCATTGTCATTTTCCTGTTCGTGTTTCTCAGTCTGTTGATTTCTATGTAGTGTTTTGTAGATCATTGTCATTTTCCTGTTCGTGTTTCTCAGTCTGTTGATTTCTGTGTAGTGTTTTGTAGATCATTGTCATTTTCCTGTTCGTGTTTCTCAGTCTGTTTATTTCTGTGTAGTGTTTTGTAGATCATTGTCATTTTCCAGTTCGTGTTTCTCAGTCTGTTGATTTCTGTGTAGTGTTTTGTAGATCATTATCATTTTCCTGTTCGTGTTTCTCAGTCTGTTGATTTCTGTGTAGTGTTTTATAGATCATTGTCATTTTCCTGTTCGTGTTTCTCAGTCTGTTGATTTCTATGTAGTGTTTTGTAGATCATTGTCATTTTCCTGTTCGTGTTTCTCAGTCTGTTGATTTCTATGTAGTGTTTTGTAGATCAATGTCATTTTCCTGTTCGTGTTTCTCAGTCTGTTGATTTCTATGTAGTGTTTTGTAGATCATTGTCATTTTCCTGTTCGTGTTTCTCAGTCTGTTGATTTCTGTGTAGTGTTTTGTAGATCATTGTCATTTTCCTGTTCGTGTTTCTCAGTCTGTTTATTTCTGTGTAGTGTTTTGTAGATCATTGTCATTTTCCTGTTCGTGTTTCTCAGTCTATTGATTTCTGTGTAGTGTTTTGTAGATCATTGTCATTTTCCTGTTCGTGTTTCTCAGTCTGTTGATTTCTGTGTAGTGTTTTGTAGATCATTGTCATTTTCCTGTTCGTGTTTCTCAGTCTGTTGATTTCTATGTAGTGTTTTGTAGATCATTGTCATTTTCCTGTTCGTGTTTCTCAGTCTGTTGATTTCTATGTAGTGTTTTGTAGATCATTGTCATTTTCCTGTTCGTGTTTCTCAGTCTGTTGATTTCTGTGTAGTGTTTTGTAGATCATTGTCATTTTCCTGTTCGTGTTTCTCAGTCTGTTGATTTCTGTGTAGTGTTTTGTAGATCATTGTCATTTTCCAGTTCGTGTTTCTCAGTCTGCTGATTTCTGTGTAGTGTTTTGTAGATCATTGTCATTTTCCTGTTCGTGTTTCTCAGTCTGTTGATTTCTGTGTAGTGTTTTGTAGATCATTGTCATTTTCCTGTTCGTGTTTCTCAGTCTGTTGATTTCTGTGTAGTGTTTTGTAGATCATTGTCATTTTCCTGTTCGTGTTTCTCAGTCTGTTTATTTCTGTGTAGTGTTTTGTAGATCATTGTCATTTTCCTGTTCGTGTTTCTCAGTCTGTTGATTTCTGTGTAGTGTTTTGTAGATCATTGTCATTTTCCTGTTCGTGTTTCTCAGTCTGTTTATTTCTGTGTAGTGTTTTGTAGATCATTGTCATTTTCCTGTTCGTGTTTCTCAGTCTATTGATTTCTGTGTAGTGTTTTGTAGATCATTGTCATTTTCCTGTTCCTGTTTCTCAGTCTGTTGATTTCTGTGTAGTGTTTTGTAGATCATTGTCATTTTCCTGTTCGTGTTTCCCAGTCTGTTTATTTCTGTGTAGTGTTTTGTAGATCATTCTCATTTTCCTGTTCGTGTTTCTCAGTCTGTTGATTTCTGTGTAGTGTTTTGTAGATCATTGTCATTTTCCTGTTCGTGTTTCTCAGTCTGTTGATTTCTGTGTAGTGGTTTGTAGATCATTGTCATTTTCCTGTTCGTGTTTCTCAGTCTGTTGATTTCTGTGTAGTGTTTTGTAGATCATTGTCATTTTCCAGTTCGTGTTTCTCAGTCTGCTGATTTCTGTGTAGTGTTTTGTAGATCATTGTCATTTTCCTGTTTGTGTTTCTCAGTCTGTTGATTTCGGTGTGGTGTTTTGTAGATCATTGTCATTTTCTTGTTCGTGTTTCTCAGTCTGTTGATTTCTGTGTAGTGTTTTGTAGATCATTGTCATTTTCCTGTTCGTGTTTCTCAGTCTGTTTATTTCTGTGTAGTGTTTTGTAGATCATTGTCATTTTCCTGTTCGTGTTTCTCAGTCTGTTGATTTCTGTGTAGTGTTTTGTAGATCATTGTCATTTTCCTGATCGTGTTTCTCAGTCTGTTTATTTCTGTGTAGTGTTTTGTAGATCATTGTCATTTTCCTGTTCGTGTTTCTCAGTCTATTGATTTCTGTGTAGTGTTTTGTAGATCATTGTCATTTTCCTGTTCGTGTTTCTCAGTCTGTTGATTTCTATGTAGTGTTTTGTAGATCATTGTCATTTTCCTGTTCGTGTTTCTCAGTCTGTTGATTTCTGTGTAGTGTTTTGTAGATCATTGTCATTTTCCTGTTCGTGTTTCTCAGTCTGTTGATTTCTGTGTAGTGTTTTGTAGATCATTGTCATTTTCCAGTTCGTGTTTCTCAGTCTGCTGATTTCTGTGTAGTGTTTTGTAGATCATTGTCATTTTCCTGTTCGTGTTTCTCAGTCTGTTGATTTCTGTGTAGTGTTTTGTAGATCATTGTCATTTTCCTGTTCGTGTTTCTCAGTCTGTTGATTTCTGTGTAGTGTTTTGTAGATCATTGTCATTTTCCTGTTCGTGTTTCTCAGTCTGTTTATTTCTGTGTAGTGTTTTGTAGATCATTGTCATTTTCCTGTTCGTGTTTCTCAGTCTGTTGATTTCTGTGTAGTGTTTTGTAGATCATTGTCATTTTCCTGTTCGTGTTTCTCAGTCTGTTTATTTCTGTGTAGTGTTTTGTAGATCATTGTCATTTTCCTGTTCGTGTTTCTCAGTCTATTGATTTCTGTGTAGTGTTTTGTAGATCATTGTCATTTTCCTGTTCATGTTTCTCAGTCTGTTGATTTCTGTGTAGTGTTTTGTAGATCATTGTCATTTTCCTGTTCGTGTTTCCCAGTCTGTTTATTTCTGTGTAGTGTTTTGTAGATCATTCTCATTTTCCTGTTCGTGTTTCTCAGTCTGTTGATTTCTGTGTAGTGTTTTGTAGATCATTGTCATTTTCCTGTTCGTGTTTCTCAGTCTGTTGATTTCTGTGTAGTGGTTTGTAGATCATTGTCATTTTCCTGTTCGTGTTTCTCAGTCTGTTGATTTCTGTGTAGTGTTTTGTAGATCATTGTCATTTTCCAGTTCGTGTTTCTCAGTCTGCTGATTTCTGTGTAGTGTTTTGTAGATCATTGTCATTTTCCTGTTTGTGTTTCTCAGTCTGTTGATTTCGGTGTGGTGTTTTGTAGATCATTGTCATTTTCTTGTTCGTGTTTCTCAGTCTGTTGATTTCTGTGTAGTGTTTTGTAGATCATTGTCATTTTCCTGTTCGTGTTTCTCAGTCTGTTTATTTCTGTGTAGTGTTTTGTAGATCATTGTCATTTTCCTGTTCGTGTTTCTCAGTCTGTTGATTTCTGTGTAGTGTTTTGTAGATCATTGTCATTTTCCTGATCGTGTTTCTCAGTCTGTTTATTTCTGTGTAGTGTTTTGTAGATCATTGTCATTTTCCTGTTCGTGTTTCTCAGTCTATTGATTTCTGTGTAGTGTTTTGTAGATCATTGTCATTTTCCTGTTCATGTTTCTCAGTCTGTTGATTTCTGTGTAGTGTTTTGTAGATCATTGTCATTTTCCTGTTCGTGTTTCTCAGTCTGTTTATTTCTGTGTAGTGTTTTGTAGATCATTGTCATTTTCCTGTTCGTGTTTCTCAGTCTGTTGATTTCTGTGTAGTGTTTTGTAGATCATTGTCATTTTCCTGTTCGTGTTTCTCAGTCTGTTGATTTCTATGTAGTATTTTGTAGATCATTGTCATTTTCCAGTTCGTGTTTCTCAGTCTGTTGATTTCTGTGTAGTGTTTTGTAGATCATTGTCATTTTCCTGTTCGTGTTTCTCAGTCTGTTGATTTCTGTGTAGTGTTTTGTAGATCATTGTCATTTTCCTGTTCGTGTTTCTCAGTCTGTTTATTTCTGTGTAGTGTTTTGTAGATCATTGTCATTTTCCTGTTCGTGTTTCTCAGTCTATTGATTTCTGTGTAGTGTTTTGTAGATCATTGTCATTTTCCTGTTCGTGTTTCTCAGTCTGTTGATTTCTGTGTAGTGTTTTGTAGATCATTGTCATTTTCCTGTTCGTGTTTCTCAGTCTGTTGATTTCTATGTAGTGTTTTGTAGATCATTGTCATTTTCCTGTTCGTGTTTCTCAGTCTGTTGATTTCTATGTAGTGTTTTGTAGATCATTGTCATTTTCCTGTTCGTGTTTCTCAGTCTGTTGATTTCTGTGTAGTGTTTTGTAGATCATTGTCATTTTCCTGTTCGTGTTTCTCAGTCTGTTGATTTCTGTGTAGTGTTTTGTAGATCATTGTCATTTTCCAGTTCGTGTTTCTCAGTCTGCTGATTTCTGTGTAGTGTTTTGTAGATCATTGTCATTTTCCTGTTCGTGTTTCTCAGTCTGTTGATTTCTGTGTAGTGTTTTGTAGATCATTGTCATTTTCCTGTTCGTGTTTCTCAGTCTGTTGATTTCTGTGTAGTGTTTTGTAGATCATTGTCATTTTCCTGTTCGTGTTTCTCAGTCTGTTTATTTCTGTGTAGTGTTTTGTAGATCATTGTCATTTTCCTGTTCGTGTTTCTCAGTCTGTTTATTTCTGTGTAGTGTTTTGTAGATCATTGTCATTTTCCTGTTCGTGTTTCTCAGTCTGTTTATTTCTGTGTAGTGTTTTGTAGATCATTGTCATTTTCCTGTTCGTGTTTCTCAGTCTATTGATTTCTGTGTAGTGTTTTGTAGATCATTGTCATTTTCCTGTTCATGTTTCTCAGTCTGTTGATTTCTGTGTAGTGTTTTGTAGATCATTGTCATTTTCCTGTTCGTGTTTCCCAGTCTGTTTATTTCTGTGTAGTGTTTTGTAGATCATTCTCATTTTCCTGTTCGTGTTTCTCAGTCTGTTGATTTCTGTGTAGTGTTTTGTAGATCATTGTCATTTTCCTGTTCGTGTTTCTCAGTCTGTTGATTTCTGTGTAGTGGTTTGTAGATCATTGTCATTTTCCTGTTCATGTTTCTCAGTCTGTTGATTTCTGTGTAGTGTTTTGTAGATCATTGTCATTTTCCAGTTCGTGTTTCTCAGTCTGCTGATTTCTGTGTAGTGTTTTGTAGATCATTGTCATTTTCCTGTTTGTGTTTCTCAGTCTGTTGATTTCGGTGTGGTGTTTTGTAGATCATTGTCATTTTCTTGTTCGTGTTTCTCAGTCTGTTGATTTCTGTGTAGTGTTTTGTAGATCATTGTCATTTTCCTGTTCGTGTTTCTCAGTCTGTTTATTTCTGTGTAGTGTTTTGTAGATCATTGTCATTTTCCTGTTCGTGTTTCTCAGTCTGTTGATTTCTGTGTAGTGTTTTGTAGATCATTGTCATTTTCCTGTTCGTGTTTCTCAGTCTGTTTATTTCTGTGTAGTGTTTTGTAGATCATTGTCATTTTCCTGTTCGTGTTTCTCAATCTATTGATTTCTGTGTAGTGTTTTGTAGATCATTGTCATTTTCCTGTTCATGTTTCTCAGTCTGTTGATTTCTGTGTAGTGTTTTGTAGATCATTGTCATTTTCCTGTTCGTGTTTCTCAGTCTGTTTATTTCTGTGTAGTGTTTTGTAGATCATTGTCATTTTCCTGTTCGTGTTTCTCAGTCTGTTGATTTCTGTGTAGTGTTTTGTAGATCATTGTCATTTTCCTGTTCGTGTTTCTCAGTCTGTTGATTTCTATGTAGTATTTTGTAGATCATTGTCATTTTCCTGTTCGTGTTTCTCAGTCTGTTGATTTCTGTGTAGTGTTTTGTAGATCATTGTCATTTTCCAGTTCGTGTTTCTCAGTCTGTTGATTTCTGTGTAGTGTTTTGTAGATCATTGTCATTTTCCTGTTCGTGTTTCTCAGTCTGTTGATTTCTATGTAGTGTTTTGTAGATCATTGTCATTTTCCTGTTCGTGTTTCTCAGTCTGTTGATTTCTGTGTAGTGTTTTGTAGATCATTGTCATTTTCCTGGTCGTGTTTTTCAGTCTGTTGATTTCTGTGTAGTGTTTTGTAGATCATTGTCATTTTCCTGTTTGCTAATGTATTGTATGTTCTTCTTAGATTTACAGCTTCTAATTATTACTCCTGACGCATTTGATCACATAAGATTTTGTAAGTATAACGGCATTCTATGGTACAGTGGTAGCTAAATTAAAGATATTGCCGCGAAAATTGATTGCCATATAGCGTGAATAAACGGAACCAATGGACACGAGGTACCATAGGATCGGCATATGCAACTCGCCACGATTGGAGTCGAATTCGTTCACTATAGTGGTGATAGACATTGCAGATGTAGCTAAAACTGTCAAAACAATAACGATGGAGAGACAACTTATAGTCAAACATTTGCTATTACTATGTTTACTTCCTCTCGCAAACTGTTGTAATTATGTTTGTATGTTGATATTTATATCTAGACCATGTAATTTGGTTATGAGAAACTGCTATTATTTTTATACAAATAAAGTATATAATATATAATGGTGTCCAACACATATTGTGTTGTGTTTTTGCTTTGGTTTTCTTCGTCTTGTGTACCCTATGTTGCCAGTTTCTCTGAATTGTCCATTCTTGATTGTCCCTTCGTTATTCTTTAACGTTTATTTCTTGTGGTAATCTATATTTCTTTCTATAATGAATATAATTGAAATACAGATCACTTGACGTTAAACAATCAAACAATTCAGTTTCCTAGCAACATGTAAACGTGGGTTTTCTATTGTATTTATTTACTTTTCATCGTTTAAACATTATTGTCATAATTCATAGCCAGTTCTGATTTGTTGATCTGCCTTCGATTATTTTAATTATTAAAATAAATAAAATAATGATGTTCCATTGTAACCCGGGTCATTAGCTTTAGGCAAATGGTTGTATTCAAGTTCTATGTGAAAAACGTACAATAGCTAATTTAAAATAAGACACGTTTCACCTGTGAAGATGATAATTAATAGATCAATTACAACTATACTGTTGAATCGTGTATTGAGAACGATGGACGTAAGAGTTTGAAGATACCAAAGGGGTAATCAGAATCCGTAAATCGAAGAACAGACAACACAATGGCCAAAAGAAGAAGAACAGACAACACAATGGCCAAAAGAAAAGGTACAAAAGGACAAACAACGATCTACAACATACACATAAAGCGAAAGAAAGATAGAGTAACACGAACCCCACTAAAAAGCCGGGGGCACCCTTCGTGTTAATATATTTACAAACCCGGTGATAAGTGAGGAATGAGTAGTATATGAGGACAGCTCAAGTCGTATTTGAGGCGGAGCAGGGACGTGGAGCGGTGACGTCACCGGATATGACGTGACCGGGAATGATGTCACCGGAAATGACGTCACAGGAACCGAAAATGATTGGGAGAAAATGTTCCGCGTTTTTTACCCGTATTTCCCGCGTTTTTCTGGAACTCCTCTAGATTCTAGGTACGAACAATGGAATTTTGAATCCAACCAATCGTAGCCCTTCTGATATTTGAATCTCACCAATCGTACCCCTTCTTGCTTCGAATTCAAAAACAACCAATCGTCACCCTTCCGATATTTGAATCCCACCAATCGTCGACCCCAAACCGAGTATTTACCAATTTAAATATCTTTTGTTGATTGATTTGTTGATTACATCTTTTAGCAAACTTAATATTTCTTTAATTTAATGCAAAGCATTTGTAATAAATAAATAAAATAAAGTTTTAGTTAGAGTCGATACATATCACAACATACATAAAACACAAGCTCTACAGAGCTTTTCAAATCGACTATACATATAACAAAAACAACATACATGCATACATACAAGGTACATAAAAATACTAGCACAAATTAAAACATCTATATTAAAAATAATTTAAACTAATTAATTTAAAATTTCAAGCACTAAGTAAATAAATTAAAATAAGCAGCCTAAAAAGTAACTATAATTAAAGACAAAGCACAGATTTCAAAAGCATCACAGATAAGCAAAACAAATAAATAAATAAAATTATGCTTTAAAGCTATCTACAAGCATTACAGTGACATGAGCTACCATTCCATGAATTAATCAAGTTTTTGAATTGTTTAAAAGAATTTTCCAGTCTAAAGTGGTTTGGTAGCTCATTCCATGTTTTGGCAGCAAAATATTTAAAAGTTTTAATACCATACCTAGTTGTTCTGGTTGATGGTATACTAGCAGTATTTTGGTATCTGAAAGAATATTTACTTTGTTTAATTGTAATTAAATCATGTAAGTACAAAGGACTGGTTTTATTGACAATTTTGAATGTTTCAATGGCTATTGTTCTAATTCGCCTGATTTTTAAAGTGGGTAATTTGGATTTTGTTAAAAGTTCTTCATATGTGCTGTCAGTATCATCATAGATAAATTTCAGACTCTAAATTGTATTTTTTCCATTTTATTTGTATTTTGTTCACTGCAAAAGTGCCATGTTACAGGGCAATAATTAAAGTTCGAGAAAATATAAGAGTAGTATATTGTAAGTCTACCAAGTTTTGTTAAGTATTTACCAATTCTTTTTAAAATGTTCAGTTGTCTTGAGGCTTTTTTACAGATATTTGCTATATGAGTATCAAAATTTAGTTCAAAATCTATTGTGACTCCCAAAAGTTTTACCTCATCTTCGCATTTTACTATATTACCATTAAGATTAAAAGAGATATTTTCATTTTTAGTTTTTTTTTCCAATTGCTATCGCTTGAAATTTGCCTGGATTTGCTTTCATTTGGTTTAATTTGTATTAATTTTATAATCTATGTTTATCGTAAAGATCATAAGTTTGTGGACAATTCAAGTAAGACATCTGGTCTATTGATTTTTTTCTTTCACACGCTTGTTTATAATCTAATTATTGATTCTAAGTATTGCATATGGGTTTTAACACCGTGTTTTCATTACGTTTGAAGAAAATCCAAAACGAGTAAATATAAATAATTTGTGTTGATTAATTTGTTAATTACACCTGATCTAAATATAGACACGATACAAAAAATCGATACAAGTATTCTTTATAGCTAAATTGATTTCAATCGTACCAGATTCCAATGTTAAAATATGCAGATTATGTGAAAAACGATATGTTGTACAGATATTTTTGTACACGTGTGCTGTAACTGTCAATATTCTTTCAAAATCCAAAATATTTGGTGGGACTTAATAATAGAAACTTTATGTTGAACTAAGTAGCTACGAGGATGAGGTATTATACCAAATTTTACTTGGAAAACCACCGTGTACCGATCTAGGCGATGTTGACCTCAAATCATTCCAGAGATAGTGCTATTTACAGGTTACTAAACTGGCAGCAGAATACAACAGAGCTGTAAAATATATCCAGTAACTGACCTATGCATACTTACAATATCATCAGCAAACTACATATCAAATGAACTATTGTATAAAGAACTTCTAATTGACATTTTATAGTTAATGTATTCTATTGTTTAAAGCCGATTGTTGTTATTTTTACGAGAACCTGGTGTTACATATAAATAGTAGATTCGTCCACGGTCGGAGTTTGAAGTTCAAACAGGCCGACCAAGTTACTTTGTAACATCAATATATATTAATTAATTTGTACGATAACTAAGGGGTTTTCCCTCAAGAGCAAAGCAAAGTGTTCACCATAATGAGTCATGTTCAATTCCAATCCTAAACCAAGTCTGGGAACACCAATTTATAACTTCCATCTTTTATTTCTATCTACGTTACTCTGTTATTTCTATAAAGACATAAAAAACAACATTAGATATATGTATTTACCTATTAAGCACCCCTAAGCGCTGTACACTGCAATTAGTTCACTTGGATATATCCAATAACAATCGAGATTCTTTTTTGAAAAATGTTTGTGGCACTGAAAATGATTAATTACGGTTCTTGACAGTGCGGCTCTTACAGGTACACCTGTCGATAAAATCGATAATGAAGTATTCCAAACCGAGTAAATTTATATAATTTTGTGTTGTTTAATTAAAGACCTCATTATTATTCTATTATTCATATGGATTTTACTGAACTTTCTTTCTTTCTTCAGGTATGGCCTGCCGTTCTTTTATGTCGGCGCACTCCTACGTATTACAGCAGGATAGTGGTAAAAATATTATATACACCCACACCCATTAAAAATTGTACTGCATTTAAAAATGTGTGCATCCACCAATGCGTGCAAAAATGTGTTTATATGTGCATTGTGAGAACTCGATTCTATACAAATTTTACATAGTAAGTAAAAGGTCTTAAAAAAAAAATTCCAGTGTAAAAAAATGTTCGCTTCAGATTTAATAAAATTTGTAAAAATGTTCATTTAAAAATGGTATTCAATCCAGGCACACTAAAACACTATTTCGGTTAAAAGCACTATTATTCTAATGATGAGAGTAATATTCTTTGCATTTATGTGTAAAAGTCACAATAAAATAAGGCTCACTATATTTCGATATAAAAAGGATCTTGGAGGCAAGCGTTAGTAAAACATCATACACTTTAAGCACTAATCGGATAAAATAGTCTATAATATGCTTAAAAGGTAAAAGAATGCTATAGCACTGTGCAATCATTCCTGTTCGATTAAAATGGTAAAAATAGCACTGTTTGTCACTATTACTTGTCACCCCACTACTCCTTACCCGCCATCTGCCGCAGTCTGCTGACATGCATATCATAGCAGAAGATCCTACTAAGGCTTTCCATTTCCATATACTGTTTTTGTTTAATACGAATTCCATAGTTTATTTCTTGACTTGTACAATCCACCAAGAGCTGGACCAGCATATCTGCATCCTGTATTTCCTGATATAATCCATTTCTTAAACTATGCAGGTATTCTTGTATTTTCTGGAGGTGCCTTTCCCGTGTACTTTTCAGACCAGAACAGACCAACAAGAAATGATATATGTTCTCATCTCCTGTTTCACAGAGTGTACAAATGGAGGAGATATTTTTGTTGTATCTTGATTTTATGTTTTGTAGCATATATGACTGCGTCACAAGTTTGCTCTTTATCTCTCCAGACTTGATACTGATTGGGTCATTTCCTGTACTCTGCCATATATTATGTGGCTTTGATATAGGCCTATCCTGTATTTGTAGATACTGCAATGATTTTTTCTCAAGCTGGTCTGCTTTACATCGCTCATGCCAATAAATATTCTGATGGAGTTTCACTATTCGCTTCCATTCCTCTTTCGACTTTGGTTGTTCCATAAGCTTTTCAACTGGTTCGAGTTTGTATTTTTGTATTACTTCTTGTATCCTATTTATAAATGTATGATCTTTCTCGTTACGCATTGCAAGTTGGCGCATAAGGATTTTATATTCAACTGTAGTGTTGTTTCTTATTATATTCATCAGTAGCGAGAGCATATTTCGCTCAATCATCATGTATATTGGTACCGCTCCAATTAGCACATAGACTGCTGTGTTTGCTACTTGGTTTGATAGGCATTGGAGTTGTCTTATAAAGTAGCTTCCTTTGCATTATTTCCATCTGCTCCATTTCTTTTTTCTTGATTGGCATTACTTCTAGTCCATACAGAATTTTAGGTACGGCATATACTTTCCAGAGATTGTGAGATATAAGAGGAGAGAAACCTTTTCTTAAATGTAGTCCTGCCCCCAGCATGCCATAGATTGCTGCTCTTCCCGATTTCAGCTTTTCATCAATATTAATTGAATTCTTCTCATTTCGTGAAATGCCTAGATGTTTTGTACATGTGCTTCTGCTGACCTTACAGTCACCTATGTTAACTTTCCTTTCACTACTAGTATTATAGCATATGAGGTCTGATTTTTGTGGGTTGATTTTCACAAGATCTCTCTGAGTATGGTGGTATATAATGTCCATAATACTCTGGAGTTCACATTCAGAATTTGCAAGTATGAGTATGTCATCTGCACATGTAGGTGCAGCAACGCTTATTGTTTCTAGATAACTGCCTAGGCCACTTTCCGTTACGCTGTCCAGTATTGCATTGTTGTAGCATTTATATAAAGACGTGGAGAGTTTTGCTCCTTGTTGTATTCCCTGGTTGATATAGATATTTTCAGACAGATGGTTATCCCATTTTACTTGGGTGGTCATTTCTCTGTACATATTCCGTAGTAATACCATTATGATATAATTTGTTGAAAAGGATTTCATGATTGAGCTTATTGAAAGCTTTTTCTGCCTCAAGGGTTAATATTAATAATGCATGGTGACCGCTCGATAGTCCGAAGGTCCATTACTCCGAAGGTTCATTAGTCCGAAGATCCGTTAGTCCGAAGGTTCATTAGTCCGAAGGTCCGTTAATCCGAACGTTTTAAGGTCCTTTAGTCTTGTTTTTCGTCCAAAGGATAGGTATCGAACAGTGTTGAATTGATTTAATATGCAGTCCTTTATCAAATTAAGTAAGAGAAGCAAGATACTCATATTCACATCCTGACTAAGCAGTGGTCTATCCAGGTGGGTTGTAGGCTGTACGCCCATCTTTTGCTAGCAAAACAAAATGTGTAATCGGCAAATATAGGTAAAACTTAAAACATTTTGTAGAAAATACGCCAAAAATTGCACCAAACCCCTGTTTTGTAGTTATGGATCCAAGCGTGCCAAGTCTAAAAAAAAAAAGAGAGAAAAAAACCGCGTCGTCTCTGAAATATATGGAAATCATTCCAATGAAGTAAACCCTCCACTAAAACTCTGATCTTAACCAAATGTGTTTAAGCTTAAAACTTAAAAGATATTTATATATTAAAATTTAAAAGATATCTAAATATTAGATTATTTTTAAGACCCGTTGTTGATCCAATTAACAACTGGGATTTTTTTGCTTAACAAAAGTATCAACAAAACAATGCTGATCGAAGGATTGAGCGGTTGTCAATGTTGTCCAACGGGCTTGCCACCTTTTGATTTCGGCTTTAAAACATAACTATGTCGCAGCGTAAATCGGTTTTGTATGTGTCAAATATAACGTCTACGGTGTCTGGTGTTAGTCTAGGCAAGTTCATTGGTATCAAGTATTGTGCCTGGTATCTGCCGCCATTTTCAAGTAATCTCGCGGTAAGCTCTGTTATGTAATAGTTCATAAACGGGTAGTACATAGATTGCTGCCAAAACTGGCTAGGGTTATCAGCGGGATGACCAGCTCGGTTGATCTGTCGGCCCGTTCTCCTTGGAATAGTCGGTAGAATTTCAAACTGATCGGCAATAGAAACGGCCATTTCAAATAACGATCGAGTCCCACACAGTTTGGTCATTTCGTTCCGATGTTAACTGATTAAAAACAACTTCATTCTCTTTGACCACTTCTACCAGATCGCATATAAAACACGTTATAATTATTATTAATCATACTGAAAAAGTGGGATTCTTCCCATGTCAATAATAATATTTTTAGTGCAAGCAAACAATTTTTTTTTTTGCCGAAATGATGTGCAAGCAATTGATTTTTTGCGTAAAGGCAGCTACGCGCCTGATATCATAAAAGATCATCAAACAAATGTGCTATGCATATTACATGTAGGAAAAAACGTACGGGTTAAACTAGAAAACAAATCATTATTTCCTGCAATTTCGGTACTTTGTTGTTTTATACCTTAATTTATAGTAACACTACTTTAAGATACATGTTTGCACAAGGACGGATGGACGAACGCAGACCATTACTGTGTCACTCCGTTGCTTCGCGGCGGGGGACAAAAAATGTATACGGGTTGAATATCGGCGCACTACGTTTGAGCGCATTTTCAATTTTAAGTGTGTTACATTTGAGCGCATTTTACCCGTGGTTTGCCTGGGGAATTTAATATCTAAAAATGTGAAAAATAGAAATAAAAATATATACACTTTATTATAAAAGATTACAGCACTAAAAAACACATAAAAACATCAAAGGATTTATTTAAAATGTTTTATGAAATAGATTTAAGAATGTTTAAAAATGTTTATAAAAGTAGCGCTAAAATCTTACAAATCGGTTCTTGCGGAAAATTTCAACCCCATTGACTTCATGTAAGTTGCTCTAGAAATTTCTCCTGTCTCTAACCTACGGTATTATTCTAAGGAAAACGCAAGTTTTTCCTTCTCGGTGCGCCTGACTGTAGCGGGGTTGTCAAGACCTCGAATTTTAATGAATGTAGTTGTCTGTATTTGTTTTAACACATCAATGAATACATATATACATGGGTGCGCAGAATAAAACTGATCATTGAAGTGACTGTGAAAGCACTCCGGGCCATTGTTGATGCGTTTAGCTGTACTGCAAGGTTTTGAAGCCCACATTGTAGGAGGATATTTTGAGTTTTCGTCCACATAGGTTTCTAATAAAGTCAGAGAACTTAGAACATCGTTCCTTTGTGGGTGCCTCTGGTATCATCTCCTCTACAAAACTGTCTACGGTTTCATCAGGAGGTAGAAAGGGAAGTCCAACAAATTGGGATAGCCATTTACCAATTTCACTAGATTTATCTTTGTAGTCCTGTGCAAGACCAAGAGACTGAATTTTTCTATACCACGCTTGATCAAGATGAAGCCTATAACCTTTAATTTCGATTTCCCTGAATTCTTCTCTTAGAAGGTTAACCATTCCAAGTTCAAAATCAAGATTTATTTTCTTCGGCTCAAATTTTTATAATAATTTCTTTTTTTTCTCAAGTAAATAGTAAATAGCTAAGGTAAAATGCGCTCAATCGTGGATTTTTTTGCGCTCAAACGTAGGAGCAATGCGCTCAAACGTCGTGCAACGTTGAATATATACGTTTATTCAAACCAGAAATAACAGAGTTCAAACGTATGGGTGGCCGACATTAGGACAAACTGACCTTCGGACTAACGAACCTTCAGACTAATGGACCTTCGGACTAACGAACCTTCGGACTAATGGACCTTCGGACTAACGCCACGGAACCGTTTTATTGCATGCAGTGTGTATAAACTCTTCCATGGCTATAATAGCCTCTTCTATATTTCTAATGGAGTTCTGGAGAACTTGAACTACACCATCCGTGATTGTTGACTGGTAGGTGTTTAGGTCACATTTTTCCCATTTTGTTTTCACTATGGTGGTTTTTGGTTTATAGGCTCTTCTTACCAATTTTCTGTTTATTTGAGCTATCACTCTACCTTTTTTAATATGTTCTTACATGTTGAGATTGTGTAGTCTATTTGTCCTTATGACTTTCCGTTATGGTGGTAAAATGTATCTTTCTCTGGATAATTTATAATTAGGCCTATCCTATTCTCTAGAAGGAATTTGTTAAAGAGTGGGTCATGACTTGTCTTTTCTCGGTGTGCGGAGCCATTCATATCACCACATATAACTATTTCATGTGTATTTCTATATTTCTCTATTACTTCTGTCAGTTGTGATATCGTATCTTTATACTCGCAGTCCATTTCTTTGTTGTCTGATGGCATATATACATTAATCAGGCATATTGGTGATGCATTAGTGTCATTCTGTATTACTTGTATTCTACTATTTCCTTCATCCATTACCTTTATCTTATCGTCTATCTCTTTTTTCCAGAAAATAGCAAGACCTCTCCTTGCCACCACGCTTAATTCTGGGTAGTTATCATCCACACTTTTTGCTACAACAGTCATATTTGCCTCAATATTTTGGAGGAAATTCTATTCAGGTTTATACAGCCAATGTTCTTTGACACAGCATATATCTAGTTTGTGTAGGAGCTGCTTGAGATATATCCTATTCCCTTTTACACTTTGTACGTTGAATGTTCCTATAGTGATTTCCGTCGCTTTTTCCTCGCTATTGGGCCTATCTCTAAAAAATGGTTTTGATTATTATTATTCTGCGATTCCTGATTATTTTTATCCTTGTTATCCATTATCTGATCACAACAAAATTCTTTCCTTTCATCTATTATATGCTCCTTTACTTTTTCATGGGGCTGGTTTACTTGATCTCTATTACTGTACTTTCTGACAGATGTGGCGTTCGATTCTGCTCGATCAGGATGCCTTTTCTCATTAACTTCTCTTTGGGTTGGATATTTTTTGTAGTACTCTTCTAATACATTTTCATCATTTAATAGATCCCATTTATTAGGAGGTAGGTGTTTAGATTTACTATTGGTCTTTGACTGTAGCATGTTATTAGTCATGTATAAATCAGCTCCTTGAGCTTTTCTCAGATGTTGCGTTTCCTGGTATACATTATTTGTATTATCTATTTTTCCTTGTCCCAAGATTGGGCAATATTGATATTCATATTGTACTTGTTGGCATGGATTTACAATTTGCTTAGGCATATTTTGACAATCATCGGTTTCTTCCATACAGATATCAGCGTCAGCTTCTAGGTCACGTGTACTGGTATTCACTACATTACGTGATTTTCTAACTGGAGCATCATTTCTTGGGGTTACTTTATTGATTATATCCTGTTGAGTCTCAATCAATGACATTTTCATCTTAAGTTCCATCATTTCCATCTTGTGCTCTAATTTTATATCCCTTATTTCAAGCTCATGTTTAAATTTATCTAGCAGTCCCTCTATCTTTGTTTCAATATGCGACTCTTTGGTAGGCTGTGTCTGGCTACAACAATGATGTCCCTGGTTATGATTAGCCATTCCAACATTTTTTATTTTTAACTGTAATCTCAGTAAGTTAATGGTATTTTTGTAGTTTCTATTAAGATCTTCCAGCATAGCAATTCTGGCCTTGCATTGTATTAGTTGTTCATCGAGTTGTCTTTCTCTGTCAGGTATATCTTTGTTTTTATTGCTTTGTTTAGTTTTTCTTTTAACAATTGGTACTTTTGGATTAGTTTCTTCATGTACTATGTCTACTGTATTTTTTGGGTAGAGGTTATTTGTCCCATTTACCATATTCTGTTTTTTGTACTATAGCTGTTGCAGTTACTTACAGGTGGTCATATCCAGAGTTATAACAGTTTGGTTGGACAGTGTCTACTTGTTCTTGTAGAATAGATTCCGCTATGCTATGATCATTACCATATGGGATAGTTTGGTTAAGTTGGGTACATGAAGAGCATACATAATCGTCAGCCAGCGGTCCCTCAGATTGTTCAGTTTTGTGTAGTATTTTGCCTTTTTCACAGCTTACATGAAAAGTTTGTTCACATTGGCTACAGAAATAGGATAATATGAAGCAGCCGGCCGCGATACTGGTATTACAATACTGGTACACAATACTGGTAATACCAGTATTTACCAGAATCTTCCAGTATCTGCAATACTGGTACAGATACTGGTAAATACTAGTATCCCAGTATCTTCCAGAATTTTCCAGTATCTGCAATACTAGAAGATACTGGTCATTGCCAAAATATGAGTATTGTTGATACTGGAAGATTCTGGAAATTACTGGTAATACCAGTATTGCAGATACTGGAAGATTCTGGAAAATACTGGTAATACCAATATTTCAGATACTGGAAAATTCTGGAAAATACTGGTAATACCAGTATTGCAGATACTGGAACCTTCTGGAAAATACTGATTATACTAAGAAATTTTTTAATTGACTGTTCAAATTGCATGAAATCAAAAGCCATTTTTAGTATTTTGATCAAAATGTAATTATTTATGCTTTTAACTAGTATAAAAAAAATTACTGTCCAAATTGCATGAAATCAAAAGCCATTTTGATCAAAATGTAATTATTTATGCTTTTAACTAGTATGTTTTATTTCGTTATTGTTTTGTTTTTGTCCAGAATAAATTCACAAATGATAAAACAAGACATGTAGCGTAATATTTCTGAAAGTTGAACTCATAAAAACTCCTTTGGACCTGTTTTGATGGGCTATATGAAAATAGCGCAAATGGAAATAGTTGAAATGTTCGAGCTTTTGATCTTTGCATTATATAGAATTTTTATTTTTTTTTTAAATCATGGAATTTTAAATAAAAAAATATTGTACAAATTTAATTTGAAGTAAAACATCTTTACGTCATGTTAACATATAATTTATTATTTGAATATTTCCGGTAGTGAAGTGTTAGTTTCCTGTCATAAAAGATTTAAGATTGTCAATAATTACATTTAATTGTAGGCAATATAATACTAGTCCAGTCAATCTATGGCAAAATAATTGCAACATGCATAATTTATTTCCACTATACACAATTAACATTTATAAAAACCTTCAATATTTTATAAACGGTCATTAGAACTGAGAGTCTTATTGCAACATAAATAATTCATTTATGTTTGTCCTTTTTTTTTCTTTTTTCTTTCATACACACAATTGTTTGTTTGTATGTATGTGTCACAGACATGTTTATATATGTTTAATGACAATACAATTATTATTAAATTAAAAAATTATTTTACTTCAATATTTTTTTAAGAAAATGCTATTCAATGCTGTATTCTGATTGGTTAGTTTAATGTTTATGCAAAAATAATCGGATTGGACGTGGGAGTAGTAGGCGTGTCATATAGATTCTAACGGCATGGCTTCAAATATATATATATATATAGACATTTGTTTGCTATCAAAATTATATATATAAACATGAATTTCCATGACACAGTAGCCCCGTTGATATACAACCCAGATAAGAGACCTCTGCATGACTACCTGCGAGCAGAGGGATTACTTGCCAACAACGTCGATTGTTAACATTGCCAGCAGTCCATGGAATTGGTTGACAGGCCAGATGACCAGGAGAAGTTCAGCTGGAGGTGCAGTAACGACAGATGTACACGAAAACATTCAAGAATGTCCGTAAAGACCGGCTCCATCTTCGAGAAGACGAAAATACTCCTGGCCAAATGGCTACATGTCGTCGTCCTGTGGACCATCGAGACATCGGTCACCAACACCTGCGCCCTCACCAACCTGTCTATGCATACAGTCATAGACCTTTTCCAGTTCCTGAGAGATATATGCGGAGGAAAGTTACTGCAGAATCCAGTTCAGCTTGGTGGTATCGACGCTACCGGTGCGGGCATCATATGCGAGATCGACGAAAACTGTTTCCGCCACAAGACCAAATACCATCGCGGACGAGCACCACTGCGGAATCAGTGGGTTTTTGGAATAGTAGATACCAGCACTACCCCAGCAACGGGATATTTACGAATGGTCAACAGACGAGTTTGATATATATTAGTAAGGTAATTTGACATGACTGGGCGGAGCCTAATACTATCGGTAAATACAATGAGCTGTGATTTACCGTTAGAATTAGGCTCTGCCCACTCGTGTCAAATTGCCAGATACTAGAGTTTCCAGTATTGTGTATTTTACAATACTAGTATTACCAGTATTGCTGGATGAAGAATACTGGAGCTTCCAGTATTGTGTGTTTTACAATACTAGTATTACCAGTATTCCTGGATGAAGAATACTAGAGTTTCCAGTATTGTGTGCTTTACAATACTAGTATTACCAGTATTGCTGGATGAAGAATACTGGAGCTTCCAGTATCGTGTGTTTTACAATACTAGTATTACCAGTATTGTTGGATGAAAAATACTGGAGCTTCCGGTATTGTGTATAGATCAACGATTCTGGTATTCCAGTATTGTAAATGCACGATACTGGTACATCCAGTATTGTATATGTACGATACTGGTATTACCAGTATTGTAACATTACAATACTGGTGTTTCTAGTATTGTACAGTGTTACAATACTGGTATTACCAGTATTGTAATATTTACAATACTGGTATTATTATTGTAATATTTACAATACCGGTAATACCAGTATTGTAAATATTACAATACTGGTAATACCAGTATTGTAAATATTACAATACTGGTAATACCAGTATCGCGGCCGGCTGCTTCATATTATCCCAGAAATATGTTGGACTATTGTTGCTATTTATAGCCCTTTGGCATATAGTGCAAATAATTATATCTTCCCCACCAGTGCATTGGCTATGACTGTCTAGTTGCTGTTTTCGCCAGCGAGGCGTCCCCACTAGCACATTGTCTCTTGCACTGTAGTGATACTTCTGCCAGCGGAGCGTCCCCACTAGCATGAGCGGCCTTTTGTTGAATATTTGTTACCAGCGAGGCCTCCCCACTAGCATATGATCTCCAAGGCTGTAGTGATGTTGCCACCAGCGAAGCGTCCCCACTAGATTGAGTTTTATTTTGATGTTCCCCACTAGTACAGGGACTCTTACGAAGTGGTGTTGTTTTCACCAACAGGACGTCCCCATTAGCTTGAGTCGAGTGATGTTGCATTGTAACCAGCGAGGCGTCCCCACTAGCTCGGGTTGAGTTATGTTGAATTGTTGCTATCGAGGCGCCCCTGCTTGCCTTTTTCTTTACATCTTTCCTATGTGGACTATGTAATATTGGTACTAAGGGTCCATCACTACTACTGTTGCTAGCACTCATTGACCCATATTGTGTCATACTGTCCATACATTGTCTGATCTGGCTCTCTAATAATTTATTGAGTTGTGAGCAATTCCCCTTGTCATCCATCATTACTGCCATATCTTGTAGATGTAGTAAGAATTGTTCTCTACCGTGTCCATTTACTTCGACTCTGCATGTTGTGTAGTATAAGTTTATACGGTACTGTTGCTTATTTTTTCTATTTCGTACGGAGTAGGATGTACTAACGCAGAGACCCTTGTTGATCGTTTTGGTCATTTGCTTGTATTGTATAGTTATCATGATGTTGAAAATATTCTTTAATGGCTCCCTTTAATAATTCATATGCTGCAAGCAACATCTCCAGCACATAATTTCCATGTTTGTATTGGAGTTCCATATCTACAGATCTATTGCATTGCTGTACCTTTTTATCCAATGCCTTTTTCTTATTTAATTTGTATCCTTCATATTTATAGGGTATGTGTGGTGTTGGTTTCACCCTATTTCTAGTTGAAAGCCTTACTGCCCTGTCCATTGTAGTGGGATAAGAATATAGGGTACAGGGTTCCTTAAAGTTATAGTAAAATAAGCAGCAACAGGTCCAAGCTCCTACTTTTTACTTTGCCACAACTGATTGGCTGGAATTTTAGAAAAGCAGTCAGTTAGAATTTTTGTTGCAATTCTTCTTAGCCAGAGTCTTGCCAGGATCTTTTTAGGATGGACACCGTCTCTTTCCAGTAAAGACAGATCAGTGTATGTCTTAGTATGACTTCTTGGGTTATGTCCTTTAGTACCTCTCCACAGATCCTGCATAAACCTTGGTGATCTATCACCACTGCCGTTAACTTTTCTGATTTCTTCGTTAAGTATGTCTAGATGGAGTTCCAGTTTTTTGTCTTGCTCCTCGTAATCTTTGTAGTTGGTGTGGCCTTGAGAATAGTTCCAATGTTGGATAGATATTGAAGGCACCTCCAGAAAAACAACATCAACCCTAGCAATCTTTGATACAATTATCTCTTTTAGCTCATTGAACTTTCTAATTATATACCATACATTTGTACTATCTTCGGATTCAAGAGATATGAGACTGGTTTTCTTGTCCACGTGTGTGATGTCACATGTCCCTAGCCAAATGTAAAAAGTGTATTTTCCTGTAGCATCAAATATTGTTGTCAGATTATTTTTTGCCCAGTTAATGCAATCCTGGATTTTCCATATAGATTTAACCTTCAGGCAGTGCTCCGTGATAACCTCCCTTTCTATGTACTTGCCTTTACTATCAGCCAAGATGACAGCTTTCCGTATAGCTAGACGCTTTTCAACCTCTATAGGATTAATATAGAACTTCCGACAAGATTTTCTTAATCTATTCTCAGACATATAGACTACCTGGCAAGAATATACAATACTGTGGGAAATGGGGGAATGCAACAAAATTTTGATTTTAAATATAGCGCCGGTCAGAAAAAATGGCGGGTAGGAGGTTACTTGAAAAAACAAAGGATTGCTGTGAAAAAGCGGTGTCAGTGGGAAAAGGCTACATATTGTGCAATGTTGATGACAAAACTAAACAGATGTATATATTTGTTTAGGTGCGGGTATGTGCCAAGTGCTACCAAATCCTTTTTTTTCTTCAGTGCGTGAAATCCGTGTCTTCTCTCTTCAACACATGCGCAATACTGAACACCTTGATTTAATTACTAATAATTATGCATACTTTAATTGATAATTCACAAACAATCACCCACTATTAAAGATATCATGAATGTACATGTCATTTATATACCACCAGAAAGTACTTCAAATAAACACCCTCGCTGCGACATATCCATTAAATTAGCATTTATAGTAAGTTATTAAACCAATACAATTGAACGCAGTCTATCGTTTACCGTATCAGGTACTTGACTTGGTAGAAACAAGTTTGAATGTGTATTAGATCCGTTTGTAATTATTCGATTCTATTATATACAATTATGGCCTTTATGAGAAGTTAATATCCATAATTATTAAATTGAGAAAGGATTATTTTCCCGAGGTCCGAAGGACGGAGGAAAAATAACCCTTTCGAGATGTTCCCCTTCTTTTGTAATAACCATTGTATGAACAAATCTACAATCATATCTTAAATGAGGGAGACCATTCCTAAACAAAAAAGACCACTCCTTTACTTGAAAGTCCATTCCTACACCCAAAAAATGAGACCATTCCCATACATTTTTGTCATGTTTTTGTCGTAACCGTTCCGTGACTTTTTTCCCATAGCTGGAATTTCCATCAAGCTTGTGGGTCTCGGCCACTATCTTCTTCTCTGGATAGGCAATCAAATGCCTTGGAAAGATCCATTAGGACTGCGGCAACATACTGATTTTTTTCAAGGGCATTCCGCCAGTCCTCTAATAACCTGAGCAGGGTTGTCTGACATCCATGACCTCTTCTAAAAGCACATAAATAAGGATTAAAAATATTTTCAAAAAAATCAGACAATTGCCGTTCTAAAATTTTCTCAAAAATATTTGAAAAAATACATAGTACACTTACGGGTCTGTAGTTAGTCTTCAAAAGTGGATCATTCTTTTTATATAAAGGTGTTACTTGTGCTTTCTTTAATTTATCCGGAAAAACACTCTGATCTATTGACATATTTAAAATACTTGTAATCTGAGGTGCAATAATAGATTTACTACATTTTATTATTTTGGCAGGTATACCATCAGCACCTGTTGCTTTTTTTATGTTGATATTATTTATAATCTTTTCAACTTTATCTGTTGTTACCTTTTCAAAACCAAATTTGTTTGTGCAATCATTTTGTTTCTTTATTTCTATTTCAGAAGGGTCGTAAACAGTATCTTTTCCTATATTCTCAGCTACAGTGGGGGAAAAATTATTAAAGTGATTGGCTACTTCTTTTTGATCATTTACAATCTTGTCAGATTCATTAAGCACAATTTTTTGTTCTCCACTGGACCCCTTTTTCGAAAAGAATGGCTTAATAGTTTTCCAAAAGTCGCCCGATTTTGTTCCCCCAGAGCAACGTTCTAAAAAGTATGTTTTCATTGATTTTCTCTTCAATTTGGTTACAAAATTTCTTTGCTTTCTGAATTTTTCCCAATTTTTGTTGCTCTGACATTTTGTAAATTGAGAATATAGCATTTGTTTTCTGTATACAGCTCTTCTGAGCTCCTGATTCATACATGGTAATGGTTTTTTTCTTTGATATCTAGATTTAATTGGAGCATGTTTGTTTAACACATTGATAAAATCTTTTTCATATTCATTATAAACAGAATCTACTTCATGACATGTTTGATTGATCTTAATTTGTTCTATATCATCATTGAAATTTTCAATATCAAAAGTCTTGTAACTTCTATAATACCTGAGCTTTTTTGGTTCGTGAAGAACTTCACCTTTGATAACAGTACTTATAATGTTATGGCAGTCACCGACACCTGTTGGAACATTTTGTGACTTAAAACATAATGATTTCTTGTTTGTCATTATTACATCTACTAGTGATGGGATACAGCCCTTTTTGAAACAGGTTGGACCATTAACAAGTTGTGATAGATTGAAAACATCACAGAAATCATTCAAGGTAGCACTTTTATCTGAATTGAGCATGTCAAAATTCAGGTCACCAAATAATAACATATGTTCATAATGTATTAAAGATCTATCAGCAAATCTGGAGAAATGTTCAGTAAATTCATTGTTTGACATAGAAGGGGGTTTATATGCCCCAGCAATCAACCACTTTCTGTCACTTATATATACTTCATGACACAGAGTTTCAATTTTTTCACTCTCTAAAGATTGTTTTCTGCTGGATGGAAAGTCAGATCTGATAAAGGTAAGAAGGCCCCCGCCGTACTGGTTCCTGTCCCTGCGTTGCACTTTGTACCCATCTACACTGAACAGATTGTCATTAAAAGATTCATCAAGTTTCGTTTCAGAAATAATTAATAAATCTACAATGTTGTCAGTTAGTACCTCTTTTATTTCGTCAAATTTGTACCGAAGGCTGTTGATATTCAGGTGTGCTGCCATGAAATTTTTGGGATAAGATCTCCGGACATCTCTAAGGTCTTTAAACGTGTGTTTGTATCAATCTTAAAAGAGTTGTGTCACTTTATTTATAAATACTGCAGATAATTTAAATAACTGAATAACACTGCTTCAATTTTATTAACAAAATCTACATATTAATGTTTAAAATATATTATTGTTTGTCTGCACTAGACACGAGGAGGAATGCTCATTGCTAATCTTAGTAGATGCAATACATTTCCTGAAGCACTGTCCCTTGGTGTCTGTTGCAGATAAGCGATACATCTATTTATTCCCAATTTAGTTTATTACTCGAACTGCTTGCTTTCCTGGATCAGACACGGGGAGAATCGAAATGCGATTCTTAAGCACCGTCCCCTGGTGTCTCCTCCAGCTAAGTAATCACAGTCCTTTCATCAAACACATGATGTTTTACTACTTGAACCGCTTGCTTTGCTGGATCAGACACGGGGAGAATCATAACACAATTCTTAAGCATCGTCCCCTGGTGTCTCCTCCAGCTAAGTAATCGCATTCATGTAGTCCATTCTTCAACCATATGATACACTGCAACTATACATTACTCATTGCCTCTCATCGGGTCGTGCTGCCGAACACGGCCTATTTATTTATTTATTTATATATTTTTTGTAACATATATATTTTAAATAGTTAGAATTGTCTTGTTTAAAAACATATATCTCCATTCTGTATTGTTGTAACTGTTGATATAATTATGAATGTATATTTGTTATTGCCCCTTGAGGGACCCTAATTGGAATAAAAATATTGTATTGTATTGTTTATATTTACACCGGAAGTAACAGTGGGTGCGTTTGATTTATCCTCTACATCTTCAGTACTAAAAAAGGAGTTGCTAAAAATAGGCAAAATACAGTTTGCACAGTACCAACTTTCAGATGATGTTGATAAACGTTGGTATTCGTCTATCGGTAGGTCAATACATTTAATGTGATACCAATATGTACAGTCTTCACAATAAATTCCACGTTGATTTCGTTTTACTGGTTTGGAACATTTCCCACAAGGATATTTTACTGGACCAGGATTAGTTGAAATGTCTCCTGATAGCAAAAGAATTCTAATTATTGATGTATATGTTGTTGTATTTTGGTTTGGTAAGTATTTGTAGTAACGTCTATTTGTATAATGGCGGATCTTTTCTGAGACGATCCTCGGGTATAATAAATCTAATGAAAAGTCATAGCAAGATGGTTTTGGTTTCGTTCCCGAGTATAATCCGAGATCTTCTACCATGTATTCGTTGTCTGGGAGATCAATTTGCGTTGGAAATGCAAGGATGCGAGCTACAATTAAAGTTGTTGTTAGAGTAAACAAAAGCCCGTCTAGTCCCGTCGCCATCTTTGTTATCGTTGGACCAGCATTGAACTTAAAAACTCTCATCTTATTTAATCGCATAAATCACGATTTTAAGAAATTGTGTCATATGAATGTGGATTTTTCGTTAATGTTACTATATGGAATGTGGGATACACATATTGGACACACCGGGGAATACATATGTAAGCATCACAGAAATTTGATTTTTTTTTTCGGTGAAAGCCGTCAGTCATTGTGATTTATTCCCCATGTAATATTCGATGTACAGGTATTTTACAATAGTAACAGTTCATTATGACATATTATTTAATCATATAGCTAAATCTTCATTATTCGTGAAGGTACGGATATAGGCTTCACCATTTTAAACACACCAACGGAAATACATATGTATTGTGGGTAAAATAACAACAAACACGTGCTGCAAGTACTGAAGACAGTGAAAGCATGGGATTTCCAGGTACACATGTACAATGTACAATCGTTAACAGTTCATAATTTATGCATCTTCTTATAGCCAACATTTTAGATATTTTAAAACGCTCTACATATAGAAGACTGAAATGTTCTTTACGATCAAATCGTTTGGGTCAATATCAGTAAATTTATTTCGTCAACTGTCTATTTTGCCATCTCGGTCTGTGGTTTTCCTCCGATTTCCTTCACCACTTAAGCTAACCTCCCTGATATAATGTTGAAAGTAGCGTTAAACATTCCCTAACCCCTTGATTATATACTTCACAATCACATTCTCGAACCAGTAACTTCAGCAAAATACCTTGGAGTTGCACTACAATCTAACCTTAAATGGAACACCCACATCGACAATATCACTTCAAATGGAAATAAATCTCTCGGATACTTAAAAAGAAATTTACAGATATCAAACCCTGAAGTAAAATCTCGGGCATATCAAGCACTAGTGAGGCCAAAACTTGAATACAGCTGTAGTATCTTGGACCCTTATACACATGACAACATAAACAAACTAGAAATGGTTCAAAGACGAGCTGCTCGCTATGTTCAAAACAATTACCATATGATTGACACTCTAGGTTGGCCAACTTTAGCTGAGCGCCATCTTAAAACCAGATTGATCATGTTGTTTAAAATAACACACGCTTTAATTGCTATCCCAAACATCATACTGATCCCAACTGACAGCAGAACTAGAAAATCACACAATCAGACATTTAGGCATATAACAACACAAAAAGATACATACAAATGGTCATTTTTTCCACACACTATAGTACAATGGAACATCTTACCACAGACAATTATCTCAAGTCCATCTATAGACTCTTTCAGAGAACAGCTAACACCCGCTGTTCTCTTAAACATTTAAATTTCAAATACAATTGTACATAGTTTTAAATTTTTTGTTTTGTTTTATTCACACTTTTGATTTCACTTTATGAAATTTATGTAAATATTTTTGTAAATACCCACGCATGCAACAGTACGTAATCTTCAACGTCTTGAAGGAGTATTGTATACCTAAAGAAGAAGAAAAAAGAGTTCCATTCTGTATTACACATGAATATTATATCAATATATGTATAAAATGTAGCACACACGTGAACATCTTTTGTTCCATCGCCCACTTCAAGTTGTTGGACAAGTTGTTGTTAAATTCCTTATAATGTGCTAAAATAAACTAGATGGTTGAACCCCTACAAGTTTTATCTGTTTACCAAAAAACGAATGTACCTCTTCTGGTGACAGTTTTTTTAATCGTAGCAATCTCTTTTGTCATGATGTTACCAAATTGAACAAATTCAAAGCATGGAAAGTAATAGATACTATAACGTAACCCTCATTCCGCTTGTGCTCCAGTTAGGGTTACGAATCGGTCCCATTCAACGTATTGGAGCAGTGCCCGGAGTGATTCACACCGGGCGGTTTTTTGTCCTAATTCCGTTGGAAGTGGTTGGAAAAATTAACGGGGGTGAAAGATAAATATATTTAGATAAACATTGAGGTGTCAAGTAAACGCTGCATCAATCCATGGTAGACTTGTATCCATCTCAAAATTTGAATGCATGAAATCTTCTCTCTGTCCGACATTTTGTTTACAAGTTGCTATTTCACGTGCACTTGCCTTGTTTTGGAGATATCCTTATTTGGATCAATCGTAGTAAAACACATCGTACTATTCGTAGTAAAGTTTTTCATATTTGGCATTTAGATCCATATATGGATAGGTAGCTGCAATAATGTAGCTCCTGTGACAAACTTGTGTCTCGGCAGAGCTACAGCGCGGTCCCATTCGTCACAATGGAGCAAAAAAAAATTGCAGTTGAAACATAAAAACTCACTATTTGCGCTTCAAACATTTCATTATAACTATTACTGATGATCCCAGTCCTTGTTAAATCGGTTTGGCTGAGAAATATCATCTTCGCTAGCCAAGGGTTACGATTCGGGTACCCCTTCTCTCCACCCTTGGCGGATCTAGAATACATTTTGAAATTCGCGCGCAATGCCACCTGGTGGTTTATCGAAGTTGCGCTCCTTAGATAGTCGTAATCGCCAGCCAATCAGAATCGTTTTGTTATACGTATGTTGGAGAGTTGAAAATGGCAGCGCCCAGTGAAGAAAAACTTATTTGTGATCAATTTAATTTGGAAGTACATACTTGAAAACCAATTGAAAGTTTCAAAGCTTTGGCAGACGGGGAAAGATGTTTTCATTGGAACCAAAACGGGAAGTGGCAAATCGTTGTCATATGAGAGCATTCCGGTGCCATCTTTGTTTACATTTCGTTGATAACATGTGCTCCGTGTAAGGCGTCTTCTGATTGGATACATGTACTGGTAGCCGTAACCAATGAAATATTAAAGCGCGAATCCTCAAAATGTATTCTAGATCTGCCAAGGGTGGAGAGAAGGGGGACCCGAATCGTAACCCTTGGCTAGCGAAGATGGAGAAATATATGCTTTTCAAAGGTAACAACAACCTTGTTCAAATTTATTGATCGTTTGCCATAACCGGAAACTACGGAAGGCGGAGCTTTTCTAAATATGGTATTTCTTACTACACGTAGTAAACAGCTGATGTAAACATTCACGACTCAAATCGCCAAATATGGTATCGACATCCAAATAGTGAGGCCGGAAATTCAAAATGTTCAGAGAGAAAGTAAACATGGATTTTTATTTTGTGGGAATAGCATTCTAAAATACTGGTAGATGATAAAAACTTGTTATAATAATGGACAAAGGGAAAGGTTATGTCTTATTATTGATAAATGCAGGCGTCAGAAACTCTGTAAGCGAGCGCAAAAAATCTCGGAGGCTGCTCCATTACGTGTAATGGCATCCCGTTATAACCCTTGCGAGTAAGCGAGCATTTAGGGTTTTATTATTAGAACTAATGGATAGGCTCCGCCCATCACGAGAGTATACGTAAGATGCCATGGCGGACAAGAAACAATTTTCGAATACTAAATCGATCGTGAAGGTAGAAACAGGTATTGTAACACTTATTTTGTATCGCCATTGCTTAAAAATTGTAGGGAATTATAAGTTATGACCAGATATGCAAAAAGAAAGTTGAAATATTCACTTAACGAAAATTTTAATTTGCTCCCATACGTTGAATGGGACCGATTCGTACCCCTAACTGGAGCACAAGCGGAATGAGGGTTACGTTATTGTATCTAGGAAAGTAACAGTGCCACATAGCGCTACCGGATGTTTCATCCCATAACAAAAACGGACTTGAAATAAAAAATGTAAATTTCTTGAATAAATATGATATTTTATGTATTATTTCTATGATTTTATATGTATTTAATTACAATTAATTGTTATTTTTACACACTTAATTACAATTATGATTAATTATACCACTGTCCGTCCAAGATATTTTTCGTCGCATTTTTCTCAGTAACTGTTGATGGCAGAAATCTGATATTTGGTCACAAGCATCATATAGGTATACCATATTGTGGGTAGCGTTTTTGGACCCGTCAGATTCCTACTTCCTGTTTGCCGACTTAGTTGGTTTTTATACACATTGAACATATATGCACATTTTTCATCACATTTTTCTCAGCAACTATTGATGGCAGAAATCTGATATTTGGTCACAAGCTTCATATAGGTACCCCATATCGTGGGAAGCATTTTTGGACCCATCAGCTTCCTACTTCCTGTTTGTCAACTTGGTTGGTTTTTATTCACATTGAACATATATGCACATTTTTCGTCACATTTTTCTCAGCAACTATTGATGGCAGAAATCTGATATATGGTCACAAGTTTCATATAGGTACCCCATATCGTGGGAAGCGTTTTTTGAACCCATCGGATTCCTACTTCCTGTTTGCCGACTGTTGATTTTTATACACATTACATATATGCTCATTTTTCTCAGCAACTATTGATGGCAGAAATCTGATATTTGGTCACAAGCTTCATATAGGTACCCCATATCGTGGGAAGCGTTTTCGGACCCATCAGATTCCTACTTCCTGTTTGCCGACTTAGTTGGTTTTTATACACATTGAACATATATGCACATTTTTCATCACATTTTTCTCAGCAACTATTGATGGCAGAAATCTGATATTTGGTCACAAGCTTCATATAGGTACCCCATATCGTGGGAAGCATTTTTGGACCCATCAGATTCCTACTTCCTGTTTGTCAACTTGGTTGGTTTTTATTCACATTGAACATATATGCACATTTTTCGTCACATTTTTCTCGGCAACTATTGATGGCAGAAATCTGATATATGGTCACAAGTTTCATATAGGTACCCCATATCGTGGGAAGCGTTTTTGAACCCATCGGATTCCTACTTCCTGTTTGCCGACTTTGTTGATTTTTATACATATTACATATATGCTCATTTTTCTCAGCAACTATTGATGGCAGAAATCTGATATTTGGTCACAAGCTTCATATAGGTACCCCATATCGTGGGAAGCGTTTTCGGACCCATCAGATTCCTACTTCCTGTTTGCCGATTTTGTTGATTTTTATACACATTTAACATACATTTGTATATGCACATTTTTCGTCGCATTTTTCTCAGCAACTATTGATGACAGGAATCTGATATTTGGTCACACGCTTCATATAGGTATGCCATATTGTGGGAAGCGGTTTTGGACTCGTCAGATTCCTACCTCCTGTTTGCCGACTTAGTTGGTTTCTATACACATTGAACATATATGCACATTTTTCGTCGCATTTTTCTCAGCACCTATTGATGGCAGAAATCTGATATTTGGTCACAAGCTTCATATAGGTACCCCATATCGTGGGAAGCGTTTTTGGACCCGTCAGATTCCTACTTCCTGTTTGCCTAAGAGCGGGGGTATCATAGGTGAGCATTAGCTCACAGTTCATCTTGTTTGATTTTTATTTGATTAAAAGTTAATTAATTTTAAAGAATTTGGTTTAATGTAATTACAGGTAACTTTAATTTACAAAGATTATTAAACTGTCAATGCTTTAATCTTAAGTTTCCCCCCAAAAATATGGGCTTGGGTTGATAAAAAGAGCATGTACATAGTAATTAAGATATAATTAACACTGCAGTACATGGAATTTTGATAAATTCCATTACAAAAACGAGTAAATTTCTTTGATCTTTGGTTCATAGACAATAAAAGAACGGGATAATGTCATTACACCGACACTCAATACTTCGTCAATCATTACTCCGACTCTTAATACTTCGACAGTGACCGATAGCCTTTGCAATTCTGGCGCATTTAGCAATCCAAATGCAGTACAGGACTGCCCATTTAACTTGAAAGGTGCATGGTTTTTATCCCGGCGTCAGAAGTTTTTTTCGTATGCAGCGCTATTGTTTTTAAAGCTTTTCAGCGCGACCCAACAAAATATTTTTTACAAAAGAAAATATTATTTCATGTTGATCTAATAAAAATGCTTTCTCTGATTAGTTTGTTTCTTCGATTCCCGTCATATTTTCCTCAAAATTCAGGATAGCAAAAATACATGGCCTACCTTTTCAAGTTATCAAGTCGTCTCATAGTTGACCGACACCTATTATACTACCTACCATTGCATCAGATGTGTACAGAATTGGGTTTGTTGAAGAGACCCGTACTACCCACGACTAGTGGTGTACCGATCATCGGAAACATCGACTAATCAGTCGGACGTCATCATGCGATCCGATGATCGATTCTTAAACCTTGTGGTCAATTCTGATTCTATAGTGTCTAAAATATTATATGCTTAACTTTGTTCTTTGATTGTTTTTTTTTCTGTCTCCATACTGACAAAAAATATTGCAGTTTTATACCAGCTGGGGTTTTTTTGCCCTCATACTGACAAACATCTGGCAATTTTGTCCAAGCGTACTTTTGACACAGTCAATACACATATTTGGACTAGTCTATTATTTATCTACTTCCCGGAATCGTCCATTATATATCAGGTGTTACACATATGGAAAACGATTTTTTGTTTTGTTCTAAGTTAATGTTTACAAATGGAAAAATTGTAGTTTGTAAATATATTATTTAATTTTATTCAAATCTTTACTTTTGTTAAAAACATATTTGGACTAGTCTATTATTTATCTATCTATATCAGGTGTTACACATATGGAAAACGTTCTTTTGTTTTGTTCTATTTTAAAGTTAATGTTTACTAATGGAAAAATTATAGTTTATAAATTTATGATACAATTTTATTCATATCTTTACTTTTGTCAATCATACTCTTGAAATAAAGACTATTTGATTAATTATAGTTAGTAAATACATTTAGCAGGCAATTGTCACTGATGATCGATCATCGGTCGATGTTGATATAACGGTCAATGATCTTGAAAATGTTACCAATTCCCATCACTACCCGCGACCAATACTTTTCTGGACTGTGTGTATGCATTCTTCAACAAGGGAAAAGTATCCAAAGTTTCTAATAAAAAGTTCCCATATTTCAGAGCAATATAGTAGAGCAAAAAAAAAAAATATGTGTGTTTCCGATTGCATGGTCTTCAAAATTAGGGTCGGTAGGTCAGGATTTTTTTTTTTTTTTTTATTTTTACCTACAAGTATGCTCCTTTCCTCTAAAATCACACAAATTTTTTTGTTTCTTTCTTACTACAGCTTATTAATTATTTGACATGCAGTACAATGTTTTTGGTTCCAAACATCGATCATATGTACAAGGAAATGAAGAAAATTGTTGAAGTCAGAAACAGAGAAGAATTTCCGGATTTTGCCGATCTATTTTTTTTTTTTTTTTTTTTTTTTTGGCATAATAAATGTTAGGATTGGCGGTAAAATTTTAGGGTGGGTCGGTCGATCGGAAACACACATTTATTTATTTTAGGCATAAAACATGTTAAATGGTATGGTCAAAAACATATGTCCTAAGCAACGTCGCTAAGTAAACATTGACGCTCAGGAACACTGAAAACATAGTTCATCTAAATTTTTGTCAATGAAATAAATATAATAATCAATTGCACGTCGTGAATATTGAATATATGATCACTCTTGCCGAAACGCATTCAGATTAAACTCGTGCGCGTAGCAAGTTCTGCACATTCATTTAATCTGATGCGTTTTGCGGCACTCGTGATCATATTTTCAATATCCACTCCGTGCAATTATCCTATAGTTGTTTGGAGTTGCGATTAGATAGGATATGATGATACAGTCCGGGATGCATGGTCGGAGTATTAATGAGTGTCGGAGTAATGAGACGACCCCAAAAGAACATGGAGTTTGTTTTCATTCATTATCATTCTCACAATGGGGACAGACCACTGTGCAGATTGCTCCAGAAAAGTAAATTCAAGACTAACACACATCTCAGTGATTATTATACAATCACCTGATAATCAAATCATTTAATCTAATTAAAAGTGATTTAGGTGTCATCAACCAATTAAGACACCAATAATTTCATTACCTGTACTAATTTGATTTATTCATAAATCTAGAAAGTAATTATCACAATTAAAACAAGTTTAAAAAAAACAATAAATGCACAATAAAAAAAAACTAACTAAAGATTCTTGCAATACATTTTTATTTCTGTTACAGTACAGAAAGGGACATACCGTGATTGATCACTCCAAGAGACATAATTTTTAATCCTTTAGACATATCATCACGAACATAAACCCACTGTGATAGACCTAAAAAGGACCATAAAACAAGGTGGTGTGGATTAAATTTTATGGCTCTCTGTCACCTGTGCGCTGATTGATATTTTACCACCAATTAAGAGATTAGTGTTAACTGTTCTACCTGTTGACTTTTAGTATCGTAAGCCATAATTATTGCTATTGAAGGATGTATTTTTGACAATTAATTTTGTATCCTCTTGCTGTTAATACAGTACACTCCAAGTGTATCAACGATCAAACTCTCGGGTCTGACATATTCCTCCCAAAATGTCCGACAAATTTGAGAGTCAACACTCCAAGTCCGACTATTTGGTCGGACGTGAGAGTGGATATTAAAAGATTTTTTTTTTACATTTCTGGAGGTGAATATGTCAAACATTTTGTGATCGATGCGTATTTGTAAGCGTACTTTCTTTCCGGTGTGTAGAATGTGCGGGTATGTAAATACCCTAGTGTATTTTTACCTTGCACCATATTCGCGCCAGGAAAGGTAGCTTCAAGGTCAATATTTGTCACGCTCTGGCACAACAGTCGTTCGATGCATAGGAGCACCTCATAATCAAAGAATTGTACAATAATTTCGAGTTACACCATTTGTGTTTCTTTAATCTGTTTAATTTTAATAGATCTTTCTAGTACATTTAAATTTTACGATTACAATCGGAATGCTAGAAATATCGTAACTTTTCCGAAATCTAAGCTTTAAAATTATATACACCGAGTCCAGCCCTGGCTTGGATATCTCGAAAAAAGTTTTCTTAACAAACCAAATTAAATTTGAGTAAAAACTCGACTTAAGTTTGCGTTTTGACTTTCTTTGTTTGGAGAAATCACTGACGATTTAAAAAAAAATAATCTGTTGTCACTTAAAACAGTCAATGAGGCCGATACGGCTGTGTACATGAATGAATAAGAAATAATTCTTTCGGAGTGTGATATCCATATAAAGGTGAAATAACGGATGCAAAAATCACTGGCTAAAGTTACACAATATTCCGTTTACAAATATTTCAAGTCCCTATACTTGTTCATCTGTGACGGCAATATGTGTATTGGACTAGGTATTACAGCCAGCTTGATATGAATTAATTAGCTCAGGTTACAGGTGTCAATAATGGAAGGAAAATCTTGTCGACACAAATTTCCAGGTGCCAGTGGGAGAACAATTATAATTAATTCTATTTAATGTTGTTGTTTTTTATTACTATTTGTTTGTAGGTACATTTGCAATCATTGAAATAAATTTAATTTGAGAGTCAACACTCTCTAAGTCCGACGTGAGAGTGGATATTTAAAGACTTTTTTTACATTTCTCGAGGTGAACATGTCAAACATTTTGTGATCGATGCATATTTGTAAGCGTACTTTCTTTCCGGTATGTAGAATGTCCGGTTACGTAAATACCCTAGTGTATTTCTACCTTGCACCATATTCGCGCCAGGAAAGGTAGCTGAAAGGTCAATATATAACTGAAATATTGTTGAAAAGTGACGTTTAAACACCCATAGCCTCATATAAATTATTGCAATAAAATATCGATTAAGTAACGAAATTGATATAAATTATTTTCCAGTATATTTAGTATAAAAAGCTTGTTCTACACGTTCACTGTGAGATGTATTGCAACCGCCATTTTTAACCACAATCACGTGCGCATGCTCGTGTTTGATGGAAAGCTATTGCTAAATTTAGATATTTTGTGATAATAATTTTATATTGTAAATCGATCCACCCTGTGATTTTTTTCAACAAGATACATTTTTTATAGTATATATTTTATTATAAAATACAATATTGAACTGATTTTCGATAACACTTCAATCATTGAATATTGATTTTTTCGAATGTTGAATATTTTATTCCCAGAATTGCACCCCCCTGTTAGTATACTTTTATTGCTTTATTTTAAAAAAAAATAACACCAAGAACATCGATGATACGAGTCTTCTTATTCAGAAATAAACCTACAGCAAAATAAAGGTGTACATTTTTTGTACTGTGAACAAAATCGTCATTTTTATCTAGATTTATCGTCCGAAAAATACGGTACTCCTCTACTATACTAATTTGGATTAGGTGATTGGAATTAGGTGCCATCATCAAAATAAAGATTAAAAAATGTATTTCATGATAATGATGACTGATTAAAATTGTTTGTCATGCATTAGCAGTCAGTTGTAATATAAAGGATGTAACCAATATACAGGAAGAGCCCCTACTGTGAAGCCATTCAATGAAAATAACAACCTGACCATATTGTTAAATAAGAATAAGAATTAGATAAGAAATTAAAATTTATAGAAGGCAAGGATTTATATAATTAACACATTAAGTCCCATTTCATTTATTTAGCTTGGGTCAGTTATCAATTAAAAAGACAAAAATGGTTTTAAAAAAAATCTGTCTAATAAGTATTTACCTAAATAACGATATCATGACGTATAATAATTTCTCACCGTAAATGTATTTATTTTATTAAGATATTTATACACATATATAAGAAAAAAGATATAAATTTATTTTTTAAGTACAAATAAATTGGAAGACGGCTTGAAAATCGAAAACGTAGAATAGTTATCTATGTTTATAAGTCTTACTAAAAAGAGTCTTGAGCAACGTTTTTTTTCACACCTGTGATAGGTGTATTTGTTTATCATGAATGCACGATGCGACAACATGCTGAGATGGGTGATGTTTGACAGGTAAACTGTAAAAAAAAAAAAAACGTAGAATACACTAATAAAATATTATTTCACCTATATCAGGACTCCGCAGACTGCCAATTTTCAAGAAGAAAAAAACGGGATTTACGGATTTATGACCCATTCGCCATGAACAAAATAAAGCTTAAATTTTACTAAATAATTTTAATCCAAATTTGCCTTTAAAGAAATAAATGTATAAATTAGAATTATTTACCCGGGTTCGTTCGCCCTACATTTGGCAAACACGTAAAAGAGCAAACGCACCCGATATCGTAAACCGGCAACTGTCTGCAGCAAGTGAAAGGGCCTTGGCATCGATTGTCGCGAGTACATAGGGACATATTGATATTCACTTCTAGTGCACTTAAAACATGGGTACTGCATGTTAATACATTTTATTCATGGATATTGTATATATCGCCCGTGACAGCCGTTAACATATCTATACTTTCCGTACCACTGTATATCACTCATTTACTTCAGCTTTACTATGATACGCATGTTTCTTTATGCACAAATTTATTGGTTAGCAGAATTTGGGGACGTTTCCTGTTTACAGTTTAACTATCTGAGAGTGGAGACTCTCACTCCGACCTGGGAGGATTTGATCGGACATTTGTCGGTGTGAAGTCCGACAAAACTCTGTCCGACCTGAGTGTTTGATCGTTGATACACTTGGAGGGATCTGTATTTGACTTTGTTGCTTTTCATTGCCAAAGAATGTGTGTCTTGTTTTCGTTTGTTTTAGAAAGTTCTACTTTATGACCTCGAGTTCTATATTAAGAATATTTTGTTGAAACCGCAACTGAACTTTATCTTGTTTAATTTTAATTTCTCATTTTTTTTCTTCTGTTAGATTGAATTCAGTATGTATGGAATTATTTGTAAATACGAGCTACTTCATAATTGTATTTTTTGTTTATAAATTAAACTGCAGGCGCAGGTTTTTGAAGCACAGACTTTGCAAGCTCGGGTTTTGTAGTGTTTAGTTGGTAAAGAGCAGACTTAAAATTGATTATTGGTTTATTTTGTGTTTTGGACTTTTACCTCTCGTATTGAAAAAAATTAACAATTCAAGTAAACTGTTTTACACATTTGGCTTGTTAAGTAATTCCGTTATAGATGAAAATAATTTTCTTTAAAATTGCAAACAAAATCCTATAACAATCCAAAATGAACAAAAAGCGGAAAACGAAGAGCATGCTTTTAATTTGTTCCATAAACTGGTTTTTTTTTAGCTGTATTTTGTCACAAATCTATTGGGTTGAAAGCTAATTAAGATTTTAATTTGAATAAATAAATAAACTGGTGACATTTGATTTTGGTCAGATACTGTGTAATGTCAAACATTTGTAGGGGTAAAATCATGATAAAGGTTAATTCCTTATTTCCTTTCACGTTTCTAAACTTTCTGCAGATTAGCTGCTAATTTCCAAAATATATCCGTAAATTTATTGACTTTTGGACATGTAGTACTTTGAACGATCTGTTTATAAATATTTGTTTCGTTAATTTTTAATCAAATTCTTCATTGACCGTATAAAAATTATTTAGTACGTATTTCTACAACAAAAAGGGTTTTAACTGGGTTTTCTATGAAGATTAAATTTAAAAAAATTACTGAACGTATGAAAAATATTATTGAACTGGAAATCGTGCATGTGTTTATGAAATTTCATTTGTACACAAGCCAGGTCATGTTGTGTACGTGTGTCAATAAAATACTAGGTGTAGATAATCAATACACAGCCAAGACCCAAGGTTAAAAATCTTAGAAACAAATTTGCACAACCCATGATTTCACTGAATTGAAGTTGAATAATCATTTATTATTTACATTTTATTCATCAATTCAAATGAACTCTCCGTTCTCGTGCTATTTTCTCGATCTCGGGATTTCATTCCTGAGATTACGTTCAAGGATGTTTTACGTTTTGAGGAAAGAAATAAAAAAAAAAAAAAAATTCTGAGGGGAATCTGAGACAGTACATGAAGAAAAGAAAAATAGGCGATATAAAAACGTAATTTCACCTGTACATCTTATCTGACTAGTTTACCTGTAAAACGACACACTTGATTACAAGATTAACACCTGACCTGGTGTTTTATTGCCCCCTGATCACCGACATGAATTTAAAATTTGAATCCCCATCACTCTCCTAGACATGACCACTATCACGATGATTGATCACGGTATGTCCCTTTCTGTACTGTAGTCCGTTTTGGTTATGGGATGAAATGTCATGTAGTCCCACATAGGAAAGCAGAAGTTTAGGTCTCGAGAAGCTGTACTATCACTATAAAGAAATAATAATACCTCTACATTTTACAAGTCGAACAGGGCATTGAAAATAACTACTGTTTCATGCAAAAGGGGCATTTTGTGATGACATACAGTACACTTCAAGTGTATCAACGATCATACTCTCAGGTCGGACATATCCCTCCTAAAATGTCCGACAAATTTGAGAGTCAACACCCTCTAACTCCGAGTATTTGGTCGGACGTGAGAGTGGATATTTAAAGATATTTTTTTTACATTTCTCGAGGTGAACATGTCAAACATTTTGTGATCGATGTGTATTTGTAAGCGTACTTTCTTTCCGGTGTGTAGAATGTCCGGGTACGTAAATACCCTAATTTCTACCTTGCACCATATTCGCGCCAGGAAAGGTATAGTCCGTTTGGCCAGCATAAAACAGGACTAAAAAATTAATTAAAAATCAACAGTTCAACTTATTAATTTTTTTCTTCACACATTTACTTGTATATCATCTACCTACTCCGACAAATAATTTCAGAATTTTGGCACTATTTTCTTAAAAGTTGCCCATTAGATCTCTATGTTAAATATTTGTACCAAATGTGGATATGTGCAGAGGGAGGGAGTTGGTATGCTTGTTGTTACCAACTTCCAGTGTAAACAATAACAACAACACCTGTGGTTTTATTTACATTTCACTGTCATGTGATTACCTAATTTGAATATGTCACCTTTAGTGATGAAAATTAGAAAGGATTAAAAGTTAATCCTTTTTACAATCACTGACAATATGTCTATCATGGTGATTTATCACGGTATATCTCTGACCGTACTGTATATAGTGGTCATTTTGTCAATCTCCCCCAGGTGACCACTATAGACAGGTTTGACTATTTCCTGTAGATATTGCAATATGAGACAATATCAGAATCCAGCAGTAACCATGAGAAATCGGCTAGCCACTTGGACTGAGCAGTCCGTTGCCGCTGTTGGGTGTTTTTCCTCAAATTATGTGTCCTTTTCCACTAGAGTTTTGCATTTGTTAACTTTCTCATTGTGGCCAGAACCTTTCCCAGTCTTTTTTATTGTTAATTATTTATCCATTGTAACGACTGCAACCCGACTTGTATTATACAGTGTATGTTCACAGATGTTAGGCCCTGTTTATTTACAAAAAGCCATGGACAAGCAAGGGAACATCAATAAAAACCTGTTACACGGTCCCGGTTTTCGTTAAGTAAATGCAGTACAATTGTCATTGCAATCGGGTCGTAATACCCAATTAGAACTCGTACAATTCTGGTTATTTTTAGCTGCTTTCGAAAAACCACTGACACGACACGATCGATTCCAATAAAATAAACACATAAAACATTTATCTATAATCGTCAATATTTTACGATATAATATCATTTGGGAAATTGTCTTTCCAGAGTACTTTAATAAGAAATTATTATTATTTGTTGATCTTTACTTGTTCGCGGACAAGCTAGCCAGGAAAATCTACTTGTTCGGCAGGTTCTATGTACGAGTCAGACTAGTCGAGCATGGCAATTCCACACCCCTGATTCACCATCTATTGAATGCAGATCGTGTATCAAAATCAGCTACTGAATGTCCATCAGACGTATTAACATTTCTGGTTGAATTGATCTCCGCCGCTTGTTGTAAATCCGTACTTTCGAAGATCAGGGGATATAGATTCATGCTGATGGACATTTTATTTACGTTTCCAGGGAATTGTTGTGTAGGGGAAGGAAACACTATATATAAACAAATCGATTTCTATTTCATTATAATGACTTAATGCCAGTTGTCGTTTAATCAAATTACTGAAAAGATACAGATCAAGTATATGTTCGGAATATTTCATGGTTCACCGTTATAATTAGCGATAGTGTGCTTTAATAGAAACTGATATTTTTAAACACGTTAAAATAATTATTTACGCAGTTTATGTCAACACATTTTTATCATAGAAAATAACCTCCAAAAGGTAGGAGTCATTTTTTCACTTGTCCAGTTGGACAACCATGATGCAAGATCTACTTGTCCGACGTCAGTTTTCACTTATATCGGACAAACGTTAATGTCGAGGCCTGGTACATGTCTTGCCACTGACTGGTAAAGGGACACCACTCTATACTAATATTGCATGATTTTGTGATGCATTACAAAATACAAATTACACTGTAGTAAGTAAGATATTATGATATTTCTTTACAAATGCATATTCTATTACAGGATTTTCACCAAGAGGAGGAGGAGGACGTGGTAGAGGTGGAGATAGAGGAGGTCGAGGAGGATTTGGAGGAAGAGGAGGGGGTCGTGGTGGATTTGGAGACAGAGGAGGAAGAGGAGGGGGTCGTGGTGGATTTGGAGACAGAGGAGGAAGAGGGGGAGGTCGAGGATTTGGAGACAGAGGTGGACGCGGAAGAGGTGGAGGTAACTTGTGTTTGTCATTTATTTGATTTTCGATAGATCTAAATATATTAATTTGTTCCAAGACATCAAAATTTATTGTGTTATAACCATGCAAATTTCTTAAAATAAAGTACATGTACAGGTATATGCTTCAGTAAAATTTCTGTTATATATTCTTTGACTCAAGAGATTGTTTAATAAATAGTCAACTCTTTGTATTTATCATATGGTAGTCTGATTTACGTTTTGCTGCTGATCACACTTAAGTTGTGTGTTTAATTCCTGGTCATGACAAGGTTTTATTGATTCAACTTTTTGTGATGAACAAGATACAGTTTTATAAGTGACTTGCGATAGGTTGGTAGTTTTTTCCACGTACTCAGTCTTCGCTTGAATCCTTTGAATCCCAATCATGGCGAGGTATACTTGATACAACATTATGTGATAAAGGTTTCACTGACTTCTAACCGGTCGGAAAATTTCTCCTGGTACTCCCGTTTCCTCCACCAATACTGTATATTAAAAGATCTGGGAAAATATAAAGAAGCTTTTTGTTCATAAATGTAATGGAATGTTGTCACTTGTATTTTGATGAAAAGTTAGGAATACAAACTGGTAATTTTATCCTCAGTCATTACTAAATAAGGTTCAAATATTATTAGGCTTTACTGACCTCATTCTGTGTTTTAATATAAATTATCTTTTTTGTTTTCAGGAAGAGGAGGAGGAAGAGGTTAGTACATGTATATTATTGTTTGACTCAGTTTAGTTTGTACCCAAAACATTTTGATAAACTAGCTCGAAAGACGTTATAGAAAATTTTCTCTGTCTATTTGATAAAGCAAATTTTATGCATTTATCATTTGCCTGTAACATTATTTAATAGACTGAGGCTTAGGGTTGGAGGTTTTTGGCAGACTGTCAGTTAGATACACAACAGTTTGATACTAGGTAGAGAGATATTACAAACATGTATTAGACCTATCTTAGGATCTCCTTAACAATGATATTTGTTATCTGTTATATTTGACTTGCAATATTTGACGTGTGTATGTAGATATGTGGTTTTTATGTCCCCGCGACGAGGGGAGGGGGCATGTTAATTTACCCCCTGTCTGTCCGTTCGTCTGTCCGGATATAGATAAATGGTTTGTCTGGCTATCCCCTCCTACAGTTTTAGAGCTACAGCTAGTTCCTAATAGTAATAAGAATTTGTTTTGAGGTAGTATTGGTTGGGTTACAGCAAACAAACGGAAAAATTTGGATGACCATAATAATCATGTTTTCTCACACATTGCAAATAAAAATTGGAAACTGCAGGCCGTGTCTACATTAACATTTTTTTAGCTTGTCCCTTTGAACAACTAACTAAAAAAAGTACTTGTCCGACTCAATCTTTTAGTTGTACAAAAATATTTAATAAAAACCAGAGAATAATTATCAGCAATTTGTGTAAAATGCTTTGGTTATTGTCTCACAAACATAATCTCGTCTTGTCATTATTAATACTAACAGACATTATGATTATGACATCTTTAATCGACAAATTAGCATGCACTTAGAAGTTAGACATAAAGTCATTGGTATCAAACGATGTCATCATGGTATGAGTGTCTAATCATTAATTTTTAAGTTTGATTCTCGAATAGCAGGCCCATCTAAGCGGTAATTGTATAATGTGGATTGAATCCAGGATGCTTTTGAGTTTGAATGTCGTTGTTCGCCATCTATTGAAGCAAAATCAGTGGAAATTTACATTATACGTCCAAATATTTTTGGTTGAATTGAGCTCTGCCGCTTGTTGTATATCCGTACTTTCTAAGATCAGGGGATATTATAGATCCATGCTGATGGGCATGGTAGTTACGTTTCCAGGGAATTATTGTGTTAGGGAAAGAAACACTAAACAAATCTATTTCTATTCCATTATAATTACTTAATGCCAGTTGTCGTTTAATGAAATCGCTGAAAAGATACGGATCAAGTATATATTCGGAAAATCTCTAGGTTCATCGTTGTAATTAAAGATAATGTACTTCAGTGGAAACCGATATTTTGAAACACATTAAAATAATTATTTACGAAGCTTAAGTCTTTAAAAATGACAAAGCAACACATTTTTATCATAGAAAATAACCTTCAAGCGGTAGGACAGTCATTTTTTCACTTGTCCCGTCGGACAGCCGTAATACAAGATATACTTGTCCGACGTCAGTTTTCACTGTTATCGAACAAATGTTAATGTCAAGGCCTGAACTGTCACCATGGAATGCCTCTTAAGGGATAGAAGTTTTAAAACATTATCCTGTGATATATTTTTTGCATTTATTTCGTGAAGTATCTCCAACTCCTAGAAATACTACATTGTCAAACCCTCAAAGTTTTAATATTTTATATTTGTTAGGAGGAAGAGGTGGATTTGCAGGTGGTAGGAAGGTTATCGTAGAACCCCACAGACATGAAGGTAAGACCTCCTGATGTTAAGTTATGTATTGAGTGTTATATTTTTTGGAATACATTTTACGCATTGGATTATGTTATAGGAATAGGCATATAAAATGGTGATCATAAGACATTAAAAAACCAGACTGATTGTTGGCTGCTGAAGTCCAGCTTCATATTATTTCATGAATATTCAGAACGAGAACAAGTTGTACCATATATAATAAACAGCTATACCATATATGTATGATACAATCGTATAAAATCCCATAACTCTTGATAAAAATGAACCATGTCAAAATCTATATAGACCATCAGATTACCATACCACTGAAAAAGTATGAAAAGCAAGGTAGAGACAATGATAATTGGCATTTTGTAGTGGCTGCAATGTACCTATTGTTTTTGAAATCATCAAAATTGAGTCTTTAACATGCAAGAACCAAGAGTCTCCAAGCACTGCAGCCATTATGGTCCATGGTAATGTTTGAGTTTATTTGAACCAACCTCATTTCTTTAAAGACAACATCTCTTTGTTTCAGGAGTGTTTATTGCTCGTGGTAAAGAAGACTCCTTGGTGACATTAAATCTTGTCCCTGGTGAAGCTGTGTATGGAGAAAAGAAGATTACTGTAGAGGTCAGAGTTTATATCTTATATCATGATCCTCGCACCATCCATAGCAAATTATAATCACTTTCTTTCTAATGAAATGGGCAATCTCAAAAGAAAGCCAAGACAGTTGTTGAAAAATTTAGTTTTTTGTCTGTCAAATTAAGCATATTTTGATATGCATGGCTTTGGATATGAAAAAAAAATCAATGGCTTACAACCACCTACTTACCACAGGGATGATTTTTTTTTTTTTCAGTTATTTAACTGATTTCAGCTATTTTCCTCTGAAAAAAATCTGAATGTTTCAGGATACAGTCAGAACAGGTAAAAATGATAATTTATAAAGAGGGTGTAGATGGTTTCAGCTATTTTTCATTGATTTTCAGTTATTTTATTTTCTAACCAGAATCATCCCTGCTACTAAACCCAATTCTAATGTCAGTAAACAGTAAATCAACATGTTTTTAAGAATTATGTGAAGCATAGAAATAGAGATCTGACACATTATTGTTTGTTTTTCAGAAATCAATTTCTAATTAGAATTTGTTATGTTAGTTATCATTTTATTACATTGTTATTTGATTAAATGTTAATGATAATAGCCCTTAGGACAATGTCAATAGACATGTGAGAGTTGTGTTGACAAAAATGATTTTAGAACATAGTAAAGTACTCTCGACAATAGAATGTTGCCTTACTTAATCATTTAGACCATGGATTTCCCCCATTATTCTGATTGCTCTACAGCTGGAAAATATTGCCTTAGGCCATCTGACAACAATATACAGCAGATTAAATGGTGTTAACAATTGTTGTGAAATGCCCCAAAGCATTATCAGCTGAATAAAAGATTAAATGTTGAATTAAATTTAATACTGTCAAGAAATAATAACTTTTATTGATAACATCTATATTTCCAAGCAATATCTTATTTCCATTCTTGAAAATCACCACTTTTTTAATTGCATTAGGCACTGTTAGTGTCATGGTACATGCACTATCTTCATCAGTTGCACAATTCTCCTTGTTATCATTGTCATTTTTTTTCACTGAGGTTGCTGTATTATCAGTATCACATGCTGTGATAGTCGGTTTTGGAGGCTGTAGTGCGTGACCGACACTCATGTAACGCTTCAAGTGGCCGTTTATACGTTTCCACTGCACCAGACCTGTGCCCGCTCCTGGACTTCACACTTTAATATGAAAATCCAGCATTGAACAGAGTAGTACAACAAGTTACTTTACCAGAGTGGTTTGTAATATTCCTGTTTTCCAAGGGAATGCCAGCAGCCTGAAACAAGTCCTTCATTCTAGTTTATAATGGTTCACTTGTACATTTTTTTTTACTTACAAATAGTGTTCACTTAATGTATAGAAATAGTTTGACAGATAACTGTGTTTATAAAGTATATTTAACAATCAATGATGATATTATATTGTCTTGATTACTTTACAATGTTCTAAGTTTGTAAGAACAATGATAATCCCTGTCTTCATGATAAGTACTTTGCTCGTACTTATTCATGAAGACAGGGATTATCATGTTCTTACATATACAAAGAACTAGAAAATTACGTATAGGAGAATGTCCAAGTAACTCTCCATTCCTTAAAAATAATGGGGGCGAGGCCCATTGTTTTTAAGGAATGGAGAGATACGAGGACATTCTCCAACTTAAAATCCACCCATTGTACTTTATTAATTGTATTAATTATTAATCTTGTAACAAAAAAAAAGTCTGTGTATATTATCTAAAGTATAAAGAGAACAATAACTCCGCCCCTGTCCACATTGTTCATAACTCTCCATTCCTTGAAAATAATGGAGAGTTTAGACAATAGATTTACATCACAGGTGGATTTTAAATGTGATTAAAAGATTTACAAATCAAGAGAAAGGATTTTGTCTGAATCTGTGCAGCTATGGTTTAGAGATCTCCTATCATTGTGATATACAGATTCATGCTTGTACAAATGAAGACCTTCAAGTCCTTGCAATAGGTTGTATTTGGAAAAAGGGGGGTCAAATAATTTACTTTTAAGTATGAAGAATTGAAATACAATTGTATTTGGCATGAAGTAGGATTCAATTTTTTTTAAAGAAGGTCATTTGATTTTTTTTGGTTCTAGTAGTAGGGGTTAAAAAATTCATATATGCTAAGATGGACAAGTAAATATTCAACAGGTGAGCAGGGGTTTCAATGTTTTTTATAATAGGAGGTACTTCTTAAATTTTAGGAGGTACCTAAAAAATTAGGCTGAGGGCCGTAAGTGGTCCAGGGGGCGGAAGCTCCTGAAATCTAGCATTTTGTGGACCAAAAAATGTACTTCAGAGACTGCAAAACATTAAAGAGTTTTTGAAAGAAAAATCCCATTAACTTTAGAGTTCAGATTTCACCAAGAGTGAAGACCATGCATAATCAGCCTGGATTTTTTCCCCCCAATTTCTTTATTGAATATTTCAGTTTACAGACTTCAGCCAAGATTATTCATAGATAGTCTGCCATATCTTAAAAAAAGCCAAAAGGACCATAAAGAGCTACGGTTCCGCAGCTAGGCTTGACCAAACTATTGTTATCAAAGCTTAAAATTCTCAAAATTCTTTTGTTGGCTTTGTCCTTTTCTTTTTCACAATACCTTGGCTTGTGTGTTTTTTTTACTTTATTACCAGTAATTAAACTCATCAAAGACCATTGGCAGGATCAAGACATATAAGTGTCATAATTAATGAAACCAAGGACATATATAGAATACGTCCTTGATGAAACATATAAATTTAATTTGCAATCATCAATCTTTAATAAAATTTATAATTTTTTAATAGATCAATACAAATATAATTAAACAAAAACAATAATATATATTGTTCCTTTCACGACTTATGTGCAAAAAAAATGTTCGAACAAAAACGATTCGCTGGAAGACATTTATTAACATTTGAATCACAAAAGTTAAATTATTTTGGAAAAAAAGGGGGCCCGGCGTTTTGACATTACAATGTAATTTGTATTTGAGCCATGTCCGGTCCTTTTTCAAGATTTCTAGTAATTTTTTATCCCTTATCTCCTCGTACCCCATTTTAAAAATGTTTTTCAGCACACTTTCATTTCTGTGAACAACAGCGCTAGGGCCCCGTCAAAATATGTAAATAAATTAGCCATAGGTTTTTATTTTTTTATACCGGAAGTTAATCAATATGGACGGAGTTGAGCAACAAGACAGTACGCCCCAGAATGATTCGACCCTGGGTATTAAATGGATAAAAAAAAATCGCACAAAATATTGTGTAATCATATATTCATAATACATAATGATCATACTTATATTACTGGAGATTACACTAAATTGTGTTTGAACATAATTTGTAATCGGTCATATTTTTATTTTGAAATGATGTCCGCTTTGTTCCGGTTCGAGTTTTACACAAGGATGAAAAGATATTGGGGCGAAAACATATCTATTTACTGCATGCGCAAACTGCTATTTACGATTCTAAGGTAAAGTTATTTTTAAAACAGGGAATATCCCATCAACTTGGTCGTGACGCAGTTGTACGATTTGAATGCGAGAATTCAGGAATTGACGTGATCATTAATTTTTTATGAAAAATATTCCACAAGCCTATCGACCATCGTACTTGTGGTTTTGACCACCGCTAATTTTTGGGGGGTTCAGTAATTTCAGGTGGGTAAAAGTAACGGATACCGGCCCACTTTGAAACCCCTGGGTGAGATCTAGATACTATGTTGCATTCAGGTACAAATATTCTGCCTTTAATCTTGAGTTTATACAAGTGGCCTTTACTGTCAGATCTTAATCTTGGGAAGGACCTAGTACAGTGAAACCTGCCTAAACCAGACAGACTTTACAGTCCCATCTACTAAATGTGTATGTAATTTGAACCTGTGTAAACTGAACAAATTCTTCAGTCCCAAAGGGGTTCGGTTTAGACAAGTTTTACTGTACTTTAAAGTCTTTAGAGCCTGGGTGAACAAGAAATTGTATGCATGTTGTATTTTAAATTCATAAAATATTATTAGCATTGTGAAAAAGTGGATTCCATATTATATTTATTTAATTGTAGACTGTACGATTTTTCCTCCTTATCTATTCATAGCCAAATATCTTTTCACCGGAAGTTTTAAAAATAGATCAATTGATATTTAGAAATGCAAAAAATATATATTTCAATGAAAAATTCCCATTTCTTTAATTATTTAATCTGCAAAATCGAAATAAACTTGAAATAAAATTCTAATTAAAAAATCTCTTTTTACGAGATTCTCGGCGGAAGAGCGGCGTAGGTAAAATGAATGGAACAGCCATAAGTCAAATAGAGATAACTCCAGTCAAATAATTAAAAAAGTACTTGAAAAAAAAAAATACATTCCCTTCTCACGCATCCCTCTTAAAATTATAGAACTTCGTCCTTCAAACAGGTTGTGCCTGTCTCATATTAATGAAAAATGATGAACTAATAATTTTTCATTTAATTTTTTTTTATTTTTAGGAGGGTGATAAGAAGATTGAGTACAGAGCATGGAATCCATTCAGATCTAAATTAGCTGCAGCCATATTGGGTGGAGTAGACAACATACACATGAAACCAGGGTCCAAAGTATTGTACCTGGGTGCAGCCTCAGGGACTACAGTCAGCCATGTCTCAGATATTGTTGGTCCAGTTAGTATTTGTATTACTTAGTTATTTACACATTAAAACTCAGTCGGTCGATACGTTTTTTGATATTTTTGTTATGGTTGGTTGCTTTATGGTGTTTGACGCTACTTTCAACAATATTTCAGTTATATCATTGTGGTCAGTTTTATTGGTGCAGAAAATCGGAGTATCCGCAGAAAATCACTGACAAAATTTATCACATATTGTTCTATCAAATACACCTCGCCATGAATGGAATTCGTACTCACACCGTTAGTGGTGATAGGCACTGATTGCACAGGTAGTTGTAAATCCAACTACCATACGATCACGACCACGATGGCCCCTACTTTAGATATGATTAGTAGCATTATAGTGATAATATATTGTAATTCTTTATAGAATAAAATGTAAGGAATGTATTTTCTGAGGTATTGTACACACTAGACAATGGTAGATTTGGTTTCCAATGATGATAACTGTTTTTGCCTGATTGAAAGATGAGGGCAAAATACTGATTTAATGAGACTGAGGAAACCAATTGAATATATATATATATAAAAGAAATTATTAAAAAAAGCAGTGAAAACGTTAGTACAAGAATGTTGTGAAAAATCCGTTTTGTTCTTTTTTTAATAATTTCTTTTATATGTACCAGCATACGGATTTCATTTGACTTTTTAATATATATATATATATATATAAATATAATTCATAGTGCTATCAAAGCATTTTTTGTGACAGCTGTCTGTAAGCTTGTACAATCAAACCTGTATATAAAGGCCACTCAAGGGAACCTGAAAATGTGCCCTTTATATACAGGTTAAGGTTATATGCACTATTCATTAATGGGGAAAATGAGACTGCCAGATGCCCTTTGTGAGATCATGATTTGTTACAGAGGTGTCCTTTAAGGCAGGTTTGACTATTTACATTTGTGTGTATTTTCACAATTTCTGTTTCTTACTTTAGGTTAAAAGCTAATGAAATTAAGCATAATTTAGAAACATAATTTTTATACCCCCGCTCCCCGAAGTGGGAGGGGGGTATACTGTTTTACCTCTGTCCGTCCTTCCGTTCGTCCAAGATATTTTTCGTCGCATTTTTCTCAGTAACTGTTAATGGCAGAAATCTGATATTTGGTCACAAGCATCATATAGGTATACCATATTGTGGGTAGCGTTTTTGGACCCGTCAGATTCCTACTTCCTGTTTGCCGACTTAGTTGGTTTTTATACACATTGAACATATATGCACATTTTTCTCAGCAACTATTGAAGGCAGAAATCTGATGTTTGGTCACAAGCTTCATATAGGTACCCCATATTGTGGGAAGCGTTTTTGGACCCGTCAGATTCCTACTTCCTGTTTGCCGACTTAGTTGGTTTTTATATACATTGAACATATATGCACATTTTTCGTCACATTTTTCTCAGCAACTATTGATGACAGAGATCTGATATTTGGTCACAAGCTTCATATAGGTACCCCATATCGTGGGAAGCGTTTTTGGACCCATCAGATTCCTACTTCCTGTTTGACGACTTAGTTGGTTTTTATACACATTGAACATATATGCACATTTTTCATCACATTTTTCTCAGCAACTATTGATGGCAGAAATCTGATATTTGGTCACAAGCTTCATATAGGTACCCCATATTGTGGGAAGCGTTTTTGAACCCATCGGATTCCTACTTCCTGTTTGCCGACTTTGTTGATTTTTATACACATTGAACATATATGCACATTTTTTGTCGCATTTTTCTCAGCAACTATTGATGGCAGAAATCTGATGTTTGGTCACAAGCTTCATATAGGTACCCCATATTGTGGGAAGCGTTTTTGGACCCGTCAGATTCCTACTTCCTGTTTGCCGACTTTTAGTTGGTTTTTATATACATTGAACATATATGCACATTTTTCGTCACATTTTTCTCAGCAACTATTGATGACAGAGATCTGATATTTGGTCACAAGCTTCATATAGGTATACCATATCGTGGGAAGCGTTTTTGGACTCATCAGATTCCTACTTCCTGTTTGACGACTTAGTTGGTTTTTATACACATTGAACATATATGCACATTTTTCTCAGCAACTACAAATGTATTGATGGCAGAAATCTGATATTTGGTCACAAGCTTCATATAGGTACCCCATATCGTGGGAAGCGTTTTTGAACCCATCGGATTCCTACATTTTTCTCAGCAACTATTGATGGCAGAAATCTGATGTTTGGTCACAAGCTTCATATAGGTATTCCCATATTGTGGGAAGCGTTTTTGGACCCGTCAGAATCCTACTTCCTGTTTGCCGAAGAGCGGGGGTATCATAGGTGAGCATTAGCTCACAGTTCATCTTGTTCAGTTAGTTTTGTTAAAAGTAACAATAATTTATATATATTATATTTGTCGGTTTATATCTGAATATTTATAGGAAGGTTTAGTTTATGCTGTTGAATTCTCACATAGAAGTGGTAGAGATCTGATTAATGTAGCAAAGAAAAGGACAAACATCATACCTATCATAGAAGATGCTAGACATCCCCATAAATACAGAATGTTGGTTGGTAAGTGTGTACGATTGGAGGTATTTTCCTTGCTTTATTCAGTGAATAGAGTTATAATACAAACCTGTCCAAGCCGAACCCTGAATAATAGAATAATACGGAATCCTGTACAATATTAACTTTATAAAATCTATGGCCTATTTTTCTGATTTTTTATTCATAACTCACTTTCATCTCTGAATAAAGGTTTGATTTTTTATTTAAATGTAGAAGATCTAGAAGGCAGTACATTGAGCATTTGATGACATTTTATTGATATTTTAGTATTTGATACCATGAGCTTATATTTTGTGGTTATATAGTTCATAATGAAGGACTGATACAAGGAAGATATTTAGATGGCATTTTATCAACATTTTTTAATGTTATCACCTGTAATATAAGCAGGTTGGGTTATGCATCTGATATTTTACATTCTATTCTCTCTATCTATAGGTATGGTAGACACAATTTTTGCAGATGTTGCACAACCAGATCAGGCCAGAATAGTAGCTATTAATGCTCACCATTTCCTTAAAAATGCAGGCCATATAGTCATCTCAATAAAGGTAATGATTACAGCAGGTAGACTAGCATTGTTCCTGTGAATTGTTAAAGTGATGTGTTTGTAATATGCTGTAGTAAACTTTAAACTTGAACATCTTGTGTAACTACAAGTATATTATAGACAAGATTTAGTGTGGGGAAACAAGTCATCGCATGGATGTTTGTCTCTGTAGAGTCATTTATTTCATTTGGATGTATATATTTCCACAAACATCTATTATATATTCCTCTCAAAATTTATTTTTAAAAATATAGATGCTGACTAAGATTAGGTCTTGACATTGAAACAACATTAAGGCTATGATGCATAATTTCAAAGGCAATTCATCTCTCAAAAGCATTCGTTTCTCATTAAAAATTTCATGCTAAATGTGGTAAACAAAGGAAAAGATTAAAGATCGATCAATTAGTGGCAGAAAGTGCTTCATTTTCATACTTATCTTCTTACCATTATAGAGAACTATTCTTTCAAAAAATCTGGTTATTTTTTATCCCCTAAAATAAGCTAACTTGATCTTCTGTCAGTGCCAAAAAATTATTTTCAGGACCTTGGCCTATATATATATATATATATATATATTTCTGAATGGTAATTAAGTATGATCATACTAAACATTAAAACTTAATAACCAGTTATCAGTCTTTAAAATGTTTTATTAGCAATAGCTATAGATTTTTGAAATTCTTTTTATTATCAAATCTTTACATTATTTAATAGGATTATTTAATTTAAAAAAAAAACAGCATGTATTTTTAAGACAATTCTCATCTTTAAAGAAAACAGATCTCTCATTTCTGCAGGTTTTAAATCTTTGTGTTGGCTATTTTTGAATTGTCTGCTTGCACATCTTTAACATCCTGTTACCAGGTGGGGTACAATATAAACAGTTGGAATTTGTTATCATAAAAACATTTATTTTAAATTAATATTAGAATTTAATTACCATCTTCCTGTACTTTCAGCATCTAACTTGTCAAATTTTGAATGATGTTAAAATCTTTGCCTGATTAATATCATGAGGGCAAAATCTGATTTAATGAGACTGACAAAATTTGATAAGCAACGAATCCAAAATATATAAATAAAAATTAATAAATATTATAAATAGAAGCAAAGAGTTTGGCCTGCTTGGTAAAGGTAGGTTTGCTTTACCTGTTAAGTGACAAAGTTGTGTTAAAGGTAGGTTTTTACCTGTTTTAGTGATAAGGTTATGTAATATGTGACAGTTTGATTATAGTTTACCCTGTTTATGTGTTTGAATACTATTTCTGGATTCAGTATCAACTTTATGATGGCGAGTCCTTTAATAGGTTGTTTGAAGAGATAAACAAGGGTAAAACAAATACACATGTTTTATTATTTAAAACAAATAATATATGAATTGCATTTTAGTTTATCAAACACCTGGTCGATCGTTTGGTTTGTATCAATGAACGGATTTGTCTACAGCCTCTTAATTGTAGCAATTTTCTGGTTACATATGATTGTATCGGTAACATTTAGCAATTGATCAACTAAATGCTGAATATTTCAGCAAAAATTAGACTTGCAGATGTGCAATGTATTACATTCTGTTACTATTTCTGCTAAACAAACAATATTCGTCGTTGGCGTGATCAATCTAAACAAATATTTGGGTGTAAGAAAAATTTCTTTCAGGTTACTTGAAGCTCTAAAATTGAAATTCTTATATTTCTTCCATGCCTAATTCCATTTTGAAGAATGGTGCTATTCACATTTACTCAGAAAGAATTCAGATTTTTATAACTGAAAAGAACTGAGTAAGACTTTTATTTTAGATTAATTGAATTTAATTACCATCTTCCTGTACTTTCAGCATCTAACTTGTCAAATTTTGAATGATGTTAAAATCTTTGCCTGATTAATATCATGAGGGCAAATTCTGATTTAATGAGACTGACAAAATTTGATAAGCAACGAATGCATTAATATGAAAAAAAAATGTAATAAATATTATCAATAAAAACGAAGAGTTTAGCATGCAGAAAAAGGTATGTTTTAACATATTAAGTGCAAAGGCTTGTTGATAGTTGACAGTTCGATTATTAAAGTTTGCATGCACATGTATTTCAATATCAGTTCAGATGCCACAATATTGTTCGAGTAAGAATTAAACACCAATTGATCAAGCAGTCGGTATCTGTTCCATTGTTGGTAATCATGGCTGATCACACTCTGATACTCTCCATTCATTGCCCTTAGATCAGTTGAAACAATTCGTTTCAGAGTTTTCCATTTACTGATCTGGTATTTAAAAATTGTATTAGTAACATAATATTGCTCGAATTTAACAGTTGGTTGGAAGGTCACAAAATGTTTTTTGAAGGGTATAAAACAATGTTTTTTTTTACTTTACTATTCAAATAAGGTATCAAAGTAGTGTACAATAATAATCTGGTCCAGTTGTGTCCACTAAACACCACAGGACCAATCAGATTTGAGATATATTCTTCACAAGTACGAGGAATTTTCTTCCAAATTACCAACGGGTGATGTGTGTAGGGTATTGAGTTGAGATCAGCGGTTGGTAATGGATGATGCATATATTCAGTAGTAAGACCAACATTTTGAGAATATCTGCATAAACATTGTCATTATGGTACTGAAGCATCTTTTTAGTTCACCTGGACCAAAGGTCCATGTGAACTATTGCCATCACTTGGCGTCCGTCGTCTGTAAACTTTTCACATTTCAAGCTTCTTCTCCGAAACCACATGGCCGATTGGAACCGAACTTAGCAGGAATGTTCCTTGGATGGTCCTCTACAAAGTTTTTCGTTCCAGTCGGATATTCAATATGGCTGCCAGGGCCAATAATATGCTCTGATTGGCTGAAATTTCAAAGATCTTCTTCTCTGAAACTAATGAACTGACTGAACCCAAACTGTAAAGGAATGATCATTGGAATGTCCTTTACCAAGTTACTGTTTTTTATGCCGATCGGAAATCCAAGATGGCCGCCATCGCAGGACATAGATTAACATTGGACCCTATGGGAAAATGTTCAAATGCCTTCTTCTCAGAAACTACAAATATGATTAAAGCCAAACTGTACATGAATGTTCATTGGATGGTCCTCTACAATCTTAATGTTTTTTATTCCGATATGAAATTCAAAATGGCGGCTACGGCAGGACTTAGTTTAACATTGGACCCTATGGGAAAAATGTTTCAAAATGCTTCTTCTCTGAAACCACTTGGATAATTGAAACCAAACTGCCCAGGAATGATCATTGGAAGGTCCTCTACAAAGTTTCTGTTTTTTTTATGCCGATCGAAAATTCAAGATGGCGCCACCGCAGGACAGATTAACATTGGACCCTATGGGAAAATGTTCAAATGCCTTCTTCTCAGAAACTACAAATATGATTAAAGCCAAACTGTACATGAATGTTCATTGGATGGTCCTCTACAATCTTAAGGTTTTTTGTTCCGATATGAAATTCAAAATGGCGGCTACGGCAGGACTTAGTTTAACATTGGACCCTATGGGGAAAATGTTTCAAAACGCTTCTTCTCTGAAACCACTAGGACAGTTGAAACCAAACTGCCCAGGAATGATCATTGGAAGGTCCTCTACAAACTTTATGTTTTTTATGCCGGTCGGAAATCCAAGATGGCCACCACCGCAATACATAGGTTAACATTGGATCCTATGGGAAAATGTTCAAATGCCTTCTTCTCAGAAACTACAAATATTATTAAAGCCAAAATGTACATGAATGTTCATTAGATGATCCTCTACAAACTTTACGTTTTTTGTTCCGGTATGAAATTCAAAATGGCGGCTACGGCAGGACTTAGTTTAACATTGGACCCTATGGGGAAAATGTTTCAAAACGCTTCTTCTCTGAAACCACTAGGACAGTTGAAACCAAACTGCCCAGGAATGATCATTGGAAGGTCCTCTACAAACTTTATGTTTTTTATGCCGGTCGGAAATCCAAGATGGCCATCACCGCAATACATAGATTAACATTGGACCCTATGGGAAAATGTTCAAATGCCTTCTTCTCAGAAACTACAAATATTATTAAAGCCAAAATGTACATGAATGTTCATTGGATGGTCCTCTACAAACTTTACGTTTTTTGTTCCGATAAGAAATTCAAAATGGCGGCTACGGCAGGACTTAGTTTAACATTGGATCCTATGGGGAAAATGTTTCAAAACGCTTCTTCTCTGAAACCACTTGGATAATTGAAACCAAACTGCCCAGGAATGATCATTGGAAGGTCCTCTACAAAGTTTCTGTTTTTTTTATGCCGATCGAAAATTCAAGATGGCCGCCACCGCAGGACATAGATTAACATTGGACCCTATGGGAAAATGTTCAAATGCCTTCTTCTCAGAAACTACAAATATGATTAAAGCCAAACTGTACATGAATGTTCATTGGATGGTCCTCTACAATCTTAAGGTTTTTTGTTCCGATATGAAATTCAAAATGGCGGCTACGGCAGGACTTAGTTTAACATTGGACCCTATGGGAAAAATGTTTCAAAACGCTTCTTCTCTGAAACCACTTGGATAATTGAAACCAAACTGCCCAGGAATGATCATTGGAAGGTCCTCTACAAGGTGTGTGTTTGTTATGCCGATCGGAAATCCAAGATGGCCACCACCGCAGGACATAGATTAACATTGGACCCTATGGGAAAATGTTCAAATGCCTTCTTCTCAGAAACTACAAATATGATTAAAGCCAAAATGTACATGAATGTTCATTGGATGGTCCTCTACAAATTTACGTTTTTTGTTCTGATATGAAATTCAAAATGGCGGCTACGGCAGGACTTAGTTTAACATTGGACCCTATGGGAAAAATGTTTCAAAATGCTTCTTCTCTGAAACCACTTGGACAGTTGAAACCAAACTGCCCAGGAATGGTCATTGGAAGGTTCTCTGTTTTTTATGCCGATCGGAAATCCAAGATGGCTGCCACCACAGGTCATAGTATTAACACAGAACCATATGGGGAAAATACAGAAATATATTCTTCTCTGAAGCTATTGCACTGATTGAACCTAAACTGTGCATCAATCATTGGAAGGTCCTTTACAAACTTTGTGTTTTTTATGTTGATCATAATTCCAAGATGACTACCACTGCAGGACATAGTTTTTACATAGGACCAATTGTTTTTTTTTATTACCAGGTGAACGATACAGGCTCTTGAGAGCCTCTGGTTAACATGAATAATTTACATTTTTTATTGGGGTCAATATTTTTTTTATTAACATTAAGAAAAATCAACAACTAAATGAAATAAAAATCTTTTATATACTTTCAGCTTCTATCTTGTCTGTTTTTGAATGATGAAAAAAATCATTGCCTGATAATTAATGAGGGCAAAAACTGATTTAATGAGGCTGACAAAAAAACTGACAAGCTACAAATGCTTAAAGTATTAATTTTAAAATTAACTATGGAAATAAAAAAATGTCATAATGTAGTAATTTATAGTATGCATCCAGACAAGGTGATGCTTAGGGCTGTTCCAGAATTAAATGTGTGTGGGCGGGGGGAGGGAAGCCCATATTTTTCACCCCCACCACTCACCAAAAATAATTGTAAAAAAAATGTAACCTAAAAACCACCACCGATAAAATTCATTTAAAAAATCGCAATTTTTTTGAATTGCGTTTTTGGTTTATAGTATATAAGGGGTGTTGTCAACTCTGCATCTTCGTTTTGTGGGACATTAGTCTAGAATATATTTTATTGTCAATTTAAGAAGCCCACAATGGGCATCAATCTTTCCCTTCAAATGCTTCGAAAATCCAATGATGTAAACGTTGTCCTTCTTTTATTTACCTTGCTATGTTGCTTCTCGGTCGCCTGATCACTCGCATGGCTCCACGACGAAGGGGAGGTAAATCGGTTTCCAGTGACAGGGGAGATAATGCAATTACAAAAAAGCGAAGAAAAAATAAAATGTGACGCGTTTCAGATTTTTTGACGGTTGTCAGCATTCTCAGCAGCATAAAAGTGGCAGTAATTGTCTTAAAACTGAGGAAGAACCACACAAATTAATTGTGTAGGTTTTAATTTACCAACCAGGCATGAAATTTTTATTTTGATGTCCCCTACCACCCACACAATTTTATTTATCAAAACACCAACCACCCATGTAAAAGAAAAAGAAGCTGCTGCCCGACCTTCCCACACATTTAATTCTGGAACAGCCCTTTTTTACCTGATGATACAGGTATGTTGGTAAATTTTATGTTTCATTCTTGATCCAACAACACCAGACTTAATTATTGGCTTGCGGTCCATACAGGTTTTGGGGAGCATGGTTAAAATGTCACTGAAATGGCAACTTAAATGTTTCTAAGATTGTTAATTGTTTTTATGGCCCTGTCGTTAGTCGTGCAATAAGTTTTACCGTTGTACATGCATATATCTAAACTGTAATTGGTTTTCGCTCAATGAAGTAAGTTCCCCTTAAACAAATAATTTGAAATTTATGCACAAGATCAGGAATTTTATATGGAAGGCCAATTTCGATTTCAGATTTTTCCGTTCTGGAGTTGTGCCTATTTTTTCATATATTATTTTATTTTGGTATAGAATCATTTTGTTAAAACCATAGTTTTAATTTTTGACAGTATTAAGAACAATTGTTTTCCTTCTAGTTGTTACATTTCGACTTTCATGTCGAGTCTGTTGGCAAATGATAATCTTCTTTTTTTTTCAGGCAAACTGTATTGACTCCACAGCTGAACCTGAGGCAGTGTTTGCTGGAGAATTAAACAAATTAAAACAAGAGAAAATTAAACCACAAGAACAGTTAACATTAGAACCATATGAAAGAGATCATGCTGTAGTCGTCGGATGTTACAGGTAAAATGATGGATGTTGAAAGATTGCACTATAAACCATTTGATGAATTTTTTTTTATTAACTGATTCACAGACAAAATTTTCCCATTCATAACATTATCTTGTATCACTAAATGAAAAATCAAATTTGTTCATCCTGCCAAAGTAAATGTCATTAATATTAAAGGGTGGATTATGGTGTTAAATGCCACTTTCAACAATATTTCAGTTATATTGTGGCAACATTTATAGTATTAAAAAATAACTTGGTTTTCAGTATGTGATTAGTATTAAGAATATGTTGAATCCTAACTATAGGAAGTTGTTATAGTTAGTATATTTTAACAATGTTGTTTTGTTTTACTATAAATAATATGTATGTTATAAGATTAATATAGCACTTCTGGTTGTCCAGCTAAAATCATGAACCTCGATAGTCTGCATTAGCTCAGTTGGACCAATGGTCCATGTGAGATGTCGTCTTTATTTGTGTGTGCATATGCTCTTGAATTAGCAATCGTATATAGAAGCATTTTGAGGACTGTTCGAATTTACCTGGCTGGAACATCTGAATCTAAATGAACAATGTTATGAATGTTTTGCTGGTAAATGTATTGTGTCACAGTTTCAATAAAGCATATTTGACAAGTTTCAAATAAATATGGGTGATTTTTACTAAATTTTCGTAGATTTTTACTCAAATTGTATTCTGTTTCAGACCTCCACCAAAGAAGTGATAAATGATCTAGAGATGAAAGAAAAGAACTGGATCACAAATTTAGATTAAAAAAAAAGATCCAATCTGAAGTGAATGCAGCTTCATGGGCCACAGTAAATATTACAACATTGAAGGGACTAGTTGATTGAACAACTGTAGGACGACTTCTTTAATGTGTATTTTACTGTTGTATGTACATAGATATTTGCTTAAATGAAGAAAGTGAATTGAATTTTATCATTACCGGGCATTTTAAATCCTATCATGTAGTCCTTTTGAAAATTAATAACTTTTATTTTGGAAATATGACTGTAAATGCAGATGTTTTGAGAATTAAACCTTGTTTTCTGCTTGATACAGCAACTATTTTATTACAATGTTACAAAGCAATGCATGATTTGACAGCTTCTTAATATTTCAAACTTTTGTAATCATAACATTATAATTGCCAGCTGTCTAGGAAAGTAAAACGAGTTCTAATTTTACTTTGTTAAGAATTTTATATATTTCAATAGGAATAAATGCTTATAGTTGAATTAAAATTAATGTGTTCATTTTCAAATTTTTACTTCTGCTTTTAATATTGGTGTTTTCTTTTTAACTGTTCTATAATTGAGAACATGGGGATATAAGTAACTTTAGAATTATTTTAGACCAGTTGCAAAATATTTGTCATAATAACAATTGTATTTACCACAACATAAATGCTGGCATTTTTCAATCAAATTGCCAAATTGTTTGTTTTTAAGTTGTTAATTGTATAGGTTTACAAAACAAGTCTTGACAGTACAGAAGTTCAAAGGATGTTGATATACCATGTTTTTTATTTCTCATTTAAAAAAATTGTTGTGTGATAAGTTTACAATTGATTCAGATTAAATGGTTTATAGTAATGTACAGAATTACTATACCTGGCATATTTTATTTTGATTGTCAAAACGGATTCCATACATTTAGAAAAAAGGTATTTAACATTCAAAAAGATACCAAAATAATACAAACTGTACATATCTGTTTTGACCTTCCATGGTGCTCGATCCCAAAAACTTAACAACAAATTTTAAAGCATCTTTTTGTTGTTATTAATTGCTTTCTAAAAATAATAAAAAATGAAGATATATTATGGGAAAACATTTCCATATTTGTGCAAATATATTTTGTTGAAGATATCATCAATAAAATTATATACAAACGACGACAAAATGTCTTGTGTATTCAAAACGTCAACACTATTTTCTCCTTCAATGATTCATGTGTCATTAGCCATATTGCTTAAGTGAACGAATACTATTTTTGTTCAATAGATATTTTGGTTCTAGTACTCATTGGCCATGTTTTCTGTCAGAATTCTAAATGACAACCAGACCAATGCAAGCAAAGCAAGAAGTCCAGAAGTAAATATTCATATTCTCAGAAAAATTACAAGCCAAAGACTGAAATTTGTATTTGTTGCTTCTCCGCTAAGCACCCAGCTTTAAGTAGAAAGAGTAAAGACTGGTTGGCTCGGAATCAAGATAATGTGTCCGAGTGGGGCGACATGTATAACCGAGGACTGTTGTTTCAGTGAGATAGCACTATAAAAATCCAACTCCGTGTTGATCTAGTACAAAGTGGACCTCGTCATCATCATCTCATCGAAAATTAACTTGTTCTCATTCTGGTGTAGCTGAACAATTGCTGAGTTGGCATTAAACAACAATCACTCACAACAAACTATTTTTTCCTTGCATTGTATATTTAGGTTTGAAATGAAGTTGAGAGATTTGCTAGTTTTCTCCTGTTTCTTATGAAACGTTAGAGATTTGCTACCTTTGTCCTGTTTCTTATTACATGTAGTTGTAGCCACATCCATGGTGTTGTGGTTGCTGTGATCGCTTTAAGTTCTGTTGATCGAGGGTTCAATTGTTGTTCAAACCAAAGAAAATAAAATTGGTATTTGTTGCTTCTCTTCTAAGTACACATCATTTAAGAGAAAAAGCAAAGATTGGTTGGCTCATTTACGATAATGTTTTTGAGTGGGAAGGACATGCATACTACTGGTATTATTTTTGGAAAGATACCTACATTTCTGGAACAAAGAGGAAAATGCTACGACATAGAGCATTACTAGACCGATCGGGCTACTGATGTTTCATGACCACTTGTACAAAGTAATTTTCACTAGACTGGCATCGGGTTAGTGCCTAAGGTCAATGATTGTTATTAGATTTCAAAATATTTGAAGACTGTTTTGTATAGGCATTTTTTTTTATTCAGTATTTCAACACCTACTGTTTCCAAGATATGAGGGGCCAAAAGGAATTGATGTCTGGCTGTATTTTAAGTCTGATATTAATTAATTTAAGTTTGACATAGGACCATATGTGTAAATAAATAAATCAAAAACTAGACTTGACTGAACTGTACATCATAACAAGGTGAGCTTCTAGTTTGTATAAAATCAAATTAGGAGAAGATACAGACCAAATTTGAGTTTCGTTCCAGATGATTTTTTTAGATAATGGTATGCAACTTGGATTTATAAGGTTTCAAAAAATGAAGTTTTTTAAGAAATGTTTGAAGATACCAAAAGGGGTAATCAGAATCCATATATATCGAAGAAGAACAGAGAACACAATGGCCAAAAGGACAAACAATGATCTACAAAACATGCACATAAAGCTAAAGATTTCAGTAACACGAACCCCACTAAAAACAGGGTGAACTCGGGCACCTGTGGTGTTGATCTAGTTACAAAGCCAGTGATAAGTCATGAATGAGGAAAGGACCAGAAAGTGCTTACAACAAGTGGAACATATCGGTGGTCTTTTGTGACACAGATATTCCATAAGATCAACTGAGTCATGATTTTCATTGGTTGACACATGTGGTACAAATGTTGGTGGCTTAATTTTTCGTAGAGAAGAAATTTTTAGATTTTAAAGTGGTTTGAGGGTTGCACAAACTGATGTTTTAACTTCAAATGATGTGATATAGACACAATATTGTTTTATTGTACATAGAACAAAAGTTATGCATAGCGTGGGCTGTCCACCATATTGGAAAAACTTTTATCAGCTATTATGAACTCTGAATATTTTATGATTTTATTATTAATTTAAGGTGTCTTAAACTCACGGTGGCTGTCCTGTCGTTTTCTTATCCTCTTTTGTAATTACTTTATCCAACTTTTGACCTGAGCAGAAGATGGCCTAATGTCGTTCAACAAGATTCATAAGGAATATAGAAAACTATTTCGTATTAATAGAAAATCCGAAATTAACAATGATATAATTGTATTTGGTGATAGTAAAGGGTTATGTATTGGTAATCTATTTTCTTATAAACTAAAGCGAAAAATCGAGACGTGTAAGTAAACTCTTAGGAACAGTGAGGAAGCGCAATAACCCTATTGTAATATGGTTGGACGGCTGTATCCCGGAACGCCAACATTTTGAAAGATCAAAGAAAGTTGTCCTTCCTAATTAAGAGGGATTAAGGGGTCCCATTAAGGGTGGATGATCGGAGCAATCACAGGTAAATAAAGGTAAATTTGATTCTCTTATTTGTATTTTCTATATAAATGGAATCAAATAAAATACGAAAACATAATAATCAATGAATATTTATTATTAAATTTTAAAACTATATAAGCATACATGAATTATGAAAACATAATAGTTACTATTTATATTAAATTTTCAAACTATATAAGCAAACATGAAATATGAAACATAATAAATATTCTTTTTAGACGACTTTTTAACTGTGTCAATAAAAGGTTTTATAGGTATTATATGAACTGTGATAAAATGGATCTTACCTTTTAGCTGATGAGATGATAACTTTTTAGTTCACCTGGACCAAAGGTCCATGTGAACGCCATCACTTGGCGTCCATCGTCTGTCGTCTGTAAACTTTTCACATTTCAAGCTTCTTCTCCGAAACCACTTGGCCGATTGGAACCGAACTTAGCAGGAATGTTCCTTGGATGGTCCTCTACAAAGTTACTGTTTTTTGTTCCAGTCGAATATTCAATATGGCTGCCAGGGCCAATAATATGCTCTGATTGGCTGAAATTTCAAAGATCTTCTTCTCTGAAACTAATGAACTGACTGAACCCAAACTGTAAAGGAATGATCATTGGAATGTCCTTTACCAAGTTACTGTTTTTTATGCCGATCGGAAATCCAAGATGGCCGCCATCGCAAGACATAGATTAACATTGGACCCTATGGGAAAATGTTCAAATGCCTTCTTCTCAGAAACTACAAATATGATTAAAGCCAAACTGTACATGAAAGTTCATTGGATGGTCCTCTACAATCTTAAGGTTTTTTGTTCCGATATGAAATTCAAAATGGCGGCTACGACAGGACTTAGTTTAACATTGGACCCTATGGAAAAAATGTTTCAAAATGCTTCTTCTCTGAAACCACTTGGACAGTTGAAACCAAACTGCCCAGGAATGATCATTGGAAGGTCCTCTACAAAGTTTCTGTTTTTTATGCCGATCACAATTCCAAGATGGCCGCCACCGCAGGACATAGATTAACATTGGACCCTATGGGAAAATATTCAAATGCCTTCTTCTCAGAAACTACAAATATGATTAAAGCCAAACTGTACATGAATGTTCATTAGATGGACCTCTACAAACTTTACGTTTTTTGTTCCGGTATGAAATTCAAAATGGCGGCTACGGCAGGACTTAGTTTAACATTGGACCCTATGGGAAAAATGTTTCAAAACGCTTCTTCTCTGAAACCACTTGGATAATTGAAACCAAACTGCCCAGGAATGATCATTGGAAGGTCCTCTACAAGGTGTGTGTTTTTTATGCCGATCGGAAATCCAAGATGGCCACCACCGCAGGACATAGATTAACATTGAACCCTATGGGAAAATGTTCAAATGCCTTCTTCTCAGAAACTGCAAATATGATTAAAGCCAAACTGTACATGAAAGTTCATTGGATGGTCCTCTACAAACTGTACGTTTTTTGTTCCGATATGAAATTCAAAATGGCGGCTACGGCAGGACTTAGTTTAACATTGGACCCTATGGGGAAAATGTTTCAAAACGCTTCTTCTCTGAAACCACTAGGACAGTTGAAACCAAACTGCCCAGGAATGATCATTGGAAGGTCCTCTACAAACTTCATGTTTTTTATGCCGGTCGGAAATCAAAGATGGCCACCACCGCAATACATAGATTAACATTGGACCCTATGGGAAAATGTTCAAATGCCTTCTTCTCAGAAACTACAAATATGATTAAAGCCAAACTGTACATGAATGTTCATTGGATGGTCCTCTACAATCTTTACGTTTTTTGTTCCGATATGAAATTCAAAATGGCGGCTACGGCAGGACTTAGTTTAACATTGGATCCTATGGGAAAAATGTTTCAAAACGCTTCTTCTCTGAAACCACTTGGATAATTGAAACCAAACTGCCCAGGAATGATCATTGGAAGGTCCTCTACAAAGTTTCTGTTTTTTTATGCCGATCGAAAATTCAAGATGGCCGCCACCGCAGGACATAGATTAACATTGGACCCTATGGGAAAATGTTCAAATGCCTTCTTCTCAGAAACTACAAATATGATTAAAGCCAAACTGTACAAGAATGTTCATTAGATGGTCCTCTACAAACTTTACGTTTTTTGTTCCGGTATGAAATTCAAAATGGCGGCTACGGCAGGACTTAGTTTAACATTGGACCCTATGGGAAAAATGTTTCAAAACGCTTCTTCTCTGAAACCACTTGGATAATTGAAACCAAACTGCCCAGGAATGATCATTGGAAGGTCCTCTACAAGATGTGTGTTTTTTATGCCGATCGGAAATCCAAGATGGCCACCACCGCAGGACATAGATTAACATTTGACCCTATGAGAAAATGTTCAAATGCCTTCTTCTCAGAAACTACAAATATGATTAAAGCCAAACTTTACATGAACGTTCATTGGATGGTCCTCTACAAACTTTACGTTTTTTGTTCTGATATGAAATTCAAAATGGCGGCTACGGCAGGACTTAGTTTAACATTGGATCCTATGGGAAAAATGTTTCAAAACGCTTCTTCTCTGAAACCACTTGGATAATTGAAACCAAACTGCCCAGGAATGATCATTGGAAGGTCCTCTACAAAGTTTCTGTTTTTTTATGCCGATCGAAAATTCAAGATGGCCGCCACCGCAGGACATAGATTAACATTGGACCCTATGGGAAAATGTTCAAATGCCTTCTTCTCAGAAACTACAAATATGATTAAAGCCAAACTGTACAAGAATGTTCATTAGATGGTCCTCTACAAACTTTACGTTTTTTGTTCCGGTATGAAATTCAAAATGGCGGCTACGGCAGGACTTAGTTTAACATTGGACCCTATGGGAAAAATGTTTCAAAACGCTTCTTCTCTGAAACCACTTGGATAATTGAAACCAAACTGCCCAGGAATGATCATTGGAAGGTCCTCTACAAGATGTGTGTTTTTTATGCCGATCGGAAATCCAAGATGGCCACCACCGCATGACATAAATTAACATTTGACCCTATGAGAAAATGTTCAAATGCCTTCTTCTCAGAAACTACAAATATGATTAAAGCCAAACTTTACATGAACGTTCATTGGATGGTCCTCTACAAACTTTACGTTTTTTGTTCTGATATGAAATTCAAAATGGCGGCTACGGCAGGACTTAGTTTAACATTGGACCCTATGGGAAAAATGTTTCAAAATGCTTCTTCTCTGAAACCACTTGGACAGTTGAAACCAAACTGCCCAGGAATGATTATTGGAAGGTCCTCTGTTTTTTATGCCGATCGGAAATCCAAGATGGCTGCCACCACAGGTCATTGTATTAACACAGAACCATATGGGGAAAATACAGAAATATATTCTTCTCTGAAGCTATTGCACTGATTGAACCTAAACTGTGCATAAATCATTGGAAGGTCCTTTACAAACTTTGTGTTTTTTATGTTGATCGTAATTCCAAGATGACTACCACTGCAGGACATAGTTTTTACATAGGACCAATTGTTTTTTTTTATTACCAGGTGAACGATACAGGCTCTTGAGAGCCTCTGGTTAGAATTAGTGGTGAAATGCATATTTTTATATCTAAAGTAGTCAATCAGATGCGAATCTATAATTTTAATGAACTTTTTAAATGGCGACACGGTTGGGGGAAACAGATATGAAATACAGCAAAGGGATATAATATACATGTACGCCAATGACCAATTTTAGACTATCCTATTCCTGTAATTAACTTTTAGCAGCAATCTGACAAATTGTAAAATCTTAACTGTATATTTTTATGCTAAGTGTGTGTGGGTAGGACTTCACTGTATATATTTGCACAAAATCGAATGGTGAAGGGAATACGAGCACTGTACATAAACGGAGCACCTGTTCTACATACTGACGTATGGTTCTCCTACAGAGGGGGGTTACAGATAAAGAAGAAGAAGAAGAATGAATATTTATTTTTCAATTTTAAAACTATATATATGAAATATGAAAACGTAATAATAAACTTTAAAACTATTATAAGCACTACATTTAGAAATATATAAGTGTCAATGATGTTGGTATTTAGCTTGGATGGGGAGCCCTTGGATCATCTGCTCTCCATATGTTAAAGTTTTAATTAATGGCTTATTTTCTTATTGGATTTTAAAAAAGAATACAACAAATAAATTATAATATTTCTCATTACTTTGTCATTTTCTTTAATTCAATTTTCTTTTTAAAATCAATATATTTTACTCCATTTTCATTATATTTTAATTAAATATAGCATGTCATATTTCACTTATTAATTACTTTTTTAAAACTAAATTACAACAAATATATTATTTTATTTCTCATATTTAATGAGAAATAAAATAATATTCTTTATTTCAATTTCAATATATATATATATATATATATATTTTAAATGAATCACAAAAAATATATTATTTAATTTCTTATTAAATTTGTCCTTATCTTTATTTCAATTTGTCTTCATATATATTTATATATTTTTTTTAATTACAAAAAATATTTTATTTCATTTCTCATTATATTTTAATCAAATTTAGCATATAATATTTCACTGATTAATGACTTTAAAAAAAAAATTCAAGTGGCCTCAACTTAATTGCTAAAACAACAATCTACACTATATGTTGTTTTAAGAATGTTGGCGTTCCGGGAACACCCCGGTTGGGCATATGTGAAATTACCAAGAAAATCAGGAAATACGTAAAGATTAGACAGTACCCATATTAAAATGTTGAATTTATATTATCAGAATATAGAGAATTAAAAGTAAGATTAAAGAGGAAAATAACACGGGTCATATTTTTAGAGTGCCCTTATTACTCCAAGATATAATAAAGAGAAAGCACTAACCCACAGAAATAAACAGATAAAAGTAAAAGAACAGTAACAATCTCATCAAATACTGACAATAATTTGTGTCGACAGGTCGATTATTACAACAAACATCTCAGGCGAATAAATAGAATAAATGCGCCTAGATTATCGCAAGATATAATCATATCCAATAAAAAAGCAACTCAAACAAAAGTCCGATATAGGAAAAATTGGAATGCATATAATGATGGAATACATCCCACTAAAGTTTTGAGCAGGCTATGGTTATATAGAATCATTGAAATGATAGTAGAGATAGAAGCATCAGAAGGCTGCATGTAATATACAATTAACCAACAACTTTAATAGGGAAGCCCTGTTAATGTACTGATACTCTCATGCTATTATATGTTAAATAAGGAAGCCTTATCTATATAACCTTAGGATTAGGAAGCAGCTAGATAAGGAAGCCTTGTCTAGGAATAAACAGGAAGGATACATAATATAGAGTATCTGAAGGACTAGATAAGGAAGCCTTGTCTAGCAATAAACAGAAAGGATAAATAATATAGAGTATCTGAAGGACTTGATAAGGAAGCCTTGTCTAGCAATAAACAGAAACGATAAATAATATAGAGTATCTGAAGGACTAGATAAGGAAGCCTTGTCTGGGAATAAACAGGAAGGATACATAATATAGAGTATCTGAAGGACTTGATAAGGAAGCCTTGTCTAGCAATAAACAGGAAGGATAAATAACATAGAGTATCTGAAGGACTTGATAAGGAAGCCTTGTCTAGCAATAAACAGGAAGGATAAATAACATAGAGTATCTGAAGGACTTGATAAGGAAGCCTTGTCTAGCAATAAACAGGAAGGATACATAATATAGAGTATCTGAAGGACTTGATAAGGAAGCCTTGTCTAGCAATAAACAGGAAGGATAAATAACATAGAGTATCTGAAGGACTTGATAAGGAAGCCTTGTCTAGCAATAAACAGGAAGGATAAATAATATAGAGTATCTGAAGGACTTGATAAGGAAGCCTTGTCTAGCAATAAACAGGAAGGATAAAAGGAGAAAACGGTATGGCACATGTCATTGGTACTACAGATAATACTGGAAGACATATAATACAAAACACAATTCGAGTGACATCTGCTTCAAATAATGAGAGGGAATACACCATAAACTTTTACCAAACAACATTGAAAATGATTGTAAATGGTAAAAATGTTCACAAATTTATGCATGAAGATCTCAGTGCTATGCATAATATTATAAGGAATGCCATGAATGACAATAAGAACATAGATGTTAAGAATATGCTAGAAGAACAACTTGAAAATCTTATATCCAACATAAAAGATAGAAAACAACAAAATCATACGAAAACACATGAAATAAATAAAGTAGATGTAAATTGTATAAAATGCAATAGATCATGTAGGACAGAAGCTTCTTACTGTGACCTAGGAAGACACTGGGTACACTATAATTGCGAAAAATTGGATACTATGGAAATTATAGCTGTTGAAAAGAAAGCCACCTCTAAACATCATTGTAAGATATGCAAAGCAAAAGCTATAAGTAATGATCAGACAATTAATTGTGGCAGAATGGAAGTAGTCCAGAGAAGGGTAGGCCTAGCAAAGTTAGACGAAGAACAAGATATAGCATCACAAACAAATGTAATATGTGTATGAACATTTTTAACAAGAAGAACATAAAGTATAATGACAGAGGTCCTATATGCTTCAGCTGTGAAGGATTACCAGAACAAAAACAATAGTTAGAAAGTAGGTAGAAGACTAAATACCGCTTCTGAAGAGACTGGTCTCAAAAAATCATTTAACATAGTCAATGGAGATATACCATATACAGACGCTAAGAGCTTACCGTCAAATTATATAGTAACACATAATAGCAGAAGTGAAATAAGACATAATGGAATTATAGAAAAAACTGTAAATACTGACCAAAATACTAGAGATAAAAAACAAAATGGAACAACAAATAACAATCAATGCAAAGATAACCATGATAACACCATAGTGAATACTAAAATGAGTGAACTCCGTCAAAAAGAGATAAAGCTGCGGAAATGGGGAGATGATCTGAAAATCAAAGAAAAATTCATACAAGATAACAGCAAAGACAGAATCAGAATGGAAACATATATAAAATAATTAGAATCTGAAAAAGAGAAACATGAACAGACAATCAGAACACTAAAGAGGAAAATTGTAAATCTTGAAGATAACTATGCTACTAGAGAATGTAATCAGGAGCATATGACTAATCATTCTAGTCACCCAAGCTCTGAGCTATTGGATAATATACATAAAAAGGTTACAAATTACATACTGAAACAAGTAGACGTACAATTACAAAAAATTAAAAATTTAGAAATTGGGTCCTCCCTACATAGAAAAGAAGAAGATCAAACCATTGAAAATCAACAAAATGTGTATGGAACCAATATTGTACCAACGCAAGCTGCTCAGAAAGATACTGAGCTCATAAATAGAGAAAAAAAGGCAAGCATACATGTATATCGATAATCGGACAACACAAGGAACGCATGTATTTGTACCGAAGGACACACTACCAATCCATCTAACAGGTTCAAATCTGAACTATGTACCAATTCCGTTGCAACAGCTAGAACATCAAACTTATCAACCTACGTATCAAAGCAGAATACCATATCAGAATGGAAGTGATAATATACAAACCATACCCTCAAAATAGCAGATGTGATAGATCAAATTGGAAAAGGAATCAAAATGACAACAGATATCTACATATAGATCAAAATAGAAGAAATGAATCAAGTCATATTAAACAGGATCCTCATTTTTTAGTGGTAAGCCTAAACCAAATGGATCTAAAATAGCAACTATAAAGAATAAAAAGAAAAGCCTCAAACTTATTGCCTTCAACTGCAAAAATATCAAAACCTGTGCTTTAGTTAAGGACTTGAAAGGGGGGAGGGGTATGGTTTTTTATTTCGTTCAGAATTTTTTTTTTCGGACAACACAAGAGATAGAATTTTGTTTTTTTGGTCACGCGAAGCGTGAATTTATTTTCCAGAATTTAACATTAGGTTATATGTCAAAAACTCTGAATCAGATTATTTTTTTTTTCCTCCACCAAAATCAGAATGTTTTTTCAGCAACATTGGGAATCGGAATATTTTTTTAGAAAAAAAACATAACCCCCCCAGCAGCGAGATAGACTACTTTCTATACAGTAAAGACACTAGGACAACATTTCCAGAAAAATGTTTATTAAATAAGGGTAATAACAAAATTATCGAACCCCGAACAATCTTACAAAGGGAAAGTCAAAACTCATAAGTATATAAACAGACAAAATCAGTCAACAACCGGAAAACTGTGGAAACCGTATTGACCCTGACTTGGTACAGGCATTTCTACAGAAATGGTGGGTTGAATCAGATAAGTGATATGGCTACAAATCTGTCAGACCACTATCCAGTAACAATCACGTGTCATTCAAGCTTTGTACAAAGAAATATACCAAATAAACCAAACATAGTTAGCAAAATCAAGTGGGACAAAGTGGACAAAAGCATGTATAATGATTTGATAAAGGAATCTTTACAGAAAGAGGCAAACAATCTACATAAGCTTGAAAACCTCCAAAAAGGAAAACTAAAAATAAAGGAAAACTTCAAATATGGACTGAGGCAATTTCAAATGCATACAAAGAAATGAGACAAACTAATAACAACTGGTATGAGGCAGGAACACCACATGTAAATCATCCAACAATTCAGTTAAGAAAGAAAATATTCAGAAGTATATACCGTACTGAAATAGCATTAAAAGAGCTCAGTATTAAGAAGAAAATACTGACAACAAGAACAAGAGACAGTAAAACCTTCCATCTGCTATTAAATAGACAGCGAAAATCACTCTGAGGCTTCATACAAGATCTACATGTTGATGATTAAGGTTCCGTGGCGTTAGTCCGAAGGTCCATTAGTCCGAAGGTTCGTTAGTCCGAAGGTCCATTAGTCCGAAGGTCCATTAGTCCGAAGGTTCGTTAGTCCGAAGGTCCGTTTGTCCTAATGTCGGCCACCCATACGTTTGAACTCTGTTATTTCTGGTTTGAATAAACGTATATATTCAACGTTGCACGACGTTTGAGCGCATTGCTCCTACATTTGAGCGCAAAACATTCTACGTTTGAGCGCAAAAAAATCCACGATTGAGCGCATTTTACCTTAGCTATTTACTATTTACCTGAGACAAAAAAGAAATTATTATAAAATATTGAGCCGAAGAAAATAAATCTTGATTTTGAACTTGGAATGGTTAACCTTCTAAGAGAAGAATTCAGGGAAGTCGAAATTAAAGGTTGTAGGCTTCATCTTGGTCAAGCGTGGTATAGAAAAATTCAGTCTCTTGGTCTTGCACAGGACTACAAAGATAAATGTAGTGAAATTGGTAAATGGCTATCCCAATTTTTTGGACTTTCTACCTCCTGATGAAACCGTAGACAGTTTTGTAGAGGAGATGATACCAGAGGCACCCACAAAGGAACGATGTTCTAAGTTCTCTGACTATTTATTAGAAACCTATGTGGGCGAAAACTCAAAATATCCTCCTACAATGTGGGCTTCAAAACCTTGCAGTACAGCTAAACGCATTAACAATGGCCCGGAGTGCTTTCACAGTCAATGATCAGTTTTATTCTGCGCACCCATGTATATATGTATTCATTGATGTGTTAAAACAAATACAGACAACTACATTCATTAAAATTCGAGGTCTTGACAACCCCGCTACAGTCAGGCGCACCGAGAAGGAAAAACTTGCGTTTTCCTTAGAACAATACCGTAGATTAGAGACAGGAGAAATTTCTAGAGGAACTTGCATGAAGTCAATGGGGTTGAAATTTTCCGCAACAACCGATTGATGTTTTTATGTGTTTTTTAGTCCTGTAATCTTTTATAATAAAGTGTATATATTTTTATTTCTATTTTTCACATTTTTAGATATTAAATTCCTCAGGCAAACCACAGGTAAAATGCGCTCAAATGTAACACACTTAAAATTGAAAATGCGCTCAAACGTAGTGCGCCCATATTCAACCCGTATACCTTTTATGTCCCCCGCCGCGAAGCAACGGAGTGACACAGTAATGGTCTGCGTTCGTCCATCCGTCCTTGTGCAAACATGTATCTTAAAGTAGTGTTACTATAAAATAAGGTATAAAACAACAAAGTACCGAAATTGCAGGAAATAATGATTTTTTTTTTTCTAGTTTAACCCGTACGTTTTTTCCTACATGTAATATACATAACACATTTGTTTGATGATCTTTTATGATATCAGGTGCGTAGCTGCCTTTACGCAAAAAATCAATTGCTTGCACATCATTTCGGGGAAAACAAATTGTTTGCTTGCACTAAAAATATTATTATTGACATGGGAAGAATCCCACTTTTTCAGTATGATTAATAATCATTATAACGTGTTTTATATGCGATCTGGTAGAAGTGGTCAAAGAGAATGAAGTTGTTTTAATCAGTTAACATCGGAACGAAACGACCAAACTGTGTGGGACTCGATCGTTATTTGATATGGCCGTTTCTATTGCCGACCAGTTTGAAATTCTACCGACTATTCCAAGGAGAACGGGCCGACAGATCAACCGAGCTGGTCATCCCGCTGATAACCCTAGCCAGTTTTGGCAGCAATCTATGTACTACCCGTTTATGAACTATTACATAACAGAGCTTACCGCGAGATTACTTGAAAATGGCGGCAGATACCAGGCACAATACTTGATACCAATGAACTTGCCTAGACTAACACCAGACACCGTAGACGTTATATTTGACACATACAAAACCGATTTACGCTGCGACATAGTTATGTTTTAAAGCCGAAATCAAAAGGTGGCAAGCCCGTTGGGCAACATTGACAACCGCTAAACCATCGAATCTGAAGGACACCCTTAACGTCACAAACGAAGAGCTCTATCCTTCGATCAGCATTGTTTTGTTGATACTTTTGTTAAGCAAAACAATCCCAGTTGTTAATTGGATCAACAACGGATCTTAAAAATAATCTAATATTTAGATATCTTTTAAATTTTAATATATAAATATCTTTTAAGTTTTAAGCTTAAGCATATTTGGTTAAGATCAGAGTTTTAGTGGAGGGTTTACTTCATTGGAATGATTTCCATATATTTCAGAGACGACGCGGTTTTTTTCTCTCTTTTTTTTTTAGACTTAGCACGCTTGGATCCATAACTACAAAACAGGGGTTTGGTGCAATTTTTGGCGTGTTTTCTACAAAATGTTTTAAGTTTTACCTATATTTGCCGATTACACATTTTGTTTTGTTAGCAAAAGATGGGCGTACAGCCTACAACCCACCTGGATAGACCACTGCTTAGTCATGATGTGAATATGAGTATCTTGCTTCTCTTACTTAATTTGATAAAGGACTGAATATTAAATCAATTCAACACTGTTCGATACCTATCCTTTGGACGAAAAACAAGACTAACGGACCTTAAAACGTTCGGACTAACGGACCTTCGGACTAATGAACCTTCGGACTAACGGATCTTCGGACTAATGAACCTTCGGACTAACGGATCTTCGGACTAATGAACCTTCGGAGTAATGGACCTTCGGACTATCGAGCGGTCACCGATGATTAAATATTAACAGGAGAACAGAATATCATAGAAGGATTTCATAAACATTTTAGAAAGTTAGCAACGACTGCAGCTGACTCAGAATATAGATACAATCTTTCAGAAATAGTGAATTATGAAATTGATATAATACATGAATTAGCTAAAGGAAAGAATATTCCAACACCAACACAGAAGGAGGTCAAGGATGCAATTGAGAGCATAAGGAAAGGAAAAGCTGCTGATATATTTAGCATAGCCATAGAACATTTCGTATATGGAGGTGAAGAACTTTTCCATTTTGTTCATAGGATCATTGTAGCTATATTTCAATCTGCAGTGGTTCCTAATATTGTAAAAGTTGGACTGCTTTCTCCAGTTTTTAGCAGTAAAGGATCTATTACCGATGTGAACAACTATAGGGGAATAACAGTACTACCGGTATGCTGTAAAATTATTGACTCCATTCTGAAATGTAGAGTAAGACCAAAATCTGATATAGCCCAATGTAGTCTTCAAAGAGAATTTACTCAAAACTCCGCATCAATAAATGCTGCATTTATAAAGGAAGAATCCAGGAAAGAAGCCAATGATATGGAAGAACAACTGATTATCATAATGTTAGATGCAAAATCAGCATTCGATGTTGTAGTACACAACAATATGATGATGAGACTATATCACCTGGGAATACAAGATAAGCATTGGTCTTTGATACAAAATGTACATAGTAACGCAACAACTTCAGTTAAATGGAATGGACATATCTCTGATAGGTTTAATATACAACAAGGGGTACGACAAGGAGGGATGCTTATCTATATAAGATTTATGTGGATCCATGGCTACATAGATTACAACACTCAGGAAAGGGGTTGAAGATTGGATACATTAACTGTTGTGCTACTGCATGATGACATTTCCATAAATTGCGTTAAATCAGATGAAGCTGAGATTCTACTTAATATGGCATATGAATACAGTTTAAATTAACATTATAAACTACAACCACAACCAAATGTAGTAATACAGATGGAGAATAAAAGAAAAAAGGTCAACAACCCCGTTGAATGTTATATGAATGGTACTATATTATCAAGCGTATCAATAGCTACACATCTAGGTATGAAAAGAGCAACAACAGTTAAAGAAACATTAGAACACTGTAAATGAAAATATACAGAAAGCAAGAAGGACAGCATATTGTTCACTATCTGCGGGATTCCATGGGAATAATGGACTCGATCCATCAACATCTATGCATATGCTGAAAACTTATGTAATACCACCTTTAATGTACAGTTTAGAAGTGTTACTACCAACAAAGCCATATATTGATGAACTTGAAAATTTCCTGGAAAAAAAATACTAAAACATATATTGCCATTACCTCAAAATACGCCGGACACTGTTCCCTATATTTTGTCTGGACTTATACCAGTCGAAGGACAACTGCATGTCAAAGCATTAACATTCATGTACAGCATATTTCTTCTACCAAAAGATTCTACAGAGAATATGATCGCTCACCGTCAGTTATATGTTAAAGATTATAAAGGCTCAAGTTGGTTTATTGAAATGAAGAAAATAATTTGGAAATACAACTTACTGATATATATAACTTACTGGATAGACCTTATGCAAAAATGCAATGGAAACAAATAGTATTTGAGGAAGTACACAAATAAATACTGGAAAGAACATATTATAAGGGAACGACCATTTAACTTGAAAGGGGGGGGGGGGTATGTTTTTTTTTCTAACAAAAATATTCTGATTTTGGTGGAGGAAAAAAAAATATAATCTGATTCAGAGTTTTTGTCATATAACCTAATGTTAAAATCTGGAAACAAATTTCTGAGCGAAAAAAAAACCATAGCCAGAATAATGTGGATGCAAACATGCTTGTTGTGCAATGCAGGAGATGAGGATATAGAATATTTCCTCTAAGATGCTCAGTATTGGATGAAATCAGAAATTCTACATTTCACGATATAGATCTTGAATTTCATAAACTAACCGAAAAGAAATTAGAGGATTTAACAGATAAATAATTACTATTATACTGGACTGTTCTATTTTACTTAATAATGGTACTTATCAGGGGAGGATCCAGGATTACAAGTTAGGGGGTCGCACTTAAAAAAAATTGCGCCGAGCGGAGGGGGGCGCGAAAATTTTTGGGGTATTTCGTGTGAAAAATCACGATTTTACTCCAAAAAATCTTATTTTTTCCAATTTTAGGGGGGGGGGCACCCGGCGTGCGCCCCCGCTGGATCCGCCCCTGCTTATCATCCTACTCAGCACAGAGCGACTATAAAGAATCTATCCGCATTAGAATTTAATTGTCGGTGATACGTCTACAATCTACACAGTGCTAGATATAATATGCTTGCTAAGATTATGTCAAAAAGGCGATAGGATAGCCCACCCCCTTATTATACATCCCAGTGGTAGTAGTTTTAGATTTTAAAAACTACAGAGAATTTTAATATAATTGTATGACTACTACGTATTGTACATAGTGTGTAAATAGCGGTGAAAGCATGACTTAAATACGCAGTGGTGGAAGTTTTAATTTTTATTCAGTGATTCACGTCACAATCTCCAACGTTGGAGGTGAAGATAACTACAGATACAGGTGGCGACCGTAAAACTTTCGAAGTGATGACTTCAACTTAACCAAGAGGAACCCTTGGTTCAGTAGCTTCCTTTAAGCATTACCTAACACTAAGGGTCCTGCGAGATATTGCCATCACTTTGTGTCAGTCCTTGTAATCCGTAAGCTTTGACATGTATATCCTTTTGTAAACCACAGTCAGTTGGATCCAAACTTGGTAGGATTATACATTGGAAGATCGTCTACAGAAATCCACCACAAAAAAAGAGGCTGCAAGGTACCAAAGATCATGGAGTCTTCTGTTTTTTGTATGAGAAATGTTTATTTCATTCAACAATTTTGTGATCTTTTTTTGTTTATGGTCCTTATAAAATTCTCTATATAGTATACCAACAGATTTTGACGTTTCCGAGATATAAGGGGATCGAAATGGGACCAACACCCAAATTTTGAATGTCTATTTTAATTTAAACATATTTTATTGATAAATAAGGTATAAACTTTCTTTTCATAATATTATAAAACAGGATTCAGAAACAAGCGCAAGGCTTATATTAATCGTTTTCTATTTTAAGTCGGATTTAGATAGTGGTTTTTTCTTAAAGACTAATATCGCCGTTGCACCAAACCCCGTTCATTACATTTTCAGCATTAATAATTTCAAGTTTCGAAATGCCAGTGATTGATGTTAAGGTAATTGGTTTCAAGAAACAACTAGAGTACCTCCATAGTGTTCTGGTAGGCTACAAATAATTAAAATCAGGGATCTTTCATTGGAAAGAGCTCACTGTTCTCGAGTGCTTGAAGAAACTGGTTGCTTTCAATAAAGTAGAGTAAGTGAAGTAAATTTTATTTATTTAAAGTGGACACATATAGTGACAGACGGGTCTTGTGTAACATTACTGACCAATGGAAACAGACCGTCATTACTTGTTTTAACCCTTCAAGCAGCCCAAAAATGTCAAAAACGAAGGTCGATTTGCATTGGTCAGCTAACATCATGTTATGTCGCATGCATCCCACTGGTCGCTTTGTGTGAATTTATTCATCGGCACACATCCATTTCGACATCTGAAACCGCAAAAGTGTAAATCTGAAATCTACCAGAAACATGACCCTCTTCTTCTTTGTAGTGCATGCAGCACTCCATCAACGTAACATGGATGCATTCTTTTCCTTTGATCTTTTTATGGCTTATATTCCAGAATGTAAGAAACAGCTAAGAACTATGAAATAATACACACAGATACCAGATATTGCACACTTTAATTCTGGATTGTAGTTGTATTACTCACCGAGAGTCGTGCAATAATCAACAACCTAGATGTGATATTGCATGGCATCATGTTACGAATCATTTATTCCACGGTTTTCCTAGTTAAACGGTTAAATTCGGAAACCGTGGTGTAAATATTACATACACTGATGATAATATACCGTTGTAAGAGCTCATTAGAGCTTATGTTATCTTATTATTTTGTATATATATGCCGACTTTAAATAAAGCTTATATTAAACTTACTTACTGATTTCCCTTTGCCGCGCGTGCGTGGGATCTAATTTCTATATACAGTCAAATATACAAAGATAAAATTTCAAAAGTTATTTCCTTTTTATTTTGCTTTTATATATTATACATTTAAACTTAAAATATATACAATTGAGGTTTTTTTAGAAGTGGAGATGTTGGTCGAGAACAGATATTGGGATCTGCTCTCGGAAACTGTCTCGTGTAGTGCATTTTACTGCAGCTACAGGTAGGAGGTTCCATTGTGATATTGTTCTTGGGTAAAATGAGTATTTATATGAATCTTTTAGTGGTCTGTAAGAATCACTGTGTGGACACTGTCCTATTCTCAGGTCGAATGAAGTAAGCAAATGAGTTGTGTATATGACTACAAGGTTATAAAATACTCTCTCGCGGCTCCTGTACACGGTTGATACGGATCTTTTGAAACTAAATGTACAAGTAGTATATAAATCCTTATATGTAGCTTCGATTAAAGCAAATCGCGTCGGTGGTGTAATGTTAGCGTGCTCGCCTCGAGTGCGGTAGATCGTGGGTTCGAGCCCCGGTCAGGTCAAACCAAAGACTATAAAATTGGTATTTGCTGCTTCTCCGATAAGCACGCAGCATTAAGGATTAAGAGCAAAGACTGGTTGGCTCGAAATCAGAATAATGTGTATATCCGCGGGCTGTTATTTCAGTGAACTAGCACTATAAAAATCCATCTCGGCGTGTTGGTCTAGAACAAAACGCATTCTCATCATCATCTCATTGAAAATTAACTTGTTCTCGCCATGATATAGCTGAAAAATTGCTGAGTTGTCGTTAAACAACAATCATTCACTCACCCGATTAAAGAAAAAAAAACTTAGAAAATGGAATGTCAGTTTGTTCAATGATTCAACTGATACTCACGCAGGGAACTATTTACGGTAATGTGGCTACGTCCCTGTAGGTAGTCAAAGGAACCAACACCCCAGCGAAAGTAATAAATGATTGATTAATTAATTGGTGTTTAACGCCAACTTTAGCAATATTTCAGCTATATCGTGGCGTGTCAAAGATTTAAAGAGTGAATTTGAATACCGTTTACGATTTGTAGCATATATTGATCGTTTACTTTTTAGGGAACAGACCCATTAAACATTTAAGGAGGCCATGTTTTCCTCCTAGACAGATTTTATTTTCACACGGAACAAAGATCAGATTGTTTTCCTTGTTCTTTTTTTTACGTTTTCTTCAAATTTAACCAAAAGTTCTTGTTGAAAAATGCAGTCTAATTATGTATTTTTTAATCTTTGAGGTCAATTATTTGTTTTCTATAAAATCTGACGACATATTTTTCACAGAAGAAAAAAGCATTGCCCATTCACTATACATATGTATTAAGTGATGTTTTATGATAATTTATAAATGTTAGAGAAATATGAAGAAGATAATTCTAACTGATGAAGATAAAATATTTTAACTCTCCTGGAAATAAAGGTATGTTTACTTTACAGGTGTGTTTAGGTCTAAATTGTAAGTATTTGTTTTTACATAATAATCCCTTAGTCTATTTTTGTATAAAAATATTTACACCTGTCATTCTTTTCAAGATTAATATAAGATAAATCTCGAATTTTTGTCACCTTGTTTTTTTTACTCAATTAAACCAATAGAATTCACTAAGTCAATTATACCTACTTCTTACAGTAGTATAATAATAAAAAAAACGGCTACCAATCAAAACATGGAAGGATTCGAGACCGGTTTTCAATTGCACGAAAATTACGGAGCTAATTGCAAGCAATTAATAAGTGAATTTCCATTTTAAGGAAAATATAATGTTTCACAGGTAAATATTTAACAAATAGAGACCTCGATCCCTTGTGTTGTCATCCGGCAAACTTGATATTTAAAGGGTCTACCCATTGTTAATCATCCGTAATATTTATCTATTGTATATATGTGTATACATTATAATTTAAATGGTAGTAAGTCTTTTAAAATTTACAGTGTGCATGTATTGTGAAAATATTTATGTGGACAAAATTTTAATGTAAATATTCGTAGAGTTTTCCCGTTTATATTCTGTGAAAGGAATACTATTTTTCTTCAAAATAATGGACCTTTATTAATGTAGTTTATTGACAATAGGAGACGTCAAAAAGTTAACAAGGAAAGCCAAGAGTGAAACCTAGAACATTCAACATTTACGCAACCGATGACATGCGATGACATCGAATATGGTAAGTTTACAAAACTTCAAATATATAATTTGATAATCAGTATTTTGTAAATGAATTATCATCCGAGATTTTTTTTTTTTTTTCCTTGATTTAAATTTGACATTTCCAATACAATAGGTAGACCACGTAGAACTGTAGACTATTCATTATACTACTGTAATATAAGACATGATTTGTTATTACCAACAATCAAAATACTACTGTAATATAAGACATGATTTGTTATTACCAACAATCAAAATACAGTAACAATTTCAGTATAAAAATAGTACAATTTGACTGGAAGTATCTTGACGTCAATGGAATGTTATTAAAATTTTCATAAAAATATTTTGAATTGCCCCACCCCCCTCCAAAAAAAAATCCAAAACAAAGCAAAAACGAATACCTTTAGAAACGATAACGAGCGACACATATTAGTTTAACATGTAGATCTAAATCGGAAAATAACTGGAATTAGTTACCATAAGATAAAATCATAAATACATAGTGTAATTATACAACATTTTTGCAATTTAAAAAAACCACTTTACTTTGAAAGATAAAGGAGAATAGAAAAAACTTGTCACGATACTTACACATAACTTTTCATAAATATAATCTAAAAATAAAAATTATACTACAAAGCTAATGACTCAGATTTGACTTTCTTATAATGAATGAGTGAGTGATTGTTGCTTAGCGTAAACTCAGAATTTTTTTAGCCATAACATGGCGAGAACAGGATAATTTTCAATGAGATGATGATGAGGTCCGTTTTGTACTTGTTATATATATCTTTATTTCTCATAACCAAATTACATGGTAAAGAGATAAATATCAAAAATACAAACATATTTACATCAGTTTCCGAAAGTAAGTAAACAAATCAACATAAAATCAATAGAAATGCTATATAGTTCTTGTGGCAGGTCGGTGGTTTTCTCCGGCTACTCTGGTTACCTCCACCAATAAAACTGACCGCCACGATATACATATAACTGAAATATTGTTGAAACATCATAAACCTACCATATAGTTTCGTTATACTATGACTCTGTTTCTGCAGTAGTGATGAGGTCTTTTTTTTTCTATCAAAATGTAATGCATTTTAACAAGATTTTATTGATAACACTCAGACACATAACTGTGTTACATGAGGACATAACATATATAGTTTAAACATATTTTATTTGCCAATTAAACAGACAAAATGGATTAGACACAAGTTAAACAAACTTATGAAGTCTTCTCCAAATTACAATATGTTACAATAAAGAAGTACATAAAAGGCATGCATTACTATATGTAGCACTAATAACGAATCAATGATAAATATTCACAAACAGAAAGAAAAAGAAAATTAAGATGGATTCATATGATGTTCACCCAATTCAATTCCAGTTATACAATAAGGAATCTTTTTGAACATTTAATATAATCAAAAACCTATTTAAATATAATACAATTTTGTTCACAAGTTAAATTATCACTGCCACATGTCAGAAATTCAATATCTAGAGTGTAGCAAGTTGTAACCCTGTTGATATTACCTATCAATATAGTTCTGGCTTGTATGTATATAGGACAATCCAAAAAGAAATGTTTTAAATTTTCAAGGGCTGCACCACATCGACAAGATGGGTCAGATACGATTCCAACTCGAAATAAATCAAAATTCAAAAACGAAGCTGAATTGCTTAGCTGAGTTAAAATAATATTTAATTTTCGAGGACCACAAAAAAAAATGCTTAGGGACAGAATGATTTTCAGTTTCGTCGATTTTCTTTAATTCAGATTTGAATTTTGATAAAGTATCAACGTTTCGAATATTGTTATTTAAACTATTCCACATTTTTATTGTGGAGGGGATAAAGGAATCACTAGTCGAAGACAGTCTACAGAAAGGTAAAATAATATCATTCCCATTTCTCAACGGATATGCTGACGTACGTTGTATGGTGGGGGGAATCAATGTACAAAGATAATTAGGGGTATTTTTATTAACTATATTATAAAAAAGTTGAAGTTTCCTTCTCTTCCGTCTCGCAGATAATAATTCCCAACCTGTCTCTCTATATAAAATTTCAGTTTTGGTAAAAATAGGTAAGCCTGTAACAATTCTGGCAGCTTCCAGTTGAAGTTGTTCCAGTTTTTGTGAATTTCCAATCCCACAGTTATACAGTGTTACATGGCGAAATGATCATATATTATCAAAAACATTAAAACATACCAGCAATTTTCTCTATGAACAATGATAACCTTTTATAAACTTCTACATTACAAAAAGATAGGAGACCATTCATTTTAACAATACTAGGATAAGTAACATAATACCTAGGTAAATATATACGTCTCAGGTTTACTAAATATTCATTACAACAAACAAATAACAAATGGAACTCATCACCAATTGATTGTCCACACAAAGTACAAACCCTCTCATCTTTAGGAATAGTATACCACCGCCCAGTTTCTATTGGAATTCGTAAATTTGACGCCCTTAATTTTGTCATCCAAATTCTAGTTTTCTCGTTTAGTCTCACTAAATAATTTTCTAATCCAGTCTTTTTTGAAAGAGTCATAAAATAACAGAATAACGTTTTAAAGACTTAAAAATACAATCCCCTCCAAAAAATAAAAATAAAATAAAATAAAACAAAAACAAAACAAAACAAAGGCAAAAAACGAATGTTTACCATAGCAAATTTCAAAATAAAAAACAACACAGTTTTATCATAATTGTGTTATTTGCCAGAGGATTGTAAACTGACATCATTTTCTTTGGATAAAATCAAAACGTTATTAATTGTTGATGTAAATCATTATTATCTTATTCATCAAAGGATGAATATTAGAATAATCCATAAACTTTAATGGAGCAAAATAATATCAACTCGCAAAACTCATTAAGTAAAATCTTTTAAAAAAAAGAATAAAAGTAAGTTAAATTGCAATGCAAATATCTCGGGATTCGACAACCGACATATTATTTGAATTGAAAACAAAAACATGGAGATCAACAATGAAATCTTACATTACACTCACAACTCGGTATCCAGCGCCAATGTTTTCTATGGAGTCCGAACGAGGTCATTTCGACTGACTTATAAAATTTTCAGCTGATCGTCTAGTGCATACTTATAAGGACGAAAAGGTTTTTTTTTTGTGTGTGAATATTTCGAATTTTCTCCTTTTTCTACTTTTCGTTCAAGGAGTTTATTTCAAAATTTGAACAATTGTGTTATAAAAAGGTAATTAATTTTTGACGGAAATTCTACACGATTAGAGTGTAAATAGTTCAAAGTATGATGACAGTGATTAAAAATAAATAGACAAATTCCTATTTTCACGGTTTTAACAATTTTTCACTTCTTTAACATTTTATCTTAAGATCTTTTAATCCGGACTTAATTCTTACAAATATCTTGGGGACAAATATTATCAATTAAACTGTAGAGCTAATATTTTTATCACGAATTGGACTTTATTTGAATGGCCTAGTAATTGATTTTATTTATTGTGTCATTTTATTTGTATTTACTATTTTCGACCAGCCTTATCGTGTACACAACCGAATCGGTTGTGTAATGGTTAACGTGGTCGCCTCGAGCGCGGTAGATCGTGGATCCGAGCCCCGATCGTGTCAAACCAAAGACTATAAATTAGGTATTCGTTGCTTCTACGCTAAGCACGCTGCATTAAAAAGGAAGAACAAAGACTGGTTTGCTCAGAATCAGAATAATGTGTCTGAGCAGAGCGACATGTTTACCGTCTACCCGCGGACTGTTGTTTCAGTGAGCTAGCACTATAAAAATCCAAGTAAGCGTGTTGGTCTAGTACATAGCGGACCTCATCGTCATCTCATTGAAAATAAACTTGTTTTCGTCATGATATAGCTGAAAAAGGGCTGAGTTGGCTTTAAACAACAATCACTCTCTCCTTATCGTGTACAACATTAGAATATCACGAATTAGTGTGCCGAGGTTGCTCTATGGTGTTTAACGCCATTTAACAATCATTTCAGTTATAACGTGACGGTCAGTTTTATTGATGGAGGTAGCCGGAGTACCCGGAAACTTTATCACATAATGTTGTATCGAGTACACCTCGCCATGAGCAGGATTCGAACTCACAACTTTAGTGGTGATAGGCACTGATTGCACAGGTACATGTAGTTGTAAGCTCAACTACCATACGATTATGACTACGACGAACCCCAATTATTGTGTTGAAGTTATAAGAAAATGTCTTTTTATAAAAGACAGGAATTTATATTTAGTGTATTGAGTTAAAATATATTAGGAACATTTTACATACAACCGTATTTATTTGTAATATAGGATTGTGTCGTATATATACATTCTTGTATATTCGACAAATAAGGGTAATAACAAAATTACCGAACTCCGAACAATCTTCCAAAGGGAAAGTCAAAACTCATAAGTATATAAACAGACAAAATCAGTCAACATCCGGAAAACTGTGAAAACCGTAATGACCCTGACTTGGTACAGGCATTTCTAAAGAAATGGTGGGTTGAGTCAGATTTTAAAGCGCCAAACCTCCCGCTTTCATTACGGCTCAAAGGTTCCGGCTGTCACTATGACAGTATTTATAACAATACTGGAACAAAATAGGTAAAATAGTTGTCAAAGCAGTACCAAATTCAGTGAGGAGGGTGGAACATCTATCGTGAACCATCTCCATCAACAACCCCGAGTCACCTGACGTATTTTAACTACGAAACTACTCTACTTTGGATAACATCGAAAACAAAGCTTGCAAGCCACCGGATTCCCATTCTCTATGCAGAAGGCGCCAAGTAAATTTTGTTTATCCGAATTCTTTGATCCCTCTTTATGACGTCATGAATTTGAAGGTGTGACATCAAATGAAGTTAAAATAGCGAATAAACGATTGATATTATTAAAAATAACAACCAACCAGAAACAATATGTTTGTGTTATCAGAGAAAATGATTACAGATTAATACATGGACATTTCCATATTGGCCTGGTTATCATTTCGAGACCCCCATATTGGCCCGAGACGCAGTCGAGGGCCAATATGGGTCGAGGGATGATAACCAGGCCAATATGGAAATGCCCATGTATTAAACTATTTATTACATACTTCCGACATCTAGAAAAGAGACACCCATATTGGCCTGAGACGAAGTCGAGGCCCATATTGGCCCGGGCCAATATGGGCCTCGATATGGAAATGTTCTTGTAGTATTCCAATAACCGGTTATTTTCCCGGGGTGTGAACATATGGACAGTTTACCTCCGGTCATATTGGTCATACAAAAATGCCTTTATTTGAACTAAGTATGTAATAAATTAAAATTACATTCAGTGTTGCGTCAGATTATACACTTAATAAGTTCACACATTATTAGTTACTATCAATGTCACATAATTCTCAAGATTTTAAAGTTTTGACTATTACGTCGTCCAACTAGACTCTTGCTGCACATAAGATCGAGTATAAAAGAGCTTTAACTTTCATATCTTATTATGTAGTATAAATATATTCTATATTTGCAGATAAAATATGAAGATTGATCAAATTACACGTGAATATGAAGAAAATAATTTGGATTTTAAAAACAAGAATGAAGTCAATATTCATGTACATCACACTTTTTTCAATGACAATTCTCATATATTATAATATACATTTTGCAAAATTCGGAAATAATGTTTACAAGCAAATTAATTCCGTTAAGCAACATAGTAAGTTTTTCACATTCATAACTTCAAAATTTACTGAGAGAAATGGAACATTACATCTAGAAGGATATTTTGATGACGACTCTTTTGGTGACGTCTCAATATTAGATATACAAAACTTAACGTTTTTATCAGAATGGCATAAACAACAAAATTCAGTTTCGCAATGGCATAAACCAGGACCAACCAATGTCTCAGAACAAAATAAGCAGAATTTAGGTCAAAACTGGCATAAAGAAGAGAATTTAAATTCAATAAGGCAAAAACAACAGGATTTAAGTTCAAAGTGGCGAAAACAACAGAATTTAAGTTCAAAGTGGCAAAAACAACAGGATTTAAGTTCAAATAGACATAAGCAAATGGATGTAAGTTCAAAATGGCAAAGACAAAATGTTTCAAATGCAGAATGGCAGAAGCGAAGGGAATTCATATTGAAATGGCAAAGAGAACATAATTTAACTTCAAATGGACACCATGTGCGAAAGACATACATAAAGCCTCAAAAACTGAATAATAATAATACTAATAATAATAATAATAATAATAATAATAAAGGAGCTGGAAAAGTGTCTAGTTGTCCTGGTTTTAACTCGTATTCTACTTCACAAGATTTGACGTTAAAAACAAAGGAAGACTTTGTAGACTGGCAATTGTTTGAACAAGAACGTGTTGCTAAAGATGTGAATTGTCGTCTGCTTTTTGATAATAATATTGGAGAACGGAACAGAACTATGAAACTAATGCAACAGCCGTTTAAAGCAGTACCTCCACGTGTGTATATTAAAAAGACAAAAAATTGTGAGAAATATATAAAAGAAACAGGATATATAACGTCTTCTTTAACAGAAGAAGAAGAGAGATTCCCAATAGCATATAGTATACTTGTATTTAAAGACATACAACAAGTAGAAAAATTACTACGGACGATATACCGACCTCAGAATGTATATTGTATACACAGCGATACAAAAGCAAATAAAGACTTCAAAAAGGCAATACAAAGTATAGCCGGATGTTTTGAAAATGTGTTCATATCGTCTAGATCATTTAATGTTGTATGGGGTACAATGGGGGTGTTATTACCAGAAATAACTTGCATGAGGGATCTGTGGAAACATAAAACGTGGAAATATTTTATAAATCTGACTGGGCAAGAATTTCCGTTAAGAACGAATAATGAACTAGTGAAGATATTAAAAATATACAGAGGAGCTAATGATATGGAAAGTACCATTAAAAGGTAAATTTTGTGTAGTGTTATGGTATTTGGCGTGCAAAATATTAAAACATGTATCCCCTCCTGGTGCGATAAAGATTGTATGGTTATCACTGTCCTTCCGACCAAATAGTTGTCTGGCGTATTTAATTACCATCATAGTATCCGCCACTCTTCCTAATATGTAGAATAGGACAACATTATTGTAAATCGTTTGCTTGGTTTGTTTGTGGTCTATGGTATATGGTGTTTAACGCCACTTTCAACAATATGTTAGTCATATCGTGGCGGTCAGTTTTATTGGTAGAGGAAACTGGAGAACCCGGAGAAAACCACCGACTTGCCACAAGTCACTGACAAACTTTATCACATACTGTTGTATCGAGTGCACCTCCCAATGATCGGGGTTTTAACTCACAACTTGAATGGTGATAAGCACTGATTGCACAGGTAGCTGTAAATCTAACTACCATGCGATTATGACCACGACGGCCGCTGGTTGGTATAATTGTTCACCATATATACCCACAGTGTATCTTTTGTGTAGTGATGAATTGATCCATTGTTTCATACAATTACCCATATCCGATGACTTCATCGGTCAGTTCGCTATTCATTGTGTCTGTCCGGTCTTGTAATCACGATATAGCTGAATAAATGCTAAGTGTGGACGATAAGTATTTATGTACCAATGACCAACTCCTTTCTCCGGTTTCCTCCATCAATAAAACTGACCGCCACGATATAGCTGAAATATTGTTGAATGTGGGGTTAAACACCATATTCCCCAACCCTACTCTCAAAAATTATCATTTTTGTGTCAAGAAAATAAGCAATATAAAGAAAAATAAGACATTGAAATGAAAATCGCATGACCACTATTTTTGTGAAATTTATACATGACCGAACAATGTGTACATACGATACGGAGGGCGTTATTTGCGCATAATGAGAAAAAGGACATGTTTGCAGATGCTATGTTTGCTTTGTTTTCTTTATGATGGTTTGTTAATGCTGAATAGGCTTATATAGTTTTCTTCTTAATGTTTTTAACTGTTTTCTGAAATTACTCTTTTATTCCATAGCAGAACTATTACCAGTTGTCTGAATTACCGTGTTGTTCCATTGAAGAGCTTTTAAACTAGTATCTAAAATAACCGTGTTGTTCCATTGAAGAGCTTTTAAACTATTATCTGAAATAACCGTGTTGTTCCATTGAAGAGTTTTTAAACTATTATCTGAAATAACCGTGTTGTTCCATTGAAGAGTTTTTAAACTATTATCTGAAATAACCGTGTTGTTCCATTGAAGAATTTTTAAACTATTATCTGAAATAACCGTGTTGTTCCATTGCAGAGCTTTTAAACTGTTTTATGAAATTACAGTGTTGTTCCATTGCAGAGTTTTAAACTGTTGTCTGAAATTACCGTGTTATTCCATTGCAGAGTTTTTAAACTGTTATCTGAAATTACCGTTTTATTCCATTGTAGAGCTTTTAAACTGTTACTTGAAATTACCGTGTTGTTCCATTGCAGAGTTTTAAACTGTTGTCTGAAATTACCCTGTTGTTCCATTGCTAAAATCTTAACTGTTGTCTGAATTTGCCGTTTTCTTCGACTGCAGTGCTTTTAAACTGTTATCTGAAATTACCATGTTGTTCCATTGCCGAACTCTAAACTATTATCTGAAATTACCGTGTTGTTCCATTGCAGAGTTCTAAACAGTTATCTGAAATTACCGTTTTATTCCATTGCCGAATTCTAAACCATTATCTGAAATTCCCATGTTGTTCCATTGCAGAACTCTAAACTGTTATCTGAAATTATCGATCTATTCTTTTACAGAACCCTACACTGTTGTCTAAAATTACATTACTTTTTCCATTACAGAGTTGAAAAAGCTCGGTGGGAAGGTTTATCAAAACCGCCACACAACATTCGACTTGTTAAAGGTTCAGTACATATAGCAGCAAGCAGACGTTATGTTGATTATGTGATGCATAGTGACATAGCTAGAGATTTTTTTAAATGGACTCGAGCTGTCAAGATTCCCGACGAATTATTCTTCTCAACATTAAACCACAACCCACAACTGAAAATACCTGGCTCATTTAAAGGTAAAATTTTGAATTTATATCAACATGGCACGCATGCCAAAAACATATTAACTTATATCAACATGGACCGTATACACAAAACATATTAACGTATCAACATGGGCCGTATACACAAAACATATTAACTTATATCAACATGGGCCGTATACACAAAACATATTAACTTATATCAACATGGGCCGTATACACAAAACATATTAACTTATATCATATATCAACATGGGCCGTATACACAAAACATATTAACTTATATCAACATGGGCCATATACACAAAACATATTAACTTATATCAAATTGGCACAAAACACATTAACTTGAAAGTATTCCTTCTAGTAAGATTTAACTAAAGATTTCCTTGGTTAAGGAAAAACTGAAGTGGTATCTACAAACAATCTTAAATGGTTCCTCAACTTAAGAAACACGATTTTTTTTAACAATATGGAACCTTTCGTACTAGATTTCCCAAGTTATTTAAATATTGAACTATTTGCTTAAATATAATTATATTTTCCATTTAAATATGATGGGAAAAACCTGGCTTCATAAGTAGAGTATAACAGAACAGAAATAGTATATATTATTAGTTTAATTATATATTTAAAGAAAACATAAACAGTATCGCATGTTACTACATAATTAACAGTATGTTTCGATTACTTTTGGAAATCTTTTAAAGTGCAATTCAGATCTCTAAATTTCCACAGACAGGGTGGGTTTGTTTCACTTTTAGAATCGACGTAAGACATATCGATAAAAACGATACCAAATTGAACAGAAAGCGAAAAATAATGTTAATGGAAGAAATATATTGAAATATATTAATAGTAGTTCGACCCTATTTCTAAATACTCACTCACAGTTTGACCAATAAATGTGTACGGGGGGGGGGGGGGGGGGGGGGGGGTTAATCTTTGCTATACTTAATGCGAAAAAAAAGTTTAAGTACTGATAGTCAACAATATCAACAAACGAATAGCTATCATATATTTGAACACTAAAATACCTTGACGTATGCCAAATGAAAGTACAGTTCCTGTCTTAGTATATGTACAGAAATGTGGCGAGGTTAAAACGGTTAATAGGAACCCAAACCCATCTCTTTTTAATTATTGGATCTCCAACGGCAATACAAATATAAATATTAACAAACATTGTCGTAGTTTGTGTCGTTACGATCTGCGTTCCGTGTTGAGGTGTCCGTTACGATATCCACATAAAAAACTATCTTCGGTTCGTCTTTACCTCTAATTGTTTGTAGGAGGGCTCATGTCTTATTTACGTTATTTGTGTTTGTTTGCGTATGCCGTATAGTGGTGTCCAACACATATTGTGTTGCGCTTTTGGTTTTGTTTTTCCCCGTCTTGTGTACCATATGTTGCGAGTTTCTCTAACGTTTATTTGCACCGCTTCGCATTCACTAAAAAATGAAAAACACCATATCACAAAACTACAGTAGGAATAATCCACACATATGATGATATATTTATTGTTGTTTGTTTTTCCGTTATTGCTATCTCCCTACATAGAAATTATATTAGAACTGGACACAATCGTATCGGTGGTATTATTAGAACTGGACAAAATCGTATCGGTGGTATTATTAGAACTGGACACAATCGTATCGAAGGCATTATTAGAACTGGACACAATCGTATCGGTGGTATTATTAGAACTAGACACAATCGTATCGGTGGTATTATTAGAACTGGACTGGACACAATCGTATCGGTGGTATTATTAGAACTGGACACAATCGTATCGGTGGTATTATTAGAACTGGACACAATCGTATCGGTGGTATTATTAGAACTGGACACAATCGTATCGGTGGTATTATTAGAACTGGACACAATCGTATCGGTGGTATTATTAGAACTGGACACAATCGTATCGGTGGTATTATTAGAACTGGACACAATCGTATCGGTGGTATTATACTTAGCGTGCTCCACTCCAATGCGTTAGACTATGAGTTCGAGCACCGGTCGGGTCAAATCAAAGACTATGAAATTAGTATTGGCTGCTTCCCCGCATTGAACGCAGCATTAAGGAGTAAGAGCAAAGACTGGTTTGCTCGGAATCAGAATTATGTGTCCAAGTTGAACGACATGTCTGCATACGGACTGTTGCTTCAGTGAATTAGCACTATAGCAATTGCTGGTCTAGTACAAAACAAACATTATCTTATCGACATGGAACTTGTTCTTGCCATGGTATAATTGGGAAAAAAAATCATTGTGCGTTAAACAACAGTCACTCACTCACTAACAACAGGACAGTCTTTCCCGATAAGGCAGTTGCTTTATATGTTTTTACCAATAACATGTGCGTTCAGAGATATATATTGGAATTTATTTAATCGGACGATTCTGTAAAATGATTGGTATTATTCTACTTTTGTATAAATGATGTAATAACTGAACCGTTTGGTGAGTGAGTGATGGGGGGATTGTTGTTTAGCGCCAAGTCAGCTATTTTTATGGCGAGAAGAAGTTAATTTTCAATGAGATAATGGTGAGGTCCACTTTGTACTTGACCAACACGCTTAGTTGGACGTTTATAGTACTAACTCACTCAAACAACAGTCCACGGATACACATGTCGTCACATTCGGACACATTATCCTGATTCCAAGCCAGCCAGTCATTGCTCTTCCACCTTAATGGTGCATGCTTAGCGGAGAAACAACAAATACCAATTTAATAGTTTTGGTTTGTCCCGACCTGGGCTGGAACCCACGATCTACCGTACTCGATGCGAGCACGCTAACCACTGCAGCACCATCAGTTGAAGCAATTTTTATAATTCCAAAATTGATGTTGCATGAAATTATTTCGTAGATTTGTAATAGATATGTCGAATAACATAAGTTCGTGTTCCTAATAGAAATCACGCTTTCACATCATGAACAATTAATTCATGTTATGACAATTAATGCAATTTAGAAACTTAATGGTGTGCAAAAATTGGCTGATCAAGCTTAGGAGTTTTCATTGGACCAGAATTGTTTATTACATCATTGTTTAACTCTTGTTTTGTTTATGATGTAAGATATACACAGTATACATATTCGTCTAAAAGGTGTTATGGTTATGGTGTTTAACGCCACTTTCAACAATGTTTCAGTTATATCGTGGCGGTCAGTTTATTGGTGGAGACCGGTTTCCGGAGAAAACCACCGACCTGTTGCGAGTCATTGACAAACTTTATCACATCATATCATGTATCGAGTACACCTTACTTGAGTGGGATTCGAACTCACAACGTTAGTGGTGATATGCACTGATTAGATATATACGTCTAAAAAGTTTGCACAACAACACCAAAAGCATAACTAAAATAATAACACATAGACACTGCTTTGAAATGATAGAATTTTCGTTTCACCGAGAGACTTTTTCAATTATATATACAATATAACCCTTTTTGCTTTCTGTTTCAGGTATACCAGAAACAAACTGTGAAACAAAACCATTTTTAACCCGATTTAAAAATTGGGGAAATCATATTTATAATTGGCCGTGCCATGGAAAACGTGTTAGACTTATTTGTGTGTTTGGGATAGGAGATTTACCATTGTTGGCGTCCAGACCAGAAATGTTTGCTAACAAATTTTACATGCAGTATCAGCCCTACGCATATCAATGTTTGGATGAATTGATATTTAATCGTACAAGAGATGAATATTTTAATGTTTTAAAATTTGATACTAGTAAATATGAGGCATTGGATTTGATTAAAAATGTGATATAAAATAGTATCTATGTTTTATTTATGTACATTGCATGAATTATTTGAAAAGTTTGAATATACCAAAGGGGTAATCAGAATCCGTATATCGAAGAAGAACAGACAACATAATGGCTAAAAGAAAAAGCACAAAAGGACAAACAACGATCTACAAAACTTGCACATAAAACTAAAGATCGAGTAACATGAATCCCACTAAAAGTGTCCGAATGGCTTAGGTTGTTGGGCATAGCGTTGAATTTATTAAAAATGACCCGAGTGGCATAGGGTGTTGATGCTGTAGTGTATCAAAGGTGTGGGTCAAATTCTGTAGAGGGTAGAACAATATAAAATAATATGATTGGAATTTGGACGCCGGTTGTTCCTGAGAGAACCATACATTGATATTTATTCAACTTGTACAAAAACTACTGTCAAGCTTTCCACATATTAAAACTCTGAAACCAGTTTGTCAAACAATTATTAGCCCATTTAGAATATATATATAGTCCTGTGAACATTTTGTTATTCTGAAACATTGAAGAATCTTATCTGTCTAAAATCTTCAAGATTATTATCAGATTTCTAATGCGTCTGTTACATCAAAAATACCACACTGTCAGAACAGTTCCAAAATCCAATAGAAAAAAATCATAGAAAGGAACAAAATTGATACCCCTAACATACAAATACATGACGGCATATTTTCCTGGCTTGGTACAGGCACTTCAATAAATTGTGACGGGGTTAGACTAGTTGTAAGGACCCAAATCTCCCTTCTTAGTGAAATGACACAGGAATGCAAGCGTTTTCCACATGTGAGCAAAATGCCAACCACTGTTTTTCTAGAGGTTTGTAACAGATTGAAAAACACACGAAGATGTCTATCATATAGTTCTCTACCATAATTAACGTCATTAACTGATTATATCAAAATAATAGAATACCAATTAGAGGGGAAAGAAGAATCAAATACATTCCGAATGGACAAAACAACACGGTTCAACAATAAAAAAGTAAAAGACCTAAAGAAATTACAGCATTTTAGCAAGTTGAAGTTAAATTGTTTATGTTGTACTCGCTTGGAATCAATCAATTTCCCGCATCTCATGGGAACAAGATGTTAGTTTTATGAATAAATGCTAGACAAACGCAAGACAAAACCGGAATTTGCTTGAAGTCTAGTAAAAAAAAGAAAAATATTTCAAACAAATATTTCGAGGACGCCAAAACAGTCTAATACATCTTCCAAACACTAAAATAAAAGTCAATAATTACTTCATAAATAGGAAAACATATTTACATTTTACCATCAGCATTGTGTCAGTTTCAAAAGGTGTTTATGTTTATGGCTAGAGGTAAGAAATACAAATCTATGATGTATTGTTTTATAAATTGATTAGTATTACAACTAATTAATAAAATAATTATTATTTTAAATGGATACATTATTCATTTATATTCCATCTTCACTATTGGTTTAAGCTGGTTTACTTGTATTGTTCCATCTTCACTATTGGTTTAAGCTGCTTTACTTGTATTGTTCCATCTTCACTATTGGTTTAAGCTGGTTGACTTGTATTGTTCCATCTTCACAATTGGTTTAAGGTGGTTTACTGGTATTGTTCCTGTTAATAGTTTACATAAAGACGTTTCTTCTAATGCTACCTACACTTAATCTGACATTGATTTATCAGAAATAAAGCCAGCAGAAACGTATCTGTTCCATTGTTTGTAAAAATACTATATTTTGATTCCATGAAATGAACAAACATTAAGATTTGTTATCTATATGTGTTAAAGGTATCGATTTAAAGATTGGATGTTAGAACTGTTCGAACAGTGCGGTATATTTTGTTTTTCATTTTATTAAATAATTATTGATTGTTATTCAATCTGAGTATATGACATATTGATGTTCAAAAAAATTATAATTAAATGCAATTTTATTGACGTAATGGATAAAATCACTTGTACAATACATTTAGTAGGATCAAATTTTGGTTTTGGTTCACTGATTGATGGTAATCTAACGTCTAGCTGGGCCTTAGGCCGAGTCCTCAGTACCCAGTAGGGGGTTATTGGTATTTATCGTCAATTTCAGCAATTGTTCATCTATAACATGGCTACCAGAAATAAATGGACTGTAACCTACGTGTAATAATAACACGAGATAGGCATCGTGATGCGAACCAACATAAGTGATATAAGGATCGCTGTTAGAAGTTTACAACCTTAAATACTCTTTCACCCATGCATGCATACATTTTTATTATAAATCCGATAAATAACTACGTGTGGAAAATCTTCGTTGAAATCAAAATACAATCGTAACAGCAAGAACATGTTTCTACAATTGGGAACGTAGTGTCCGTTATTGTATGGCAGTTGTAGATATATCTACCTTTACAATTAATGCCTACATATATCAACGATAAAGTTGTGAGTTCGACTCCCACACAAGGCAAGGTGTTCATGATATAGCATTATGTGATAAAGTATGTCAAATCAGTGTAGTTGACTGACGGCCACGCTATAACTGAATAAATCTTGAAATTGACATTAATCAAGCAATACTCATACTATATTCCTACAATTAAATTCATATCTGGAATAATAATGTTTTAATATACTTAGCAATAGCTTTTCAGTATTGGCGAATTGTGAAAATTTAGATGAAGATGTTTACCTACCAAGAGTCCAACACATTTGTCATTACGCTTCTTGTGCACCTGAGTTAATCCCTGGTGTTAGTAGGGTTTGTGTTGCCCAATCGTTAGTTTTCTGTGTAGAGTATTGGCGACCATTGTTTGTCGTTCTGTCCATTTTTCTTTTGGCTATTATATATTCTGTCCTCCGATTAATGGCTTTTTATTACTGATTTGGTATCTTCAGAATGTTCTTCCATGATAAAATGTACATCTAATCGCATAAAGCGCTTATAAATTATTTCATCTTCAAATGTTTTTTTCTATATGATAATACAGAACAGAAAGTTATGTGTATGTTTTAATGAAAAGCGGACAACAGTACATTTGTCAAACCAATACTGACCACATTGGTAATGTATTGACTATAGTGTGGTCGTCTCGAGTATGGTAGATCGTCAGTTCGATCTCCAGTCAGGTCAACACAGAAACTATGACATTTGTATTTCCCTTTTCTGCATTTAAGAACCAGGAAATGTGTTCGAGTGAAGCGACTTGTTTACCAGAGGACTGTTAATATAGTTAGCGAGCAATATAAAAATATAACCCATCGTGTTGGTCTAACATTTTAAACACCTGTTGACATCGGAACAACAAAGATGCCCAGCGTTTATTGTCGGAAGTAAAAAGTACCATTCAACTGCAGGCGATGGCCGTTCCACATTCATCTTAAAGTAAGCCATTTCACACTCATTGTAGGGTATTGTTGAAAATTCTACTGCGACTGTGTAGAACAGTAATTAAATTGTTCTCTGTTCCTTTACTTTAATTTGTGTCTTAGTGAAGGTTGGAAGTCTCTCATGTTCATTTATATTCATATTCTTTCTTACTAAGTAAAAAATGACATTCGTGTCGTCTCTATAGTTCATGATCGATCTATGCAACAAGCTAAGATGATCATTCTGAAGCGTCAATATTCACTTCCGGTTTCCAGTAAATGTTATCAGACCTTTTAGTTTGCTTTATTGTTTTTTTTTAAATGTATCCGGTTCGTTAGTATCTTTCCTACTATGTTTTCCTATTGATCTAAATATGGCCATTTTTGTTGATGATAGTTTTTGGTTTTGTTTGAATGCTACATTCATCGAAAAAAGAGCGGGAATCTTGCATATGTACCAGAGAGATCCGAAGATAAAACAAAAGTAAGGTGGAATGATTAAAATGTCAATAATATAATTTTCCCTAATCTATTAAGCCATATTTCGAAAGACGGTCTGTGGAATGATTTTGAAATGTGTTCATGCAATCTAATTAAAATTAGATGTTTGTTGTATCTGATTTCTTCTGTGTGGGATACACTAACGTTTGTTGTATCTGATTTCTTCTGTGTAGCATACACTAACGTTTGTTGTATCTGATTTCTTCTGTGTGGGATACACTAACGTTTGTTGTATCTGATTTCTTCTGTGTGGCATAAACTAACGTTTGTTGTATCTGATTTCTTCTGTGTGGGATACACTAACGTTTGCTGTATCTGATTTCTTCTATGTGGGATACACTAACGTTTGTTGTATCTGATTTCCTCTGTGTGGGATACACTAACGTTTGTTGTATCTGATTTCTTCTGTGTGGGATACACTAACGTTTGTTGTATCTGATTTCTTCTGTGTGGGATACACTAACATTTGTTGTATCTGATTTCTTCTGTGTGGGATACACTAACGTTTGTTGTATCTGATTTCTTCTGTGTGGGATACACTAACGTTTGTTGTATCTGATTTCTTCTATGTGGGATACACTAACGTTTGTTGTATCTGATTTCTTCTGTGTGGGATATACTAACGTTTGTTGTATCTGATTTCTTCTGTGTGGGATACACTAACGTTTGCTGTATCAATTCTCTTTTGGCGGCAAAAAAAAAGACACAACAAACATCTAATTTTAATTAAATTGGTGTTCAAGTATAACATTTTGAGGCAATGAACTATTCTCAATAATGTTAATAATGTGTCAATGATGTCTATTATGAAACCTGTAGCCTGACAATATAATTATCTACCGTAAATCATGCTGAAAGCGTTAGAGTTATGATGTTTAACATGACTTTCAGTAATTTTTCATCTATATCGTGGCGGTCAGTTTTATTGGTCGGAGTTTCCAGAGAAAACCACCAACCTGCCGCAAGTCACTGACAAACTTCATCACAATGCTGTATCGAGTGCACAACTTTAGTGGTGATAGGCACTGATTGCATAGGAATTGTAAATGCAACCACCATACGATAACGACCACAACGGCCCCTCTGTGATGATGATAGTGTTGAATGTAATGAAATGAATATCATAAACAACCAACTGAATATTAGTGATGGAATAATATTCAAGTGAAAGAAAAGTTTGAAGATACCAAAGGGTTAATCAGACGTGAATAGTAGGTCAGACAATACAATTGTTAAAAGAAGACCAAAAGACAAACACTGTTCAACAAAACATCATACAGATAACTAAAGATTCGGAAAAACACTACCGCACTGAAACCTTTGGTGATTCCAAGTAAAAATAAACAGGTCCTGCTCCACTAGAGCACTCGTCGTGTTACTGCTATATGACACGAACATCATTAAATATTAAAATCGTGCTGAATAATATGAATAAAACATGAAAGACGTTTATCCAGTTTGAATTATAAATTGTATTTTATTGTACTAATTTGAAATTACAAACATATCGAGTCTTCATTTATCTGTATAAATCTTATTTAAGCTGTTAAAGCATTTATATAGTAGCAAATATTAAAGATTACGCAATGTGTTTCCGAGTAAGTTTTGTACAATGATACATGTTTGCAGTTTGATTACTGATATAAAACAAAAGAAACGAATAACGTAGCTTTGTGAAATGTTGCTTAATATCCGAGAAGAGAATACACAACTATAAAAAGAAGGGAAATCATAACTGATAGCTTGCGTAATTGTGTGTTAGACTTTGAAATTAAACGTAAATAGACGCAATAAATAGCCGTAGCTATATTTCATTTCATTCGCTTAACTATTAAAATTGATCCTTTTTTACGCTATTAACCTTCCACCATCACATTTATGCATATCTTTATTTCTCATAACCAATTTTACAAAGGTACAGAGATAACAACAATATAACACATATTATTACATTTAAAGGAAGATAGAAGGTGGATCAACCTGGAGGACATACCCTCATATTTACAATTCTGATATATTTACACATATTACATAAAACGCTAACTGATTTTGAATTCATCAAATTACCAAACTTAAGTATATTTGGTCTATTTATGAAGTGTGGTTCAAAATACTTCTTACGTTCATTTGACAAAGATGGACATTCAAATAGATAGTGAAATTCATCACCTAAGTTTCTTCCGTTGCATAGGTTACAAATCCGATTTTCCCTTTTTATATTACGCCAACGCCCAACTTCTATCGGTAGCCTATGGTTTGAAGTCCTAAATTTAACAAGTAAGAATTTGTCCTTATCATCTAATACATCCAAATAATCTTCAAATTATAAATCATGCTTAAATAACTTATAATCATCCCCTGTTGATGAATTTTCAATTATTGAAGGCCATGTTTGTTTAAATTGATCCACTAAATTATTTTTAACTACTAATTTCAACCATTTATCAGAAATACAATTCTGCATGTTCCAAATATATGACATACCACAATCATTCAAAATACAACGAATTTTATTTAACCAAGCACATGTTACATTTTTATTTTGAAAATCTTTTATATACAATAGTTTGTATGATAATGATGAAATTCTTGACTGATTTCCTAAAATGAGTTTTGACCAATATGAAATCATACGAACTTTAATGTCAATGTCAATTGGATATCGACCCAATTCCCCATAGACCATAACATTTGGTGTGGATGTTTTTACATGCAAAAGAAGCTTACAAAATTTTAGATGAACTCTCTCAATAATATCGTTTTTCCCAAAACCAAGCCCCAAGTTTCACAACCATATAATAGTGTAGGTTTTACTGTTTTATCGAAAATATCCAGTTGACATTGTATTGACAAATTATGAAGTCTACCTTTCTTCAATACTTCATACATAGCTTTCGTACCTTTATTTACAAGATCTTTTTTTGCTGCGTTGAAAGATCCAGACTTTGAAAATGTTATACCAATGCTCTGACAATAACAGGATCGGTCAAAATGTCCTGATCAAGATATAGTCACAGATCTTGGACATATACCTGTGTAGTCCACATAATTGTGATAAAACCATTGTATTATATCATTACGCGTCATTTTAAATATAATAATGAATAATTATTTGGACCAAGGTGTCTGATTAAACACACCAGAATAGCAAGGTTCAATGGACTTCCATGTATATAACATCTTTTGTCTCTTTCGATGCCTTTTTTGGTTTTGGCTTTGCTGGTTTTTTTGGTGGCTTTGGTTTCTTATTCTTTTTTATTACAGAATTGTTGACATAAAGTCCAAAGTCCCTATTTCCTTTACTATGGTTATTAACAGGAGTTGCATTGGTTGTCCCTGAAACTAAAAATAAGTTAACATTTGAAATAGTCCAGAGAAAAACGCTTTATGTCATATTTGATCATTTAAAGTATGAGTTAGAAACAGTTTGTTTGGTATGATGCTGCGTATGAAGAGTTTGAAGATACCAAAGGGGCAATCAGAATCCGTATATCGAAGAAGAACAGACAACACAATGGCCAAAAGAAAAAGGACAAGGACAAACAAGGATCAACAAAACATGCATATGCATCTAAAGATCGAGTAACACGAAGCCCACTAAAAACCGGGGGTGAACTCAGGTGCTCCGAAGGGTAGACAGTTCCTGCTCCACTAGTGACACCCGTCGTGTTGCAAACCCGGTGATCAGTCATGAACGAGGAAAGAACCGGGAAATGTTTACGACAAGAGGAACATATCCGTGGTCATTTTTGACACAGATATTCTATAGCGGTCAACCAAGTCATGGTGGTGACCGTAAAACTGTCGAAGTGATGACTTCAACTTAACCAATAGGAACCCATGGTTCAGTAGATTCCTTGTTAGCAGCAACCCTCTATCAAGGAAATCTTGATATGAACCACAAGCTCTGGAATACCGTATCCACTGAGAGATATATACTTCATATGCAGGTGATTTCAAATTATCATACGAATCCATAGAAAAAGCAGAAATTTTAAATAAATATTTTTCTTCAATATCTAATTTAAACGATGAAAATAAGGTTTTACCGGATTTTGATTGTAGATGCTTGAATGTTCTCTCTGATATTGAAGTTTGTGAACAAGATGTTATAGATATAATTCCCACGTTGAATGTAGATAAGGCTGTTGGACATGATATTATAAGTAACCGAATGTTATTAGCTGTAAAAACTGAAATAGCAAAACCACTGCCCTTGCTATTTAATAGATCGATACAAGAAATGTTTTTTCCAGATCAGTGGAAAATTGCACATGTCACTGCTATGTTTAAAAAGGGGGATAAATCTCTACCGTCAAATTATCGTCCAATTTCCTTATTGTCATGTATTAGTAAAATTTTAGAAAAAATCGTTTATAAACAGATTTATAATCATCTGCATATAAATAAACTTTTACATAAATTCCAATCTGGATTTCTTCCGGGATATTCAACTACCCATCTGTTAATTGAACTTTATGATAATATTTTACTTGCGTTGGATAAAAAACAAATAACTAGTATAACCTTTGCTGATATTAGTAAAGCCTTTGATACAGTTTGGATTAAAGTGCTTATATTAAAACTCGAGAATTATGGCATAAAAAGGAAGCTTCTTTTCTGGTTAAAAAGTTATCTTTCAAGACGAAAACAACGAGTTATCAAAGATGCAATATCAAGTACTGGGGAATTAAAGGCTGGTGTGCTCCAAGGGTCGGTCTTGGGTCCGTTGCTCTTTCTAATTTTTATAAATGACGTAGCAGACAATATGACTTGCTTTGGTAGACTATTTGCTGATGACACTTGTATTGGCCATATGGCACATAATGAAGAAAATTTACATACATTAATAAGTACAGATTTAGAATATTTAAATGCATGGTCATATAGATGGCTTGTGAAATTCAATCCCAATAAAACAGATATTATGATTTTTAGTACTAGGCATTTAGAAAATAATTTACTATTTGACTTTAACAATATTTCACTATCTCCTGTGCATATGCATAAACATTTAGGTGTTATTTTTAGCAGTGATTGTAAGTGGACAAAACATATTGATGTACTTATTGAAAGAACTTCCAAGCAACTTAACATATTACGAAAACTTAAATACAGGTTAAAAAGGGATTATCTGGAAAAAATATATTTAGTTTTCATTCGACCTATTTTGGAATATGCCTCAGAAGTTTGGGATAATTGTGGACAAACAAATTGTAATCGTGTAGAAAAAATACAAATAGAAGCAGCTCGTATAGTGACTGGATTATCTATATATGCTAGTCTTGATTCAATCTACAAGGAAACGGGGTGGGAAACATTGAGTACAAGAAGGAAAGTTAAAAAAAAATGCTACTTTTTTACAAAATTGTCAATAAAGAAGCACCAGATTATTATAAATGCAGTGCATTAAATGCAGATTTATATCATGCAAATTTAATAGTAAATTATAATTGTTTATGTGGATACTTTAATGAAAATGCAGAGCATTACTAGTTACACTGTAACAGATTTACCTTATCGCGTATTATTATGCTATTTGAAAAAAATAAGATGAATTTGATTGGAATTCCGGTAAATATTGATTTATTATTATTCGGAAATGAAACACTTAGTTGTGATATAAATTGTTCCTTATTTTTGGCTGTACAAAAATACATTAAAAACACCTGTCGCTTTTCTATGTCATGATCATAAATGTTGGTAAATTAGTCATATTTGTAATATGCAACAGGTTAATAATAGATTTATGTCTTACTTTATTGATCAAGATCGTATGAACTAGTTTCGAGACAGCCTCATGCAACTGGATTATCGAGTCGTCATATCATAAATAACAGTTTTTAGCAAAAATATTATAAAAAGAAAAGCAATATACTTACCGAACGTTAATAGAATAATGATTCCTCCCTATATCTTCACATGTTAACTACCTTGATTAAGCACCCACTTTATATATAAATCTACTAGAAAGTTAAATCCCAATTGAATGTTTGGTGTGTTCGTGTCATTAAGATGAAAGGGTGTGTTCGATTAAATATACTTTAGCTTGGATAATCCACCTGCATGACGCTCAACATTTTTAGTTTTTGTTTGTTTTTGTTTTTATTTTTTTCATGTCATCACTTAATATGAAATATGTATATAATATTATATAAGTTCATTTTGTATTAATTCATGTATGTATTGGAAAAGACGTTTCTAAGTTTTGAAACTTGTGTCCTATCCAATTGTTTATTATTGAACAATACAATATGCTTAAAGTTATATGCAGGTGCTGCTGGAATGTTGCTACATATAAATGGAAAGTTCACCATGGGAAAATTGTAATCATCACTTTTGTTGTTCCTAACCTCCTCACTGTCAATTTCGAGATGTAGGTCAAGGTTAGAAGCAGACCTATCTGTATCTGTGGTATCCTTTATTTCAAGCTCAATAAGATAGATAATAAGATATATAAGAGAACACGAATATGGTATCAGATATATATATATAACATTAAATATGGTATCAGATATATATATATAATATTAAATATGGTATCAGATATATATATAACATTAAATATGGTATCAGATATATATATAACATTAAATATGGTATCAGATATATATATAACATTAAATATGGTATCAGATATATATATAACATTAAATATGGTATCAGATATATATATAACATTAAATATGGTATCAGATATATATATAAAATTAAATATGGTATCAGATATATATATAACATTAAATATGGTATCAGATATATATATAACATTAAATATGGTATCAGATATATATATAACATTAAATATGGTATCAGATATATATATAACATTAAATATGGTATCAGATATATATATAACATTAAATATGGTATCAGATATATATATAACATTAAATATGGTATCAGATATATATATAACATTAAATATGGTATCAGATATATATATATATAACATTAAATATGGTATCAGATATATGTATAACATTAAATATGGTAGTAGATATATATATAACATTAAATATGGTATCAGATATATATATATAACATTAAATATGGTATCAGATATATATATAACATTATATATGGTATCAGATATATATGTATATAACATTAAATATGGTATCAGATATATATATAACATTAAATATGGTAGTAGATATATATATAACATTAAACATGGTATCAGATATATATATATAACATTAAATATGGTATCAGATATATATATAACATTAAATATGGTATCAGATATATATATAACATTAAATATGGTAGTAGATATATATATAATATTAAATATGGTATCAGATATATATATATAACATTAAATATGGTATCAGATATATATATATATATAACATTAAATATGGTATCAGATATATATTTAACATTATATATGGTATCAGATATATATATATAACATTAAATATGGTATCAGATATATATATAACATTAAATATGGTATCAGATATATATATAACATTAAATATGGTATCAGATATATATATAACATTACATATGGTAGTAGATATATATATAACATTAAATATGGTATCATATATATATAAATAACATTAAATATGGTATCAGATATATATATATATATATATAACATTAAATATGGTATCAGATATATATATAACATTAAATATGGTATCAGATATATATATATAACATTAAATATGGTATCAGATATATATATAACATTACATATGGTATCAGATATATATATATATATAACATTAAATATGGTATCAGATATATATATAACATTACATATGGTATCAGATATATATATATATAACATTAAATATGGTATCAGATATATATATAACATTAGATATGGTATCAGATATATATATAACATTAAATATGGTATCAGATATATATATAACATTAAATATGGTATCAGATATATATATATATATATATATAACATTAAATATGGTATCAGATATATATATATATATATATATAACATTAAATATGGTATCAGATATATATATAACATTAGATATGGTAGTAGATATATATATAATATTAAATATGGTATCAGATATATATATAACATTAAATATGGTATCAGATATATATATAACATTAAATATGGTATCAGATATATATATATATAACATTAAATATGGTATCAGATATATATATAACATTAAATATGGTATCAGATATATATATATATAACATTAAATATGGTATCAGATATATATATAACATTAGATATGGTATCAGATATATATATAACATTAAATATGGTATCAGATATATATATATATAACATTAAATATGGTATCATATATATATATAACATTAAATATGGTAGTAGATATATATATAATATTAAATATGGTATCAGATATATATATAACATTAGATATGGTATCAGATATATATATAACATTAAATATGGTATCAGATATATATATATATAACATTAAATATGGTATCAGATATATATATAACATTAAATATGGTATCAGATATATATATATATATAACATTAAATATGGTATCAGATATATATATAACATTAGATATGGTATCAGATATATATATAACATTAAATATGGTATCAGATATATATATATATAACATTAAATATGGTATCAGATATATATATAACATTAAATATGGTATCAGATATATATATATATATAGCATTAAATATGGTATCAGATATATATATAACATTAAATATGGTATCAGATATATATATAACATTAAATATGGTAGTAGATATATATATAATGTTAAATATGGTATCAGATATATATATATATATAACATTAAAGATTATGTACCTTGAAGGGCATCATATGCATATTTCTGAGATTGTCCTCTTTTGAGATCTTCATAGAATCTGCAAAAATAAAAAATAAAAACACTACAACTTACTTGAGATGACATGTATGAGATGACATGTATACTTGTGGGAGTTTTTCTTCCTTTTTTTAGTTTTTTTTGTACTATTGTTGATATATAATTTTTTAGGGGGCATCGTGGTCGTTATAGTATGATTGTTGGATTTACAACCACCTATGAAATCAGTGTCTATCACCACTAGAGTTGTGATTTCGAATCTCGCTCATTGCGAGGTGTATTCGATACAACTTTATGTGATAAAGTTTGTCAGTGACTTGTGGCAGGTCGGTAGTTTTCTGCAGGTATTCCGGTTTCCTACACCAATAAAACTTACCTCCACGATACAACTGAAATGTTGTTGAAAGTGTCGTTAAAAACCAAAAACTTTAACAACAACCCTATTTATATATCGGTTATATGGGAGTTCTCTTTTCAGTTTTAATGTTTTGGATTAGAAATGACACAGCTAAGAAAGCTGTAGGTCTGTTTGATTTGAAATTTAACAACGCACGGAAAATATTAATACGGTAATACGGATTAGTTGTCACTGACATAATGTTTAATAATAATTTTAGTCATAAATAAAGCAAGCAAACCTATACAAATTCGTTAGTTTTTTATTTGATTATTGTGTCTTCGTTGTTAGCCTCTCGAGAGAACATCATGGTGAAACAAATAGTGGCATACATAATCTCACAAGGGGTGAATAGCGACTGAGAAGGAAATATTAGAATACATTGAGGTATAAGTCTATTTTTTTTTATCTTGCATAGTCTCTAGTTTAACAAACAACAATCAAAGTTTAGCTAGTAATATAAGCATGTTCGTGTCATTAAAATAGCGAAAATACTGCTCGATTAACGTTCAACACCAATCAATCAAGCTTTTTTGTACTGGTTTGATACGTTGATAATCTTGATTATCCACATAATCGCGATGAATAATAAGATATAGTATACATGTAATGCAGCTGAACAGTTATTATATACAGCACATTCTACTTACTCTGAAGGTCCATCTGTTGTAGCTGCATCGTTAGTCCCTATAGCTGTAGTGTTAGTCCCTACAAAATGTTAATGTTGTTTTGTCAACATTTATGTATATCTTATCGTTATGGACTTCTGATTTTTCCTTTGGTATTTTAAGCCTTTTATTGTGGTGGGTGTTATGCTGCGAAACCAAGTCAGCCTTGAGGTCAAATGTCAACGTCCTTATATATACAGCCACCCATGTCCCCAATCACTTTCTCAGACAAACTATTCTAGGATTAAAAAGGAGCTAAATTTTAATGGCCGAACATATAACTAACCACCACACAAACCACATATCTGTCAAACCTATAAACAGAGAAATGAGAACAAATAAAACGGATGGAAAACTATGTATTGCCTTAAGTTATTTACCAAAATATTGCTGGTATTAATCAGTTAATGGGATCGTAAACCTCCTATCTTGATCTCCAGATTTCGCACAACCGAACAAAAATACAACAAACAAAAAAACAATAAAAAGACAAACCTGCACAGCGCATGTTCCAGTACCATGCACCATCTAAACAATATAATAACTATGTCAAATACATTATTTGTTTAATGATACCAAATTATCAAAGGTAAGGATATCACTCATATATCATGAACATGTCCCCGTTACAGAATTTCCGTTTCACAAATGGTTTCATATATTTCAAATTCTGATTTCAGTATCAATACCTTCCTTCCTTTGTACCGACATGTACCATTATATATACTGAAAATAAATTAGACCCTGACGATGAATGCCAAGTCAAAAACATTATTCAGCCAATATTATGTTCCCAATTTTGATTGCAAACTTGATTTGTATCTGTTACCATGCTGAGTTTGGGAATGAATTAAAACGTAGATACAAAATTTAGTGCGCACGACTTCTTTCTGGAATGACCTTCATCAGATACATTCCAAGTCAAAAGATTGAAAAACAAAATAATGTTTTTAATTTTTTGGGAGCAATGCAACGAAAGGATCTAAATAGGATAGCTATAGGACATCTTACTAACACTTCATCACATTCTTGATTCTTTTTTCTATGTTTGTATTGTACCTGTGTATGATACTATTTGTTCTTTTATATCCGTATTGTGAATTTAAGGAAAGACTTCAACAGATTAACTAATCAGCGGCCCAGATACACATAGCCAAATACAATATAAACTCCTACAAAATCTGGAACGGTCAGTATCTTTTGCTCCATTTTATTGACAACACACTACAGACGTCTTAATTCCAAAAATTAGTTATGAAAACAGTAACTCCTTAGATAATGTTGTAAACATTTCCGCCATCACTAGATACACTGAGATTAATTATATCTGTAGAGAAGAATTACGCTTAGAATAATGTATCAGGTGGGATGCAAATGACCATGTAAGTATTGGAGACAAGAATGGGGCTATTGACAGAAAAGAAAACACATTACTATTTTAAACTCGAGTAAATAGTGAAGATAACTTACCCTCTCTCTGCATATTTACGTAATCTCTTTCTTTATTCAAAGTAGGCTTTTGACGTGTCAATCTATAACAAACAGAATAATGGCGGTTATGCTTTTTGTTGTAATATATAATACAAAGCGTGTCTACCATCTTTAAATCGTGTCTCTTGAAGTATTTGTTTAATATAAGAGCTTGAAGATACAAAAGGGGTAATCAGAATCCGTATATCGAAGAAGAACAGAAAACACAATGGCCAATAGAAAAAGTACAAAAGGACAAATATATCTACAAAACATACACATAAAACTAAAAATCGAGTAACACGAACCCCACTACAAACCGGAGGTTAACTCACGTTCTCCGGAAGAGTTTTCAGTTCCTGCTCCACTAGTGGCACCCGTCGTGTTAATCTAGATTCGCTTAATCGATCCTGTCAAATCATGAAAAAAACGTTTTGCAATTGCTTATCCGAAGCTTCATATATACCAGAATATTAGCTATTCGTAATTCTGTTTCATAATGATGCAAATTTTGCCATCTACATTTAGCATGAGTCATAAAGAAAATGCACACACGTGGATTTTGCAAACTCTAAATAACAAATGTTATTTTGCATTTGCATTTTGAGTATAAAATTACCGAAAACAGATATTCAACAACCTAATTACTTCTTCTTGTATTTTTTAATTTTTTTGTTTTTATTTTCTTTAATACTCATTAACATCTAAAAATTACTTTATCTGAAGAAAGATTAACCTGAATGTAATTTTCGGACAGTCATTAGAATAAGACTAACATTTAAATATCTGCATTGTGAATAAAAAACATTCTTTCATCCATAGTGTTCACAATAATATACAAGAGTAACATGACGGGTACCGCATGAAGAGCAGGAACTGCTTATCATTCCAGAACACCTGAGTTCACTTCCGATTGTTAGCGAGGTTCGTATTGCTCGATCTTTACTTTTCTATGTAATTTTGTGTAGATCGTTGTTTGTCATTTCTTTTTCGTCGGTTATTCTTCGATTTACGGCTTCTTGTTACCCCTTTGGTATCTTCAAGCTGTTCTTGTACATACTCCATCGACCATGTAGTAATGTACAGTGCATTACGTTGAAACTTGATACATAGCAAAATATTGTGTGATTACGACCGCTGACTAAACTATCTACATCCAGTTTATCACACCTTAATAGGGCTGGGTTATTGTGCCTAATGCCATTATGTGTGATAACGGTACCGTCCTTAGATGACCTATTTGGATGACTGGTACATACTCCTTACCTGGGAAATAATAAAAACTCAGCTAGTATATAAACATGCTCGTGTCATTAAAAGAGCGAAAATACTTCTCGATTAATGTTGAACATCCATCAATCAAGCTGTTTTTGTAATGGTCCGATTCATTAATAATCTTGATTATCAACATAATCGTGATGAATAATAAGATATAACGTACATGTAATGCAGCTGAACAGTTATTATATACAGCACATTCTACTTACTCTAAAGGTCCATCTGTTGTAGCTGTATCGTTAGTCCCTACAGCTGTAGTGTTAGTCCCTACAAAATGTTAATGTTGTTTTGTCAACATTTATGTATATTTTATCGTTTATAAACGTCAATCCCATATTATCATCGCCACATATATTATTTTAATAAAAATGTAGATATCAAATTAGTGCTCACGAGGCGTTTGTAGAATAATCTCATCATGTTCGCTCAATGCCAAAATATTTGAAAGCCAAATAATTTAAAAGTATATTTTTCTCTTTCCAATTGACATAGTTAATTCTAATTATAAGAACTGCATATTCATAGTTTATTCAACTGCTATATTGAATCCATCTATTCCATTTGATAGGGGTTAGATATAGCAAACTGATCGCTGAAACCACGGCCATGTGTAGATACCTTGATTTTTGATTTTTACTTTGGTATTTTAAACCTTTCATTGTGGTGGGTGGTATGCCGCGAAACCAAGTCAGCCTTGAGGTCAAATGTCAACGTCCTTATATATACAGCCACCCATGCCCCCAATCACTTTTTCAGACAAATTATTCTAGGATTAAAAAGGAGTTAAATTCTAATGGCCGAACATATAACTAACCACCACACAAACCACCTATATGTCAAACCTATAAACAGAGAAATGAGAACAAATAAAACGGATGGAAAACTATGCATTGTCTTAAGTTATTTACCAAAATATTGCTGGTATTAATCAGTTAATGGGATCGTAACCCTCATATCTCGATCTCCAGATTTCGCACAACCGAACAAAAATACAACAAACAAAAAACAATAAAAAGAAAAACCTGCACAACGCATGTTCCAGTACCATGCACCGTCTAAACAATATAATAACTATGTCAAATACATTATTTGTTTAATGATACCAAATTATCAAAGGTAATGATATCACTCATATTTCATGAACATGTCGCCGTTAGAGAATTTCCGTTTCACAAATGGTTTCATATATTTCAAACTCCGATTTCAGTATTAATACCTTGCTTCCTTTGTCCCGACATGTACCATTATATATACTGAAAATAAATTATACCCTGACGATGAATGCCAAGTCAAAGACATTATTCAGCCAAGATTATGTTCCCAATTTTGATTGCAGATTTGATTTGTATCTGTTACTATGGGAATGAATTAAAACGTAGATATACAATTTAGTGCTGACGACTTGTTTCTGGAATAACCTTCATCAGATACATTCCAAGTCAAAAAATTGAAAAATAAAATAATGTTTTTAATCTTTTGGGAGCAATGCAACGAAAGGATCTAAATAGGATAGTTATAGGACATCTTACTAACACTTCATCACATTCTTGATTCTTTTTTCTATGTTTGTATTGTACCTTTGTATGGTACTGTTTGTTCTTTTATATCCGTATTGTGAATTTAAGGAAAGACCTCAACAGAGTAACTAAGCAGTGGCCCAGATACACATAGCCTAAGACAATATAAACTGCTACACAATCTGGAACGGTCAGTATCTTTTGCTCCATTTTATTGACAACACACGTTGAGACGTCTTAATTCCAAAAGTGTGTTAGGAAAACAGTAACTCCTTAGCTAATGTTGTAAACATTTCCGCTATCACTAGATACACTGAGATTAATTATATCGGTAGAGAAGAATTACGCTTAGAATAATGTATCAGGTGGGATGCAAATGACCATGTAAGTATGGGAGACAAGAATGGGGCTATTGACAGAAAAGAAAACACATTACTATTTTAAACTCGAGTAAATAGTGAAGATAACTTACCCTCTCTCTGCACATTTACGTAATCTCTTTCTTCATCCAAAGTAGGCTTTTGACGTGTCAATCTATAACAAACAGAATAATGGCGGTTGTAATATATAATACAAAGCGTATCTACCATCTTTAAATCGTGTCTCTTGAAGTATTTGTTTAATATAAGAGTTTGAAGATACCGAACGGGTAATCAGAATCCGTATATCGAAGAAGAACAGAAAACACAATGGCCAAAAGAAAAAGTACAAAAGGACAAACAACGATCTACAAAACATACACATAAAACTAAAAATCGAGTAACACGAACCCCACTACAAACCGGAGGTTAACTCACGTTCTCCGGAAGGGTAATCAGTTCCTGCTCCACTAGTGGCACCCGTCGTGTTAATCTAGATTCGCTTAATCAATTCTGTCAAATCATGAAAAAACGTTTTGCAATTGCTTATCCGAAGCTTCATATATACCAGAATATTAGCTATTCGTAATTCTGTTTCATAATGTTGCAAATTTTGCCATCTACATTTAGCATGGGTCATAAAGAAAATGCACACACGTGGATTTTGCAAACTCTAAATAACAAATGTTATTTTGCATTTGCATTTTGAGTATAAAATTACCGAAAACAGATATTCAACAACCTAATTACTTCTTCTTGTATTTTTAATTTTTTTTTGTTTTTATTTTCTTTAATACTCATTAACATCTAAAAATTACTTTATCTGAAGAAAGATTAACCTGAATGTAATTTTCGAACAGTCATTTAAATAAGACTAACATTTAAATATCTGCATTGTGAATAAAAAACATTCTTTCATCCATAGTGTTCACAATAATATACAAGAGTAACATGACGGGTACCGCATGAAGAGCAGGAACTGCTTATCATTCCAGAACACCTGAGTTCACTTCCGATTGTTAGCGAGGTTCGTATTGCTCGATCTTTACTTTTCTATGTAATTTTGTGTAGATCGTTGTTTGTCATTTCTTTTTCGTCGGTTATTCTTCGATTTACGGCTTCTTGTTACCCCTTTGGTATCTTCAAACTGTTCTTGTACATACTCCATCGACCATATAGTAATGTACATTGCATTAGGTTGAAACTTAATACATAGCAAAATATTGTGTGATTACGACTGATGACTAAACTATCTACAACCAGTTTATCACACCTTAATAGGGCTGGGTTATTGTACCTAATGCCATTATGTGTGATAACGGTACCGTCCTTAGATGACTTATGTGGATGATTGGTACATACTCCTTACCTGGCAATTAATGTACTCAGACTATTGGTAAAACTACAGACACCTGTTGTGTCGTCTTTCGTCTTTCCGTACCCTAAAGGTAAACATAAAGTAAAAATTTGTAAGCATCTATTTAACATTCTCAGTTAACAATTTAGTACTATGTAAACGTCAAAAGAGATAAATCTAACAGGAAATGGGAACTATTATTAGACCACTGAAGAATATTTTGTCAGTAACTTGCGGCAGGTTGGTGATTTTCTCCGGGTACTCTTGTTTCCTCCATCAATAAAACTGACCACCACGATATAACTGAAATATCGTTGAAAGTGGCGTTAAACACCATAAACCAACCAAGCCAAACCTGAAGTACAAAAAACACATTTCGAATGACTTTTTATCCTTTATTCACCAAAATGAAGAGGAAAGACACAGTCTGGTACACCTGGAGAACATAGCTGTTCCATGTGCCAACATTGAATCTAAATTCCAACCGAGAAGTTAAAAACGGAAAATGTTAATATGGGGGAAATAATGGACTGTGAAAATGTCCAAATAGGTTTAAAATTGACCATTGTTTCACTATTGTGTCTTACGGTGGCTTAATTTCCTATTATATATTCAAATGATGTTTGAGGCCATCGGGTGTCTTTTATAGAATTAATATTATACATATGACAACTTCTTTGTCACGAAGATTAAATATATTATGCATAATTTTATAAGACTAGATTAGAGCGTTCTCTTTAATAATGATATTCGCCCACTTACATTTGTATATGTAATGATTGACATTTTACTCAGTGGAAAACACTTGCATGACCACATCATTTCACTAAGAGGGGAGATTTGAGCCCATAAAACTAATTTAACCCGACACTTTTTATTGAGGCACCTGTACCAAGCTCGGAAAGTGAGCGGTCGTGTATTTGTGGGTTAGGGATCAATTTTACCTTTTCTAAAGATTTTTCTGTTGTATTTTGGAATTGTTCTGACATTGTGGTATTTTTGTTTTTCATTTTATTTTGATTTATCAACATATACATTGAAGGGGAACAGGACAAAAGCCCCCCGAACATTAGCCCCCGGACAAAAGAAGATAACAATCAATTGATAACCCTTGGGTTTCTTTTGAATATATCTGTGTCTTATTAGTATTTACTTACTTAGTAGCATCACAAAGATTATAACTATTGCGATCAGTAATGTTCCTATGGTCAACATTACGATTCCACCAATAACAACACCGCTTAATGAAGATTCTTCAGCTTTATCTGTCGATATAAACACAAAATAAGAAAATCTAGACTGAAGCGTGGCCCTACACAGCACTTCGACATCGGAGATCAAGTGCAAACAGCGATTTGTTACTCGTACAAATGATGCCCCCCTCCTCTCGCGAAAAACTGAAAGAAGTAGAAATCCCAGTATAATGAGCACCTTTGGTATACGTACAAATATTTTGAGGGATAAAAAGCGTCCAGTTTAAAAACTGCAAGAGAAGTTACATGGATAAAACACATGTTTATTTTTATTTTCAGATTTGGGCCCATATAACTAGTTTAACACCACCACTTTTTATTGAAGTGTCTGTGCCAAGCCCGGAACATTAAGCAGTCATGTATTTGTGTGCTATGGTATATAGCAGTCAGGTATTTGTGTGCTAGGGTATATGGCAGTCATGTATTTGTGTGCTAGGGTATATAGCAGTCATGTATTTGTGTGCTAGGGTATATAGCAGTCATGTATGGTGTGCTAGGGTATATAACAGTCATGTATTTGTGTGTTAGGGTATATAGCAGTCATGTATTTGTGTGCTAGGGTAAATGGCAGTCATGTATTTGTATGCTAGGGTATATAGCAGTCATGTATTTGTGTGTTAGGGTATATAGCAGTCAGGTATTTGTGTGCTAGGGTAAATAGCAGTCATGTATTTGTGTGCTAGGGTATATAGCAGTCATGTATTTGTGTGTTAGGGTATATAGCAGTCAGGTATTTGTGTGCTAGGGTATATGGCAGTCATGTATTTGTGTGCTAGGGTATATAGCAGTCATGTATTTGTGTGCTAGGGTATATAGCAGTCATGTATGTGTGTGCTAGGGTATATAACAGTCATGTATTGGTGTGCTAGGGTATATAGCAGTCATCTATTTGTGTGTTAGGGTATATAGCAGTCAGGTATTTGTGTGCTAGGGTATATGGCAGTCATGTATTTGTGTGCTAGGGTATATAGCAGTCATGTATTTGTGTGCTAGGGTATATAGCAGTCATGTATGTGTGTGCTAGGGTATATAACAGTCATGTATTTGTGTGTTAGGGTATATAGCAGTCATGTATTTGTGTGCTAGGGTATATAGCAGTCATGTATTTGTGTGTTAGGGTATATAGCAGTCAGGTATTTGTGTGCTAGGGTATATGGCAGTCAGGTATTTGTGTGCTAGGGTATATAGCAGTCATGTATTTGTGTGCTAGGGTAAATAGCAGTCATGTATTTGTGTGCTAGGGTATATAGCAGTCATGTATTTGTGTGTTAGGGTATATAGCAGTCAGGTATTTGTGTGCTAGGGTATATGGCAGTCAGGTATTTGTGTGCTAGGGTATATAGCAGTCATGTATTTGTGTGCTAGGGTAAATAGCAGTCATGTATTTGTGTGCTAGGGTATATAGCAGTCATGTATTTGTGTGTTAGGGTATATAGCAGTCAGGTATTTGTGTGCTAGGGTATATGGCAGTCATGTATTTGTGTGCTAGGATATATAGCAGTCATGTATTTGTGTGCTAGGGTATATAGCAGTCATGTATGTGTGTGCTAGGGTATATAACAGTCATGTATTGGTGTGCTAGGGTATATAGCAGTCATGTATTTGTGTGTTAAGGTATATAGCAGTCAGGTATTTGTGTGCTAGGGTATATGGCAGTCATGTATTTGTGTGCTAGGGTATATAGCAGTCATGTATTTGTGTGCTAAGGTATATAGCAGTCATGTATGTGTGTGCTAGAGTATATATCAGTCATGTATTTGTGTGCTAGGGTATATAGCAGTCATGTATGTGTGTGTTAGGGTATATAGCAGTCATGTATTTGTGTGCTAGGGTTTATGGCAGTCATGTATTTGTGTGTTAGGGTATATATCAGTCATGTATTTGTGTGTTAGGGTATACAACAGTCATGTATTTGTGTGCTAGGGTATATGGCAGTCATGTATTTGTGTGCTAGGGTATATAGCAGTCATGTATTTGTGTGTTAGGGTATATAGCAGTCATGTATTGGTGTGTTATGGTATATAGCAGTCATGTATTTGTGTGTTAGGGTATATAGCAGTCATGTATTTGTGTGCTAGGGTATATGGCAGTCATGTATTTGTGTGCTAGGGTATATAGCAGTCATGTATGTGTGTGCTAGGGTATATATCTTGCAACGTTCTACGATTTTTTATTAGATTTTGGAAATGCTCCGACAGTGGAGCACTTTTTGATTTTAGTTTTATTAATCACAAAATCATGAGATGCTGAATTCCGTCCATTTTTGCTAAATAACAATTATCAGAGTTAATATGTGTGTATGGTGTACAACTAACTATTGTGCATAATACACAGCTAATTCTTGTATATAATATACAGCAGTGTTAATAGCTGTAATACTTGGTTATTATGCTCAGCTAATTCTTGTGTATAGTACACCCCAGGTTGCCCACAGAATGTTCAAAAAGCTAATAAATGTGCATTATACACAAATAATGTGTGTATCGAATACACATCCAGGTTGTCCACACCATGTTCTGAGCCAATATATGTATATAATACGCAACTACATTTAGGTATTGTGCATAATATACATGTACATCCATGCTGACCAAATAAAGTTCATAGCTAGTACATGTGTATAATACACAAATAATCATTGTATATAATACACATCGAGGCTGGCCAAACCATGTTGATGGCTAATATGTGTTTAATTTTACACTTGTAATTACAGTATATACCTGATGTGATACAGTTGACCTCATTTGACCTTTTATACCCCAAATAATTTTCTGATGTAATTGCAAAGACATATTCTGATGATGGATTTAAATTGCTAACATGCATCACATAAATCAATTTCTGAGTTGCTGCATCTCGAAAAGACATATTTGTAAAGGTTCCACTTTCCTTTGTCTTATATTGCAGGGTAAAATTTGCAGTTGGAACAACTGACAAATCTGGAAGCCATGTCATCACTGCTGTCGTTGCTCCAGTACATTTCAGAGTCAATACAGATACCTTGGAAGGTTTTCCTGAAATATACAAAACTTATATGACGCTTCCAATTGGAAATGAAAAAAGACATGTAGAAAATATCATTATTTAATTTTAAATGAAAAACTCGAATACGGTTAACACGAAACTACAAATATATATTATTTGATGATAAATAATATTGTTCGTGTTGTAAAATGTAAGATCCATACATAATTTATGTGACACACACTTGCTTCTCGTGATATAATATTTAACCTCCGTTTTCTTAATTTGTATATGTTAGCGGCAATAAGCGAAATTAGGCATTAAGCTTAATTTCTAGGCAATAAGCTAATGCCTAGGCATTAACTTACTGCCTGAAATTTTCAGGCATTAGCTTTATCTCCTGAAAATGATTAATGAATATTTCACTTATTTCCTAGGCAATAAAATATCTGTATTAAATGAAAAATAAATATTTAAATAAATATTTAATTTCTGTTGTTGTTTTTCTAGTTGGTCCAAAGGAACAAATGTTTATGATAATTGTACTGTAGGAACTTTTTTTAGAGGGAACAAATTTTCATTTTGTTTTCTGCCAGTTTAAGTAGATTACAAATTGGCTTAAGGTTATTTCTTTATTTATTGGTGAATATATTTAGTGATATATAAAGTGTGATTTGAAGTATTGATCTCAATTTTGTTTGTGTTTCTGAATGTCTTCATGTCGTCTGGTGAAGAAAAATTCATTTCTACTTTAAAATCTAAATTTGAGTCGGGGAAGACCAGGAATATCTATCCCAGAGATAACTACAACCGCCTGTTATCAAAAATAAAAAAGCCTTAAATCAGCTGAGAAGAAATCAACAGGAGACTATTACAACTTAAATAGGTATGATTACTAAAGTTAAAGAACATGATGAGAACAATTTTAAAATATATGTGTTTCTTGAAGAACTTTATGGCATCTTAGAGAAAGCACACACAGAAACTGGTCATGACGGCAGAGACAGAATGATTAAGCATTTGAATAATGGTTATGCAAATATTTCAAGATATTGTATCGAACTCTTTCTATCATTATGTGAAAACTGCAATATCAAAAAGAAGCACATCTCAAAATGGTGTATCAAGATCATCTCACAAAGTTTTGTAATATCAAACCACTAACTTCAAAGAAAGCCACTGAAGTTGCCTTCAACTTGATTGACGCTTTTACTATCTTCGGTGCACCACACATCTTACAAAGTGACAACAGACGTGAATTTACAGCCTTGGTAATATCTGAATTGAAACTTATGTGGCTAGAACTGGTTATTGTCCATGGAAAACTTAGACACCTCCAGTCTCAAGGTAGCATTGAAAGGTCTAACGGGAACATTCATGATATGTTAACAGCTTGGATGAGGGATAATGAATCGAATAAGTGGTCAGTTGGGATTAAATTTGTCCAGTTGCAAAAAAATTCAGCACTTAATAAAGGAATTGGACGAACGCATTATGAAGCACTTTTTGGGAAATGTGCAACTGTCGGCTTAACATCAGAAACCAAAATTCCGAAAGAATTATTGTCAACCTTAGAAAAGGAGGAAGATTTACTACGACTGCAGGATGATTCATTACATTCTACCACAGATTCTACAACTCATGTGGATACCCCTTTAGTGAACGTGTTACATGATGATTAACTAAGGGTAATAACAAAATTACCGAACTCCGAACAATCTTACAAAGGGAAAGTCAAAACTCATAAGTATATAAACAGACAAAATCAGTCAACAACCGAAAAACTGTGAAAACCGTAATGACCCTGACTGGTACAGGCATTTCTAAAGAAATGGTGGGTTGAATCAGATTTTAAAGCGCGATATTGATGACCCAGTTAATTCCAGCAGCCCTGATAGTGTTGATATATCGCAGGTAAGTTAGCGAATAACATATTTTGTTCTTCAAATAATACAAATAGCATAATAACTACATGTATATGAGTTAGCAAATAGAAAAAGATTACAATAACTCAGGAAAAAAGATATTCTACTCAAAACTGAACTTGACCTATGTGAAGTTATGGTCCTTAAACATTACCAAAATAAAGTTATTAAACAGTAACACAAACTTTTTCGGGTTGTGCAGACGGATGGACGGACCGACAAAAAATCATGTTTACATCCATTAACCGCCTGAAACAGCAGATATCTACTACCAAATATAGATGGATTATTATTTTCATGTGAATTTTCCGCTCATCTCCAACAAAAATGCTTAACATTTTGTTCATATCATCCTTCAACTAAAATCATGGATCCGCCCCTGGACATATATCGCAATAGTAAATTATAATTTCTTATTTTCAGGATGCCCTGAAGTGCTATGTGTGTGATAAAGACTCATGAGGAGCTCATAGATGCATCAAATGTGACAGGAGTATCCATGTTGTATGTGGTACCGTGTTAAGTGAGGAAGGATATGGTTCAAAGGTGTTGTGTCCAAACTGTAAGATAGACAACAATCGAGTTCGTCATCGTTCTGGTGCTATGGACAATCAACTTAAACAAGCAACTATGATGGTTGCAAGGCGTAAAAAGGAGCTTGGTACACCAGAAGTTGGCCAGACTGTTCCCATACCTATACCCTTATTTGACAGAGGAAAGGGGGACAGCAGGAATGTTCTTGGAAGAATTATCGAGGTACATTTGAATTCTAATGGGTTTTTTCCACACCCATTTCCAAAATAAAAAAAGGTAAAATACAGAGATGTGAAATAAATGTCCATGAGACAACAATCAGAAAAAATCGCGCACAGAGTAATATAAGTAATTCCGCACAATGTTCAATTTGATTTGTATGTCGTGGTCAAAAACAACATTTTCAAATATCAAATAATTTAATAGAAGTACACTAAACTGATTGAATGGTTTTATTTTCAGGGATACTAGGCTAACAAAAACAAAATCAATGGTGATTTCTACGTTCTGTCAGTGTGCTATTTTTTGTTTTTCATTTTTATATGCCGTGATTTGAATATAAAATGCTTACATTAAATCATAGTTATGGCAGCATTTTCAAACTCTTCTTACATGAAAGCGATGCGCATCTAACCGATGATATTTATGATATTGCTGAAAGTGAAAGCTTACAATCATAAGCGTTCAAAATATTTGACAGCACGTAATCTAAGCGAACAAAATCATATGTGGCTGAGGGCGATCCCATACGTTAGATATGTATTTATTATTATTGTAAGGGAAATATATGAGAATAGACAAATGCTTACAACAGAAAATGTTTTTAAACATAACTAAATGAGTGTATTATATAATATGTTATATATAGATTGAAATACTTACTATGGACTATGAGATCCACGGCTGATGAAGATATATCGCCATACCTGTTTTTCGCCGTGCATGTATAACTTCCTTGATGTACTCTACTAATACTTGTAAATTGTAATCGTTCATTACTTGATGAATAGTTTGGACCAGTCCATTGATACATACAGTCTGGTCTACATTGTGCTGAGCATGTAATGGGATGGGATGCCGTATTTTCATTAATTACATATGAGGTTGTTGTAGGTTGTAACTGAATATTCTCTGGTTTGTCTGCAAAAAAACCCCAGTGTTAAGTAGATTAATACTCCAACCTTGTAGGTACTGTCCTAACACAATAAGTGTAAGTATTAACACAGAAAGCCCACTTTTATTATTATTTTATTATTTTCTATTTGTTTAACAATAGAACTGTTCTTATATTTTGATCAAATATTTTTAAATCAATATACAATCAACTTTAAATTTAAAAAACAATATTGATTACATGACAACAGTAACACAGACATACAATGCTAATGCTACCCTTTTTCAACTTTGTGTAGTAAATCTTTATTTTAATGTGATTAATCTACACACATTATGATATTAAAACATCTATAGAGAAGTCGACTAACTATAATTCAAGATACAATTTAGAAATAAGATATTGTAGTATTTATTTTTTATTTAAGAAGAATTTGAAGATACCAAAGGGGCAATCAGAAACAGTATATCAAAGAAGAACAGACAACACAATGGCCAAAAGAAAAAGTACAAAAGGACAAACAACGATCGACAAAACATACATATAAAACAAAAGATCGAGTAACACGAACCCCACTAAAAACCGGAGGTGAACTCAGTGTCATAACTCTGAGAGGAAAACGACATGTAATTCTGAGGTGTAATGCCAACTAAACACGGGAACCAGTCGAAAAGGATGTATGATAAAGTAGTATTTAAATACAAAATGAATTCCTACATTGTTAGATAAAAATAAACCATATTAGATACTGCAAAATACTGAATGTCAGAACAAACCTACAGATTTTAGGATAATTTTAAGCCCATACTTGATTACCTTGTGGTTTTAAATAATAAAAAATATTGCATTGGAAAGAAACCACATGAATGTATGTTAAATCGAAAGTGAAAGAAGGATTTTTGACGGTAGACAACTTCGGACTGTCTGTTTTTTCTTATATGCCATTAAATGTATGTTGATTTCCAGAGGTAAACTTCCCATTAGGTACCCTTTCCATGAGACATGAGTGTCACTTATATTAAACATCGGGTGAACCCTGTATGAAATTTTAGATGAAAGGTTTTACTTAACATAGAATGCTATGAACAATTCTTTAGTGGTATTACTCCAAAAACTGTTCTAGAGATTACAGCTACATATATGATGAGACAAAAAAAAAACAATGTTCTAGAGATTACAGCTACATATATGATGGGACAAAAACAATGTTCTAGAGATTACAGCTACATATATGATGGGACAAAAACAATGTTCTAGAGATTACAGCTACATATATGATGGGACAAAACCAATGTTCTAGAGATTACAGCTACATATATGATGGGACAAAAACAATGTTCTAGAGATTACAGCTACATATATGATGGGACAAAAACAATGTTCTAGAGATTACAGCTACATATATGATGGGACAAAAACAATGTTCTAGAGATTACAGCTACATATATGATGGGACAAAACCAATGTTCTAGAGATTACAGCTACATATATGATGGGACAAAAACAATGTTCTAGAGATTACAGCTACATATATGATGGGACAAAAACAATGTTCTAGAGATTACAGCTACATATATGATGGGACAAAAACAATGTTCTAGAGATTACAGCTACATATATGATGGGACAAAACCAATGTTCTAGAGATTACAGCTACATATATGATGGGACAAAAACAATGTTCTAGAGATTACAGCTACATATATGATGGGACAAAAACAATGTTCTAGAGATTACAGCTACATATATGATGGGACAAAAACAATGTTCTAGAGATTACAGCTACATATATGATGGGACAAAACCAATGTTCTAGAGATTACAGCTACATATATGATGGGACAAAAACAATGTTCTAGAGATTACAGCTACATATATGATGGGACAAAAACAATGTTCTAGAGATTACAGCTACATATATGATGGGACAAAAAAACAATGAGCCACACACCACTACACAGAAAACTAAAGATTGAGCAACATGAAACTCACTAAAACAACATAAAGTATAGAGTTTCTTTACCTAAATGAGAAATAATGTGGTAAATTGTTTGATCTTGAGCAACTTACAGTTAACAGTTACGTTTATAGATGTAGTGTAATTCCCAATGTTATTCTGTGCTTTACATGTAAATATTCCATGATGCTGTTTTTGTAATGATCCAATGGTTAAACTTGCATCGTTATATGTGTAACCGTTCGGATGAATCCACTTGTAACTACATAGTGGCTGACAATCAGCTGAACAAGTAATACGATCAAGCTTGTTTCCTTCCCTCTTATTGTAGAACCTGTTTGAGGGTGATATACTCACACTATCTGGACCATCTGTTAATAAATAAAATACAACCTAAAATGTAACATGAATTCAAACTTATGCATTTTCTTTGTCTCCGATGATTATCAAGATGTATGTACATGTTTTACGGTCTATTTAAAAACATCAATTGGGACTTCATCAATATACGGCATGCCTTGGAAAATACATGACAAATTGTATTAATAACCGACACATATTAAATAACTTCTTAGATACTATAGCATTATTGAACAAATTTTGGTAAATATTGTCGCAATCAGAATACTGTGTTGCGAGTAAAATTGGTATTCTGCCAGAAACAATATTCATCAATACTCGTGCAATAACCCTTTTATTATACAGCATTTCAGAACTTTAAAAATGACCAGACCATTATTTTAATCTGTCGATAACATCATGATTTGAAACCATATTGCACAAGAGCAAACAGGTGTAATCTTAAATGTTTTGTAGTGTTTTGTAGATCGTTGTTTGTCCTTTTGTCCTTTTTCTTTTGGCCATTGTGTTGTCTGTCATTTGATTTATGGTTTCTGATTATCTCTTTAGTATCTTCAAACTCTTTTTCTAGATAAAATAGTATACAGCTATACAATAATGCAGATTACTTTACTGTTTCGTATTAAATTCACTCTAAAATTCTTGGATTTTGGAACTGTCCCGACAGTGTGGTATTTTTGCTTTTCTAGACTTTGGAACTGTCCCGACAGTGTGGTATTTTTGCTTTTCTAGATTTTGGAACTGTCCCGACAGTGTGGTATTTTTGTTTTTCTAAATTTTGGAATTGTCCCGACAGTGTGGTTATTTTTGTTTTTCTATATTTTGGAACTGTCCCGACAGTGTGTTATTTTTGTTTTTCTAGATTTTGGAACTGTCCCGACAGTGTGGTATTTTTGATTTTCTAGATTTTAGAACTGTCCCGACAGTGTGGTATTTTTGTTTTTCTAGATTTTGGAACTGTCCCGACTGTGGTATTTTTGTTTTTCTAGATTTTGGAACTGTCCCGACAGTGTGGTTATTTTTGTTTTTCTAGATTTTGGAACTGTCCCGACAGTGTGGTATTTTTGTTTTTCTATATTTTGGAACTGTCCCGACAGTGTGGTATTTTTGTTTTTTCTAGATTTTGGAACTGTCCCGACAGTGCGGTTATTTTTGTTTTTCTAGATTTTGGAACTGTCCCGACAGTGTGGTATTTTTGTTTTTCTAGATTTTGGAACTGTCCCGACAGTGTGGTATTTTTGCTTTTCTAGATTTTGGAACTGTCCCGACAGTGTGGTATTTTTGTTTTTCTAGATTTTGGAACTGTCCCGACAGTGTGGTTATTTTTGTTTTTCTATATTTTGGAACTGTCCCGACAGTGTGATATTTTTGTTTTTCTATATTTTGGAACTGTCCCGACAGTGTGGTTATTTTTGTTTTTCATTTTATTTCTAAATTCTATTTCCTTTATTAATTTGAGCTATCATAATGCATGCGAAATAAATTTCTTGTCGTTTTTTTTACAAACTTTCTTATAATAAACAATTATTGTTACCCGTGATTCGTGCTTATCTTACATGCAAATAATGAAAATAAATATAAGAAGAGTTTGAAGATACCAAAGGGGCAATCAGAATCCGTATATCGAAGAAGAACAGACAACACAATGGCCAAAAGAAAAAGTACAAAAGGACAAACAACGATCCACAAAACATACATAAAGGTAATAACAAAATTACCGAACTCCGAACAATCTTACAAAGGGAAAGTCAAAACTCATAATTATATAAACAGACAAAATCAGTCAACAACCGGAAAACTGTGAAAACCGTAATGACCCTGACTTGGTACAGGCATTTCTAAAGAAATGGTGTCACTGTAACAGTATTTAAATACAGGAACAAAATATATAACTAAAGATCGAGTAACACGAACCCCACTAAAAACGAGGGGTGACTCAGGTGCTCCGGAAGGGTAAGCAGTTCCTGCTCCACTATATAATATTCCTTTATGCCTGAATGTGTTAGTTTTTGCCACTTCAATACAGGCGCCAATAAAACCAAAATATAACCACAGTAAAAATATCTCAATTTAGGTAATTGGCGTTTAAATTAATATAGATATCTTCAATGTTTATCAACTACATGTGCAATCAAGATATATCAAAACTACCATTCTGAGCTCGAATCTCGCTCAGGCGAGGTGTACTCGATGCAACATTTGTCAGTTTGTCAGTGACTTGCGGCAGGTCTGTGGTTTTCTCCGGGTAGTCCGGTTTCCTCCATCAATAAAACTGACCACCACGATATAACTGAAATATTGTTGAAAGTGGCGTTAAACACCATGACTTCAATTCTACCTCCTTAGTTTTTTGTAGATCATTATATGTCCTTTGTCTTTTTTTCATTTTGACCATTGTATTGTCTGTCCTTCTTAAATTGTGAACTTCTTATTACCCTTTCCGTATCTGCAAGCTTTCCTCAACATTAAGAAATATGAATAAGAAGATAATGTCAAGTCCTAGTGACTTAGTACCATACTTCTTGAACTTACATTGCACTGTAACATTGACCACATCGCTAATAGTTGTTCCAATTACATTTGTAGCTTTACACATATACTGGCCGCTGTTTGATTTATCGATGTTAGTTATCATCAAAGCTGAACTAGCACTGCTGAAATTTGGTCCTGTCCATTTAAAGCTACACACGGGCCAACAGGTCGAAGCCTGACAAGTTATTGTATTCAATGTCTGTCCTTTTTTTAAATCATATGACGTCTTGCCAGGAGATAACACAGCAACAGATGGAAGTACTATAGTTAAACAATAATTACTAATTTGATTAATTATTTATGTTACAACTAATTCACGAGTTTTATTATCAAAAATATGCTGCGAATTACCAAATAATACAGTTACTCACGAATGCGCGCAAAAGCTACGACAGTATTTGGTCATGAGCGACATATTTTTGATAATGAAATTCGTCAAAAAAAATGTTCAATAAAATTGTTTCGATTCGAATTTTATAGAAAATGAGTTTAGTTGCACTATATTACGTGTGTAGCGTAAGGATGCACTATAATGTGTATCGCTTTAAAAACAACAAAGAAACCATACGATACGGTCCAAGGGACGTAACTGTAAAACATAAAGAAAAGTAGCTCCAGCAGGGAAATGGCGAGAAAAATCGTGAAAGTGAAAATAAAATATGGTAATTTTACTGTGAAATAATCCTTTTTATTTATCTAATAAAAATCTTTAATTTAGAGCAATCTATATAATATTTGAATATTTAATGACTACGAGTGTGAATATCATCAGCACCTATGTGAAACTTGTAATCTCTGCTCCAATTGTAGCGGTCCATTGTTTGTAATAGTCTTTTAATACCTATTTGTATCTACCCTTAAAATTACAACAAACTCATTACACCAATATAAAAATATCGATATGTTCCGTTTGTCACAGTAACAGTCTCTGCATTTCTCCCTCTTTCCTGACTTTCATCTGATTTTTCAACAGTAACACGACGGGTGTCTCTAGTGGAGCAAAAACTGTTTGCCATACGGGGCAATTATTTTGTTCACCCCTTTTTATTAAGGGTTCCTCAATCTCAATCTTTAGTTTACTGTGTAGTGTTTTGTCGAATAATGTTTCTATCTTCCCCCCATTTTCATTTGGCCATTGCAGTGTCTGTTCTTCGATATACGGCTTTGATTACCCCTTCAAACATTTCTTACTATGCAAAGCTTAAGCTTCCACAATTATGTAGCAACATATATAATTGGTATACATGTAATTAGAACATCGAATAAATTATTATCTGCTACAGTGCATTTATTATATCTAAAGAATACATTAATGAAACTGCATATAATTCTTCAAAAGAATGGTCAAGGAAACCATTCACTATCTACAAAAGAAATGCATCAATAGTCTACATTTTCATTCAGTTACAAGTCTGAATATGAATGGACTAATATTTACTCTGCATACTATATTTGTACTTATTTTCGCGTGTACCTAATGTCACGATATAAAAACTACTTTAAAGTTCGTGTGTATTTAAATTAACGATAATATGAACTAGACTATATCTAAAAACAGTTATTGTATACAATAAATTGTGTTGACAATATCAGTAACGTCAGTAACGTAAACAATATCGTACTATATACAAAATATTAATGTCGTCGTCGTTCCTATACAACAGATAATTAGCTCATGGCAAACATGAGCCGATTGTCTCATTACGGCCAGGTCTGATTGAGGGAACTTCTTTGTATTCTTGTGAGATTATGTTCACGAAAACCTTTTGAGTAGCTATATAAACATACCTGCACTTTGTATAATTTTAATACTACTGGAAACGTCATCATAGTTACAATGATAAGACTGGTTGGAAGATGGAGTATTTAAAGGTGTATACTCAATAGAGATCTTCTTTTCCATTTCATTACAAATACTAGAAATAGTATATGACGAGATGGATGTACAACCACCTTCATCATACGTCACAGAAGCCAATTTAAAAGTGCTGTCCCTATAAAAAGTTGCTGTTCTGTTCTTGATAGATTCGTTTATCTCACATGTCATTGTGATCACTACATCTTTAAGTATATAGTCTTTTGATGCTGTCATGGTAACGCTTATGGAGTGTACTATGATATAAATATATTAATACTTGCTTAATGGTTATCATGGAATGTGTACAATGAAATGAAATAATCACCAGAAGAAAATGTTTGTTTTCTATAAATTAACATTAATATTTGTCAAATATACCTCCCCGGGACACACGAGTTCTCATGATTTTTAGTGGGGTTCGTGTCTTTCATGTTGCCCAATTGCATGTCTTTACGTGTTTAGTACGTGTTGTGATGTACGCTATGATTTTCGTGTAAAACCATTGTAGCACAGTTTTCCGAGTTAAACGGGGTATATATATTGCTGATCGTTAATAACTTATCGTCTTTACTTTCATTTTTTGAAAGGTGTTCATGTTTTATTGGTGGTATTTGTACACGATTTCCAAATCAGATGGTGCTTGTGTCGCTTAACATGACAGGTGCAACTAGTAGAATAGGAACTGTTTATCCTTCCGGATCACCTGAGTTCAATCCTGTTTTTAATGGGGTTATTATAGAGATGGAAATGTGTTGTCACTGGATTAGGACCACATGATAATATATACATTCAGTTAGTAAGATATGATAATTATAGAAAACGAATGCACTTTGTGGCAAAATTTTGCGGAACATAAAACTCCATCTGATATTACGTAGCTTTATTTTTGTTGGTTCAGTTGTTAACATTTACTTTTCTATTTTTCTGATTTTTTATTTACTTTTATGTTTTTGTTTTTGTTTTATTCATTTTTTATTTTTTCGTTTTGATTTTGTTTGTTTGTTGTTTTTGATTTTGTTTTCTGCTCAGTTAAGAAATGCTGGGTATTTGAAGAACATTAACTACCACGAAAAAACACTACAATAATTCATATTCAAATCGTTATAATTGTCAAATATCCCTGATATCCACGTGTGTCGATGTAGGAAAATTATAATACTGAGATATTAGAGTTAAGCCATTTGCATATCTTCTTTCGACAACATTCTTTGGATAAAATTTGTTCACGCCACGATATAGCTGAAATCCTGCTAATGTTGGCGTTAAATACCAATCAACCAATCAATCAATCAATCAATCACTCTTTGGAAATGTTACACTTTATTCCATCATAAAAAATCGATTATTTGCATTTCTTTAGCACAAATCGTCTAAATAAACCAGCCAACAATTGGATTGCATTTCTGCTATATCGTGGCGTTCAATAATTGGATGGCTAATAAGCTTAAATATATCAAAATAATTAAATAAATATATATCTACAAATTTTTACAATGCCAAAATTACACTTTAAAAGACAAATATTTCGATTGAAATGATTGTCTAGATTTCCTATGATTTGTTGGGAAAACTATTTAATTTGTTTTCTTTTCTAAAAAAGTTTAGTTTCATAAATAAGGTGTCTTGATATTGAAGGTATAAACAAACCTTTTATTATACACATAGTCAGGTATATCAATACATACAGTAGAACATACATCTCTCGCTTTATTTTCTAACTGAAAAAAAAACAAAACAACAATGATAGCATTGTGACATCGATCTGTAATTGAGCACAAATGTCTTCAATTGGAGACAGAACATCACTTGTATAAAGCATCTGTAAATACATCTACATCCCCTGACGTCAAACAAAGACCAAACAATAAAATAACAAAAATGCTTAAATACAATTGCAAACGAACAGAGTTTCTCGTTGACTAATAAAACATATCATACTATCGGAATAGTAATAAAACATATCATACCATCGGAACAGTAATAAAACATATCATACTATCGGACCAGTAATAAACCATATCATACTATCGGAACAGTAATAAAACATATCATACCATCGGAACAGTAATAAAACATATCATACTATCGGAACAGTAATAAAACATATCATACTATCGGACCAGTAATAAAACATATCATACTATCGGAACAGTAATAAAACATATCATACTATCAGAACAGTAATAAAACATATCATACCATCGGAACAGTAATAAAACATATCATACTATCGGAACAGTAATAAAACATATCATACTATCGGACCAGTAATAAAACATATCATACTATCGGAACAGTAATAAAACATATCATACTATCGGAACAGTAATAAAACATATCATACTATCGGAACAGTAATAAAACATATCATACTATCGGAACAGTTCCAAAATACATTAGGAAAATCGTAGAAACAGGTGAAAAATCGATACCTTCAACACAATAAAATATTCTATTATTAAGCATAGATTACTTGGAAAAAAACATTGTTTTCTTTGTTGAAGCTTAATCTGTTCTTGTATGGTCTATAATGGTACATATGAGGAGGTCGTCATAGTCATCATCGTACATCTATGTATGTTATCAACTTAATCTGTTCTTGTAAGGTCTATAATGGTACATATGAAGGGGTCGTCATAGTCATCATCGTACATCTATGTATGGTATCAACTTAATATGTTCTTGTAAGGTCTATAATAGTACATGTGAAGGGGTCGTCATAGTCATCATCGTACATCTATGTATGTTATCAAGTTAATCTGTTCTTGTAAGGTCTATAATAGTACATATGAAGGGGTCGTCATAGTCATCATCGTACATCTATGTATGTTATCAACTTAATCTGTTCTTGTAAGGTCTATAATAGTACATGTGAAGGGGTCGTCATAGTCATCATCGTACATCTATGTATGTTATCAACTTAATCTGTTCTTGTAAGGTCTATAATAGTACATGTGAAGGGGTCGTCATAGTCATCATCGTACATCTATGTATGTTATCAACTTAATCTGTTCTTGTAAGGTCTATAATGGTACATATGAAGGGGTCGTCATAGTCATCATCGTATATCTATGTATGTTATCAACTTAATCTGTTCTTGTAAGGTCTATAATAGTACATATGAAGAGGTCGTCATAGTTATCATCGTACATCTATGTACGCTATCAACTTAATCTGTTCTTGTAAGGTCTATAATGGTACATATGAAGGGGTCGTCATAGTCATCATCGTATATCTATGTATGTTATCAACTTAATCTGTTCTTGTAAGGTCTATAATAGTACATATGAAGAGGTCGTCATAGTTATCATCGTACATCTATGTACGCTATCAACTTAATCTGTTCTTGTAAGGTCTATAATGGTACATATGAAGGGGTCGTCATAGTCATCATCGTATATCTATGTATGTTATCAACTTAATCTGTTCTTGTAAGGTCTATAATGGTACATGTGAAGGGGTCGTCATAGCCATCATCGTACATCTATGTATGTTATCACCTTAATCTGTTCTTGTAAGGTCTATAATAGTACATGTGAAGAGGTCGTCATAGCCATCATCGTACATCTATGTATGTTATTAACTTAATCTGTTCTTGTAAGGTCTATAATAGTACATGTGAAGGGGTCGTCATAGCCATCATCGTACATCTATGTATGTTATCAACTTAATCTGTTCTTGTAAGGTCTATAATAGTACATGTGAAGGGGTCGTCATAGCCATCATCGTACATCTATGTATGTTATTAACTTAATCTGTTCTTGTAAGGTCTATAATGGTACATACGAAGAGGTCGTCATAGTCATCATCGCACATCTATGTATGTTATCAACTTAATCTGTTCTTGTAAGGTCTATAATAGTACATGTGAAGGGGTCGTCATAGCCATCATCGTACATCTATGTATGTTATCAACTTAATTTGTTCTTGTAGGGTCTATGATGGTACATATGAAAGGGTCGTCATAGTCATCATCGTACATCTATGTATGGTATCAACTTAATATGTTCTTGTAAGGTCTATAATAGTACATGTGAAGGGGTCGTCATAGCCATCATCGTACATCTATGTATGTTATCAACTTAATCTGTTCTTGTAAGGTCTATAATAGTACATATGAAGGGGTCGTCATAGCCATCATCGTACATCTATGTATGTTATCAACTTAATCTGTTCTTGTAAGGTCTATAATAGTACATATGAAGAGGTCGTCATAGTCATCATCGTACATCTATGTATGTTATCAACTTAATCTGTTCTTGTAAGGTCTATAATAGTACATATGAAGAGGTCGTCATAGTCATCATCGTACATCTATGTATGTTATCAACTTAATTTGTTCTTGTAAGGTCTATAATGGTACATGTGAAGGGGTCGTCATAGTCATCATCGTACATCTATGTATGTTATCAACTTAATCTGTTCTTGTAAGGTCTATAATAGTACATGTGAAGGGGTCGTCATAGCCATCATCGTACATCTATGTATATTATCAACTTAATTTGTTCTTGTAGGGTCTATGATGGTACATATGAAAGGGTCGTCATAGTCATCATCGTACATCTATGTATGTTATCAACTTAATCTGTTCTTGTAAGGTCTATAATAGTACATGTGAAGGGGTCGTCATAGTCATCATCTTATATCTATGTATGTTATCAACTTAATCTGTTCTTGTAAGGTCTATAATGGTACATGTGAAGGGGTCGTCATAGTCATCATCGTACATCTATGTATGTTATCAACTTAATATGTTCTTGTAAGGTCTATAATAGTACATGTGAAGAGGTCGTCATAGCCATCATCGTACATCTATGTATGTTATCAACTTAATTTGTTCTTGTAGGGTCTATGATGGTACATATGAAGGGGTCGTCATAGTCATCATCGTACATCTATGTATGTTATCAACTTAATCTGTTCTTGTAAGGTCTATAATGGTACATGTGAAGGGGTCGTCATAGTCATCATCGTACATCTATGTATGTTATCAACTTAATATGTTCTTGTAAGGTCTATAATAGTACATGTGAAGGGGTCGTCATAGTCATCATCGTACATCTATGTACGCTATCAACTTAATCTGTTCTTGTTAGATCTATAATAGTACATATGAAGAGGTCGTCATAGTCATCGTCGTACATCTATGTATGTTATCAACTTAATTTGTTCTTGTAGGGTCTATGATGGTACATATGAAGGGGTCGTCATAGTCATCATCGTACATCTATGTATGTTATCAACTTAATCTGTTCTTGTAAGGTCTATAATAGTACATACGAAGGGGTCGTCATAGTCATCATCGTACATCTATGTATGTTATCAACTTAATCTGTTCTTGTTAGGTCTATAATAGTACATGTGAAGAGGTCGTCATAGTCATCATCGTACATCTATGTATGTTATCAACTTAATCTGTTCTTGTAAGGTCTATAATGGTACATGTGAAGGGGTCGTCATAGTCATCATCGTACATCTATGTATGTTATCAACTTAATATGTTCTTGTAAGGTCTATAATAGTACATGTGAAGAGGTCGTCATAGCCATCATCGTACATCTATGTATGTTATCAACTTAATTTGTTCTTGTAGGGTCTATGATGGTACATATGAAGGGGTCGTCATAGTCATCATCGTACATCTATGTATGTTATCAACTTAATCTGTTCTTGTAAGGTCTATAATGGTACATGTGAAGGGGTCGTCATAGTCATCATCGTACATCTATGTATGTTATCAACTTAATATGTTCTTGTAAGGTCTATAATAGTACATACGAAGGGGTCGTCATAGTCATCATCGTACATCTATGTATGTTATCAACTTAATTTGTTCTTGTAGGGTCTATGATGGTACATATGAAGGGGTCGTCATAGTCATCATCGTACATCTATGTATGTTATCAACTTAATCTGTTCTTGTAAGGTCTATAATAGTACATACGAAGGGGTCGTCATAGTCATCATCGTACATCTATGTATGTTATCAACTTAATCTGTTCTTGTTAGGTCTATAATAGTACATGTGAAGAGGTCGTCATAGTCATCATCGTACATCTATGTATGTTATCAACTTAATCTGTTCTTGTAAGGTCTATAATGGTACATATGAAGAGGTCGTCATAGTTATCATCGTACATCTATGTATGTTATCAACTTAATCTGTTCTTGTAAGGTCTATAATAGTACATATGAAGAGGTCGTCATAGTCATCATCGTACATCTATGTATGTTATCAACTCAATCTGTTCTTGTAAGGTCTATAATAGTACATATGAAGAGGTCGTCATAGTCATCATCGTACATCTATGTATGTTATCAACTTAATCTGTTCTTGTAAGGTCTATAATGGTACATATGAAGGGGTCGTCATAGTCATCATCGTACATCTATGTATGTTATCAACTTAATATGTTCTTGTAAGGTCTATAATAGTACATGTGAAGAGGTCGTCATAGTCATCATCGTACATCTATGTATGTTATCAACTCAATCTGTTCTTGTAAGGTCTATAATAGTACATGTGAAGAGGTCGTCATAGTCATCATCGTACATCTACGTGTGTTATCAACTTAATCTGTTCTTGTAGGGTCTATAATAGTACATATGAAGGGGTCGTCATAGTTATCATCGTACATCTATGTATGTTATCAACTTAATCTGTTCTTGTAAGGTCTATAATAGTACATATGAAGGGGTCGTCATAGCCATCATCGTACATCTATGTATGTTATCAAGTTAATCTGTTCTTGTAAGGTCTATAATGGTACATATGAAGGGGTCGTCATAGCCATCATCGTACATCTATGTATGTTATCAACTTAGTCTGTTCTTGTAAGGTCTATAATAGTACATATGAAGGGGTCGTCATAGTCATCATCGTACATCTATGTATGTTATCAACTTAATCTGTTCTTGTAAGGTCTATAATAGTACATATGAAGGGGTCGTCATAGTCATCATCGTACATCTATGTATGTTATCAACTTAATCTGTTCTTGTAAGGTCTATGATGGTACATATGAAAGGGTCGTCATAGTCATCATCGTACATCTATGTATGTTATCAACTTAATATGTTCTTGTAAGGTCTATAATAGTATATTAGGTCGTCATAGTCATCATCGTACATCTATGTATGTTATCAGTCATAATCCACGGAAAAGGGGGAGGGTAATTGAGGTAACGTTGGGTAATGGGTATAGTAGTGCTACTTAAGATTACTGTCTGTCTGACTGTCGATACATGTTCTGGTAATAGTTTTCACCGGACTTACCTCCGCTTTTTAATGGGGTTCGTTTTACTCGATCTTTATTTTTCTTTGTGTAGTGTTTTGTTCATCATTGTTTGTCCTTATATCATTTTTCATTTGTCCATTGCAATGTCTGACCTTCTTCGATTTACGGCTTCCGATTACCCCTTTGGTATCTGCAAACTTTCCTTACAATTTCATCTGCCTCTCTGTTAGACCGTTTTCTTTAAAATCAATGAATATATTCCACATCTACTTAATGATATAATCATATATATTACCCTTTGTGTAGTTATTGGTGATATTTCTGTATAAATGATTTAATTTTTTCGTTTTCTGGAATGTTTATCGTAATTTCAACATATTATTTGTTGTAAACGGATGTGTCTCAATCCAAAGACTGGCAGGGGTGTACTGTACATGTGTTGGTATGATATATGTCACTGCTAGTATTCAATAAGAGACAATGGAACCCTGGAGTAAAAAATGGGATATAGTTTATCATAGTGAAGTACATCTCTTCCGAAATTGTGGGCCCCTCAGTGGGGATACTGAAGGTGAAAATTGGGTACGATGGTGCCACTAAAATTTGAAAAAAACACTCCCTCCCCATTCATATATTTCCTCAGCATGAAAACTATACCAATTCATATATTATTTCATTATTGGTTACCCATTTATATATTAGACTAAAATACAATTATGCACCCTATCATGTTAAATTATAATACATTAATAGATGAAATTGTCTTGGCAATAAAGAAACTGCATGGGCTTGTAGAAATATGGCCCATTGATATATCAAATTGTACACCAATTGATATATTGAAGTGGACAATTTACGACACAATTTTATATCTGAAGGCTGCACGTCTGACTATACCTCTATAAGAATTGACTTTTCGCCACACACTGTATGCTAATCGCTAATAACGTTAGTCATTATTCTGTGGCAGATTGGTTGTAGTAATCTCCGGGTATCCTTTATTCCCGGCATAATTAAAATAGAAAAAGTGTTGAAAGTGGCCGAGTTGGATTACAATTAATTACATTGTTAAGTCTGAGAAGATATGAAGAAGTTTGAGTTTTTATAAAAGATTCTAATGGCAGTCGACTAAGTTCTGCTCGAACAGCTAAATTGGTGGAGCTCTTTTTCACTCCTAGTATACTTTTACAAAAGCCTAGGTGACCTTTTTCTATAGCAGTCTTATCAATAAATTTAACTCATCAATTTCAGAATTACTTTTTTCTGCACGTAATGTAGCTCTAAACAATTTAAGGTAGGAGTCCATGAAACTAATTTCTGAGTTGTAAGTTAAGATTGGTTTAACTAAAGTGTCAAATAGGTTACATGCTACCTTAACTGGAATCTGACCAAAATCAGATGTCATGGCCGTAAGTACATTGAGGCAAATGAGGCAAATGCCTCATCCCGAAATTAACGATATTTATTTTTTTTTCATATATACAAAAATTTTATTTAAAAAATATATAAGATAAATCTCTATTCCGATAGAAACAATATCCACGGAATGAATTCGTGTAATTACACAATCAATTATTTTTTTTTGTTTTATTTTTTTTTTTTTGTTTATTATACTTTTAAAACTAAATCGTCCATGTATATAGCGCACACCTTTCCAGGACGTTCCCCACTATAACCTTAGAGTCTAGTCCTGTATTTGAAGAAGACGAATGTCCAAGGTTGCCGTTTGAAGTCTACCGACATCATTGCAATGCAAGTCATATCTGACTTCTGCTTTTCACGAAGCTAAAACCTTGATTCAGTTACTAAATACAAAGTGCAATGATGAACAGTTTGATTGTTTATTCAGTAGAGCAGAACAAATTGCGGAACGATTAGAGGTAGATTTCAAACCAAAGCAACGTGTTGGTGTCATGTTCATCGGGAAAATGCTGCACCGGATACAAGCCCAGTGAAATATTGGCGCATAAACCTGTTTTCTCCTTTATAGATCACGTAATGTCCGAAATGGAGAGACGCTTTTCAGATGACTTGAAAAATCATATGACGGGATACTATTTAATCCCAAAAAACCTGAGAAATTCAACTCCCGATGCTACTGAATCATTGTCTGTCGCTTTTGACCCAGATATGCCTTGTAAGGGGAATTTTCGGTGGAAATTGAAAGGTGGAGACTTAAAAGTGGGTGATCATCCTGTTCATCAAAATATACCTGGGCTGAAATATGCACTAAAACTTTCTGACAAAGACCTTTATCCGAATATTCATACTATTTGTAAATTGTTGATTGTTTTTCCAGTCATGTCTGTATGTTGCAAACGCTCATTCTCGGCCTTGCGCCGACATAAGACCCGGGTAAGGTCAACAATGACGGGAGAATATTTGTGTGCTGAGCAAAGCTCAAATCTCACAGAAACATGGCTGTGCATCGAGAAAACATTTTAAGACGATATGATGCCTCTGGTGACTGGAAAATTGGAAGATTTGTTATGGACAACTAAGACATGTTCACATCTTAATTCTTCTTACAATTACATAGCAAATTTCTGTTTCGAACTCTCATCTTTAACATTTATCCCAGCCTTGTACACGAAAACGCTTATATAAAAATTAATAAATTGATTGATTACAAAATGTCGATAAGTCATTTTTTTCATTAATTTCAATTTGTAGTCAATTGAACACCACAAGGCAAAAGAAAGCCGGTCTATATATATTATGTGGATGAGACAATTTTGTATCTTTAGACACACTTAAGAGACATACAATCGTCTTAAAGATATGTTTAGCGACACAAAAATCGTCTCAAGTCACTGACATTCTTTTGTGCTGCAGTGACGCGTTTAATTGAATATTTTTGCATCACTTGCTCTCCGTAATCACAGAAAGTGACAGTCAATAGTTTATTTCTCTGATATGATTTCCGGGTTTATTAGCCTCTTCTAACACCATCAAAGAGGCTCATAAGGCCAAAAAGCGCAGAAAGTGAATAGAAAATGGCACTGTTTTTACTTTTGAATGGGTTTTTTGTTTCACTCAACAATATAGCTGGGCCCAGGATCAGATATGATTATTGTTAAGTGTTACCAGAGACATTAATGCAATTGCTTTTAATTCTTCTGGTGTTAGCTTAGTGTATTTCTTGTGTACATTGATTGCGAAATACTCTCTCTTGCCTTGTAAAATAGACAATACGAAAATTAAATCATAAAAAGTTAGGATTACTGAACTAGGAAAAAAATGCCAGGAAATGCCTAAAAGCGAGGATTTTGCGTCCTTCAAGTCAGGCTTTCTGGAGGCCTTAGGCAGTCCACAGATCCCTCGACCAAGTTGTTTTTAAGTGTTTTTGTCTCATTTAAGAAAGAGTCTAGTTACGGCCATGGAAGTATATGCTCTTATTGAAAATAATACTTTTTTGGCTTTTTTTTTTGACAAATCAAGACTGCTGTTCACCAGACTACCATTGCTATTTATCACACAACCTAAAAATTTATATTCTTTAACATTTTCAAGGAAATTATCTTTGAATTTAACAAAAGAATTGTGTGGCTTACCACAATTATTTTGAAGGATCATATATTGAAGTGCACAATTTACGACTCATTTATATATCTGAAAGCTGAAAATTTCGACTCGATCCAGCGGCATGTCTGTATACTGTATATAGAAAGTGATCCCAAAGCCAGCTTCTCCCCGGTGAAATAAAAATAATAAAAGTGATGTTCCTTTACTTTAATTTGAGTCTGCTAATACCTCTATAGGAAGTGACTATCCCCCACCCACTGTATGCTAATCGCTACTAACGTTCAATTCATGCTCAAGCTAGGATGTTCTAGGTATAGATATATGTATTTACGTTAGTCATGATCTTGTGGCAGGTTGGTTGCTTTCCACGGGTACCCCGCCCCGCATGATTTGATAGAAATAGTGTTGAAAGTGACCGAACTGGATTACAACTAATTACAGGGAACATTAAAATTGTAACATTATATCTCCTTTGTCACAGATTAACCTTGATAGATCAAATTACTTTCATTTTACAGATTTAACTTGATATTTAAAATTACATTCATTTTAAAATATCAAGTTTTTGATTTGTTTAAAGATGTATTACAATCCAGTTCAATAGAAACGTTTTATTTTTACACACGTTAAAGAACTATGACAAAATTATATGTTTACAAGAATGGACGTATTTTCTACCTGTACTTAATAATGTTTAAATATAACTATCAAGAACTTACCACAAGTACCACCAGGAAGAAGTAAATCTAGACTTGGAAATACACATGACCGACATGCATAAGATCATATACCACGATTATACAATAACGCTTTTGTGAGAAAACCGTAAATATATCACATTTCATGACTTTGCATTTGATCAATCATAAATGTGTGGGTAGGCATTTTACTCGGCGCATGTCTCTTGTTGGACTGTGACTAAACTAAAAGGTTTGAAAGTTTATAAAATACCCATTCGTCCCGACTTTATTTGCAAGCATACATAACATGAGTATGTTTAACATTAAAACAAAGAAGAAATAATCTGAATACTATTTCGTGTATGTTTCGAAAGAATAATTCCGGTATGAGTAAAAAGGATATGGATGTAAATGAACGTGAACGACTATCCAACATTACCCTTACACACTGTAAAGGAACATCACTTGTATTGCTTTTATTCACCGGGAAGGAGGAACCCGGTTTGGGGTCACTTTCTATGCAGATATATACAGAGGTACCGCTAGATTGGGTCAACCTTTCAGCTTTCAAATACATATAATTGGGTGGTAAATTGTTCAGTTCAATATATCAATTTTTAAGCTTGTCATATTTCGACAATCCCATTCTTCGATAATAAATATATTACAATTTAACATGATACGGTACAAACATAAAGTATTTTGTATTTTAGTCTAATAGATGAATGAATCACCAATAAATGAATAATATATCAATAGGTATATATTTCGTACTTCGAATATATGAATGTGTATGGTTTTCATGCTGAGGCCACAGGCGCATGGGGCATGGATTTCGTTTCCTCCTCCCCCCTTTTCTCTACTACCCCCCTTTTTTCAAAATTTTCATATAAATCATTCCTTTTTCAAAATTTTCATAATCATTCGTTTTTTCTTCATTTGACAATATCAGTAGACGTCATACATCATGAATAATACATGTATTCTGTGTCCACATTTTTTCGACTGATACAGTATAAGAGAGAAGGTATGCAACTCCATTTTCATATTTCGCGCCATATCGCTCACCTTGGTTGGGAAACCCCAGTGTTTTTTACACTTTTTACCTTGTCTACATATGCCACTGTCGTATCAAACTGTTTCTAAGACACTTACCTAATTGCCCATGTTCGAATTTCAGTCTGTACGTCGATCTTTTCCAAGAAATCTCGCCGAGAATAGCGAGGCAGCTTCGTTTCTAGATCAAACTACATCATTTGAGACGGAAGTGCAAGAACGGGAACCCTGGGATTTTTACGAAATATTCGGAGCGCATCTGGGTTTTTCATTGCAGGTAATCCACCTGCAATGAAAAACCCAGATGCGCTCCGAATATTTTTCCCATAATGTTTTGGCGGGAAATATAAACCGCTGAAAAAACATAACAGCAGACGGATTATTTCGTAAAAATGGCACAACGACCATCTGAATATGGAAACATTGAAATAATTTGATGGTAGATAACTGTTCAAAAAGAAATTCAAACTGAGAAATAGATGATTGAATGGTTTTAACTGAAGTCAAAATTTCAATGAAAAAGAAATATTCAGCTTGCCTCTACTTCAAATTATTAAAATCATACCCAAACAAATACATATACAACTAAAAAAATAAAAAAAATAAAAAAATTAAAAAAAAACAAAGGAAGAAGAAGCAGAGAACAGCTATTGAATGGGACTATGGCATTTTACCCTCTTACTCAATAAAAGGGCTCCCAACTGATACAAATGTGTAAGGGAGCCGAAGGGACCATTTAACTAAGGGGGCTATTTCTTTTTCAGGGGTAAAAAATAAATAACTTGTTTAACTATTTGAACGTGAAATAATAATTCGTGAACTTTTTTCGCGCATTTAACATCATCGCGAAGAAAGTGAAAATTAAATACCCACCAAAATAACCACTTATACGGTAAAATAGGATTTTTTTTCTGGATTTCAACACTGATTTCTGTCACTGCTGAAAAGTGGAGTTACACAAGTTATTTATTTTTTACCCCTGTAAGACAGATTATTGTTTTATAAAATCAGTGACATGAAATGAAAAAGAAATAGCCCCCTTAGTTAAATGGTCTTTCCGGCTCCCTTACACATTTTTGTCAGTTGGGAGCCCTTTTATTGAGGAAGGGGGTAAAATGCCGTAGTCCCATTCAATTGCTGTTCTCAGCTTCTTCTTCCTTTGTTTTTTTTTTATTTTTTTATTTTTTAGTTGTATATGTATTTGTTTGGGTATGATTTTAATAATTTGAAGTAGAGGCAAGCTGAATATTTCTTTTTCATTGAAATTTTGACTTCAGTTAAAACCATTCAATCATCTATTTCTCAGTTTGAATTTCTTTTTGAACAGTTATCTACCATCAAATTATTTCAATGTTTCCATATTCAGATGGTCGTTGTGCCATTTTTACGAAATAATCCGTCTGCTGTTATGTTTTTTCAGCGGTTTATATTTCCCGCCAAAACATTATGGGAAAAATATTCGGAGCGCATCTGGGTTTTTCATTGCAGGTGGATTACCTGCAATGAAAAACCCAGATGCGCTCCGAATATTTCGTAAAAATCCCAGGGTTCCCGTTCTTGCACTTCCGTCTCAAATGATGTAGTTTGATCTAGAAACGAAGCTGCCTCGCTATTCTCGGCGAGATTTCTTGGAAAAGATCGACGTACAGACTGAAATTCGAACATGGGCAATTAGGTAAGTGTCTTAGAAACAGTTTGATACGACAGTGGCATATGTAGACAAGGTAAAAAGTGTAAAAAACACTGGGGTTTCCCAACCAAGGTGAGCGATATGGCGCGAAATATGAAAATGGAGTTGCATACCTTCTCTCTTATACTGTATCAGTCGAAAAAATGTGGACACAGAATACATGTATTATTCATGATGTATGACGTCTACTGATATTGTCAAATGAAGAAAAAACGAATGATTATGAAAATTTTGAAAAAGGAATGATTTATATGAAAATTTTGAAAAAAGGGGGGGTAGTAGAGAAAAGGGGGGAGGAGGAAACGAAATCCATGCCCCATGCGCCTGTGGCTGAGGCGAGGGGGTGTTTGTCAAACTTCAGCGACACCATCGAATACTAACAGTGATATTTTGATATATAGCATACCAATATATGTACAGTACACTTCTGTCAGTCTTTGGATTTGATATTATCCATTTCTCAATGTAAATTTAACACATCCGTTTACGACAAATAACATGTTAAAATTGCAATAAACATTCACGGAAAACCGAAAATGAAACCAGTTATACAGAAATAGAAATAGCTACACAAATAGTAATATATATGATTATAACATTAAGTAGATGTGGAATATATTCATTGATTAAAAAAAAAAACGATCTAACAGAGAGGCAGAGGAAATTGTAAGAAACGATTAAAGATACCAAAGAGGTAATCAGAGGCTGTCAATCGAAGAACGAAATATTGGCAAAAAAAAACACAAATAATGATGCACAAAGCATTACACAGAAAACTAAAGATCGAACTGCACTAAAAACCGGAGTTCTGATCGGTAAAATTTGAAATGATGAACTATTAACAGAAGATGTATCGATAGCCAAACGCTTTCGATATATCATGAAAACGGAACTTAATAAAACGTTCAGTTTTGAAAAATTACCAGAAAATTGAAATTATTGACATAATGTTTATACATAATGCATAATTATGAATGGACAAATGTCTGCTATATTTTGTTGATATTTCCCCCTCCTTTGACAGTGTGTAACAACCAGATATAAATGTTTTAAAAATGCAATTTAAAACCCCGCGAGGATTTGTGTATATGTATTGATTATCAGGTATGCTATCATCAATTACAAGTGCTAGTTTTCCTATAGAAAAATAAATATTTCAACATTTATTCGACGTTTTTCACTAAATAAACTTTCATAAAATAGAATTCGTAAATAATTAATAAAAAATAAAAAATGACACCATAATTGTCATTATTTTCTGTCACGTGGAACATGATTTATAGAAATGATGGTGGTAGACCGTAAAAATAATCAAAAATAATTATTAATGTAGTAGAATGAAATATACTAATTAATACAGTTTACCAAGGGTTGTTGCTTAAACTTCTCCAAATATGTATACCTTGATATTTCTTCAGATTTTAGTATTTGGTTTCACTTTAGCTTACTTCAAAGGTAGGTTGATCTTTCTTCTTTATTTTTTATGCTTATGAAAAGAAAGTTTAAACGGCGTAATTACAATGTTAACTTAATTAGGCAAGTTAATATGAATTGTGTGATACGCTCTTATAAATTAATTTTAGAGGCACATGTCATTTTAAACGTGTTTTGTTTGGCTTAAAAAGTTGAGGTTATTTGTCAATGTACAGAATCGAAAAATAGACGTCGTTCTCAAGGCGTCGCGTGTCGTTGTCATCAGGTGATTTTCTTTAAATGAGGCACCTTTGGTTTTTTTTTTATTTATTTCCGATTATTTGCTTTATTTTGAAAAAATATATATATTTTTCAATGTCATAGCAAAAAAAGTTTGAATTAATTTATAAGGATTCGAAATAACCTCAATCAGGTTGTACACACCCTTGCGTAACCTGCTACGCGGATTACGCGGTGTGTACAACCTGATTGAGATTATTTCTTCATGAACCGAACAAAAATTGCGATCAATCCTTAATTAACTTTTTCTCAATACGAAAATGAAAACATGTTGACTCTGTCAAATACTATAAAGCAGAATAATAAATCTACACAGTAAAGGCTTCTACCAGAAACAGGGGTCGCTTGTTCACATTTACCATGCAATTCATGCATACTTGGCTATAGAATCTACCATCCATGCTACTCATTTACAACAAGATATGGCGCCTATCACCAATACGGCGTGGGTTCGCGCCCGGCTTTGTAAATAACCAGATATGGGCCTATCACCAATACGGCGTGGGTTTGCGCCCGGCTTTGTAAATTACAAAACAAGTGCACTCGACTCGCAACCACAAGTGATAAAATTTACCAGTTGCTTGCCCATGGTCGGTGGTTCTCTTCTGGTACTCCGGCTTCCTCCACCACTAAAAATGGTCGCCATGATATAGCTGAAATATTGCTGAAAGTGGCGTTTAATATAATAAATCAAATCAAGTCAAAGTAAATCAACAAGATATGGACAAGCTCACAATATGGTATGAAAAATAGTAAATTACTTTTCATCCACACAAATGTAACGTCAGATCTATCAATCTAAATAAAAAGCCGATCAAATTAAGCTAATCTCTCCATGGACATACACTCGAGTCATTAGACGAAGCCAATAGTCTTGATTTAATAATCATACAAGAAAAGCCATGTAAACGATCCTGCACTAAAGCCAATAAACATTGAAGCGCTATGCTTCATACGTAGAAACCTTAATATTGGTTCGACCTACGTAAAGGAACACGCCTATAAATCTCTGATAAGACATTCGCTTGAGTGTAGTTGATCTGTCAGGGACCCATACAATAAAGGAGAAATTGATCTACTCGAAATGATCCAACGTAGGACTCGTCGGTTCTTAACCAACAAACAGCGAAAACCATCACATCTTGGTGACATGCAACAACACTTGAATTGTCCCATGCATTCTTGATAACAGAGGTTAAGATACTCAACTTGCCCTGATGCATACAGTTAAAGCACACCGGAGACAATCGCAACAATCATTGTCTTTCATTATCATTCCTTGTACTACTCAACAAAGACTTTACGATAACTGTTCTTCCCTCGTATGCAATAAGACTGTCACAGCCCATAATTATGAATCGCTAGATTGAAACATGCAACGTTTTGTTTTGGTGAAAGTAGAAGAAACAAACAAATTTTTATCATAATTAAACATTAGAGCATGTAAAACCAAAACTTCAATAATACCAGTATCGGGCTTATGGCTATAAATGATTCTATGATTGATGCAGAAATCTTAATTGAGAATCATTGTATTGTACGGAAAACATCCCCATAAAATGCGGTGGAGTTTGTAACTTTATTAGATATTTCGGTCAATGATATATAATCTATATGAATAGAATAACAATAACTAAAAATAGCCAAAACCTATAATAATAGGAACCTGCTATATTCCATCAAAGCAAAATAATTTTGTAGAACTGATTGGCTTTAACCCTCAACAAAATTAGAACTGACCGTAGACTTATACTTCTCGATGATTTTAATATTTGTATAAGAAAGAAAAAAATCTGCATTATTGAAAAAAGCAATAACTGAAGATGTTCTCCTTTAGCAAGAAGAATTTGAAGATACCAAAGGGGCAATTAATTACAAAACGAATGTGATTTCATTGTCCTCTAGTTTATTAATAGATCATATTTTATGTAATGAGAGTGATAAAATTACCATATCAAGAGTCACTGAAGTAAGCATTAGTGATATTTCATAACTTAATGTACTAGTTTATTTACCTTTAAATTATGTAATCCCGTGATAAAGAAATAAACAATTAAACAAAATTCTGAATAACGGAAAACCTCAGTAATTTGATATATTTTCATAAAACATGCCATTTACTCATGATAATATAAAAATCAGGAAGTAAAGATGTATATGTTAACTTTTGTAAATTTTTAAACTTAGTACAAAAAATGTGAAAAAATATAAAAATGAAGAAAAGTGCTCCTAAGATTCTCGTAAGAACTAAAACAATTATAATGTGGTTATTCATCTAAAATAGATGGTCAAAATTGTCATAGCTTAAATGCCATTGCTAATGTTTTCAATGTGTTTTTTAACCAGTCGCATCAGCGAAGCTTGTGCAAAAGTTGCATTCGAACCCAGATGGGGGTCGTCGTGGTCGTGATCGTATGGTAGTTTGATTTAAAACTACCTATACAATCAGTGCCTATAATCACTACCGTTGTGATTTCGAATCCCGCACATGGCGTGGTGTACTCGATACAACATTATGTGATAAAGTTTGTCAGTGACTTTCGACAGGTCGGTGGTTATCTCCGAGTAATTCGGTTTCCTCTACAAATAAAACTGACCACCACGATATAACTGAAATATTGTTGAAAGTGGCGTTAAACACCATAATCCATCCCAAACATATTTTATTTTACCTCTAGTCTTTTCCAACAGTTTACTGTGGAATTATTATTGATACATTTGTACCTTACAAGTTGGCATACGTCCTGTATTTGAGGACTTTATAAACAGTTATAAGGAAATTATGTCATCTTTAAATTCATTTTTAGGTTTTTCAAAATGTTGAAACAAGAGTTAATCAGGTTCGGCTAAACCATACAATATCTTTGATAATACCTGTCATATTTATTTGAAAAATAATTTTGCTAAAATTAATCAACATCACAAAAAATACAACATCAAATCTTTTTAGCTATGCAATTCCTAAACTTAAAAGCATTGCATCAACAAAATAAAAATATAATGAAGAAAGAGTTTGAAGATACCAAAGGGGTGATTAGGAACAGTAAATTGAAGAAGGACAGAAATACAATAGTCAAAAGAAAGGGGGATGAAATGACAACCAATGATCGACAAAACACAAAACAGTAACAAAAGATTGATCAACACAAACCCAATTAAGACATGGGATGAACTCAGGTTCTCTATAAGAGTAAGCAGTTTCTACTTCACTACTTCACTAGTGTAACAGTCGTGTTAGATCAATACAAACCCCACTAAGACATGGGATGAGCTCAGGTTCTCTATAAGAGTAAGCAGTTTCTACTTCACTAGTGTAACGGTCGTGTTTGATCAATACAAACCCCACTAAGACATGGGATGAACTCAGGTTCTTTATAAGAGTAAGCAGTTTCTACTTCAATAATGTAACAGTCATGTTTGATCAATACAAACCCCACTAAGACATGGGATGAACTCAGGTTCTCTATAAGAGTAAGCAGTTTCCACTTCACTAGTGTAACAGTCGTGTTTGATCAATACAAACCCCACTAAGACATGGGATGAACTCAGTTTCTCTATAAGAGTAAGCAGTTTCTACTTCACTAGTGTAACGGTCGTGATTGATCAATACAAACCCCACTAAGACATGGGATGAACTCAGGTTCTCTATAAGAGTCAGCAGTTTTTACTTCACTAGTGTAACGGTCGTGATTGATCAATACAAACCCCCCTAAGACATGGGATGAACTCAGGTTTTCTAAAACACAAAGGAGTAATTAAAGATTGATCAATGCAAACCCCACTAAGACATGGGATGAACTCAGGTTCTCTAAAACACAAAGCAGTAATTAAAGATTGATCAATACAAACCCCACTAAGACATGGGATGAACTCAGGTTCTCTATAAGAGTAAGCAGTTTCTACTTCACTAGTGTAACGGTCGTGATTGATCAATACAAACCCCACTAAGACATGGGATGAACTCAGGTTCTCTATAAGAGTAAGCAGTTTCTACTTCACTAGTGTAACGGTCGTGATTGATCAATACAAACCCCACTAAGACATGGGATGAACTCAGGTTCTCTATAAGAGTAAGCAGTTTCTACTTCACTAGTGTAACGGTCGTGATTGATCAATACAAACCCCACTAAGACATGGGATGAACTCAGGTTCTCTATAAGAGTAAGCAGTTTTTACTTCACTAGTGTAACAGTCGTGTTTAATCAATACAAACCCCACTAAGATATGGGATGAACTCAGGTTCTCTATAAGAGTAAGCAGTTTCTACTTCACTAGTGTAACGGTCGTGTTTAATCAGTACAAACCCCACTAAGACATGGGATGAACTCAGGTTCTCTATAAGAGTAAGCAGTTTCTACTTCACCAGTGTAACAGTCGTGTTTGATCAATGCAAACCCCCCTAAGACATGGGATGAACTCAGGTTCTCTATAAGAGTAAGCAGTTTCTACTTCACTAGTGTAACGGTCGTGTTTGATCAATGCAAACCCCACTAAGACATGGGATGAACTCAGGTTCTCTATAAGAGTAAGCAGTTTCTACTTCACTAGTGTAACGGTCGTGATTGATCAATACAAACCCCACTAAGACATGGGATGAACTCAGGTTCTCTATAAGAGTAAGCAGTTTCTACTTCACTAGTGTAACAGTCGTGTTTGATCAATACAAACCCCCCTAAGACATGGAATGAACTCAGGTTCTCTAAAACACAAAGCAGTAATTAAAGATTGATCAATGCAAACCCCACTAAGACATGGGATGAACTCAGGTTCTCTAAAACACAAAGCAGTAATTAAAGATTGATCAATACAAACCCCACTAAGACATGGGATGAACTCAGGTTCTCTATAGGAGTAAGCAGTTTCTACTTCACTAGTGTAACGGTCGTGATTGATCAATACAAACCCCACTAAGACATGGAATGAACTCAGGTTCTCTATAGGAGTAAACAGTTTCTACTTCACTACTTCACTAGTGTAACGGTCGTGATTGATCAAGGCAAACCCCACTAAGACATGGGATGAACTCAGGTTCTCTATAAGAGTAAGCAGTTTCTACTTCAATAGTGCAACGGTCGTGTTTAATCAATACAAACCCCACTAAGACATGGGATGAACTCAGGTTCTCTATAAGAGTAAGCAGTTTCTACTTCAATAGTGTAACGGTCGTGTTTAATCAATACAAACCCCACTAAGACATGGGATGAACTCAGGTTCTCTATAAGAGTAAGCAGTTTCTACTTCAATAGTGTAACAGTCGTGTTTAATCAATACAAACCCCCCTAAGACATGGGATGAACTCAGGTTCTCTATAGGAGTAAGCAGTTTCTACTTCACTAGTGTAACGGTCGTGTTTGATCAATACAAACCCCACTAAGACATGGGATGAACTCAGGTTCTCTATAAGAGTAAGCAGTTTCTACTTCACTACTTTACTAGTGTAACGGTCGTGTTTAATCAATACAAACCCCACTAAGACATGGGATGAACTCAGGTTCTCTATAAGAGTAAGCAGTTTCTACTTCACTAGTGTAACGGTCGTGTTTGATCAATACAAACCCCACTAAGACATGGGATGAACTCAGGTTCTCTATAAGAGTAAGCAGTTTCTACTTCACTAGTGCAACGGTCGTGTTTGATCAATACAAACCCCACTAAGACATGGGATGAACTCAGGTTCTCTATAAGAGTAAGCAGTTTCTACTTCACTACTTCACTAGTGTAACGGTCGTGATTGATCAATGCAAACCCCACTAAGACATGGGATGAACTCAGGTTCTCTATAAGAGTAAGCAGTTTCTACTTCACTACTTTACTAGTGTAACGGTCGTGTTTAATCAATACAAACCCCACTAAGACATGGGATGAACTCAGGTTCTCTATAAGAGTAAGCAGTTTCTACTTCACTAGTGTAACGGTCGTGTTTGATCAATACAAACCCCACTAAGACATGGGATGAACTCAGGTTCTCTATAAGAGTAAGCAGTTTCTACTTCACTAGTGCAACGGTCGTGTTTGATCAATACAAACCCCACTAAGACATGGGATGAACTCAGGTTCTCTATAAGAGTAAGCAGTTTCTACTTCACTACTTCACTAGTGTAACGGTCGTGATTGATCAATGCAAACCCCACTAAGACATGGGATGAACTCAGGTTCTCTATAAGAGTAAGCAGTTTCTACTTCACTAGTGTAACGGTCGTGTTTGATCAATACAAACCCCACTAAGATATGGGATGAACTCAGGTTCTCTATAAGAGTAAGCAGTTTCTACTTCACTAGTGCAACGGTCGTGTTTGATCAATACAAACCCCACTAAGATATGGGATGAACTCAGGTTCTCTATAAGAGTAAGCAGTTTCTACTTCACTAGTGCAACGGTCGTGTTTGATCAATACAAACCCCACTAAGACATGGGATGAACTCAGGTTCTCTATAAGAATTAGCAGTTTCTACTTCACTAGTGTAGCGGTCGTGTTAAAAGATACTGTGATAAGTCATATTGCATTTATCCCCTTGATTGAATTATATTCTAATATTACGTCCTTCTCTCGCTTTGCAAACAAATGAGCGATCAATCAGATGACAAAATCTCATTAGTACACGCGTGGTCCACATTTAAGCCAGGTGATAAAATCACAAAATAAAATTATTTACACGGTTGTTAACGCTTTACACATCTATATTAACTGAAAATAATCAACATATCCAAAATTAAAAATATGCGACGTGCAATTAAAGCATGCAAAAACAATATTATTGTTACGGATGCTCTATCAATACGACTGACTTTCCCGTTGTAAAAGTACATGTTGATGAATTATGCTCGAATTTGGCAGCATAAATTGTGTGCGACATTGTCCGCAAATGTAGATATAAATTACAGTCCTCCAATCGAAGTATAATACCGTATTTGTACTGTTAGACATATCAGAATCGAAATATTCTAAGCCAGAATGTGTTTTGAGTTTTAACATGGGTTGGTGGATATTAGTAAATTTTATCCGCCATCCCATGTTAAAACTCAAAGCACATTCTGGCTTCCATGATTTATGTCTTAAACAAAATATAGCTTCACTAACTGAGGTCATACATGTCACGTAAGGATAAACATTATACGTGTGTTTAAAATGGGGCGCTGGACGAAAGGTTAAGTGGTGGTGCCATAGTGGATATAGGTGTGAGCTCAAAAATCGAATTCTAATATTAATATATAGTATAATGGGTTAATTCATTAATTCATTCACTTTTAGCCATTTTTCAACAAAACAATTTTCAACAGACTTGTCTTTATTGGAGGATAGCGCGGACAGTTGTTATGAAAACCCTCCTTCCCCAATATATGTGAGGTTAAAATACTTACTTTCTGTTCCAGGAAATGATCACGTTGAATTGTATATGATAGTAGACAGAGGTGTTCTACATGGACAACTAACAAACCAGGGTATATCATTCACTCACGTCTACATCCGAGGACAATTTACCAGAATGGTAATAGATTCCACAAATGAAGTTGGATTTTTGTACGAGTCTGTCTCCAAGGTATCACACATCTGAAATATCTCAACTATCTTCCGGGTACAACTATTTTTTATTATAAAAATATGTTGCTATTTTAAAATAAACGTCACTCCTAACACTTAGTTGTGAATACTACATCATGCGTGTTAAAATCATTTAATAAGAAGTACTTCTTTCTTCCCAATAAAAATATATTTTGATTGATTTAAATATTTTTTGGTGAGATTTACTTTCATGTATGTTAATCATTATATACCCACTATTTCATTTAATTTTTAATAAATTACTCATTTATTATATAATGACATACAAGTATAAACTTTTAATATCTGTCCGGGCTTTTCTCCCCCATTCAGTCTGACAGCCATGACTGATGAACGTGACGAGAAATACATACCAATTACCCGACCGAACCCTCTGGTACACATGTACCTGTGTCTATTAATGTGAAGGTCAACTGAAAAGTTGAACTTCCAATACGTAGCTTCATTGAAAGCAATGGTTTCCAACTTATTTTTGCGGCTATGAGTTAAATAATGTTCCTTTTTCCAAAATTGAAGGATACAAATTAGAAGATTACTATACAAAATAATTTTATTTCTCGTTGTCAATTTTTATTTATTATAACTTTAAGATTATGGTATAAATTCGATTACTGACTGTTCAAGTCAGACGACGTTATCAGATGGAAATTATTGTAGAAACACCTCGCGCGCACTGAATTTATATATCTAAGTTTTTCTTATTATCAGTTATGATACAAACAATGAAAAATAAATCAAATCCGTAAGGGAACAGGATTCGATGGCGTTGACAAATAAAAACAATAAAGTTCAAGATTACATTATTCCAACCTTCATTCAATTTAACAAACGCATTTACTGCCTACCCTTCCGGAGCACCTGAATTCACTTCCGGTTTTTAGTGTGGTTCGTGTTACTCGATCTTTAGTTTTATGTGAATATTTTGTAGATCGTTGTTTGTCCATTAGTCCTTTTTCTCTTGGCCTTTGTGTTGTCTGTTCTTCTTTGATATACGGATTCGGATTACCCCTTTGGTATCTTCAAACTCTTCTTACTTATGTCCTAGTAGCAACGACTATTGTTATTTCTCTCAATTTTATAAGAGATTTTTGTCGATATTGTTCGTGTGTACCTTCAAGTTATTCATTTTGTTCACATAGTGTACTTACTTACTTAAGTCATTTCGTAATGGAGCGGAAAAGCTTGAATGCTGATTTTTTTTTCTTTAAGAAATACTAAAAAGGTGATAACATTGAGTCGGCACATGGTACTGCATTACCAATATCAGACAAATCATTAGAAGAAGCAGCTGGGAATAGTACGTTGTAAATTCCGCAATTAAATAAGAGTCGGACAACTGCACCGAAATGCAGATTTTAACCGAAAATAAGATTTAAAAATCATTATGCTACCTTAGGATTTTGAAAAGCTAGAATCATTGAAATGTGATTGGACATTTCCACGGTCTTGCGTTTTCCCCACGACTGCTATCAGGGGTGTAGCAGAAGATACATTAAGAGACATGAAAATTCGGCTGAACATTTGCCCTGTCAAGGTAAATAGGAGAGTTTTATGGCTTTTACACAAGGAAAGATAGATGACGTTGTTTCAATGTTGTGCAGTGCTTTTGTTGGAGAAAAAGAAAAGCAATCGAGATATTTGGAAATGAAAACGTAGATATCTAAATACGTGTACACGGCATGAATTACAGTCTTATTAAAATAACCTGTTTTAAATGCGTGCACACGGCATGATTTACAGTTATATTAAAATCAGCTGTTTTAAAACTTATATCTTATATATATTTGACATCTTAGAAGATCATATATCTTATAAACGTAAGAAGATATCTAATAAACTTTATTTGACATGAGATAAACATTATAAGATATCATATCAGCGTTTTAAGATATATTGATTTTGCAATAAATAATAAACAACGATTTGTAATGTACAAAAATGCATATGGAAAAGTTTCTGCTCTATTATGAAGGAGGGCCCGGGTGGCTCAATGAGCTAGGTAGTTGGATTACCTAATAAGTCATACAAGCCTATCACCAATACGGCGTGGGTTGGCGCCCGGCTTTGTAAATTACAAAAAGGGTGCACTCGACTCGCAGCCGCAAGTGATAAAGCTTACCAGTTGCTTGCCCATGGTCGGTGGTTCTCTCCGGATACTCCGGCTTCTTCCACCACTAAAACTGGTCGCCATGATATAGCTGAAATATTGCTGAAAGTGGCGTTAAGACACCAAAAATCAATCAATCAATCAATCTATTATGAAGAGCTTGAAGATACCAAAGCGGTCATCAGAATCCATAAATCGAAGAAGGACAAACAACACAATGGCCAAACGGACAAACAACGATCTACAAAACACTACACAGAAAAACTAAAGATTGAGCAACATGGACCCCACTAAAATTCTGATGTGAACTTAGGTGCTTCGAAATGGTAATCATTATCTTAACTATTTGTTATTTCAATGCAACTTGATGTATTTCATATATATTTGTATATCTACAAACAAATTAAATACATATTTGCGATACGAATATGTTACGAAAGACATATTTTCACATTATCCATCGAAAACATCCGAACCCGTGTTATCTGTACAGGGTCTGGTTAAAACCACTGGAGTAATAATAGATGCTCCAAAACGGTTACCATCTCCTGACATATTAATGCTCCCATCTTGTCGTAATTTCTAATTATTGAAATGTATTCTCACAAATTTATATTAGAAATATGTATAAACACGCATTCGCAATAGCTAAACGAATTTACAAATATAACATGATTATGTTCAGGAAATTTATTGTCAGTCGACTCCAATATCGTCCAATCAGAGTCGAAGGTTATATACAGTTGAAATAGAATATAGATATAAACCAAATGAAAAGTTGAAAAAAATACCACACTATCAGAACAATTCACAAACAAATCCAAAGATTTAAGTTATTTTTCGAGGAAGACTATGTACTGCATGATGTATATTCTAAATTGTGACTTACTTAAAACTTTTTTTCAGGTGATATTGAAGATTAACATACGAACAAATAGTAATCTACAGGACATTGTTATTGCCATAGGAAAGGTTGAAGGTACGTAAATTTCTTCTAATTCTGATTGGTTTTTAAAATAGATAGAATACGCGGACGAAATATGAAGTTCATGCACAGAAAAATATCACTGTCAATGATTTTTTTTGAAAATACGCTAAATGATGCACAACAAATATTCTAAAATTCAACTTTTTACCAGTCACCAATTTTTAATTAGGAAATGTAGACATTCTTTTCGTAAAATATAGCTTTCAATTACACAGAATTTCACAATAATTCTTATTAGTTTTTATCAAATAGAAATCCATATAACACGGTCCAGGTAAATTTTATGATCTCAATTTCAAAATTTGACATCAAATGAACGGTGCTATGAAATTAAGCTATATGGAAGCTTGCATGACCTTGCACAATGTGGCCAACCTAGCCTCTGTTTGGTATGTAAGAATTCTATGCTTGTAGTTCCAAATGTACTTTAAATGTAAAAGCACATTCTGACATACATTATTAATTGTACGTATGTACTTCTTACCATAGTACTGTTTGATTCAGAATGAAAAATGTTCTTGTATATAATTTTGACTTTAGACAATACAAATTTGACACCTCTTACACTTTGCGTTATTCTTGTGTACAAATATTTAGTTATTGTTTCCTACAGACATGGCAGTTGATGAAGTTAACAGTTATCTGTACTGGACAGACAGTGTATATGGTCATATTGGAGTTGCTAGTTATAATGGTGGTCCTGTTAGAACATTTATGACTAATATATGCTGTCCTAAAGCATTGGCTATAGATTCAGTCAAAAGGTAAATATCTCTTATATTGAATAATTTCTAAAAGTTATGATTTTTATGTAAAAATAAATACAATAAAATTATTATGATTATTTGTGTTAAACAGTACTAAAGGCGTTGTTATTTTGATACCTAACAATAAACTAGACAAAGACTAAATTATGGTGGTGTAGTTCTACTACATTGTATTAATAATTATAGGACCGTCGTGGTCGTTATTGTATGGTAATTGGGTTTACAATTACCTGTTTAATCAGTGCCTATCATCACTAAAGTTGTGAGTTCGAACCCCCGTCATGGCGAGATGTCTCGATACAACATTATGTAATGAAGTTTGTCAGTGACTTGCGGCAGGTCGGTGGGTTTCTCCGGGTACTCCGCTTTCTTCCACCAATAAAACTGACAGCCACGATTCAGTAAAATAGTGTTGAAGGTGGCGTTAAACATCATAACCCTAACATTAGCCCATTGATAAACAAAAATTCATATTTCATCTAATGATAATGTCCTACACTATTTTACAGAGTTATCTTTTGGAGTAATTTGTGTGAACACACATTGAAACAGTCTAGTCTCAGCAGAGAAAGTATACGGTTTACTGTTGAAAATGTCATCGTAACATCTATAGTTACTGATACTGAACTACATATACTTTATATATATGAGGAATATATTGATCGATTATCGGAGATATCGTATGCTGGAGGTTTGTCGTATCCAGTGCCGATCAAATTATCTACGCCAATAATTTGTATGTCAGCAATGCCGGTAAGAGTTTCTCTTTTTTATCAATGTTAAATTTCTTATTCTTGTTGGCACAACATAACGCGATTATCTTTTTCAAAATAAATGAATATTTACAACATACCTTTTAAATTCAAGACACACTTTTGATATCGATACACAAAACATTCTGACTATATAACAACATCCAGAGAAACGAAAAAGATTTGGATTTGATCATGTTGTTAATAATTTGGATTTACACACGTGGTTCTAAAAATAAAATGAAAAACAAAACAAACCAATTCCAAAATTAAGTATCAAAATCGTAGAAAGAGGCAAAATCGATACCCCTGACACGTAAATACATCATCGCTTATTTTGCACTACAGAATATAAAAATGCTTTAAAAACTAAATGAATATTAAACTAAAACAAGAAAGATATGTACATTATTGCGCAACACGCAAAAAAAATGTTCGAAAGCCAAATAACTTAATAGTCTTTGGGAGCAATGAAGCCAAAGGGCCTAAACAAGATGGCCAAAATAGACTGGGGTCACATGTACCTGTGGAAGGAGAACCTTAGTTTTAATTAAAACATTACGTTATTTAGAAATTGTTAATTACAATAATAAATGTAGTAAATAACTTTTCAATTCAGTTCTATCATCAGGACACTGGATTGCACTTTTGATATCGATGCAGAAAAAAAATCTGGACATTATATGAAACATACAGAACGAAGATTAAGAAAAGTTTGGATTCGACCATGTCATCAATAAGACATGATATATGATTTAGACATGTTACTCCAAAATTACCTATTGATCATTTCCACTAGTTGCACAATACCGAAATCATAATATATATATAGGAGTGGATGTAGTCGAGTGGTCTAGGGCGCTGGACGTAAGATTAAGCGAATGGTGCTGCAGTGTATCAATGGTGTGGGTTCAAATCCCGTCAAGGGAAGAACAAAATTTGACAGCTCTAAAGTGTTAGAATTAGATTTTAGAGCTGTCAAGGGCGCTGGACGTAAGGCTAAGCGAATGGTGCTGCAGTGTATCAATTGTGTGGGTTCAAATCCCGTCGAGGGAAGAACAAAAATTTGACAGCTAGAATTAGATTTTAGAGCTGTCAAATTTTTGTTCTTCCCTCGACGGGATTTGAACCCACACCATTCACTGTAGCACCATTCGCTTAGCCTTACGTCCAGCGCCCTAGACCACTCGACCACATTCACTCCCTACAAAAGGAGCTTCAATAATCGTAGTGTTACTTTTTCTCGTAAGGCAAATCTAGGGATACACGTAAGACATGTGTATAAGCGTGTGTAGATGATACATATATACTTAATATTATAATTTGACAGCAATCTAACTCAGCAATTTTTAATATATTGTAAAGGATAATGAAGAATTCATTATACAGTCACAGGAAATAATATATATATAAAGAAATTAAATTTGGCACACTGCTCGATTGTATAAATCAGCAATGATGTCTTCTTAAAAACCACATTTCTATAATAAAATAACACTTTGAAAATATTTGGTATTTTCTGTCAAAATGCAGGAAAAGGGTTCATATAGTGAAAATGTATAAAGATAAGGAAGCCAAGAAAAATGTCAAAAATATTTTTTTATCAATGTGTGACGTAAAAGTGTCTTTGACCTTTACTTCACTGAATATGGTACTGCTTTGACGACTGTTTTACCTATTTTGTTCCTGTATTTAAATACTGTTATAGTGACAGCCGGAACCTTTGAATCGTAATGAGAGCGGGAGGTTTGGCGCTTTAAAATCTTATTCAACCCACCATTTCTTTAGAAATGCCTGTACCAAGTCAGTCAGAGTCATTACGGTTTTCACAGTTTTCCGGTTGTTGACTGATTTTGTCTGTTTATATAATTATGAGTTTTGACTTTCCCTTTGTAAGATTGTTCGGAGTTCGGTAATTTTGTTATTACCCTTATCTTCAAACCTTTCATGTAATATTACTGTAATGATTTGTTTATAAATATTCATGATATGTAACTATATTTCAGTATATTCAATAAGAATGAATAAACGCTAGAGAAATTCGAATGGACAATCCAGAGACACTGGCAACATTGTACACACAAGACACAGGACGAAGACAATGCAAAAAAACATTATACAGCGCAACACAGAAAATTAAACAAATGAACAACACGGACCCCATAAAAAAATGGTGGTGTACTCAGGTGCTCACGAAGGGCAAGATGTTCCTGCTTCTTATAACACATCCGTCGTGTTACTCATATATAAACCATTATGCTAATGTCTGTATACATCTAAGGAAATTAACTTTAAATTATAACGCAACACTTCAAATAGTAAAACTGATATTTTCAAACGGTTCATATAAAAAGCATCATTTCAGGGTGGCTTACTTACGATCACATACTCTAAATTTGGTTATCAAGAATTAATGTTATGGACTGACATACGACAACATTCCTACAGAAGGAAGTACGCCACTGCTAAGACAACATTTCACCAAATTGCTGTCGTGTTGCCACCCAAACAGAAAGGTAGGTAAATACACATTGTGGTAGATTTGTATAGTTTTCTTTTGCATCGCAACGAAATGCTAAACTCGTACAAATTTGATATACTACAACTATGTATTTATGGACCATATATCGTGCTTAAACTCCTCACCACTCTAAAAAAAATTGCAGTCACCATTTATTAATGATCGGACGTGTAGGTTTGCGAACACCACAAAATATAGGAGAAAAATATATTTAGTGTCTTCTTAATACAATTAATGAGGAAAAACAAAGGAGTAGGGCCACAAAGGATCGAATTCAGTGCTATCATTGTTTTACCATATTCTGCTAATATATAATTGCTCCTATAGATAAATGTAATTTTGTGGCATATTATATACTCCCAACATCTGAAGAAACTTTTAGCATTAACAAATCGTGTTTATATCTTTCATTTTTTGTCCTGCTCCTTTCTGTATATGAAATATGCCTTGCTATGTGTTATTCCAGAGTAGTTACTGGAATCCAAAATGAGTGTCCTACTACATATTATTGTTATATGTGAAGTAGATCATCTTCATATCAGGAGCCAGTTATATCATTTAAAACATATAGTCAAATCTGCCCATAATGTCACCTCTATTAAGCAGTCACCTGTATTAAAAGGTCACTTTTTTCTTGTCTTGTCATAGAAAATGTCAACTCTTTTAAAATGTCACCTATCTTATAATGCTACTTTTACTTTGTCCCAAATATGACCTTTTGATGCAGACTTGGCTGTACAGTGTACTTTGTATTATAACTAAACGATAGAGAATAAAAAATGAACAATCCAGAGAAACTGGCAACATAGGGTAAACAAGACGAAGAAGAACAAAACAAAAGCAAAACACTATGTCTTGAACAACGCTATGTCCAAATAAATAAGACATGAACCCTCGTACGACCAACTGGGGGTAAGCTAAGTGTCGAAAAGATCAGGATTTTTCAGAAAGGCTCATTGTTGGGTACTTGTCAAATGGATTGTAGCTTCTGATTTTAATATTCAACCACATTGGATCTTACTTCAACATAGAGTGTACTGGTATCTATATTTATGAAGCATTTTGGCTGATGTTTTGATCACTGATCCTTCATATTTTATATAAATCTGAAAGTTAAGATCAGTTATAAATCTACCATAATTAATATACTCTTTAATAATTATACACCAATTACATTGCTTAACACTGATCTAACTTGGGGAAACAATAAAGCATCCCGTCATGATCACTTACATGTTTGATCTGAGCATGGAATATAGTATCTGTTTACCGTTCAGAAAAATTTATATAAATAACACCTTAATTTTCTTCTTCAAACATTCTATCAAAACAGAATTTTTTTATACATTTTTGTTTAATTAAATGACTAACAGTAGAATTATCATTAACGTTTCTCCTTATCATTGTCTGATGTAGCGATTGATTTATGTTTGTTTTATATTTTACTCAATAGTTATTAGGCGCAAAGATAATATAAGACGAAACACAGATTACTGTTCTCACACTCAGAATAGAACCAATTGTTTATGTGATGTCGGGTTTGCATCTTCAGATGTATACATGAAAGACTGTATTAAAGGTAAACCAGTTACAAGTCATCGAAACTATTTCAATTTCGCGAATTGACAATTTAAAAATGTAATTGTACAATAGATCTTAGGTACAAGTCATCGTATTTTAGCTTCGCGAAATGACCATTTTAAATTGTAATTGTACAATAGGTCTTAGGTAAATAGTATACATTAAAGCGATGCCGACTGTAATAAATACCTATCTTTGAAACTGTTGTAAGAAGAGTTTGAAGATACCAAAGGGGCAATTAGAATCCGTATATCGAAGAAGAAAAGAAAACACAATGGCCAAAAGATAAAGTACAAAAGGACAAACAACGATCTACAAAACATACATATAAAGCTAAAGATCGAGTAACATGAACCCCACTAAAAACCGGGGGTGAACTCAGGTGCTCCGGAAGAGTTGGCAGTTCCTGCTCCACTAGTGGCTGTAAAGTGCATAAAATCTTATATAGATACCACTCAATCTAATATAAATGTATACTACAACCTTATTCAATAAACAGATTGATTGGTTTTTGCTTCATGTGTTGTTTTAAATTTGTATTTACAATTAATGACGATAAATTTATCAACAGGGTTGTTCCGGAGCAACTTAGACCACCACTGGTTTAACACGGTTGTTCCGGAGCAACTTAGACCACCACTGGTTTAACACGGTTGTTCCGGAGCAACTTAGACCACCACTGGTTTAACACGGTTGTTCCGTAGCAACTTAGACCACCACTGGTTTAACAGGGTTGTTCCGGAGCAACTTAGACCACCACTGGTTTAACACGGTTGTTCCGGAGCAACTTAGACCACCACTGGTTTAATACGGTTGTTCCGGAGCAACATAGACCACCTCTGGTTTTAGTTGAGATAGAGTTGCTTATTCTTTAACTTTCTGTGTAGTGTTTTGTCCTATTTATTCCTGCCATTTACGGCTTCTGCTCACTCTAGCTTTCTATGTAGTGTTTTGTCCTATTTATCATCCCTTTGTCTTATTTATTCCTGCCATTTACGGCTTCTGCTCACTCTCTAGCTTTCTATGTGGTGTTTTGTCCTATTTATCATCCCTTTGTCTTATTTATTCCTGCCATTTACGGCTTCTGCTCACTCTCTAGCTTTCTATGTAGTGTTTTGTCCTATTTATCATCCCTTTGTCTTATTTATTCCTGCCATTTACGGCTTCTGCTCACTCTCTAGCTTTCTGTGTAGTGTCTTGTGCTATTTATTCCTACCATTTCTTCTGCTAACTCTAGCTTTCTATGTAGTGTTTTGTCCTATTTATCATCCCTTTGTCTTATTTATTCCTGCCATTTACGGCTTCTGCTCACTCTCTAGCTTTCTATGTAGTGTTTTGTCCTATTTATCATCCCTTTGTCTTATTTATTCCTGCCATTTACGGCTTCTGCTCACTCTAGCTTTCTATGTAGTGTTTTGTCCTATTTATCATCCCTTTGTCTTATTTATTCCTGCCATTTCTTCTGCTCACTCTAGCTTTCTATGTAGTGTTTTGTCCTATTTATCATCCCTTTGTCTTATTTATTCCTGCCATTTACGGCTTCTGCTCACTCTCTAGCTTTCTGTGTAGTGTCTTGTGCTATTTATTCCTACCATTTCTTCTGCTCACTCTTTAGCTTTCTGTGGAGTTTTTTGTCCTATTTATCATCCCTTTGTCCTATTTATTCCTGCCATTTCTTCTGCTCACTCGTTAACTTTCTGTGGAGTGCTTTGTCCTATTTATCATCCCTTTGTCCTATTTATTCCTGTCATTTCTTCTGCTCACTCGTTAGCTTTCTGTGGAGTGCTTTGTCCTATTTATCATTCCTTTGTCCTATTTATTCCTGCCATTTCTTCTGCTCACTCGTTAGCTTTCTGTGGAGTGCTTTGTCCTATTTATCATTCCTTTGTCTTATTTATTCCTGCCATTTACGGCTTCTGCTTACTCTTTAGCTTTCTATGTAGTGTTTTGTCCTATTTATCACCCCTTTGTCCTATTTATTCCTGCCATTTACGGCTTCTGCTCACTCTGTAGCTTTCTGTGTAGTGTCTTGTGCTATTTATTCCTGCCATTTCTTCTGCTCACTCTTTAGCTTTCTGTGGAGTTTTTTGTCCTATTTATTCCTGCCATTTCTTCTGCTCACTCGTTAACTTTCTGTGGAGTGTTTTGTCCTATTTATTATCCCTTTGTCCTATTTATTCCTGCCATTTCTTCTGCTCACTCGTTAACTTTCTGTGGAGTGCTTTGTCCTATTTATCATCCCTTTGTCCTATTTATTCCTGTCATTTCTTCTGCTCACTCGTTAGCTTTCTGTGGAGTGCTTTGTCCTATTTATCATTCCTTTGTCCTATTTATTCCTGCCATTTCTTCTGCTCACTCGTTAGCTTTCTGTGGAGTGCTTTGTCCTATTTATCATCCCTTTGTCCTATTTATCATCCTTTTGTCCTATTTATTCCTGCCATTTACGGCTTCTGCTCACTCTCTAGCTTTCTGTGTAGTGTCTTGTCCTATTTATCATCCCTTTGTCCTATTTATCATTCCTTTGTTCTATTTATTCCTGCCATTTCTTCTGCTCACTCTTTAGCTTTCTGTGTAGTGTCTTGTCCTATTTATCATTCCTTTGTCCTATTTATTCCTGCCATTTCTTCTGCTCACTCTCTAGCTTTCTGTGGAGTGCTTTGTCCTATTTATCATCCCTTTGTCCTATTTATTCCTGCCATTTACGGCTTCTGTTCACTCTCTAGCTTTCTGTGTAGTGGCTTGTCCTATTTATCAACCCTTTGTCTTATTTGTTCCTGCCATTTTTCTGCTCACTCTTTGGTATCTTCAAACATTTCTTGTTACATATATACAAACAATATAAGTTATTTGTAAACATATTTTTGTTTTGCTATCTTTAAGAGCTATTTGTTCCGTCACTCCGTAGGTTGGAAAGTGGTGAGAAAAGTTTGAAGATACCACAAAAGAAGTAATCAGAAGCCGTAAATCGAAGACAAACCGACATGAAAATGGCCAAAATAAAAAAAAGAGCCTTGTTTTATCATCCGTACTTTATACGCATAGAAGTGTACGACCCGTCATATTTTTTTTTGCCTTTGGATTAGTATCATAAATCTTGATACAATGTATACCTTTATACTATGATATTGTCATATAGATTGATCAATCAGACTTAGGTTTATCAATCCAAAGAAGGATAACTGTTTTGTAGTATATGTCTCAGAATTATAATTCATACAAATCCTTGATTTAGCTTCAAGACCCCTTGATACAGATTCACGACTTCTTGGTGCAGCCTCCGTATACCTAGTATATACATCTACAACTCTTCAAATTGCATTTTTTTTTATAAAATTTTTGCAAGAAATCAGTCTCCCTATATTGTAGTTTTTCATTATCAAATTTCATTCTTTTAGATAATCGACTTGAAGATATTTCGTATCCTTTTCTTCTTGTCGCTGATCAGAGAGGTCGTGTTTTATACAAAGTTGATCCCGAGACAATGGACTATTCTGTGATACCAGTTCATGGTTTAGATCAGCCTTACGCTATAGCTTATGACAAACAAAAAGAGCAGGTAACACAAATGTAATATGATGTTATAATATTTTGACAATGTATGTACATTGTCGGAAAATATAAAATATATTTTTGCACGAGCTTTAGAAACAAGTAGGAAAGGGAGTCTCCGGCGAGCTTTTATGTCCTGTTTCGGGGTTTTCACGCAACGCTGATGACATTGATACCTGATCACTGATTTATGTTACGATTTATTTAGCATTTCACTTGTTTAAGTTGCTAAAATCAAAATGCCATGGTATTAAAATGGAAATATTGCCAATAAATTAAAGACATCGCGAGCTATGTTTACTTATAAAATAATACTACAGAGCTGAAGGTTAGTGGATTTTTAGATGAACTTTATGCACATTTCTTCATTTCTTGTTTTGTAAAATTTCGTTGCATAAAATCTGGTTTTTTTTTCTCTTGATTTACTGTGCTTTGTTATTCACTCCAATTTAATTTACGAGTGAAAAGTTTCTTGAATTTGACAGAGTGGAAGATGGAACAGCCATCTACTACCGATGGTGATTAAATACTATTATTATATGACTTCAGATAATGTCTTTTCTTATTGACTGACGTCCCTAGTAACGTTCTTTGATAAAACGTTATATTCAACGCGCAAAAAGTAACGAGGGTTGAACATAACATTCCAACGCTCCTCCAGACACCTTAAAATAGAAATGGTGTTTCCCAATTATCTTAAAAGTAGTAGCCAATCACCATCGGGATAAGTTTTGTCATCGACTATTCAGATGCATTCTTACTAATTACTTTCGGTACACAATTAAATTAATAATGGCAGACGTTGGGCAGATAGGGGTGTCTAGGGAACAAAGTCGGCGCTGTTTGGTGTTTATTCAAATTTGATTTAATGTCATATAATAAAACAGTTAATGACTTTCTATTTCGGTGAATACAAGGATTGATCAACCCATGGAACATGATGTTCACCTCGAATGCCTCGGTAAATATCATCTTCCATGGGTTGATCAATCCTTGTATTCACCTCATCGAAAGTCATCAATTGTATAATATCCTGCAAACCCATATTATGACTTCCATCAGTTACTGCTTAATTCGGTTCCAATCGCACTCGATGAAGTTTCGTGCGAGCGTTTTTGGCCAATATGTTTGCATAGAAATGGTACGTGGGTGTTCGTCATTTACGTCTTATTATTTTTGTTTCACTTTGAAAAAATATAAACGGATAATAATGTCGTATCCACTGTGTTTTCAAATAGCTTAAAGTGTTGCATGTGCTATAACGTTCTGCTTTGCATATGCTTTAAAATTTTAACCATAGATTATTTCTTGTAGACTTTCCGAACTACTTATTTAAATATTTTGTCAAGCATATTTGAAAAGAAATATTGTTCCGTGTGCCCATTGCTGCCTGTCTCCCTGGATTGTCCATCCTTGGTTGTCCCTTCCCTTCTGTTTTCTCTAAGGTTTGTTCAGAATAAAATGACAAAGTTCAAGATTAAGCACATTCCTGATAGACAAGACTATATTGGTAAAACACACAAATCGTTAGGTTTTTTTTAACAAATATTATTCAAGGTAAAACATATATCATATAGAATAATTAATATAATTATAAGGTTTATTGGACGGATATTGGCAACAAACATAACTCCATATCAAGGGCGAAGTTAGATGGAAGTTTTCAAGAAATAGTGTTCCATCATGACCATTTATGTAAGTACTTTCATTCTAAGGGCTTTAGTACGGTATATACATGTACCTGTGGAATTAGAATATATAACTATTTGTAGTTTTTGAGTTTGATTTACATCCGTTGCGACAGATACACGATACAACTTGGAGGTTATGGGTGTTCCCCCATATATTCTTGGGAATTTATATGCTTAGTTCAAATTAGCCAAATATACCAGTTATCAGGTCAAGTTTAACTAACAATTACTTCAAATTTTTCACGAAAACGATTCATTCCTGTTCAAGATGACTGGTTCGATTTTATATTACCATCACAACATACTACAATGTACATTAAATCTTACACATTAATGATGCGCGAAAAATTACCGTGCAATGTCACAGTCACCATAATGAGTAAGTTGTCATATATGATGCTAAAATATTCCAGCTGTTTCAGACATGTTACTGGTATTTAAACTCTAAAATGCAATGAAATCGTATGTTGATATGAGGGCATGTCATGATGGCCACTATTAGTGACATGTAATATTCCATCTCGATCACCTGGTCATACACAACCTGTCTGTTTTTTGTCATTGTGCATTATTGTCCTAGGGTAGATTTACAATCTTAATTGTATGTGTTCACACTGAGGACATAAAACGCATGTTTGCAATGCCTTGAGATATACCAAACATGTATGGATCAACGATTCCTTGATGACAAATCTATTGTGGAACTTGTATTTCTATAATAAAGATTTGAAGATACCAAATGGACATTCAGAAGCCGTAAATAGAGGCACAGACAATATAATTACCAAAGGAAAGAAGACAAAAAGACAAACGATCTACAACACATCACCCAGAAAATTAAATACTGAGCAACACGAACCCTGCTAAAATGTGGTGCTGAACTCCGATGCTCCGGAATACTAAGTAGCTCCTGTTCCACTAGCAGTACCTGTTGTATATAATGTGAAATGAACCTCTGTTAAATGATATTCAGCATTGTTTTCTTTAAGATTCAACAGATATTGAGATTGTCACGTCATTGCACCTGGCATTTTTCGTGGACTTCTCGTTTCATCGTTTGGGAGTCCTACACTTGCCGTCGTTGACATATAGATACATCATCGAAGAGACAGATCTTCATCCATTTTCTCTATTTATAACCTCAGCTATTAATACAAATAGGTTTGTATAGGTATTTAATCTTAATGATTTAGCTCTCCTGCTTTGGCCCTTTGATTTATTGCTCCCAAACACTTTTAAATTATTATGTTTTCCAATATTTCAATGTTAAGCGTACCTGATGAAGTCTATTCCAGAAACGCGTCGTGCGCACTAAATTTGATACTTGCGTTTTTATTTTAAAAAAAAAATGTTCGAAGCAATAATATATCTTCTGAACATGTACGTGTATATCTAAATCCGGATAATAGTTTACGAAACTGAAATGTTTTCTCTATCCATAATTCTAACCATGAATATATTAAAATTATCTATTTGTTTTAACAAGTTTTATGCATCTTTAAGATAATCTGTTATATTTGCGTGAATATGTAGCATGATATTTTTTATATTTGTATATTAATCATAAATATATTAGTCTTTTGTTTTGTGGAATGTGTTGCATTTAATAAAACTTCTCTTTTCGATATGAATAATATTGTTTTGTGACTGAGATAAACAACAACAATAATTCAATGATTCATTTACAACATCTATATAATTTCTTGTGAATTCAGAAGTCATGTTCTGAATGTTCCTGCCATTAGCTATCCAACCAGCTGTAGAATCTCGTCAATCGAAGAATAAACTTGTAGTTTTTGTTATTTTTTTGGTTGCTATATGTACAAAGAGAGCTTAGTATATGAGAGTTTACCATGAAATGATCGATCAACGAAAATTCCGTACAAGATATTGTCCATTATATGTTGCTGCAAAGAAGGAATAATCCATCAGAACTATTTTTCTTTTGTTTGATTCTTTCTTCAATATCAACAACGTCCTTTCATTGGGGTAAGATAATGCTCTATTTCGATACGCTGAGATTTCCATGGAGATTACTAGATGTTTGAAAGAAAAAACTTTCCCACTTAACATTGTGCGTTTAAATATTTATCATATCTGCGAACAATTCATATTGTATTATCAAAATGTGTTAAACAAACGTTAGAGAAAACCGAAGGGACAATCCCGAGACACTGGTTACGTTGGGTAGACAAGTCATAGGACAATCCCGAGACACTGGTTACGTTGGGCAGACAAGTCATAGGACGAAGACAAACACATCTCAGAAAACTAAAATGATGAACAACGCGGACCCCACCAAAAACCTGGGGTGAAACCAGGCGCTCGAGAAATGTAAGCAGTTCCTGCCGCTTATAAGACACCCGCCATGAAACTCGTATAAATAATGTTTTCTAAATCTTTTGAAGATTACCGGATATTTATATCTCAACGCATGGAAAATTCCCAAGATTGATAAAAACTGGTATTGACGGAGGAAACTATTCTGCTGCGACAGAGGAAGCTGTTAAACCAAGAGGGATACATGTAATAAACAAAAGTATACTTGCATAATCTTATAGATCAACAAATCATTATGAATATTTGAGATAAAAACAATGAATATATAACATCTGATTTTTGGACACCAGTTGTATAATAACAATAGGTTAGATGGATTGAAAAATCAATAAATATACCTCGGAACACTGAGTGTAATGTATTAGTGTATAGATTACTTTATTGCCATGTGTAAGTGGGGAAAAGGTGAACAGGGGCCAGCAAGTTTGCCTTGTAAGGGGCCATTAACATCCACTGCTGCCAAATTGTTGGAGTTGTCATATTAGAGAATATGTTACTTACAAGGAGAGACGAGTTATTCTCCAAAGACAATGTACTTATTTATGTCCCGTATTATAGGCCAGGTTCATTATTTTCGCACATCCTCCCCTTCTCACAACAAGTGCACATCCATGTCTTAGGCATTGTACCTCGAAATGTAGTAATTTGGTACTATTAATATATTCCTAGGTTCTGTCGGGCAGGTGGGGAGGCTGTGTGGACAAAAAAGCAGAATAGCGTAGACGAATGCACATTGCTTTGGTTTTCTTTCGGAGGTCAGTTAAAAATACTAGAGATGTCAAATTGCCATTCTTCCTAAAGAGGATCTAATCATATCTTCATATAATACTGACAATTGAAGCTTTACACCATATAATGATCACTTCTTATAATAATTATTGCTTCAGAGATATACTGGATAGAAAATCATGATAACTCACTTAAGATGTTTAATGCTGATACAGATAATTTCACCACAATACTAGACGGACGGATGTATGGTGCTACAGACATGAGAGATATTGAAGTTTATAGAGATAAGTTCCTCTTTATCTCTGGTGTACGAAATAATCATTTACTGAGGTAAGCAATTAGATATTCTACTTATAGTAAATCCCCCTTAGTTAGTGGTCATGTTTCCCCACATCTGCTTCATATTTTATATTCTGATAAAACTACTGAGGAACGTTTCCAGTGAGGGAGCTACGATTTTCTTTTCTTTCTTTTTTTGTTGGTTGCATGGATTGTAGAAACTTCAATACCTATAATGTTGTCCAACACATATTGTGTTGTGTTATTGTTTTGTTTGTCTTGTGTCTCCTATGTTGCCAGTTTATCTGGATTACCCATTTTTGATTGCCCCTTCGGTATTCTCTAACGTATATTCACACCATTTTTTAAAGTTAATGCCGCAAAAATAAATATGATCTTTTGGTTTCTTTTTCCCCAAAAAGACTGTTTTGTTTTATTAGTATACAAAAGGTATGTTAAAGTACTACTGACATTTCTTCATGTCTTGTGTAATTTAATGTTTTAAATATGTAAACCTGATATTGATCAATAGTATACTAGATAAATGGTATTGCTCGGTATTGCATTAGCAGTTGAAAAAGATAAAATACAGGCCAGATGATTGTTTCATTTTAACCTCTCGTATGCACATGCTTTTTTGCTAGAGTATATTTCGGTAGAGCGTTTTTTCCTGTAATTTTTCACATGAAATGAACGCTGCTTTGTAATAGAGTTATATCTCTGTTACTCTTTGATATTTGAAGTACACAAATCTAAACTGACTTTTGGCTAAATGAACAACTCGGATACAATGTTACAATAATTGTAAAACATAGCAAACAAACAAACAAACAAACAAACAAACAAACAAAAGCCCAAGAAATGTTTTGTATTTTCTGTACAATTAATGACGACAATCAACAAATTTAGAAACATGTCTGGAGGCAATATTCTACATTAGTACACAATTATACAAGATAATCTAATAATACATGTGCCTTAATTATTTTACTTTTATTAGGCTTGATTTACAGACTTTCGCTGAAAAATCCTATAAGCCAAAATCCAACAAAGGAATCAAGCTCATCGAAATGTATGCGCCTTCTGGAATGACTCTTGTTGATGTTTATATAAAAGGTAAGTTCTTATGGCATACCAAATCAATTGGGTGAAAACAGATTAACTTGAATTCGATATTTCTACTTATTCGATACAAACAAAAACAATTTACTTTTGAGTGCAATCAATACATATTATAGAAATAGAACTAGTATATACGTGTTTTGTTATACTAAATCAATGTAAATACACGGATTCAAGTAGCACGACTTGTTCATTTATATATATAATGTCGAGAGCACGTCTTTTAATTGTGAGATGTTGACGTATTCTTTATTCTTGAGAAACAACAAAAGACAGAAAAACATGCCGTGCAGTCCATTCGGACACATTATTCTTCGTCTGAGCCAACGGGTCTTTGTTCCTAATATTACACGTGCTTAACAGGAGAAGCATATATCATGCAATTGCATTGCAATGAGTTAAACCAGTGTTATTTTCCTGTTACTTTTTACGAATTGGCTATGTATATTCTTCTACTATGTATCAATGTTTAAATCGTACTCTTTCAATAATTTCAGTGGTGGTGGATTATTATTTGTCCATTTCCTCAATCAATTATTTGATAACAGGTTAAATTGTACATTTTGAAAAATATTTATTACACGACGGGTGCCACTAGTGGAGCAGGAACTGCTTTCCTTTCCGAAGTACATGAGTTCACCATGGTTTTTAGTGGGGTTCGTGTTACTCGATCTTTAGTTTTATGTGTAATGTTTGTAGATCATTGTTTGTCCTTTTGTATATTTATTTTGGCCATCATTGTGTTGTCTGTCCTTCTTCGATTGACGGATTCTGATTACCCTTTGGTATCTTCAAACTCTTCTTATAGTGAATTGTATGTACAATGTAGTCTTTTTTATTCAAATTCTGGAAAAATGGTGTTCTCTTTTTTTCCCCGTTATCATCTTCAAAGAGTGTACATTAGTATTGTCAGAGTAACAGTGCATGTACATTGTTTAAACAGTTTCTACCAATGTCAACAAAAAATAATCACCTCTCACCTCAAATCATTGAACGTAAAAAGACCATGATAAAAACGTAGATATCAAATTTAGTGCGCACGACGCGTTTGTGGAATAACCTTCATCAGGTATACTCAAAGTCGAAAGGCTATCTATGATAAACTGGTATTAAATATATGCTTGTTTGGATTTCAGAGAGAGAACCTAACTGCAAGATCCCATGTACAGGAGTGTGCATAGGTCAAGATAAATGTCTGCCAGATTTTAAAAATCCAGTAAAAAATCACTCATCAAAGGGTAGGCTAAACAAACTACATATTTCTCCACTATTTTGTCATCAACTCTATCATTTTATTGTTTTCTGGAGGACTCATTATATTTTTTTAAATCTTTTTATTATAATATTTTAGCTTTCCAATAGAGGGTTAGAATTATGGTTATGGTGTTTAACGCCACTTTCAACAATATTTCAGCTATATCATGGCGGTCAGTTTTATTGGTGGAGGAAATCGGAGTACCCGGAGAAAACCACAGACCTGTCGCAAGTAACTGATCTTTCCAATAGAGAAAATAAGTAGTTTGACGTATGCAGAAATTGTAAATAAATAAATATATTTAGTATCAGATCTTGTTTTCTATTTAGGGACCGACCATTTAACTTGAAGGGGGGGGGGGGTATGGTTTTTTTCTAAAACAAATATACTGATTCCCAATGTTGCTGAAAAAAATATTCTGATTTTGGTGGAGGAAAAAAAAATAATCTGATTCAGAGTTTTTGTCATATAACCTAATGTTAAATTCTGGAAACAAAATTTGCGCTTCGCGCGACAAAAATAAATATTCTAACTCTTGTGTTGTCTGAAAAAAAAATTCTGAACGAAACAAAAAACCATAACCCCCCCCCCCCCCTTCAAGTTAAATGGTCGGTCTCTTATTGATGTGTTTTTTCTTATGTCTTTTATTTTCGTTGTTTAATTCAACACTAATAACAACTTTTTGTCAGACAAGCATATGAGGGGTTATGGTGTTTAACGCCACTTTCAACAATATTCCAGTTATATCGTGGCGGTCTGTTTTATTTGTGGAGGAAATCGGAGAAAACCACAGACCTGCCACAAGTCACTGACAAACTTTATCACATGATGTTGTAACGTTGACAAGTATATGCATGTTCGTATATTTGTAGGAATTTGTGTTATCCCTCATTTCTCGGAGGACATGGAAGTCCAGAATGCTCGGAAAGGATCTCTAGTGTATGATGGATACAAGATATCAGTGACCTGTAAAAGTGGATCACGACTTAACACCAGTTCACCTATAATGCAATGTATCAACGGACATTGGGATACATTTCCTAAATGTATACCAGGTATTATAACAAAATTACTGTTCACAATAAAATATTGTGCATTGTATGACTTATTATATAAGCTTTCCGTAAATGTTCAGTTATGCAACCAATTAAATTAATATTTGACATAATGTGGTTTCAGATGTATATGAATAGGTGTAATGCTCCGTATATTTGGCAAGACGTTGATTGCTATATGCTATTTTTCCGTGTGTATCCAAGCTTTGTGACAAGATATTACCTAAAAGATTTTTCTTATAACTCAGACATAACTGGAACTCTACATTCTCCGTTAAATTATCTGACTGGTCAATCTTACACTAAATAGTCAAACATAATATAGTCGACCTGTATCCACTGGTGTTCGTCAAGTTTCAATTCTATAACCTCTGATATTGTTGATTTATATTAATGACGTAAAACATAATTCCCTCAGAAGCTTTAGATTATTTCATGGTGATGAGTCGCTTATTAAAGAAACATACAACATTGTAAACGTTCTAACGAATATAATATTGAATTAAAAAACTTATTTATTGATCCCTTATCTTGAACAAGGATAGTATTATTTACGGAATCAAAATAGCAGTCAATGATTATCTAGTCCATATTACCGCTGTAACAAATTCTGAATCACAACATAATTGATTTGTACTTTTGCAGTTTCAGGTGTGGCAAGCGTGTCGATTAATATGGTCGCTTTGTGTGTTGACAATCACTGCATTTATCAGGATTTCCTTGATAGAGGGTTGCTGCTAAGGGAACGACCATTTAACTTGAAGGGGGGGAGGGGGTATGGTTTTTTTCTAAAAAAATATTCTGATTCCCAATGTTGCTGAAAAAATATTCTGATTTTGGTGGAGGAAAAAAAAAATAATCTGATTCAGAGTGTTTGTCATATAATCTAATGTTGAATTCTGGAAAAAAATTTCGCGCTTTGCGCGACAAAGAAAATAGATATTCTAACTCTCGTGTTGAACGAAACAAAGCACCATACCCCCCCCCCCCCCCCACCCCCTTCAAGTTAAATGGTGGGTCCCTAACAAGGCAACTACTGAACCAACTTGGTTGACCGTTATGGAATATCTGTGTCACAAATGACCACGGTATCCATATGTTCTACTTGTCGGAAACACTTCCCGTTCCTTTCCTCATTCATGCCTTATCACCGGGTGTGTAACTAGATTACCACGACGGGTGTCACTAGTGGAACAGGAACTGCCTACGCTTCCGGAGCATCTGAGTTCACCCCCGGTTCTTAATGGGGTTCGTGTTCCGCGATCTTTAGTGTATGCTTTGTAGATCGTTGTTTGTCCTTTTGTACTTTTTCTTTTGGCCAAAATGTTGTGTTGTCTGTTCTTCTTCGATATACGGATTCTGATTATCCCTTTTGTATCTTCAAACTCTTCTTGAAACAGCAAAAGTACAAATCAGTTATGTGTTGACCCGAAAGGAGTTATAGAAGTAGTACGGAATAGATCATCATTAACTACAACATTGACAATTTGATTGTCATTTCTTGATTAAAAACAATAAAAAATAAAACTGTTTCTGAAAAAAATTCTAAGATAGAATTTTACAAATATAGGCGTAGTAATTCGTCACCCTTACAGAATGTATTTAAACAAAATAGTAACTAACTTTCATTTTCAGATTATAAAATTCATGGAACAACACGCCAAGGTTTGGTACAATTCCTTCATGATGGACAGTTTTACATATTTCCAGAGATGTTAACATTATCTATAATAAGCATAGGAGGCGGCGGTGGTGGATTCAATAACGAGACTGTTTCGTCAGGAATAAAACAAGCCGGGGATGGTAGTTTCTCACAATTTCTGAGAGTAAGGGCAGAGGGTGGAAAAGGTGGAACAGAAACTAATGGCAAGAACTAATATGTCCATATCTATGTAAACATACCATACAATGTACTCTAAATAAATATGTTTAATATTACATTCCACAATAAATAAAACGTTTTAACATACGATTATAATACAGATCTATTTTAAGGTATAAGGTGTATATTGGAATATTTCAGTGATGAGTAAGTGAGTGAGTAATTATTGTTGGCATAATGTTTGCAGTTATATCACTATATCATGGCAAGACCTATTTACTTTTTGATAAGATGATGGTGTCTCCTTTATGCTAGATCAACGCATACATCTGGATAAGTATTGTGTTCGCTCAACTCATTTCCCAAGTAGGGCAGACATGCCACTGGAAACGGGCAAATACTTCTTAATTCCGAGCTTGTACTCCTTGAATGATGCGTGCTTGGCAGAAAGAAGAAAATAGCAATTTTATAGTGTTTGGTATTGCCCGAAAGATGTTCGAACCTGCAATGTTGCGCGCATTAATAGATTATCGTGAATGTGAACAAATTTATTCGATACTATATTTATTATAAATAAGTATTTGATCAAATGTATTATAATTTAAAGAAATAGAATTGCATATACAAACAAAAATAGATTACCGGGGTACCGATATTTGAGATGTGATTACAATTATGGAATCAATCTATATCATAATTGTGAGATGATATGTCAAAAAATGCAATATAGGAATCTCGTACTTACTAGATTTTAAATTGTAAATATGTGATATCTATGTTCAACATACGACTTTTATAATAGTCTCAAAAAGATCATCCGTTGAACGACCTTTTCATAAAATAATAAATATGTCATTAACTATTGAAATTAAGCTATAAAGTAGAAGGGGTTGGGGTTATGGTGTTTCACGCCATTAAGCTATAAAGTAGAAGGGGTTGGGGTTATGGTGTTTCACGCCATTAAGTTATAAAGTAGAAGGGGTTGGGGTTATGGTGTTTCACGCCATTAAGCTATAAAGTAGAAGGGGTTAGGGTTATGGTGTTTCACGCCATTAAGCTATAACGTAGAAGGGGTTGGGGTTATGGTGTTTCACGCCATTAAGCTATAAAGTAGAAGGGGTTAGGGTTGTGGTGTTTCACGCCATTAAACTATATAGTAGAAGGGGTTGGGGTTATGGTGTTTCACGCCATTAAGCTATAACGTAGAAGGGGTTGGGGTTATGGTGTTTCACGCCATTAAGCTATAAAGTAGAAGGGGTTGGGGTTATGGTGTTTCACGCCATTAAGCTATAAAGTAGAAGGGGTTAGGGTTGTGGTGTTTCACGCCATTAAGCTATAAAGTAGAAGGGGTTGGGGTTGTGGTGTTTCACGCCATTAAGCTATAACGTAGAAGGGGTTGGGGTTATGGTGTTTCACGCCATTAAGCTATAAAGTAGAAGGGGTTAGGGTTGTGGTGTTTCACGCCATTAAACTATAAAGTAGAAGGGGTTGGGGTTATGGTGTTTCACGCCATTAAGCTATAACGTAGAAGGGGTTGGGGTTATGGTGTTTCACGCCATTAAGCTATAAAGTAGAAGGGGTTGGGGTTATGGTGTTTCACGCCATTAAGCTATAAAGTAGAAGGGGTTAGGGTTGTGGTGTTTCACGCCATTAAGCTATAACGTAGAAGGGGTTGGGGTTATGGTGTTTCACGCCATTAAGCTATAAAGTAGAAGGGGTTAGGGTTGTGGTGTTTCACGCCATTAAGCTATAAAGTAGAAGGGGTTAGGGTTGTGGTGTTTCACGCCATTAAACTATAAAGTAGAAGGGGTTAGGGTTGTGGTGTTTCACGCCATTAAGCTATAAAGTAGAAGGGGTTAGGGTTGTGGTGTTTCACGCCATTAAGCTATAAAGTAGAAGGGGTTAGGGTTGTGGTGTTTCACGCCATTAAGCTATAAAGTAGAAGGGGTTAGGGTTATGGTGTTTCACGCCATTAAGCTATAAAGTAGAAGGGGTTAGGGTTGTGGTGTTTCACGCCATTAAGCTATAAAGTAGAAGGGGTTAGGGTTGTGGTGTTTCACGCCATTAAGCTATAAAGTAGAAGGGGTTAGGGTTATGGTGTTTCACGCCATTAAGCTATAAAGTAGAAGGGGTTAGGGTTGTGGTGTTTCACGCCATTAAACTATAAAGTAGAAGGGGTTAGGGTTGTGGTGTTTCACGCCATTAAGCTATAAAGTAGAAGGGGTTAGGGTTATGGTGTTTCACGCCATTAAGCTATAACGTAGAAGGGGTTAGGGTTATGGTGTTTCACGCCATTAAGCTATAACGTAGAAGGGGTTGGGGTTATGGTGTTTCACTCCATTAAGCTATAAAGTAGAAGGGGTTAGGGTTGTGGTGTTTCACGCCATTAAACTATAAAGTAGAAGGGGTTGGGGTTATGGTGTTTCACGCCATTAAGCTATAACGTAGAAGGGGTTGGGGTTATGGTGTTTCACGCCATTAAGCTATAAAGTAGAAGGGGTTGGGGTTATGGTGTTTCACGCCATTAAGCTATAAAGTAGAAGGGGTTAGGGTTGTGGTGTTTCACGCCATTAAGCTATAACGTAGAAGGGGTTGGGGTTATGGTGTTTCACGCCATTAAGCTATAAAGTAGAAGGGGTTAGGGTTGTGGTGTTTCACGCCATTAAGCTATAAAGTAGAAGGGGTTAGGGTTGTGGTGTTTCACGCCATTAAACTATAAAGTAGAAGGGGTTAGGGTTATGGTGTTTCACGCCATTAAGCTATAACGTAGAAGGGGTTAGGGTTGTGGTGTTTCACGCCATTAAGCTATAAAGTAGAAGGGGTTAGGGTTGTGGTGTTTCACGCCATTAAGCTATAAAGTAGAAGGGGTTGGGGTTGTGGTGTTTCACGCCATTAAGCTATAACGTAGAAGGGGTTGGGGTTATGGTGTTTCACGCCATTAAGCTATAAAGTAGAAGGGGTTAGGGTTGTGGTGTTTCACGCCATTAAACTATAAAGTAGAAGGGGTTAGGGTTATGGTGTTTCACGCCATTAAGCTATAACGTAGAAGGGGTTAGGGTTGTGGTGTTTCACGCCATTAAGCTATAAAGTAGAAGGGGTTAGGGTTGTGGTGTTTCACGCCATTAAGCTATAAAGTAGAAGGGGTTGGGGTTGTGGTGTTTCACGCCATTAAGCTATAACGTAGAAGGGGTTGGGGTTATGGTGTTTCACGCCATTAAGCTATAAAGTAGAAGGGGTTAGGGTTGTGGTGTTTCACGCCATTAAACTATAAAGTAGAAGGGGTTGGGGTTATGGTGTTTCACGCCATTAAGCTATAACGTAGAAGGGGTTGGGGTTATGGTGTTTCACGCCATTAAGCTATAAAGTAGAAGGGGTTGGGGTTATGGTGTTTCACGCCATTAAGCTATAAAGTAGAAGGGGTTAGGGTTGTGGTGTTTCACGCCATTAAACTATAAAGTAGAAGGGGTTAGGGTTGTGGTGTTTCACGCCATTAAGCTATAACGTAGAAGGGGTTAGGGTTGTGGTGTTTCATGCCATTAAGCTATAAAGTAGAAGGGGTTGGGGTTGTCGTGTTTCACGCCATTAAGCTATAAAGTAGAAGGGGTTGGGGTTATGGTGTTTCACGTCATTAAGCTATAAAGTAGAAGGGGTTAGGGTTGTGGTGTTTCACGCCATTAAGCTATAAAGTAGAAGGGGTTAGGGTTGTGGTGTTTCACGCCATTAAGCTATAAAGTAGAAGGGGTTAGGGTTATGGTGTTTCACGCCACATTCAACAATATATTTCTGTCTTTCAGTTATATCGTGGCGGTCAGTTTTATTGATGGAGGGAACCGGAGTACCGAAGAAAGTCACTGAGAAACTTTCTACATTATAAGATATTTTGACAAAAACACAAACCTTTTTATGATAGAAACAAAAGTATAAGGGTTTTTTCTGTCCCGAAGACTTTTGAATTCGTTCGACTTTAAGTGTGCTGTGTACATGATGAATGTTATTCACGAAACGCTTCGTAGTCACTACATTCGACATCTACATTTTAATACCATGTATGTATTTCAGATGGACAAGGTGGTATTGGTAATCATTATAATGGACAGAATGGAGGATTTGAGAATGGGTGTGTCCGGGGTGGAGGCTGTCAAGGATCTAATAAAATGTCAACATATTTCTGTGGGGAAGGTGGCTATTCCTCAGAATGTGATGACGCTTGCACACCACATGTGAATAAAAAAAGAAGACATAAAAAGAAAAGGAAATTGAAAAATAAGACAAAATCATGTGGAAAAGAAGGTGGACAGTTTGGTGGAGGTGCAGTGGGACATGGAGGTGGTTCAGGGGGAGGTGCAGGGTTTTCATGTGGTATGATATATGAAGATTCATACCCAGGGGATCGTGTTGTAGATGTGATAGTAGGTAAAGGTGGGACCCCATCATATGTTCCTGCTGGATCAGGTATGGTCTTAGTAACGTGGGGTCTTGGAGACGCATGTGATCTGACGATAGGAAAGTTAAAGCTATATGACTTGTTATAATATACAGCAGGATACGTATATTTAATTTCCTCTTTTTACACAATATTTTGATTGTTTTATTGTGTGTTTTGCTTGTATTATATGGTATACACAATATTGTGATCGGTTTATTGTGTGCTTTGTTTGTAGTATATGGTATACACAATATTGTGATCGGTTTATTGTGTGCTTTGTTTGTAGTATATGGTATACACAATATTGTGATCGGTTTATTGTGTGCTTTGTTTGTATTATATAGTATCCACAATATTGTTTGTATTATATTATATATACAACATATTCCTTACAGATTGATTGATTGTTGGGATTGTTGCTTAACGCCAACTAAGCAGTATAACAGCTAAATCCATGACGGAAGCATAATATCAATAACAATAAATCAAGTAGGTAAAAGGTAACTCTTATGTGTGACATTGGATTGCCACAGCAAGAAGAATATGTAATATATCAGATCGTAACAGTTTGCCTTGCAATGGGTCATCTGTGTGTTGATTGATTGAGTGAGTGAGTGAGTGAGTGAGTGATTGAGTGAGTGAGTGAGTGAGTGAGTGAGTGAGTGAGTGAGTGAGTGAGTGAGTGAGTGAGTGAGTGAGTGAGTGAGTGAGTGAGTGAGTGAGTGAGTGAGTGAGTGAGTGAGTGAGTGAGTGAGTGAGTGAGTGAGTGAGTGAGTGAGTGAGTGAGTGAGTGAGTGAGTGAGTGAGTGAGTGAGTGAGTGAGTGACATCCATCCATCCATCCATCCATCCATCCATCCAGCGGCAAATAATTCATGAATATTCACGACGAGAACAAGTGCAACAATACAGAAATGTGGGATATGGGAAAACCGGGGCAACGATCTTTGACTGTCTCTGGAAAAGCAAGACGCTGATATGATGGTTTTAAACATTCAATCTACACCATACGATTCCATGTACTAATGGCTAATGCAATATCGGCTTCCTTTAAATCACTGTCTAATGCGTCTTACTACATAAATCCATGACAGTAGCTGTTAAGTTTTAAAGTCGTCGAAGAATTAACATTGAGGTGTATTATTTTTATCCCTGTATGTTTTGCGAACTTCGAGTAAAAAACTTCGGATTCGATTTTCTTAAAGCTTAAAAAAATTCTTATTATATATCATCTCAATGTCAATTCCCATTCTCAAGACGGAAATGCTAGAAATCGATTTTGAAATATATTTTTCTGTGTTTTATGCTTTAAATATTTTTGCTGTAGATCTATATTCTAGAACTTATTTTAGAATGCAAATTCTTGTATATTGCTATCAACAAACGTTGTTAACTTGTTACGGAAGTCACACCATACTGAATAATCAATCTGCTAATACATTTTTTCTATTAAATACATACCATTTGTTCACTGATTTGTATTATTTCTGAAGGTATAACAAAGGCATGTTGATAATTGTACAGGTATATTACAAGTCAACTCTTTCACAACTATGTGATGGCTGGTCAATTTCTAAAATGTATCAAATCAAACAAGTATCAAATGTTGTTGGCAAAGAACAACTATCGAAACACTCGGCAATAGTACACGTAATTTAGACAAAACCAATAACGAATGACAACCGTGAGTAGCAAGTCTACCTCTTTGTAAATGGGGGTTATGGGTTATAGTGTTTAACGCCACTTTCACCAATATTGCAGTTTTATCGTGGCGGTCAGTTTTATTGGTGGGGGAAAACCGGAGTACCCGGGAAAAACCACTGATTAAATAGGTAGTTGTAAATCCAACTATTGTACGATCACGACGGCTCCTTCGTAGGTTCGGATACCGGTCGGGTCAAATCACATGCTATAAAATTGGTATTTGTTGTTTCTCCGCTAAGCAAGAAAAAGGCAAAGACTTGTTGGCTCGGAATTAGGATATTGTGTTCGAGTGGAGCGACATGTCTACCCTCTGAGTGTTTTTTCAGTGAGCTAACACAATAAAATTCCAACTTAGCGTGTTTGATCTAGTATAAAGTGGACATTATCATCATCATTTCATCGAATGTAACTTGTCCTCATCATAATATAGCTAAAATAAATGCTGATTTACCGTTAAACAACAATCACTCACTCTCTCAATGAAATGATAAACATAATTTGAATAGTTTTACATGCCCAATTGTGGTTGTTATTGTTAACATTTAACCACATTAAAAACAACTTAAAAGGCTCTCCTTTCAGCTTCGTAAAATAACATTCAATATATTAGTTGTATCGCTTACAAAACCAGCTATGCGAATCAGAAAGTTTAACTAAACCAGCTATAAGAATCAGAAATCTTAACTAAACCAGCTACATTGTATAAGAATCTGAAAGTTTAACTAAACTAGCTATAAGAATCAAAACGTTTAACTAAACCAGCTATGAGAATCAGAAAGCTTAACTAAACCAGCTACATTGTATAAGAATCAGAAAGCTTAACTAAGCTAGCTACATTGTATAAGAATCTGAAAGTTTAACTAAGCTAGCTATGCGAATCAGAAAGTTTAACTAAGCCAGCTATAAGAATCAGAAAGCTTAACTAAACCGGCTACATTGTATAAGAATCTGAAAGTTTAACTAAACTAGCTATGCGAATCAGAAAGCTTAACTAAACCAGCTATGAGAATCTGAAAGTTTAACTAAACCAGTTATAAGAATCAGAAAACTTAACTAAACCAGCTACATTGTATAAGAATCTGAAAGTTTAACTAAACTAGCTATGCGAATCAGAAAACTTAACTAAACCAGCTACATTGTATAAGAATCTGAAAGTTTAACTAAACTAGCTATGCGAATCAGAAAGCTTAACTAAACTAGCTATGCGAATCAGAAAGCTTAACTAAACCAGCTATAAGAATCAGAAAACTTAACTAAACCAGCTACATTGTATAAGAATCTGAAAGTTTAACTAAACTAGCTATGCGAATCAGAAAGCTTAACTAAACCAGCTATGAGAATCAGAAAGTTTAACTAAACCAGCTATAAGAATCAGAAAACTTAACTAAACCAGCTACATTGTATGAGAATCTGAAAGTTTAACTAAACTAGCTATGCGAATCAGAAAGCTTAACTAAACCAGCTATAAGAATCAGAAAGCTTAACTAAACCAGCTACATTGTATAAGAATCTGAAAGTTTAACTAAGCTAGCTATGCGAATCAGAAAGTTTAACTAAGCCAGCTATAAGAATCAGAAATCTTAACAAAGCCGGCTACATTGTATAAGAATCTGAAAGTTTAACTAAACCAGCTACATTGTATAAGAATCAGAAAGCTTAACTAAACCAGCTATAAGAATCAGAAAGCTTAACTAAACCAGCTATAAGAATCAGAAAGTTTAACTAAGCCAGCTATAAGAATCAGAAAGTTTAACTAAACCAGCTATGAGAATCAGAAAGTTTAACTAAACCAGCTACATTGTATAAGAATCAGAAAGCTTAACTAAACCAGCTATAAGAATCAGAAAGCTTAACTAAGCCAGCTATAAGAATCAGAAAGTTTAACGTAAGTAGAACAAGTATCGATCATTACAGAGTTGGGGGTTATTGATGTGGTGTTTAACGCCACTTTCAACAATATTTCAGTTATATCGTGGCGATCAGTTCTATTGGTGGAGGACACCGGAGTACTCGGAGAAAACCACCGACCTGCCGCAAGTCACTGACAAACTTTATCACATAATGCTGTATCAAGTACACCTCGATCATTACAAGTATTGTAAACAATTTGGTATCAAATCTAGTATACTATTACTAGGATATGTTATACTTGGCAAACTTTCTACTGGGCACCTGTCTTATTACTTGCCTAATCAGTAGTTACCAAAGAGATAAATTATTATGAATAAAACACATTATGCTGTATGATAGAAATTATATTTATGATGTTGAACAGAGATGGCCATAAATTTTGACTTTTAAAACATTTCCAAACGTAGTGGGGTGAGAGTTAGTTGTCTGTTTAGTTAGTATTGGTGGAATTGTTGACCATCATTATTTAAACGTCCTTTTAATAACCACCATTTATATTCATTCTCCATAAACTTAGAAGATTATAAATAAGTTTATACAATTATTCTACTTCGTTTTATGCTCGTTTGTTACCGACCTTACAATAGTGTCAACATAATTACTTTCACTTTAATTACTCAATGATAAACATCAAGGTTCACCATAAACAATATAATTCGGGGTGAAGTTATATCCTTAAGGATTCATCTGCAAATCTGCAAAAGAATTTTATCAAATTATAAATTATAGTAATGTTTTTTAATCACATATCCCAGATGCATACAATATAATGGATATGACACATGAATCAAAAAGATTAAAGGTGAAAAACTCTGACAACGTGAAATCCTACAAAAGCTTTGGCTAACTAACGTAACTCACTCCTTCTGAAACATCCAAACATACTATAATCAAAAAATTTAATAACTACATGTAGCAAACGAAACCCAATCCTACAAAAGTAATGTAAACACATTGGCTATATTAATAAGATAGTCTGTTCTGCCGACTAAAATTACATCGGTCCATCCATCGTATCTGTATATATATACACTCCGACAAAAGTTAAGCACCACCCTATATTTTTATCGATATATTTTTTTACATCAATACTGTTAAAACAATGAAATAGATGTCACCATTTTTCTTACACTTCTTAAAAGACTACACCAAGGGCTCTAAAATTACCAATCTACGAAGTATTTATCATCCTGAAAGACGTGACTATGACGTGGCAAAAATGAGGTTCAAAACAGGCGCTGGAAAAACGTAAAACCCCTTTGTCTTTGATGGAAGTTTTTAACATTGCATTAAAATGCAGAGTCTTCAGATTTTAAGAACTTTTAAATGCATCTATTGTGCGTAT